>OY856411.1:1074700510-1075925510 GCA_963693085.1 Alisma plantago-aquatica | reverse complement strand
AGGGATTAATTTGCAAAAGGTTGGACGAGCTTGTGCCTTGCAAAGGCACGAAAATATCCAAGGAAGTGGATAACTCACTCACAATTTTATAAGAAAAAGAAATATCCACTCACTTATGGATATTAGTATAACATGATTTGAGGTGCTTAATTTGCTTTTCTTTAAATCATGGATAATTGAGAGGAATAAGAGGCAAACAAGATAGCCTCGGATCCAAGGAGTTGAGGGGGAAGAGGTGGCACTATTTTTGGGATTAAATGAATTTTTATAAGGCATTTTCTCTCTCATTGAATTTCTTATAAAAAGACCCTTTACAAGCCAAAACAAAGGCTTTTTTGGAACCCACCTCTTCACTTTGCTTGGAATACGACCAAGGGAGCTTGGGAGGATTAGGAGGACGACCCCAACCTGTTGGTAAGCTTCTTGACCTCCTTTCACCTTGAATCCATGGTGAAAATCAAAAATCAATGCATGAATTCTTCTTATCTTGATCCCCTCTTCAATTCTAACCATTCCTTTTCACTCAAAGCTTGAGGATGAGCCTTCGAATAGTGAAAGGAGTTTCATCCACCATTTCTGACGTGAGCTTGAAGCTTTGGATCTCAATTGGAGGCGGGATTTATAACTTGAACCCTTAATATTGTTATTGCATTCAATTCCTTATCAATTGTTGATACTTTCTTCATTCTCAGAATTTAATTTGGTTGATTGATGCAATCACCATGGAAATCACAAAAAACTTTATGGGTTTGGATCTTGATGATGATGGCATCATCATAAGCACACACCTCCCCAAATATCTCTTGCAAACGGTTTCAACAAAATGGTTCAAACGGTTTCACCAAACCATTTGGAGACCAAACAGTTTCCAAACCGTTTGGAGATTGGGACCCCAAACCGTTTAGAGGAGTTGACCGTTAGGATGGGTTGACCATTTGAGGTCAGAACCGTAGTGTATGTTGGATGATGATCCAATGGCTCCAATTGATTAATTCAACTTATGGACAAACTTTCAAATAGAAACCCTAATCGGCTAAGTGCTGATTTTGCAATTGATTAAGTTGATGTTTTGGGTTGATTGACCCAAATGGTTTCAAAACAGTTTGGGAATCACCCAAACAGTCTCAAGACTGTTTGGAGGTCTAGAGTTGAGTATGGTTGAGTATTTGAAGACCCAAAGATATCAAATTGTATTACAATCAATAGCTCAAGTGATGATTGATTCAATGATGCAAACCCTAAGTGAATGTCATAGATTCCAATGGTGGTTTGAGGCAAATGGTCTCAAGACCATTTGGAGATCATCCAAATGACCTCAAGACCGTTTGGGGGTCATTCAAGACCGTTTGAGGTCAGGTCATATCATGTAATGATGATGGTTCACTGATTTCAATTGAATTGGTTCCACAATGTCAACCATTGATGGTTCCTCAATTTCAAAACCCTAATTGATGGGTTCTTGATCATAAACCCTAGTTCAAATGGGCTCAAAATCCTAAATGAAGATCCAATTGATGGGTGATCCAATGGTGCAATTGATTAATAAACTAGTTAACCAATTAATGGATGGTTCAACGATTGAAACCCTAAATTGACTAAGTGTTGGAAGACCCTTTTTGGTCCATTCGGTTTTGAGAGGGTTTGGACCAAACGGTCTAAAGATCATTTGAGACCAAACAGTCTCAAGACCGTTTGAGTCCAAACGGTCTCAAGACCATTTGGGGCCAAACGGTCTCAAACTGTTTGGAGACTCAAGTTCATTCGGTTTCAAGATGTGTTGTCTAAACGGTTTCAAGCACCAACCTTGCTAAACGGTGTCAAACCGTTTGAACTTAATTGGTCAAGACCGTTTGAGGTCTAAGTGACCAAGACCGTTAGGGGTCTAAGTGTCCAAAACTTTTTGAGGTTCAAATTGGTTAAACCAGTTTGACACCTAATACGATCAAAGGTCAAATAGCTACTTGATTATTAATGATGTGGACCAATGGTGATTATGAAGGTTAACCCTAACCATGTGTACTTAATTGAAGAGTTGACCTATATCAATCTGAAAGTATTTAACATCCTAGAGAGGATGAGAGGGAGATAGAATGGGAGAGATGATTGCTTACATAATAAGCTCTAATTCTCTCATTATGAATAAATATGTAATCAGGGTTTGATCCATAATAATGAGATCATGAAATCCTCATTGAAAAGATTGATGTAACTTGACCCTAATTTAGGGCAATGCTATGTGAAACCCTAATTTAGGGCAAAGCTGAGTGAAACCATAATCTAGGGTGATGATGTAACCCTAACTTAGTGTAACAATGTAAGAAACCCTAATTTAAGGGATATTGTACATCCTAACCCTAATTTGGGTAATGAGGTATGAGAAACCCTACTTGGATGCGAATGGTAAACCTTAATACCTAAAAGGGGGTAAAGGTGCATGAAACCCTAATAAAGGGTAGTGCCACTAATGCTATGTGAAGCCCTATCACTGGGTGATGTGTTGTGAAATCCTAATTTCACATAATACTAGGTGAAATCCTGATATAGAAGGAAGTTATGTGAAACTCTAATCAAGAGAAATACTATGTGAAATCCATATATATGGGAGATGCTATGTGAACCTCAAATTATAAATGTGGGAAATCCTATTCCTAATAATGGAATAGTGATTAATGTATTGACAAATGTAACACCTAGAGGGGTTGATAATGGATATCCTTATATTAATAGTTCCTAACTTAGGGATGAGTCATATCATTGGCAATGGTTGTATATTCTAAATAGGTGACTAATGACCAATACATTACATGATGAATGTGATGAACTGGTGCATAAAGTATTAGGATGGGGAATACCCTAATACATGCTAAGTGGATGAACTCAAGTAAGATAAAGGTGATGAGGGAAGTGATATATCAAGATATGATAGATATCACATCCAACACCTCAAAACTGATATACCTTGATGTGTTTTAAATCCAATATATTTGGATAAGTGACACATGAAGTGTGTCATGTCAATTGTTACATTGAGATGTAATGCACTTTGATGAGTGTAGGCTAACATGCATTATGAAAAGGATAATCCAAACCAATAAACTATGATGCAATCATATTCTGGTAAAGATGAGAAAGAAACTCATAATTTGTGTTGATAATTCATTTAATGATGAATGATGAGAATAAGTAAATATCATTGAATACTTATGTTATCAATATTGGCTCCTAGCTATGTGAAGCAATGAAATAGGACTTGATCATTAATGATATGATCTTGAGAACCTAAATGGTTATTTATGGAAAACCCTAATATAGGGTAATGCTATATGAAACCCTAACACAAGGTAATGCTATGTGAAACCCTAATACAAGGTAATGCTATGTGAAACCCTAATACAGGGTGATGCTATGTGAAGTCTTAACACAGAGTAATTCTATGTGAACATCAAATACAAATTGATGAGTTATGAATGTAATAAGAAAACCCTTGTATTGCATGGTACTGATATATGATTGTTATCATGAGTACTAATCATGCAGGTATGTTTAGATGATGAACATAGCCAGGTATGGGCTATGATGCTCTGTATATTGAAAATGTTTTATAGGCCTTATAAGCCTTCATATGCTTTATTGCTCAGTGAGAGGTAATCTGGAAATTAATGAGCCCTGTTTGCCATATGATGTTTTACTTATTGAAATTGTTTATGGGATTTATAAGCCATAATATGCCTTGTGGCCTATTAAGGGGTAACAAGAGGAGATATGAGATTTGTGAACTATGTGGAATGCTTTGTGTGAAAAGAGTCATAATTTCCTTGGTCAGATGACCTGAAGGTATTAAGTTACCTAATAAGTGGTAACACGTATTCTATATTGAGTTAAGGGTTCAAATACCCATATTCTATAATCATGATGATGAACTTGTTAAGAAATGGAATTGTACTTGTTGAGATGAGGGATTAAGATCCTAATACTTTGTTAAAAGAATATGGCTACAGGCCATGACTCCACAAATACAATGCCATTCATTAGCTATGTGATCTAAGCCTGAAGAGAGTATATGATGCGGTTATAATTCTATAGTGAATAAATGTTATACATACATTTAACATTTATAACATTTATGTATGTATACATAGCAAATAGAGGGATATGGCTTCGCCGGTTTTGAACCGCGCGGGAGTGGGAGAGGCGATGACAGGAGAATGGCCTATCCTAGGTGGGACGTCTTCAATTTCTTGCCGATCGGAGGAGGAGATAGGGCTTACGAAGGGCGAATCTCAGGCCTAAATCCAACACGGAGGAGAAATTACAGAAGATTGACGTAGAAATCTCCGACGGTAGGCTTGTCTATCCGCAGGCGGAGGCGGAGAAGATCGCAGAGAAATGGGCAAATACCTTATCTGGTTACATTGTCGATCTGAAAGCGCATCTCCCTACGCTTGCAAGGCATCTAGCGTGCTTGTGGAAGATCAAAGGAAGCATCGAGATTAACGCTAGGAGTCATGGTTTCTTCGTCATCAGGTTTTCTGAGTAGTCTGACTTAACTCATGCTCTCGAAGATGGGCCCTGGATGGTGAAGGGTAAGCCTCTTATTCTCAAGCCTTGGCAAATCGGAGACAAACTCGAGAAGGAATCCCTGGATTCTGTTCCTGTGTGGATACGGCTACCTAACCTTCCTTTGGAATTTTGGGATAACTCTATGTTTTCCAGAATCGGAAGCTTTTTAGGATTTCCGATCGACACTGACCTAGCCACCAAAAAATGCTCTAGGCTTGAGTATGCTCGTATCCTTGTTCTGATTAGGAAGGATTCGGAGTTTCCAAGGATGATTAATATGAGAAGCGACACAGGTAAGGAGCATATGGTTGATGTCGTCTATGAGTGGATTCCTAGTAAGTGCCCTGGATGTCTGTCGTTCGGTCATGACAGTAGATCTTGTCCTAAAGTCGGCGCCACCCGCCAAGGTAAACCAGTAGTCTTAGAGAAGGCTTCAAAAGAGAAGGGAAAATGGATTCCTAAACCTGTAAGTGTTCTAAGCACCCTGGAAAATGTGGATATTGCTCAGAAGGATAATGATGTGGCCATTCTTACTGATGATCATTCAGTTGAAATGTCAAGAACTCTGGTTGAGGATACTTCAAGCTCTCAATAGAAAAACGGAGCTGGCTGTGTCCCCTGCCTCATGAAGACACCTGATGCTGTCATTGTTGATGATAACGAGTCCCATCCTAAATCTCTGATGTGTAAATTAGAAGCTATGGAAAGTCTCAATAGCTCTAATAGACCTGACGATTTCCAAGGTTCTGCCTCTGTCCCAGGTACTGATGCCAATCATATCTTGATTGATAAAGATGGATTTCAACTGGTTTCTAGATCTAAAGTTCCCCCAAGAGGGGCTACAAAGACTAAAATGAGAAGTATGCTATCCAAGGACCCCAAACGGTTTTCTCCTAACAAGTTTAAAGAATTGGAGTTCTGTGATTCTGTTGAGAAGGGAACTACTGAAGCTAGCAGGTCTCTAGCTCATAAGGCCCAAAATGACTGAAGACATGTCTATTACCTGCTGGAATGTTAGGGGTCTTAATAGAGGACCTCATCAAAGTAGAGTCAAGGAGGAGTTGATGAGGATCAGTTCTCCTATTATTTTCCTGTCTGAAACAAAAATTCGTAGGAATAAGATGTATAAGACTATGAAGAGGATATGGCCTAATCATCTTTGGTTATCTAACCATAACTCTCATGTGTTGGGGAGAGTGGTTGTTATCTGGGATCCTTCCAGAGTTGACGTTACCTATATTAACGAATCCGATCAACATATCCACATGAAAATTTGTTCCTGTGATATTACTTTCTTTGCTACTGCTATATATGGCTCTAATGAAGATAGACAAAGGGGTATTCTGTGGGATGAGCTTAGTAATATTGCGTGTAATATGAATGAAGCTTGGATTGCTGCGAGAGATTTTAATGCTGTCAGGCAAGTTTCTGAACGCATTGGCAGATCTAATCCTTCATATAAGTCCATGTAGGATTTCAATAATTTCATGTTCACCCATGCTATGTTCGAAGCTCAGATGAAAGGTCATATGTTCACTTGGGATAATAGATAAGAAGGTGGTAATTTTACCACTTCTTTGATTGATAGAATCATCTTTAATAATGTGTTCCTGGACTCATGGCCTAATTACATTGGGGAAATTTACTCTACCCTGTATAGTGATCATAAGATTCTTAGAATATGTTTTGAGCCTAAAGGAAGGAAGAAACATATTCCTTTTAGATTCATAAATTCGTGGACTGATAAAGAAAAGTATAAAGAAGTGGTTAGTGAAGCCTGGAACACTGATATCAAAGGCTGTCCCATGTTCAAAGTGGTCAAGAAATTAAAAGAGGTTAAACAAAAGCTTATTGCCTGGAATAAACATGAAGTGGGTAACATTTTAGATAATGCTAGACGTCTTGAAGTTGAAGGTCTTGCTGCTCAGTATAACTCTGATATTAACCCCTCGGATTGTATGCTCAGAATTTTGGCTAAAGCTGCTAGAATTAAAGCTATTAAGGCTCTGGAAGAGGAGGAAGCCTTTATTAGACAAAAGTCTAGAGCTCTTTGGCTGAAAAATGGTGATAGTAACACGAAATATTTTTATAATTCCTTGAGAACTAGGAGGCAGAGGAATTGTATTACCTATCTTGATATTGATGGAGAGAGAGTTTCTGATATCAATACTATCAAAAACCATGTTACTCAATTTTATTCTGAGTTATTTTCTAAATCTAATCATTCAAAGGTCACTTGGAATAAGAAGTGGACTCTCCCCTCTCTCAATAATGATCATATTGATATTCTGTCGAAGGAAGTTACCAGGGAGGAGATAGATGCTGTTATTAAAGAGGATAATCCGGATAAGGCCCCTGGGCCTGATGGTTACAATGCTCATTTTTTCAAAGATTCTTGGCATCTGGTGGGTGATCTTGTCTCCAAAGCTATTATGGATTTCTTCAAAAAAGGCAGAATTCTTAAGGAGAAAAACAGAACTTTTATTACTCTGATTCCTAAATATAAGAATGCCAATACCTTGAAAGAATGGCTCCCTATTGCCTTATGCAATTTTGTTCAGAAAATTATCTCCAAAATCATGGCCAAGAGACTGATTGATAAAAGTCAATGTGCTTTTGTGAAAGGCAGAAATCTTAAGGATGCGGTCCTGTTAACTAATGAACTGCTTAGTAACTTTAACAAATGTAATTTTGGGAAGAAATTCTGTATTAAAGCAGATATTACCAAGGCGTATGATTCTGTAAGATGGGATTTCTTGATGTGTGTCATGGAAGGCATGGGTTTTCCTAATTTTTGGTGCAATTGGATTTATATCATTCTTGACTCAGTGACTTACCAAATTCTTATTAATGGAGAACCCTCAGAGCCCTTTAAACCCTCTAGAGGTTTAAGACAAGGCGATCCTCTTGCTCCCCTCCTTTTTGTTCTATGTATGCAGGGGTTCTCTAGTATCATTAATCACTATGTGGACAATAAGGAATTTATTCCTATGGGAACTATTCCAGGCAGGCAAGTATCACATGTCATTTTTGCGGATGACCTTGTTATTTTTGGGGAAGCGAGTCATAAGAACCTTGCATGCTTGAAGCATATTATTGATGTCTTTGGTCTTCTTTTTGGTTTGAAGCTTAATCATGCTAAGAGCATGGCTTATTTTAGTAAGAATGATGATGCTGAGGGTCTTTCTCAACACATGGGTATCCTTAAGAGTGATCTTCCTGCTACTTACTTGGGAGTGCCTCTTTTTTTGGTTAGGTTGACAAAAAAGCTTTGCTACCCTTTGATTGATAAGCTGAAAAACAGAATGGATTCCTGGAAATCCAAATCCCTTTCCCTGTCTGGAAGAGTTGAGCTCGTGAGATCCACGTTATCCTCTGTTGTCCAGTTTTGGGCTAGTATTTTTCCTCTCCCCTGCAGCATTAATGCTGAGATTGATAAGATGTGCAGGAAGTTCATTTGGGGCGATGCGGATGGTGAGTCCCATATCCACCTAAAAGCTTGGGATAAAGTGTGCAAACCTAAAAAAGAAGGAGGGCTCAACCTAAGGAAAACTTCTGAGATCTGTAAAGCTGGCCTTATTTTAAATTTCTGGAGTGTGGTGTCTATGAAGGAATCTGGTTGGGTTCGTTGGATTCATGGGAAATATCTGTTGAAGAACACTATTTGGAAAGCTGGTTGTTCATCTAATTATTCTTGGTTTTGGAACAAAATTCTCACTATCAAAGATGAGATCAAATGTGAGGTTATCTTCATCTTAGGTAAAGGTGACAAGTTCACTATATGGAATGATCCTTGGCTCAAGGGTCATCTTTATCTGGAAGACGTTTGTGATTCCTATTCTTATTTGAGCTTGGGAAAACCAAAGATGGCTCGGTTGGAGTCTATTATCCTTGATGGCAAATGGAATATTCCAGACAACAGAAGGTGTTCTGGCTTAAATAATTTCCAGATCTCTAACTACTATCCTAATAATAATGAAGATATTATCTTGTTGTCAAATGAAAAGGAGGTTAATCTGAATAAGGCTTGGGACCTCTGCAGAAATAGGGCAGAATCTGTTAATTGGGCGAATTGGGTGTGGAAGCAAAAACATCCTATGAGATTCAAACTGCATGCTTGGAAACTTCTTTCTGATTGTCTACCTACTATGGATTTTCTCATAAATAGGGGTGTGTACATCACTTCCTATTGTTTCTTATGTAAGAATCATGGAGAAGACGTTAATCATCTGTTCTTTAATTGCGAGTTCACTCAAAGGATATGGAGTCTTGCTGTTACAAAGCTTGGTATTCCTAGAATCCCTGTTTTGCTGCTGGATGTTCTGGATTGGAATATCTACCATTTGAAAGGGGTGTGCCTTACCATTCTCTATCATATATGGAGTTATAGGAACAACATTACCTTTGAAGACCTGGTTCCTAACCATACTTCTTGCTGGAACCGTATTTTTTGTGATTATAGTTCTTTGTATAGATAGTTTGCTGTTTTTGTTTAGTTCTTTCTGGTTGAACTTGGATTTGGTCACATTGACCTATCCTCTTTTGGACTGTTCTCGGATGTGGTTCCTGGGCCCATCCTTTTTTTAACTTTCAATAAAAAGGAGCAACACGCTTGGGTGACCAAAAAAAAATGTTACCTTAATGGATAAGTGACATGCTGCTCTATCAAGTTATAGTTGCAGTGCTTTAGATAAGAATAATGTTCTAATATGTTAGACAATGAAGAAACTGCTGTTAAACAATAATGATTCTTCTGTTCAGATTTATCTTATTAAACTGAAATAATAATGTTTCTGGCAGAGAGTTATATCTCTCGCTGGGGCAATTTACAATTGTCTCACCCCCATGGGAACTACATTTTTAGGTGGACACGGCCGAGGAGGCAGGAATCCTTCAGTAGGTGAAGGACAACATCAACAACAACAACAACAACAGGGACAATAGTGAAGTCTCAGGTGGAGACACTGGCTCATATGCCTTCTATAGATGTACATAGAGTCCTATGTGTCATCTCTATACTCTCAGGTCCTCGGAGTAGTAGTTAGTACTTTTGAGATTTTGGGCTCAGTGCCTCAAGATTTTATACTACCTGTGTTTAGTTTAACAGAGCAGTTGATGCATGTAATCCTCAGAAAAATATGATATAGGACATGTACTTGTGAACCAGTATGTAATTAAGTTACTCTGGTTCTTTATGAAAGAGTTTTCCTATGAGTGGACCTCTTTGTAAAATGGTTTTAATTTTTAGTAATTTTTGGTAATCCGCTGCTTAGTGATCACTTCCGCTTAAGTTACTATGTTTTTGCGATCAGTGTGTCACAATTTAGTGGTATCAGAGCTCTAGGTTCGCTGAGTCTACAGAGACATATGACTAAGGTGTTGAGTCTGTGTTAGTGTCCTCCAGTATACCCTATAGTGACTTCTGCTTATGTAGAGTAAAGGTTAAAGTTTATAAATGACTGGGGAACATGAGGAACACATTGGTAAGGGCAATGTTGTTGCACCAGGAGAGGGTGCATGGAATCAGGAAAGAGAAGAATAAGTGCCTGAGAATTCCCATCTTGACCTGATCAGGATTGAGAATCCTGTGTTTATGCTATTGAAGGGTAGGTTAGGACAACAACAATGCATATAGAAGACTGAATACTAGCATTACAACCTAGGTTACCAGTCCTTAATGTGGAAACTTTGGTCTTATAAAGGGTTCCTGAATGACATAGTCATGTTGGAATAGTGGAAATGTGGGAAAGATTAACATATGGTGAGAAAGTAGACTCTTCCGTAAGTTTAGACAGATAGTACATCTGTGATGGTAGTGCCCAAGGAGGGGAAATAAACTGAGATTTAAGGTAAGGTCTCTATAATTTCAGAAACATTTGCCTAGTTGTTCTGAAAAACCAAAGTTTTTGGTGTCACGAGTGCAATAAATGCCTCGTGCACCAGGGCAGTAGCCACTAAGTAAAGGCAAAAGTAGCAACATGAAATAACTAGACACTATGTGTTGAGTCAACCTAAAGTAGTAGATAACCGTGAGGGGTAATAGTCAAATGAAATATATTAATTCTAATACTTCATTTCATGATTCTATGTGTTAAAGATATGAAAGTAGTTGTTTTTGAACTTCCTTTGACTAGTCCTATAAGGACACAAGGAAGATGAGAATCTACATTTTACTCAATATTTCTTAAAATGCTTTATAATATCTCTTATCTTTGTGATACAAGATGAGATATAGAAGTGATGCCTAGAAAAAATCTAGGAATGGAAAATCATGTGTGTATAATGATATGAAAAGTGAGGAATATGATAGCAAATAAAGTGCATACTACCTAATCTCAATACTTGTATACCCTGGCTAGTTATATGATTATTGAAGGTAAGGCAAGTATGAAACTCTTAGATTGTTATCTTTTTTATTACTCTGATCAAGTAGTCATTTTGAAACAATCTAGAGAGTATAATGAAATTAAAAAGGAATAGCTAAGTGAGCATTCCCAATTAAAAAGGAATAGCTAAGTGAACATTCCCAATTAAATAGGAATAGCTAAGTGAACATTTCCAATTAAAAAGGAATAGCTAAGTGAACATTCCCAATTAAATAGGAATAGCTAAGTGAACATTCCCAACTAATAAGGAAGAGCTAAGTGAACATTCCCAATTAATAAGGAAGATCTAAGTGAACATTCCCAATTAATAAGGAAGAGCTAAGTGAACACTCCCAACTAATAAGGAAGAGCTAAGTGAACATTCCCAATTAATAAGGAAGAGCTAAGTGAACATTCCCAATAAATAAGGAAGAGCTAAGTGAACATTCCCAACTAATAAGGAAGAGCTAAGTGAACTTTCCCAACTAATAAGGAAGAGCTAAGTGAACATTCCCAACTAATAAGGAAGAGCTAAGTGAACATTCCCAACTAATAAGGAAGAGCTAAGTGAACATTCCCAATTAATAAGGAAGAGTTAAGTGAACATTCCCAACTAATGAGGAAGAGCTATGTGAACATTCCCGACTAATGAAGAAGAGCTAAGTGAACATTCCCAATTAAATAGGAATAGCTAAGTGAACATTCCCAATTAAAAAGGAATAGCTAACTGAACATTCCCAATTAAAAAGGAATAGCTAAGTGAACTTTCCCAATTAAATAGGAATAGCTAAGTGAACATTCCCAATTACATAGGGTTTGCTAAAGTGAACTTTCCCAAACATATAAAGGATTGCTGAGTGGATTATCTTTGTTAAATACATATGTTTCTCCTTTGATAAATACTCTTAGGTGATGATAGAAGTATGTTCCTTTATGTTTCTTCCTTTCAATTAACATGGAAATCAAGTAAGTATTATGAAGATTGATGTTCATGGGTTAGAAATAATCTGTTGATGGATACTTAGAAAAGTATCAGTTTTCTTTGGACTTTGGTTCCAAGATAAAAATATATGGAACAAGCAATGTCCTAAGATAAAAGAAATACTTTGTGTATGTATCTTTGGTGGTAATAGTAGATAAATGAATATAATAAGGATGAGATGTGTTCTCAACACATATGATGAATACCAAGGTAAGGATTCTGGTATTTGAGATATAACAAATGATTTATGTTGGTTACCTATATTAGCCAACTGTGAAATCAATCTAGTTACCGAAAATAATATGGACATCATATGTTAGGGGTTTATGCTCTACATAAACATAAACATTGATAAGGTTGAACTAATATAAGGAACCTTGTATGGATTAAAGAACTATGGTATCTCCATGACATTAACATGTTATGTGGACACTTGAGGGTATGATAAATGAATAAATCTGTCCCTCCTTTTTCCTGGGATTTCGGGGATGAAATCCTTGTTAGGGGTTTATAACTTGTAACATCCCTGACATGGGTTATGCTTTAACCTTAGGTGTTTTGATTAAGAAAGATAATTATATTCTTAATCTTATCTTGTGAAAAGTAATTAGGTCTCAAGAGGAACTTATATTTCAACTTTAGTCCTTTTTGAATAATATTGAAATAATGTTTTACTTGATTTGGACTAAAGTGCAAATTACCTAAGTTGAGGGGTTAAATTGCAAATGGTGTTTGATAAGATGTTCCTCATGTATTTAAGCATCATGACAATGAAGATGATGCATAGGTATGACTGGTGGTAGCCTAAGTACCAAGAAAGACCTGATAAAGCAATGTTTATGCATTAAAACCTAGTTTTGGTGTAATATGCAATTTACCCAAAACCTAGGGTTCAATATGCAAATTACCACTTCAATAAGGTCCATAATATTTCTTGGTATCATGTTGATGCAATAAAATGAGAGGGGCACCTCATTTTAATTAAGTTGGAGGAGAGAGAATCTTGATATTAAATTAATCAAGATTTAAGCCTAAGTGAAACCCTAATTCAATTTAGTGCAAAAATAAATATATTAATTGAAGGGACATTTAACCAAAAAGGTGAGGGATTAATTTGCAAAAGGTTGGACGAGCTTGTGCCTTGTAAAGGCACGAAAATATCCAATGAAGTGGATAACTCACTCACAATTTTATAAGAAAAAGAAATATCCACTCACTTATGGATATTAGTATAATATGATTTGAGGTGCTTAATTTGCTTTTCTTTAAATCATGGATAATTGAGAGGAATAATAGGAAAACAAGATATCCTCGGATACAAGGATTTGAGGGGGAAGAGGTGGCACTATATTTGGGATTAAATGAATTTTTATAAGGCATTTTCTCTCTCATTGAATTTCTTATAAAAAGACCCTTTACAAGCCAAAACAAAGGCTTTTTCGGAACCCACCTCTTCTCTTTGCTTGGAATACGACCAAGGGAGCTTGGGAGGATCAGGAGGACGACCCCCAACCTGTTGGTAAGCTTCTTGACCTCCTTTCACCTTGAATCCATGGTGAAAATCGAAAATTAATGCATGAATTCTTCTTATCTTGATCCCCTCTTCAATTCTAACCATTCCTTTTCACTCAAATCTTGAGGACGAGCCTTGGAATAGTGAAAGGAGTTGCATCCACCATTTTTGACGTGAGCTTGAAGCTTTGGAGCTCAATTGGAGGTGGGTTTTATAACTTGAACCCTTAATATTATTATTGCATTCAATTCCTTATCAATTGTTGATACTTTCTTCATTCTCAGAATTTAATTTGCTTGATTAATGCAATCACCATGGAAATCACAGAAACATTAGTGGGTTTGGAGCTTGATGATGATGAAATCATCATAAGAACACACCTCCCCAAATATCTCTTGCAAACGGTTTCAACAAAATGGTCCAAATAGTTTCACCAAACCATTTGGAGACCAAACAGTTTCCAAACCGTTTGGAGTTTGGGACCCCAACCCATTTATAGGAGTTGACCATTTTGATGGGTTGACCATTTGACGTCAGAACCCTAGTGTATTTTGGATGAGGATCCGATGTCTCCAATTGATTAATTCAACTTATGGACAAACTTTCAAATAGAAACCCTAATCAGCTAAGTGCTGATTTTGCAATTGATTAAGTTGATGTTTTGGGTTGATTGACCCAAACGGTTTCAAAACCATTTGGGAATCACCCAAACGGTCTCAAGACCGTTTGGAGGTCAAACAAGACTGTTTGGAGGTCTATAGTTGAGTATGGTTGAGTATTTGAAGACCCAAAGATATCAATTTGTATTACAATCAATAGCTCAAGTGATGATTGATTGAATGATGCAAACCTTAAGTGAATGTCATAGATTTCAATGGTGGTTTGAGGCAAAAGGTCTCAAGACCATTTGGAGATCATCCAAATGACCTCAAGACCATTTGGGGGGTCATTCAAGACCGTTTGAGGTTAGGTCATATCATGTAATGATGATGGTTCACTGATTTCAATTGAATTGGTTCCACAATGTCAACCATTGATGGTTCCTCAATTTCAAAACCCTAATTGATGGGTTCTTGATCATAAACCCTAGTTCAAATGGGCTCAAAACCCTAAATGAAGGTCCAATTTATGGGTGATCCAATGGTGCAATTGATTAATAAACTAGTGGACCAATTAATGGATGGTTCAACGATTGAAACCCTAAATTGACTAAGTATTGGAAGACCATTTTTGGTCCATTCAGTTTTGATAGGGTTTGGACCAAACGGTCTTAAGACCATTTGAGTTCAAATGCTCTCAAGACCGTTTGAGTCCAAATGGTCTCAAGACCATTTGGGACCTAACGGTCTCAAACTGTTTGGAGACTCTTTTTTTTTTATCAGTAATCGTCTTTCTTTCTATTCATTCAAAAGGTCACTATACAGGTTGAGGAACAAAATTCCAATGAGACCTATCTATGTAGGGCATTATAATCTTCATCTATTCTTTTCCAGGTATAATTGCTGGAGAGAGTAACTATATCAAAAATAAAACTATTTCTAGCCTTCCAAATGTGATACATCACTAGGATGCACATCAACTTGTTACTTTTATCTTTGCAAGTCAACAGATCGTTTCTTCCTTTTGGAATTAGGCCAGTCCTTCCTCGAGCCCTTTCCCAAACACTTAGAGCATAACTGCATTCCCAAAGGATGTGGAATGCATGTTCACCCTGTCATTGACAGAGGCTACATCTCGAAGCTAGAGATGTCCCTCTTCTCTGTAAGTACTCATCAGTGACTAGCGCTCCTTGGATTATCTTCCAGCAGCTCACTTTAACTCGTGGTGGAGCAGCAGAACTCCAAAGCCAGCATGCCCAATCCATATTTGGAGCCTCTTCTCTGCACAGCTGCCAAGCCCGCCGCAAAGAGAAGGTGTCCATGCCTTCGAAGTAGCATTTGTCTTCTCCCTCGATAGGAACAGACCTGCATATATCAATTATGTTTTCGCTTCCTCTGGTATGTGGAACATCCCACATACGATTCAAGATGATAGAGCTAAGAGTGGCCTCTCTGCTGAGTTTAGTTCTGAGTTGAAGACCGCTGGATTCAGGGATAACTTCCTCCAGAAACCTTCCATTCAGCCACGGATCATTCCACATGGATATGGACTCTCCTTTCCCCACACGAAATCTGACCAGTGGTAAAACATCATCTCTGAAATTTAGGATGTTCTTCCACATCCAACTATGATTCTGTTTGCTGATCGCTGACCAGACAGTGCTCTCTGTTTGGAGACTCAAGTTCATTCGGTTTCATGATGTGTTGTCTAAACAGTTTCAAGCACCAACCTTGCTAAACGGTTTCAAACCGTTTGAACTTAATTTGTCAAGACCGTTTGAGGTCTAAGTGACCAAGACCGTTTGGGGTCTAAGTGTCCAAAACTTTTTGAGGTTCAAATTGGTTAAACCATTTGGACACCTAATATGATCAAAGATCAATTAGCTACTTGATTATTAATGATGTGGACCAATGGTGATTATGAAGGTTTACCCTAACCATGTGTACTTAATTGATGAGTTGACCTAGATCAATATTGGAGTATTTAACATCCTAGAGAGGATGAGAGGGATAGAGAATGGGAGAGATGATTTCTTACATAATAATCTTTAATTCTCTCATTATGAATAAATATGTAACCAGGGTTTGATCCATAATAATGAGATCATGAAATCCTCATTGAAAAGATTGATGTACCTTGACCCTAATTTAGGGCAAGGCTATGTGAAACCCTAATTTAGGGCAAAGCTGAGTGAAACCATAATCTAGGGTGATGATGTAACCCTAACTTAGTGTAACAATGTAAGAAACCCTAATTTAATGGGAATTGTACATCCTAACCCTAATTTGGGTAATGAGGTATGAGAAACCCTACTTATATGTGAATGGTAAACCTTAATACCTAAAAGGGGGTAAAGGTGCATGAAACCCTAATAAAGAGTAGTGCCACTAATGCTATGTGAAGCCCTATCACTGGGTGATGTGTTGTGAAATCCTAATTTCACATAATACTAGGTGAAATCCTGATATAGAAGGAAGTTATGTGAAACTCTAATCAAAAGAAATACTATGTGAAATCCATATATATGGGAGATTCTATGTGAACCTCAAATTATAAATGTGGAAAATCCTATTCCTAATAATGGAATATCGATTAATGTATTGACAAATGTAACACCTAGAGGGGTTGATAATGGATATCCTTATATTAATAGTTCCTAACTCAGGGATGAGTCATAGCATTGGCAATGGTTGTATATTCTAAATAGGTGACTAATGACCAATACATTACATGATGAATGTGATGAACTGGTGCATAAAGTATTAGGATAGGGAATACCCTAATACAAGATAAGTGGATGAACTCAAGTAAGATAAAGGTGATGAGGGAAGTGATACATCAAGATATGATAGATATCACATCTAACACCTCAAAACTGATATACCTTGATGTGATTTAAATCCAATATATTTGGATAAGTGACACATGAAGTGTGTCATGTCAATTGTTACATTGAGATGTAATGCACTTTGATGAGTGTAGGCTAACATGCCTTATGAAAAGGATAATCCAAACCAATAAACTATGATGCAATCATATTCTAGTACAGATGAGAAAGAAACTCATACTTTGTGTTGATAATTCATTTTATGATGAATGATGAGAATAAATAAGTATGATTGAATACTTATGTTATCAATATTGGCTCCTAGTTGTGTGAAGCAAGGAAATAGGACTTGAATATTAATGATATGATATTGATAACCTAAATGGTTATTTATGGAAAACCCTAATACATGGTAATGCTATATGAAACCCTAACACAAGGTAATTCTATGTGAAACCCTAATACATGGTAATGCTATGTGAAACCCTAATACAGGGTGATGCTATGTGAAGTTTTAACACAGAGTAATTCTATGTGAAGCTCAAATACAAATTGATGAGTTATGAATGTAATAAGAAAACCCTTGTATTTCATGGTACTGATATATGATTGTTATCATGAGTACTAATCATGCAGGTATGTTGAGATGATGAGCATAGCCATGTATAGGCTATGATTATCTTTATATTGAAAATGTTTTATAGGCCTTATAAGCCTTCATATGCTTTATTACTCAATGAGAGGTAATTTGGAAATTAATGATCCATGTGTGCCATATGATGTTTTACTTATTGAAATTGTTTATGGGCTTTATAAGCCATAATATGCCTTGTGGCCTATTAAAGGGTAACAAGAGGAGATATGAGCTTTGTGAACTATGTGGAATGCTTTGTGTAAAAAAGTCATATTTTCCTTGGTCAGATGACCTGAAGGTATTAAGTTACGTAATAAGTGGTAACAAGTATTCTATGTTGAGTTAAGGGTTCAAATACCCATATTCTATAATCATGATGATGAACTTGTTAAGAAATGGAATTGTACTTGTTGAGATGAGGGATTAAGATCCTAATACTTTGTTAAAAGAATATGGCTACATGCCATGACTCCACAAATACAATGCCAGGCATTAGCTATGTGATCTAAGCCTGAATAGAGTATATGTTGTGGTTATAATTCTATAGTGAATAAATGTTATACATATTCCTTAATGGATAAGTGACATGATGCTCTATCAAGTTATAGCTACAATGCTTTAGATAAGAATAATGTTCTAATATGTTAGACAATGAAGCAACTGCTGTTAAACAATAATGATTCTTCTGTTCAAATTTATCTTATTAACTTGCAATAATAATGTTTCTGGCAGAGAGTTATATCTCTCGCTGGGGCAATTTACAATTGTCTCACCCCCGTGGGAACCATATTTTTAGGTGGACGTGGCCGAGGAGGCAGGAATCCTTCAGTAGGTGAAGGACAACAACAACAGCAATAGGGACAGCAGTGAAGTCTCAGGTGGAGACACTGGATGATATGCCTTGTATAGATGTACATAGAGTCCTATGTGTTGTCTTTGTACTCTCAGGTCCTCAGAGTAGTAGTTAGCAATTTCAAGATTTTGGGCTCAGTTCCTCGAGATTTTATAGTGCTTGTGTTTAGTTTAACAGAGTAGTTGATGCATGTAATCCTCAGAAAAAGATGATATAGGACATGTGCTTGTGAACCAGTATGTAATTAAGTTACTCCGGTTCTTTATGAAAGAGTTTTCCTATGTGTGGACCTCTTTGTAAAATGGTTTTAATTTTTAGTGATTTTTGGTAATCTGCTGCTTAGTGATCGCTTCCTCTTAAGTTACTATGTTTTTGCGATCAGTGTGTGACAAGAACCCTGCTTCGTGTTCAAGAAAGATCCCACGTCTCTCTCTCTTCCCTATCTTCTTCTTCTTCTTTACTCAATACCCTAGGTTAGAGGAGTGGTGCAATCCTTGAAGCAAGGAGGATGACAGGAATGAGAAAATGGGGAGACGTGATGCTCCCACACTGACTAGAACAAAGGTCGTCTATCTCTGTCCAATGCGTGATGCCTACAGCAGGTCAGCAGGACCGGCCGCACATCTGGGGCTTGACATACTTAGGAAGACCATCTTGCTTTTGAAGGGATGGTACCCCTTGGGAACAGGAGCTCGTCAGAGGTGGTGGCACCCTCCTGGGTGGCCGTCGAGGCCTGAGGAGGGGCAGTAGGGCCGCACCAACTCCTTACAGCAGCGGTTGTGCTACGACACGCGCTAGGAAGAAGAAGGGTGGCCGTTGGACATTTTTTCTCTCCCGGAGTATGAAGCATCGACCGACTAAGTAAGGGCAAAAGCATCTTTCCATTATGATTCCAAAGATACAAGGCACGTTGCATGGAAAGGGACACATGGCACCCACTGATTGGCTTTGGTAAGTGATAACTTGCAAAAATCGTATTTAAATATTGGTAGCTTGGATGGATACACATAAAATATGAAAGTTGCTTAGAAAAACAAGGGGAATCCATTAAAAATATATTTAGAAGATAATCCCTATTTATATTCGAATAGTAGTGTAAGTTATCAACTTTAATGAATTAAAGATTAAGAAACCCTATTTTGAAGAATAAGATGAGATAGTTAGGGTTTAAAAGAGTAAAAATGAAGTGATAACTTAATTGCAAGTGAAATCCTAAAAGTGGGCTAGAAACCCTAGGAAGCAAGCTATGTTCAATAGATCTTGATGGCATGATCAATAATAGGAAATTGTATGCATATTTTAGTATCTCTTTGAGTGCTTGTTTTTCTATTGGATTTCTTGCATTGATTGGATTAGCTCTGTCTCAAATCATCCTGACAGGTATGTGGTTAATTACGGTTAATCGTATTAGTTTCCCGAAGAGTTTCCTGAATGATTCATCGCATTGAATGCAACTTATCAGTTTGGATGTTCATACTTGCAAATCGTAAAGTCACTATGATTATTATAATAATGATAGAAGTGTGTATTCTTGCACCTACTTGCCACCCTGATGGATGATGCAAAAGGTCAAGCCCAGGAGTAAATACCTATGGGCACCATGAGTGGTGACCCCAGGCACCAAGCTCAGGATTGAGAAGGTTGCCTATGATATTGCATGACTAAAGGGCACCACGAAGGGTGACCCCAGGTACCAAGCTTGGGAATGAGAAGGTGGCCTTAAGTCAATGGCAAAAGAGAAACTTGAAAGGGGGTATGCCAGGGTTAGGGTAAAGGTGGTGGAGAAAGTCAGATGGAAAGTGTAAATTGGCTTGTTAATTAACTTGACTGTGATATTTAGATTGTTAGCCATATTTGAGAAATTTTTTGTTGTCCCCACATACTGGCATATTCCGATATGCTGACTGACGTTTTATTTGTCGACATTTTAGGTTTACGATTGAAAAGGTCAAACAGTAAAGTGGCATAGGTGGAATTAAATAAGAACTAAAGTACCAGGAGGATTAGTTATAATAGACTCCAGATGTGGATAGAGTATATTACCAAAGGTTTTAAAAGGTATGCAAAGTTAAATTTTATTACAACCTTTCAGTTTAGTTGGTAGAATTTGATAATTATTATTGATTATTTGTTGAACCTTTGATCCGGAAATTGGGATAACAGCTCTGACCTCTTGGTCTCCCTTAATAGGTGGTTACTGGGAGGCAGTGTCATTTACATTTGGTATCAGAGCATAGGTTCCTCATTTAATATTTAATAATTATTAAATTTACAAACTCCGTAGAACTCAAGGGAGTTATTAGAGGATTTTTCAAAAGACAGAGATGTCTAGAAAAAGGATCACGTCTGGGGGCTGGCAATATTTTCCTCTGCACCACTAGTCGGAATACGAGGACTCCCAAATTAGTGTGACTGTCTGGCCAAAGTCTCAGGATTTGACTCGAAATAAGATACCTTTAGGACTCTCTCATCTTGTTCATCTCTTCTCAACTCAAATGTTGTTAAGGACCTTAAGGATTAGAGTTTTCTCTCTTTTCCTCACCCTCTTGAGGTATGGGTAAGGTTGATAAGGTCTAAGGAATCCTCCACCAAATTAATGAAAAGCATGTAATTAAGATGTCATGGACATAAACTTAATAGATTAAGCGTAAACTAAAGAATAGATACATGCTTAGGTCGTATGACATGAGTTGTCATTTCTCTCAGGAGAGACCTGAGGCTAGATCTCCTTGTCAAGAGGATGAGTGGAGAAATTTAGTCTTGGAGGTTGAGACCTCCATTATAAGTAGAGACCTGGAACAATCCTCTGATGATTATGCTAACCCTAACCCTAAGTGGTGGTTAGAGAGAGAGATGACATGATGGGTTAGATGTCATGGTAGACCAGGTGTGGGGGTGGACATGCCTTTGGATGCCCATATGAGCCATGAGAGGTTGGATGACCTAGTACCTTTGGCGACCCAACCCTGGAAAGGGTCGTGCATGTTAGAGTGAAGGGTAGCTCCTTCAATGATGAGGTTAGTGAAGAACCTATAGAACCCTATGGGCTCATGCGAGTAGGGAATAACATGCACCCAGAGTATGTCAGTAGTACGGGCAGTAGGTTGAAACCCTAGCCAGGAGAGTATGTTGGATGGCTTATGAGATAAGCATAAAGAGCTATGGATAGCCTTGAGCAAACATAAGTTTGAACATAGGTTTCACCCATGTAGGGGTGTGCTTGTGAGATTGATCCACCTTCGTAGAGAGAGGAACTCTAGTAGTAAGGTTGTTTGTAGGGTTAGCTGTAGAAAGAGAGAGAGAAGGATCCAAGCAAGAAGGTTTGAAGCTTAGACCCTGAAATATGAGGAACAATGGGGATTTGAGGATGATGTGACCTAAGTGGATGGTAGAGGTTGCCTCATGCATGATCCTTGGAGGATGATGATATCTTGGTTGCCTTTAGAGGAGCCAAACCCTGGAGAGAGGATGAGATTGCTGGTACGTCTGTTCCTATGGTATAGGTGTTTACCTTCTGTTAAGCAGAAGAGTTCAAGTAGAAGGATCGTGGGAAGTGCATGTCATACCTTATACATGCTTGGTTCGTGGTTAAAGGTTGAGCATGCAGTTAGACATCTAAAAAAAAGTGTAACGACCCGCACTTTTGAGTGTCTAAAAGACCTTAAAGTCACAGATCGTTAATCATAATTTCCAGGATCAGATTCAAGAAATAATACAGAATAGTAAACAATTTCCATTAATGATCAAATATTTACATCTTTCGATAAAATGCTCCTCTAAGGAGTTACATACTTTTAAACAGAATTAAATTTTAAAGTTGTGAAGATAAACCATTTAAGACTAAGCCTTCATGATTTAACTTTAGTATCTTCATCATCTTTATCTGTACCCTCATGTCCATGAAGCAAGTATATCTGATACCTAAAACGTCGACAAACAAATACGCGATCAGTATATTTCTATACTGGTACGTGGATTCAAACAATAATCACAAGTACAGATATAAGCAAACATCTTTATCTTGCATATAAGAAAATAAATTAACTTGTTTTCATATTCTAACCCATATCTGGTCAACTACCTCAGGTGTAATCACTGTCCCTCTGGGGCTCGTGTGCATTACCCTTAAGATCAGTCTAACCCAGGGTTCATAATACTATTATTTACTTTACATGATACTCATATGCACTTTATAGTTTGCAAGAACTAAATAAACAAGCAAGCAGTTTATTTGTTGTTCAATCTCATCGAGAAACATCGGCAATCTCGGAATTCGATACATGTATTCATAAGCGTAACCACGTACCTTATGTCATGCAGAAACCATGCAGAATATATCACATGTACTTTAAGAATGCACCCAAACATCCAAGCAACAAAGCATGTAATCAACAAGTATCTGAAACAAAGAATACTACGTATGTGTCACCATGTATTCTCATTATACTAATCAGATTTAGATGTACTCCTAAACTAGGGTTTAGGTTATCTCGTGTTTGGAACTGGGATTAGGGATACCAACCCTAATTCTATCATATCGTGGTTTCTCATATTACAAATTCAATTATTCATATTAGGTGAAACCCTAATCATCAACCTAAGCATATTAGACTATTCATGATACTCAGATCACATTACTAGCCTTAGATCATAGTAAGATGTCCATGTTGGTTGTAAAACCCTAAAACATCATGTATAAGATTACTAACATGGAATCATCCATTATTCAACATTATCAAGGTTTTAATCATTATACATGGCAAGATCAAGTGTCAGCCTAATATGAACGAATCTATTCAATTAAGCATTAAATTAAGCAAAATCTAGGTTTTCCCTTATACTAATCACATTAACACATGTGTTACACACACTTTTAGAACATAAAGCTTAATTAGACTCTAAATCTATTTTATTTAGATTCCTCTCGTTCTCCTGATCAATTTGATATATAATATCGTTGTATTATGAGCTACCATTAATTAATTATAAATATTCCAAATTATTGCTAAACTAGCCAATCAGGGGTCGCCACGTCAGCATTAAAAAGGCTTACCAGAATTACTTGATAAGGGGGGGAGACTCCCACTACCCTTGGGTCTTGTTCATGTGAGGAGGGGTAGACGAGTCTTTTTGCTCTATTCCCTTCCCCTTCCTCGCGCAGGAGCCCCGCTCCATATGTGCGTCTGCCGCAGGCACCGCGGCTGAAGCCCGTGTCGTGGTCCTCATCGTCCCCTCTACACGCCGCCATCCTCTCTCTCCTCAGAGATGCAGATACCCTAGGGTGGATTCCTTCTTCCACCGTTTCCAGTGCCTGGTCTCTCCAGGTCCCATCACGCCCAGACTCCGCCGAGGTGTCTTCTGTCAGCGCTCTCCCTTCATGCATCGTTCCCACACGCGCCGACTAGATGCAGACACCCATCTCGCTTCCAGCGCCTCCTCGACACCCATCCCGGTGAGCAAGATGATGCCACCTATGATATGTGCTTCTCGTCCTTCTACAATCCATGGCCTGCTCCCATCTCCACGCGTCCGCAGCACACAACCTGCTTGCCGTCCTCACGTACACAGACACACCGCCCCCTGGCACTATGACCTCCTCAGCCAGGGACTCCATCCTCGAGTCCTCTTCCCCTGCGTAGCCTTGGCTTCTAGGAGACCCCGTCTTGGTGCAGTAGGTTGTCTTCTTCACAACTTCAGATCAAGCATGATGCCTGACCCCGAAGCCTTGGGTGGCCGCTGCATCTGCAGATCAGCGACGCCCAGATATCCATGGTGAGGCCTTCTAGATCAATTAGGAAAGGGAGGACGTCATCATGCATGCTAGGGGAGAGGAAGACAGTGGACAAGTCTTGCATGCTCCAGCTTGGTCTAGGAGGGCGGGTGATTGTAACAGCAAAAACGATGTAGTCTAATGCTTATCTCCTTGAGGCTGCTAGATCAACTTCCATCGTGAACTATCATGAGAAAGAACCCTAGGCTTAGAAGGAGGATGACGATAATAGTGGAAGGGTGCGCTACCTATATATATAGGCACATCACTCATGGAGCCCTTCCTACCAGTCATGCCTCGTCGAGGTTTGTTTCCAAACCTAGGCAATAATGACTTGCCGGTTCCCCCCTCCTTTTCTTTTTCACATTTAGCAAACCAAAAGATAACTTTTAAGGAGAGGATTAAACTTTGTTGCCCACAAGATATGACTCCTTACCTTTCTTTCTCTTGCTATTATGACCAACACTTGAGGAAAGTATACATGGATATTATTCATTATGTTTCTAAAAGTATTCCCAAGATATCTATCTTTCTAAAGAGAAAGGCTACGTTACATATTCTCATGTGTTTCCTATTTCTTTTAGAAAACTAACATATTGTTTCTTTATTTGGCTTCTAAGAAAAAGGTGGATAATCCTTTAATTAATTATCTACGCCACATATTATCTTGGATTATCCTAGAAATCCTTTCATTATCTTAACTTGTAATTATCCTTCAACATACCAAAAAGGCAACCCAAGGTAACACTATTTGGCGTCCCAACCATTGTGTTTCCAATAATGGAAAGGTAAGTATTCTTTTAATTATCTAACACATTATTAGCTTTATTCTCCTTTGGAAAACATTTATCAATATCAAAAGTCATTACTATTTATTAATGCATGGATTCCGTTTATCTATTTGTCTTGTGCCAAAAGCACTTGTGCGAAAAAGGCAATTAGCATTACTATTCCACCAACAAAATCATTGAGGAATTATCAAATTAATTCATGCATCATATTTTATAGTTCAATTTTTATCAAAATTTGAGGATATTACATTCACCCCTCCTTAAAAGGAATTTTGTCCCCAAAATTCACACCTAGTAAGCTTTAAGGTGAATGATATCTCAACTTAGTTTCAATCCTTAGGGTTAGCAACCCCAGATAGATATTCTCAATATCTTTTATTGATATGCTAGTTTCACACGTCATTATTAGCATCAGTACTTGTATTAAAGTTCAAATATATCCACATCTATAGTATACACATCTTATCATCACTTTGATGATTTTATTCTTACTTTTAATTTCATTATGACTTGGTGATTTCTCTTTTCACCAAGGTTTCCAACCTATTCATTATTTTCACACAAGGGTGAGGTAACACCTCTAACCCTACGTCATTACACATTCAAAGTAGGATATTCGACCTCATTATCTCAATAATTTTTTTTTTCAGAATGTGTGTCTATCCAATCTCCCTCCCTCATAATGAGATGCAATAAGCATTTGGATGCAGTCCAAACACAAATTTCATTCCATTCCAAGAGCAGAGATTGTATATCTACATATTACCTTTCAATTTCATCCATTAAGTTGAATCATACTCTATAAGACTCTAAACTTACTTGTTCTTAATTTCACGACATTCTTATGTCCCATGAATCAAGTGTCCCTTTTCTTACTCTTAAGTTAGGGCACAACTTATCTCAAGTTTTTCATAACTTCATTACATCTTTATATTTACATCTCATGTATCATTATGAGCCTTAGCCAAATCCTCGAGCTCTCTAGGGTATAGGTACTTTTGGAGTGATCTCATCCTTATGCATCAAGAGAGTGCCTTTCACGTTCACCCATTAGGCTACATGATCCTCATGGAGGTAGCTAATCTCCTGAGTCATGTACCTTGGGTAAACCTAGCTGTTACCTCCCGACTACATGGTCTTGTGCATTCAGGAAACAATCAACTCCTAACCCATCGGTCCAATGTACCTCTAATACACCATACTTGACCCTATGATTGCATTAGGTCTCTACCCTCCCTAAGGGTTTCTTTTGAGATATCACATCTTTTAAGCACTTTATTTTCTTATTTAATTCTTTAACCAGAATTGCCTTCATATCTCTCTTTTGAGTACACATAATGCAGTGTCGTCCCATCATTGGGCTCGGGCCACCTTCCCTCCAGGGCTTGGTGCCATGTCGGTCTTCCCTCCTGGGCTTGACCTTTGTGATCTTCCCCTCCAGGGGCTTGATCCTAAACAACTGCATTGTGGACTTAGGCCACCTTCCCTCCTGGGCTTGGTGCTTGCCTGGTCTTCCCTCCTAGGCTTGACCATTTCATGACCTTCCCTCCTGGGCTTGGTCGTCCACTTAGGCCACCTTCCCTCCTGGGCTTGGTGCCTTACTGGTCTTCCCTCCTGGGCTTGACCAGCTGTGTCACTCAGAGTTGGCATCCTTGGGTTCAAAGAATTTAAGTGCTTTTCATTATTATATCTTTAACTCTTTACCCCTCTAGGTGAGGATTAATGTTATCTCAATTCTTAAATACATTTATTCACTTACCTTTTAAGGGAAAGTACTAACCTAGGGTGCCTTCTTGGCTTATAGGAGGGGGTTAGGCTCTCTAGCTACAACCTGATCCCAAGATCTAGGTTTTCCCTCCCTCATAGGTCGTCTTCCCACTCTTTGGGTTGACCCACCACAGGTTGGCTCACTAACCCTAATGGTTTCTTAGACATATTTTTTTTTATTAGGCAAAACTTTTATCATCAACCCCTGTTTACTCAATCTCTGGAATACCCCCCTCATGGTCTCTGTCCATTCAATGAACTTGGGTCACCTTCCCTCCAGGGCTTGGTGCTACCTAGACCTTCCCCTCCAAGGGCTTGGCCACCATCACTAAACTTCTAGAGACAACATGAGGAGTTTGAGCAAGTTATATTCCAACTTTTCATTTTCTTAAGTGTACATCTATTGGGTTTTTATATTTCATAAGACTTATCACATAAGTTTTATACTCCTCATGCCCACATGCATGGGAGACTGGGTTACCCAAACCATCCCTTATCCTTTTTATTCATGATTTCAAGTTTCACATGGGCAGTGTCCCATACCACCACACCATGTTGATTACTAATTTTAAGTTTCACATGGGTAGTGTCCCATACCACCACACCATGTTGATTAACGATTTTTAAATTTTCACATGGGTAGTGTCCCATACCACCACACCATGTTGATTACCGATTTTAAATTTCACATTTTACTTCTCTTATTAATATTTTCTTTTCAAAGATTTTTAAGAAAGAGATGTGAAGTAGACGAAAATGTGAGATGAGGAACTTAATTTTTCTCTTAACATTTCTAAGGATTATTTGAAATTATAAACTATTATGTATGAGTTGATGAATCTTTGCTCTGATACCAAATGTAACGACCCGCACTTTTGAGTGTCTAAAAGACCTTAAAGTCACAGATCGTTAATCATAATTTCTAGGATCAGATTCAAGAAATCATACAGAATAATAAACAATTTCCATTAATGATCAAATATTTACATCTTTCGATAAAATGCTCCTCTAAGGAGTTACATACTTTTAAACAGAATTAACTTCTACAGTTGTGAAGATAAACCATTTAAGACTAAGCCTTCATGATTTAACTTTAGTATCTTCATCATCTTTATCTGTACCCTCATGTCCACGAAGCAAGTATATCTGATACCTAAAACGTCGACAAACAAATACGCGATCAGTATATTTCTATACTGGTACGTGGATTCAAACAATAATCACAAGTACAGATATAAGCAAACATCTTTATCTTGCATATAAGAAAATACATTAACTTGTTTTCATATTCTAACCCATATCTGGTCAACTACCTCAGGTGTAATCACTGTCCCTCCGGGGCTCGTGTGCATTACCCTTAAGATCAGTCTAACCCAGGGTTCAGAATACTATTATTTACTTTACATGATACTCATATGCACTTTATAGTTTGCAAGAACTAAATAAACAAGCAAGCAGTTTATTTGTTGTTCAATCTCATCGAGAAACATTGGCAATCTCAGAATTCGATACATGTATTCATAAGCGTAACCACGTACCTTATGTCATGCAGAAACCATGCATAATATATCACATGTACTTTAAGAATGCACCCAAACATCCAAGCAACAAAGCATGTAATCAACAAGTATCTGAAACAAAGAATACTACATATGTGTCACCATGTATTCTCATTATACTAATCAGATTTAGATGTACTCCTAAACTAGGGTTTAGGTTATCTCGTGTTTGGAATTGGGATTAGGGATACCAACCCTAATTCTATCATATCATGGTTTCTCATATTACAAATTCAATTATTCATATTAGGTGAAACCCTAATCATCAACCTAAGCATATTAGACTATTCATGATACTCAGATCACATTACTAGCCTTAGATCATAGTAAGATGTCCATGTTGGTTGTAAAACCCTAAAACATCATGTATAAGATTACTAACATGGAATCATCCATTATTCAACATTATCAAGGTTTTAATCATTATACATGGCAAGATCAAGTGTCAGCCTAATATGAACGAATATATTCAATTAAGCATTAAATTAAGCAAAATCTAGGTTTTCCCTTATACTAATCACATTAACACATGTGTTACACACACTTTTAGAACAGAAAGCGTAATTAGACTCTAAATCTATTTTATTTAGATTCCTCTCGTTCTCCTGATCAATTTGATATATAATATCATTGTATTATGAGATACCATTAATTAATTATAAATATTCCAAATTATTGCTAAACTAACCAATCAGGGGTCGCCACATCAGCATTAAAAAGGCTTCCCAGAATTACTTGATAAAGGGGAGGGAAAAGACTCCCACTACCCTTGGGTCTTGTTCGTGTGAGGAGGGGTAGACAAGTCTTTTTGCTCTATTCCCTTCCCCTTCCTCGCGCAGGAGCCCCGCTCCATCTGTGCGTCTGCCGCAGGCACCGCGGCTGAAGCTCGTGTCGTGGTCCTCATCGTCCCCTCTACACGCCGCCATCCTCTCTCTCCTCAGAGATGCAGATACCCCATGGTGGATTCCTTCTTCCACCGTTGCCAGTGCCTGGTCTCTCCAGGTCCCATCGTGCCCAGACTCCGCCGAGGTGTCTTCTGTCAGCGCTCTCCCTTCATGCATCATTCCCACACGCGCCGACTAGATGCAGGCACCCGTCTCGCTTCCAGCGCCTCCTCGAAACCCATCCCGGAGAGCAAGATGATGCCACCTATGATATGTGCTTCTCGTCCTTCTACAATCCATGGCCTGCTCTCATCTCCATGCATCCGCAACACACAACCTGCTCGCCGTCCTCGCGTACACAGACACACCGCCCCCTGGCACTATGACCTCCTCAGCCAGGGACTCCATCCTCGAGTCCTCTTCCCCTGCGTAGCCTTGGCTTCTAGGAGACCCTGTCTTGGTGCAGTAGGTCATCTTCTTCACAACTTCAGATCAAGCATGATGCCTGACCCCGAAGCCTTGGGTGGCCGCTGCATCTGCAGATCAGCGACGCCCAGATATCCATGGTGAGGCCTTCTAGATCAATTAGGAAAGGGAGGACGTCATCATGCATGCTAGGGGAGAGGAAGACAGTGGAAAAGTCTTGCATGCTTCAGCTTGGTCTAGGAGGGCGGGTGATTGTAACAGCAAAAACGATGTAGTCTAATGCTTATCTCCTTGAGGCTGCTAGATCAACTGCCATCCTGAACTATCATGAGAAAGAACCCTAGGCTTAGAAGGAGGATGACGATGATAGTGGAAGGGTGTGCTACCTATATATATATATAGGCACATCGCTCATGGAGCCCTTCCTACCAGTCACGCCTCGTCGAGGCTTGTTTCCAAACCTAGGCAATAATGACTTGTCGGTTCCCCCCTCCTTTTCTTTTTCACATTTAGCAAACCAAAAGATAACTTTTAAGGAGAGGATTAAACTTTGTTGCCCACAAGATATGACTCCTTACCTTTCTTTCTCTTGCTATTATGACCAACACTTGAGGAAAGTATACATGGATATTATTCATTATGTTTCTAAAAGTATTCCCAAGATATCTATCTTTCTAAAGAGAAAGGCTACGTAACATATTCTCATGTGTTTCTTATTTCTTTTAGAAAACTAAAATATTGTTTCTTTATTTGGCTTCTAAGAAAAAGGTGGATAATCCTTTAATTAATTATCTACGCCACATATTATCTTGGATTATCCTAGAAATCCTTTCATTATCTTAACTTGTAATTATCCTTCAACATACCAAAAAGGCAACCCAAGGTAACACTATTTGGCGTCCCAACCATTGTGTTTCCAATAATGGAAAGATAAGTATTCTTTTAATTATCTAACACATTATTAGCTTTATTCTCCTTTGGAAAACATTTATCAATATCAAAAGTCATTACTATTTATTAATGCATGGATTCCGTTTATCTATTTGTCTTGTGCCAAAAGCACTTGTGCGAAAAAGGCAATTAACATTACTATTCCACCAATAAAATCATTGAGGAATTATCAAATTAATTCATGCATCATATTTTATATTTCAATTTTTATCAAAATTTGAGGATATTACAAAAAGTGAACCTAGGGTTCCTAGGACTAAGAGGGGAAGTGGTGTACCTGACACTCATGATGAGATTTGAGTTTCTAAAGATTTGAGCATGGCACTCCACATGCTTAGAGGAAAGGGAAACTCCTTAAGTCGAAGGTATGTTTGATGAACCCCTCGCAGTTGAGTTGGTGACATGGGAAGGTATGTTCTAGGTCCAATGTTGAGGAATGAGAACAAGTATGACCTAGCATGGTTTAGTAGGTGGTATGCTTGTGCCTTAGTAGCTTCCTGGGTTAAGCATGATCATGTGGATGTAAACCCTAGACATAAAGGTGTTTGTGACCTTTGTTATCAAGATGTAGTTTCCTCCCATCCTGGGAGGGGGACCCTTGGTAGGGTGTATACTAGTTTTGTTAGTTTTGAGGTAACCTAAAGAGGTCTCATAGGATCTTGAGAAGCTAAGTGAAAAGTACATAGTATGAGAATGAACCTATAGACCCATAGATAACCATCTCTAGGTGCATGTGGATGTGTTACCATGGAGGTAACCGGTATGGGGCCTGATCAAAGTAGGTAGGTCGCCGTGACCCCTGTGAAAGGATGAAAGTCAGCCCATGAATACAGAAAGAGATGATGGAGACTTGGGTAAGGTTCTAATTTGGACATGTACCATATTAGAATCCTAAGTCTATCCTAGGGTCAGGTAGGGATAAGACCGATGGAAGTAGGAGTTGCCTAATTCCCTAGTTGCACATGACCATAGGGTTGGGAGGTAACATCTATCATTGTCTGAGGGTCGTGGGTTAGGAGATTGATCACCTTCATGAACTCATGGGACCGAAAGGGCAGATGAGGAGGGCACTCTCTGGATGCATAAGGGAAGAGGGATGACCCCAAAAGTGTCGGCACCCTATAGACCTAGAGCAGATGACCAAGGATTGTGTGGTGACCCAAGTAGGCTCGAAACCAGTTTTCCATGGAGTAACTTTGATATCGAAATGATCGTGATATAGAGAGATAAGTTGCATGCTTCAACTTAAATTTGTAGGTGTACTGGCAAGGTGGGATGTACCATCTCTACTCTTGGAACAAGAACAACTTTGTGTTTGGCGGCTGCCAAATGCTTATTTCCTCTTATTATGGGAGTGAGAGATAGGACAATATGCATGCCATACACCAAGGATAAAGATGATGTGAGTTGGAACGTTGCTATGAGGTATGAGGACAGAGATGATAACATACCCTTATGGAGTAAACGATGTGTATATGGTTTATAAACCTCAAGAGAATTAAGGTAATCATCTTGTGAGGATGTTTTAACATGAGATGTGTGGAAATTTGCAAGTGATACAAGGTTGAGTTTGATAATCAAGAAGATGAGCTCAGGGTGTTCGTGATGAAGATATACTGAGAGTTTAAGCTGAGATAATAAGTGAAGGTGTATGTCTTCAATATTTCCTATCACCTTAGGATGTGATGTGGTTGAAATGCAGCTGCCTAGTTTAGCTAGAGGCTAAAAGAAGTTGTTGGGCTAACCCTAAGTTTGAAAAGGACATATGTTTGGAAAACTCTAACGAAGTTTGTTGAACAAGTTAGTAGTTGTTTGGTTAGCCAGCCTAGGCTTTGATGCAATAACAGGATGGTTGTAGAACCTCATATGTACTTCTTCAGATAGGAAGGTGATAAAACCCTGATGAGAGTGGTTTAGGGTTTCTGAGAAATCGATCTTAAAGAATCATGACATATAGGAGATCATGATTTAAGATCACCATATACCTTGGTACTACAAAGTTAGTAAGTGACAGTAGTACTTTGGATGGCTAAGATGAAGTTGCATGTGGTATGTTTCCATGCATGACAGGAGGTGAAGAATGAACTCCAGTAACCCAGTGTATTGATATAGAGGATAAAGAATCCTCGAGAGGGAATGTGAGTTCATCACTATGAATGTTGTGGTAAGTTTCCCCTGACCAAGGAAGGTCAAAGATCCAATATGGTTTATGGTAGATAGCCTTACCTAGATGACATGTGAAAGGAAGAATACTCAAGGGAAGGATCCAATTAAACTACATATGAGAGAGAGATGGTTCCACTCCACCATGATGCGATTTCAAAAGTTCTTAAGTATAACCTACAGGTTCACTTCCATAAGGTGGAAATAGATACATGAAGAACTCGATGCTAGTATAGTTTATCACCCCTAACTAATGGTTAGTATAATTTAGACTAGAGGGTCTGATGAGAGAAGGTGTGCTCGTTCAGGGTGATACATGGAGATAGATCTTTTTCTCTGTAAAATGTGATGATCACCACCATAGCCAGTATCGGGATGTAAAGAAGCTCTGCAAGAGAGATTGTGTCGGTCACTACTTTATTAAGATGGTGTTGGTGAAGGGACCTTGAAAAGGTCAAGAAAGGACCACAATGTGTGTAGATGAAGTCACTTTGATCGTGCAATGGATAAACGAGAGCCCAGGGGTGACATGAGTCGTAAGCTGATGCAAAGCAGACTGACATGTAGTTTACTGTGAGAGAGTATGTGATGTGAAAATCTGACCCCTCTAAGCTACAACTGACAAAGCTGAGTCCCGATATATGAGTCCATTTATATGGATTGGTGGAGATGGTTGTCTTTAGCCTTACCCCTTAGGATAACATGATGTATAATGTATTCCATAAGTCCTATATAGAGCACTATGTGAGGTACCCAAGCCATGTGCTGAGCTATGAACCTATTCAACTTTATGAGAAACTGAAATGTCCTGAGTCACCTATGAGGGTACGATATACCAAGGTAAGAAAGAACTGAGATGGAAGAATATGAGATGATGAAGGTTCTTGGGAAGCACCATGGAAAGGGTGAAGCCACATTGGAGCCATGATGGACATAGGAAAGGCTTATCCTGTTTGTTTGTTTGCTTGATGGAATTTTGAGGACAAAATTCTTATAAGAGGGGAAGGATGTTACAACCCCAATTTTTGGGATCTTTTAGTGAGAAATATAATTTCTCCTATGAAAGATATTTGAAAAAATAATGATATAATTTGTTTTTAATACATGGATTTTGTTTAAAAAAGCCTTATTGGTTGTTTTGTGGGCTTGATTGGCTATTGGGCCCAATAACAAGGAAATTCAATTATTAAATGATTAAATAAGAAAAGGAGAAAAGAAAGATGTAGAAACCTCTAGAAGGCAAAGGAATGTCATCCAAAGTTGGATTTCGTGCCTCTTGGGTTCCTTGGGTTCCTTGGGTTCCAAGGAGTCCAAAGTTGCAAAGATAATGCAACAATAAAAGAAAAGATCAATTAAGTATTTCTTTATTAAGAATGAAATTGAAAACAATGATAAAATGTTGAAAATAAGTGGAAAGAGGTATATTTGAGTTATCCTTGGTAGATTTTCATATCCAAAGGATTCCTAATGTTAAAAGGAATGCCAGTGGGGAAAATAAAAAGAAAGATAAAGAGAAATCCTTAAAAAGGAATTTCAAAATATTAGAGTTTCTTGGGGTCCAAGGAGCCCCAATGTAGAAAACGAAAGAGAGAATACAAAATAAGAGGACAATGTGAAACATAATTAATGATTTTGGTGGAATTTTTAAAAAGGAAGTATTTTCTACTAAAAGAAAATAGAATTTTGTGCCAATGGGACAAAAGTGAAGCATATAAGAGAATAAGTGAGAGGATTTTTGAATTCCTAATATCTAAAGAATAAAGATTATTAAAAAGAAAATTAGGAGAGAGATGTTTGCTTCCTAATGAAGGAACTGGGGTTCCTATCGGAAAAAGAACTCTTTCATTCATGGATGCACACCTTAGGGCGTGGATACCCTCCCCTATATAAGGGGTAGAACCCTGGTTCGAGTTCAAGAAAGATCCCACGTCTCTCTCCCTCTTCCCTATCTTCTTCTTCTTCTTCTTCACTGAAAACCCTAGGTTAGAGGAGCGACGCGATCTTTGAAGCGAGGAGGATGCCAGGAATGAGAAAATGGGGAGGTGCGATGCTCCCACACCGACCAAAACGAAGGTCGTCTATCTCTGACCTCTGCGTGACGCCTACAGCAGGTCAGCAGGACCGACCGCACATCTGGGGCTCGGCAAACTTGGGAAGGACATCTTGGTCACAAAGGGATGGTGCCCCTTGGGCATAGGAGCTCATAGGAGAAGGTGGCACCCTCTTGGGTGGCCGTCGAAGCCAGAGGAGGGGCGGCAGGGCCGCACCAACTCCTTACAGCAGTGGCTGCGCTAGGGCGCACGCTAGGAAGAAGAAGGGTGGCCATTGGATAGTTTTACCCTCCCGGTGTTTGAAGCACCGACCGGATAAGTAAGGGCAAAAGTGTCTTTCCAAACATACAAGGCACGTTGCATGGAAATGGACACATGGCACCCTCTGATTGGCTTTGGTAAGTAATCTCTTGCAAAAATCGTATTTAAATATTGGTAGCTTGGATGGATACACATAAAATATGAAAGTTGCTCAGAAAAACAAGGGGAATCCATTAAAAATATATTTATAAGCTAATTTCTCTTGCTATTCAAAAACTAGTGTAAGTTATCAACTTTAATGAATTACAGATTAAGAAACCTTATTTTGAGATGATTAACGTAATTAGTAGAGTTTAATGGATGATTGAAGTTGATATTAGCCTATTAATCATGAAAAGATACATTAAGATAAAAAAAGATGAACTTTGCATGTAATTCGTTTAATTTAGAAGTTCATGTGCATAAATATGATTTAATGGGCCTTGAAACCCTAATGATGGTAATTGTGACTCTTAATGGCTTTAATTGTTCAAATTCATGATTAAAATGAAGATATGATGGTTCTAAGATATTTCAAGTATAAAGGTTACTAATTATGGATAAATACTATTAATATGGTACTTAGGGTTTTCTAATGAATGAAGATGGAATTAATGATAAACAGAGCTCATATGTGATTTAGATGAACTATGAGTTGTTAATCCGGAAGGAACCAAAGAGGATAATTAGGCCCAATGATCTTGTCATGAATTAAAAGGATAAAATTGGTAGTTTTAGTATGAAGGGCATAATGGACTTGATTGATGGCTAATTGTGCCTTTAATTTGAAATTAAGGTTATATGTTGTTAAAAGATAACCTTAATATCTTTCGTGAAGAATTAGATGAGATAGTTAGGGTTTAAAAGAGTAAAAATGAAAGTGATACCTTAATTGCAAATGAAACCCTAAAAGTGGGCTAGAAACCCTAGGAAGAGAGCTAGGTTCAATAGATCTTTATGGCATGATCAATAATAGGAAATTGTATGCATATTTCAGGATCTCTTTGAGTGCTTGCTTTTCTATTGGATTTCTTGCATTGATTGGATTAGCTCTGTCTCAAATTAGCCTGACAGGTATGTGGTTAATTATGGTTAATCGTATTAGTTTCCTGAAGAGTTTCCTAAATGATTCATCGTATTGTATGCAACTTATCAGTTTGGATGTTCATACTTGCAAATTATAAAGTCACTATGATTATCCCAATAATAATAGAAGTGTGTATTCTCGCACCTACATGCCACCCTGATGGATGATGCAAAAGGTCAAGCCCAGGAGGGAAGACCTATGGGCACCATGAGTGGTGACCCCGAGCACCAAGATTGGGATTGAGAAGGTGGCCTATGATATTGCATGACTAAAGGGCACCACAAAGGGTGACCCCAGGTACCAAGCTCGGGAATGAGAAGGTGGCCTTAAGTCAATGGAAAAAGAGAAACCCGAAAGGGGGTATGCGAGGGTTAGGGCAAAGGCGGTGGATAATATCACATTGAAAGTGTAAATTGGCTTTTTAATTAACTTGATTGTGATATTTAGATTGTTAGCCATATTTGCAAAAATTTTGGTTGTCCCCACATACCGGCATATTCCAATATGGTGACCGACATTTTTTTTGTCGGCGTTTTAGGTACAAGATTGAAAAGGTCAAACAATAAAGTGGCATAGGTGGAATTAAATAAGAACTAAAGTACTAAGAGGATTAGTTAGAATAGACTCCAGCTAAGGATAGAGTAGATTACCAAATTTTTTAAAAGGTATGCAAAGTTAAATTTTATTACAACCTTTCAGTTTAGTTGGTAGAATTTGATAATTATTATTGATTATTTGTCAAAACTTTGATACGGAAATTGGGATAACGACTCTGACCTCTTGGTCTCCCTTAATTGGGGGTTATTGGGAGGTGGGGTCGTTACACCAAAACTATATTGCATCATCACGTTATCTACATACCACTACCACCTCATCAAATAGTAGTATTGCCACAGTTTGTTTTCTACTAATGAAGAATATGAGGAGGTTGTATGAGAGTACCAGTTTCATTTTTGAGATAAACGACCACCTGAGTTTCTATGAGTAGACGATTCCTCAAAGGAGTCAAAAGATGAACAATCAACATATCCTACCATAAATATTGGACCTCCGCCTAGTTTTGAACATGTGACACCCATTCCAAAGTGGTATAAAATGATAGTCACTCCTTCAACATCTAGAGGAAGATAGGATAGTCTTGCTATAAACATTAGACATAGTGATATGGTGAGTGATATTAGTTCGTATTTGAAAATTTTCCATAGCAAGTAGGATTTTGGTGTGATGTTTATGTGTAATGAAATTTTTTTTCCAAATACCCAATCTTGTATATCAAAATCCATGTTTATTTAACCGTGCTTCCTAGTGAGACTAAAATCTAGTGTCATATTCCACTAGTAACATAAGTCCTAATATGAAAATCATGCTTATAAGGTAAAGGTAGCATGGCTTAATCATCAACTTTGACTTTCTTCTCATCACAATAATGATGATGATTGATGATGATGATGTTGATAATGATAATGAAATTAGACTTCTTATATTGACTATTTTCATGGTTTGTGTTAACTATTGTCATCTTTAATTTATAATTATCATGTGCTCAAACTTGTTTTTATTTATTATGTTAAACATTTTATTTTCTAGATGTTGATGTGTCATGCTCCAAGATCGAAGAGGCCACAGATGTTACTCATGAAGAGGACATTGAAGAAGACTTTGTCGTCTTATGGGAAGAGTACGATGAGGCCCTATAGTTGGCCACCGAAGAAGAGGCCCTAAAGTAGACTTTGGTATCGTTGTTACTTATGATGTTGACTTCTGTAGGGGGTTGTATAAGATAGGGACACTGTTTAAAGATCTAATGGCTATACTTTGGGATATAGTACTACCTAGCGCATGTGCAACAATTCTATTGTGCAGTTTTAATATGATGCATATGTTGCATCTATGTGAAAAACTATGAATCTTCTTGATTTACCATGTTCAAGAAGATTTATAGTTCTACACATAGATGCAACATCTGTAGCATATTCAAATGACACAATAGAATTGTTGCACATACTCCTGATAGTACCATCATAACAGATGACTATATCCCAAAGTATAGCCATTAGATCTTTGGAAAATATCCCTGGCTCATACAACCCCCTACGCTAAGGTTTTTGTAATATTATGTAAGATCCACTACAATTATGTAATAAAATTATACTTCTGTTTGCTACCTCAATATTATGCTAGTCTACTATAATTATGTTAGATTTTTGGAAGAGTTTGATTGTGATGTTTATTTGAATATGGAATGTGAATTGAAGGTTTGGTGCATATTATTATGTTTGTTTGTAGGTTTGGTGGCCTGTTGTTAAGCTGAACTCACATGATGTTGTTAACCTATAGTTCAAAATTGAATTGTAGGTTCTACATCTTGTTGACCAGCAAGGCAGCAGGTCTGTAGGCCTACTATCTTAAAAAAAATCAAAACTTAATTATCGGTTTAAACAAAAACACTGACACTATAGGCATGTGTTGTCGGTTTTAGTATAAAAACCGACATTAAAGGACAAAACCAAAACGACCGTGTTGGATAGAATGATTGTGCTTAGTAGCATGTCATAGTCCTCGGTTTAATTGATACAACTATCACTAAAAAGCAAAATCATCGGTTAGTAGGGCTGCCACTGACATCGAACATCATGGTAGATGTCAGTTTATAAAAAAATCGACGATGTAGGGTCCTTTACCAGTTAAAAATGTGACCTAGTATGGCAATTCCAACGTCAATTTTTTGCTTGTAACTGATGCCTAAGACTGCTATCTGTGTGGGTTTCTTTTATCGATACAACTGAGGCTGGATCTCTGGAATAAATTTTGTCATCCCCAAAGAACTGACATCTTAGGGCTGTGGGCTTTAGTGTAACCCACTTAAGTTTTGGTCTATAATCGACGTTATAGGGTTGGTTTAATAGACGCTAGAGATAGTTTCTGCGCTAATATAGTGAAAGATGATATTTTTCTCTTTCCCAATAAACAAAGTTCATTTGTCTCCATTGATTCAAAATCAAATGAATCTTTGTAAACATCTTTATGGAGCCTAGAAATACTCTTCTCATATATTTACCTAAAAATTAGTTTTGTTTGATTCATAATTTTTTTTATTCTTTGTATTTATGTGATATGCTCTTGTTACAATGTCCAACAATAAGGCACTGTCATAAATGGTATCAAATCTACTAATATAAATTTGATTATTATTTTTTAGAAAATGATCTTGTCTAAACAAGAAACAAAAATAATGATCCTTGTTATGATAGGTACATAAGAAGAGTTTTCTAACTCTATTGCAAACCCATTGGGAAATTGTAAACAATTAGTGCATACTGATATGGAAGAAACTCTTTCTACATTACTAATGTGTATTTCCACCGCTCCCTCCTTAACTGTTTATTTATTTTCATGTCGTGCATATTTTAACATATGTCAGGTCCACATCCAATATCCCATACCCACAATGAAGTAGATAAGTTTATATCTATAACATATATACCTTAAGTGAAGATCGTGTTTCCTTCCTTCTTCTTTAAGTCCTCTTGGTAGAGAGGCTGCTTTCATTTCTAATGTTTGGACTTGTGATGATGGTGACAATTGTGTTTCTTTCTTACTCATCCTTTTCCTTTGAATGTAGAAGATTTAGGATCTAGACAACTTTAGAACCTTTCTTATCTTTGCATTTACCTTTGGACTTCCCATTTTCTTTTTTGACAATTGATATCTATTTCGGCTTGTCTTTCTCACTTGAATTGAACTGTTCTTAACATTACATATAACTCTTACAATGGTCATACAAAGTTGTTGGTATTGTTATTGATGACAAGCTGACTTTGTTGGATAATTTTTTTTGGCCAACTATCAACCTAAGGAGAATCCTAGTCTCTCTAGGTTTTCTACATACCTAATTAGCTATATTAATTGGGGCCCTACATGATCATCATCAATCACATTGAACTTAAATGTATTTATGAATCATACCTCTCCTTCCTTGCTTGTTCTTGGAAGATATTTCTGAGATGTGTTACCATCTATAGAAATCCTAGTTCTTTTGTTACTTCCAAACCTCATAATTCATAGAGAATGGAATGAGGCACTTGATGTCCATATCAACATCAATGAACTTACCATAATCTTTCCTTCTTATCTAGGTACATTTGGAGCTTGTCTTTTTGGTAATTGAGTATCAAGGACATAGAGCTTACACTCATGAGTGAGAAAAAGTTTCCTTGTTTTATACTAGTTGCAAAATTTATTCCCATTCAACTTAATGATAAATTGCAATGACAAGTGGTTATTGTTTCTTCAGTTTGATTCCATAGGAACATATTTTCATCACTTAACATTTTAGTTGAAATTTATTTTGTCAATATTAACTTGGCATTTAGTTAATAACACTCCATTATTTTTATTTATAGAAATACCTTAACTATTAACTAAGGGGATTGCAACAAGAAATCTTCTTAGTAGAAAAATATGCATATTTTGTTAAGTCATGAGTCAGCTTTGGATTATCATCCACAAACGAACTATCTAGGAACACAATATTTACCAATTGTATTCGATGCAACTCTTGGATAGGTGGTCGCACAACTCCTTATCAATATTTCATCTTTTAAACTAGATGTCATCTTTATACCTATATGGGATTAATCCTATAAAGACCACCCATTTGAGCCCAACCCAATGGTTAAGATAAAAAGTAATGCACCCTACCTTGGAACACCCATATAATTTGATCAAACTTCTCTAAGATAGAAAAAAAACAATGTTATGTCCTTTCTACACATACTAGATCAAGATTTTCATGTGTGTTGCATAATGGAAGCCATCAAAACTAATAGTTTACTGAGGGGTTTGATATAATATTATTATGTATATGATCACCATTACATATGATCATTGGTGATACATATCATCCATTACAAATAAATCATAAGAGATAAAATAGGACATGGAAAGTATAATAACAACATGAGAAAATGTTGAAAAAAATTAAGCCCAATGTAAACCATAACATTTCTCTGTCATGTTTTCCAATTAGTAGACAATAAATCTAGGAAATAAGCTAAAGTGATTGTTTTGAGAAATTATTCGGTTGTTGATGGTTTCAACACTTCATCTTCATCACAAACACTCAAAGACCCTTACTGTTGATTTGTTACTCTTATCCTGACCCCCTCTCCTGAATCGTTCATTGTTGATGTCATCACATCATCATGTTCTATTTGCATATATTAAATTTACTTGGAGAATGTAGAGAGGGAGACATGGCACATGGACCATATACCCATTTTGCAATTTTTGTATCTATATCAAAACCAAATACATTTTTCCAAACCAAACAAGAATTCATAAATAGACTAATTATCAAATCCGCATTCACAAAAAAAAAACAATTTAAAAGGCTTCACGTTGGTTAATGAAATATGCATGTATCCTATCATATATGGTTGTTGGTAATGATTAAGGATACATATAGAACAAGTTTTCCAACTACAAGTACTATAATTTGAAAACTCAAAACAATGAGAACATGTGTATAACATCGCTTTGAAACTACTAGTATGATTTGGGAAGGTTGCACAATGGAATATGAAAACTTTTCCCGTATTGAACCCTAACCAAGGATATGCCATAGCCATAACATCTCAATTTATGAAATATAAAGAGGTACATTAACACACACCACTTGTCAAATGTTGATCTTGAACGTCTAAATTTCAACCAAAGTTGGTGTACAACAGAACCATGGTTGTCCTTACTACAATACATGAACAAAACTCATCCTCCTTGATGATCAAGCTTATCCTACAATCCTATGCACATGTACCTTTGCCTCTATAGTGTCCATGTATATGTGGGGAATATCCAGTGTGCCCACCTTGGACTCCAAGTAGAAGTGGAATCGGATTGTTGATGTGCTTCTAGTGATTTCACCTTCCTCCCCTATCACTAGATGATGTCTTTAGGATTACTTTATCTCTCTCACTCTCAAAAGGAATCCGTGGGAAACTTGTGCATAGTTGTGTGTGTCATCCTATGGATATTCACCCAGTTACATAGGGGAAGTATAGGTTAGTGTTTCATAAATAAAAAATCATTTTCCTAGTTTCAATCTTTAATTATTCACATAATAAAAATATCTGGGGAAACATTCCACTCAATCGAGTGGGACTTCATTTGATCGAGTCAAGTACCCTGACTCATGCAATATACTCATACACTGATTGGTTGACAACTCAATCAATCTATTAATGTGTTCAATTAATCCTTTGACCATTGAGTTGATCAGTTGATAGTTTTAAACCTCTATTGAACCACGCACCAGTTGGTCGATTAACCTTTAGTTGATCACATGATACATCTTTAGTTTTCCAATACTCAATTCATTTAAACTCAATCAATTGATGAACTTACTCAACCACAAGTTGATCAATTGACATCTCAACCAATTGACTGTATTAGAAATCATCTTATGCTTATTTTAGAACCATTCTAATTATAATTATGATGCAAGCTTCTCTTACCTTAAGCATCTTTACCTATGTGACCCTATAGATTCTACATTACATTGGAAGTGATGTATTGGTTGTGATGTCAAAAACATCACAACCAATGAGTGAGATCTAGAAACACATCATTTCCACCCAAGTAATTGGAATATATTGTAGAAACTTCAACCTACATGTGAAAAATGTTACCATAATTGTGTAATCCCTTTGTCATAGATGTCCACATTGAACTAAAGTCATGGATTAGTCATCCTTTTGATATTCAATCTATGTATATATTTCTAGAGAATACCATTGAGGTTTAGTGATATCAATATCATATAGTAACTCACATGAGCATAGATATGCATTTCATAGTATCATTTATTAAGTGACTAGGAAGACGCTCCAATAATAAGGTCAAATTCCATCTACATCAATCACAAAAATCCACATTTGTAACATGCACACAAAAAAGTTATGTTGAGAGGTGCTAAAGTACATGTAACAACATGTAGTCTTTGTAATGACTTCAGGTCTAAGGACCTCTGTCACTGTTGTCACATTGGCTTCCATGTACCATTCTCAAGGTGCGCTTGTGTAGTGAAATATATTGTCTAACAACTATCTATGTGTTTGACTTGAAATCCTATATCATGAATAAAGAGACATACTCATAAGTTAGTACATGTACTAGTGTTGTGTTATTGTTGTTAAGATAACTTCCACAACTACATCTCACTAGAAACTTAACAAGAATTTATACTTTAGGTATACATTTGGTATCATGTTAAGGTCCTCAACCAAACCATATGTCACCAAGTCAAGCTATTATTGGAGCATTAATATGTGTGATTGTCATTTTAATATGAAAACAAACATAATAAATGGAATCTGACTTTTTATTAATAATCAAATCTTGTGCAAACCTTTCCATTACAATTATTGAATGAGTGTCTATAAAGGCATACAATTGAAACCTATTTGTTCAAGTATAGGGAAAGTAGCTTTATGCCATAATTAAAAGGTGAAAAGGCCAACATGTTGCATACTTAATTATTTTTCTTTTAAACTTCCATTGTAAAAGAATCAATGTATAGTACATTGAATCACTGAGAAATAGAAATGCCTTGTTGTTTTATTTTTCACATGCTCACATATGATATGTCTACATTGATTCAACTATAAACTTTTTAGGTTTTGGAATGAAGTTCTCCTACCTTCCTAGCAGGAAGAATGAAAGACTTCACAATTGGAGGTGAATATATTGCACATGTTTTTTTTTCTATGAGCACAAAAGATTTGTATGTTAAGGGCCCTTTGGGGCTTCTAAGCTTTCAATAGATCACATATCTCATAAAATACTATTCGTGTATATATTCTTAAGAAACTATCGTGGTGGTCTAAATAATAATGGATATTGATATGGGATGACGTGTATGGACATACTATCAATATTTCTATCTCTATTTCAAGATTTAATCAAGACTATTTGATGATTTTAGATTTTTGTTCTTTATGTTGATGGTGGAGTGTAGGTAAAGGTAGGTTTTAGTTTAAACCCATTATAATTATACCAAAATTGGCTATTAAGAGAAGAGCTTGACATTCATGGTACCACTAACGTCAATATCGGATCCAAATAACCAATCAAACACTAATTATTGAGACCGGACCCAAGGTTTAGGACATACTAACCCCCAACCATAAAACAAATCGATAACAAATAATAAACTTTTCCAATCAGAGAGAAATTTACTAACATCATATAATTATGTATCATTTTTCATTAATAAACAAACTACAACTAGTCATGGCTTCATTTATCTCTTTGGAACTATATTTACAATGTTCACATAAAGGTTACTTATTCATCTCATATACAAGATTGTGCATACAAGATGTCATGCTAAGGTCAAAAACACAATAAAAAAAGGATAGGTTCATCCCATGAACCCATTATAGGAACATTGTAGACATCACACATAATGTAAGTATTTCACATATCTGATTAAGCTACTTAGGTAGAGAAGAGGGTTGGCTAGATGGTGCCTTGAATTCAAGTTGGTTTGTCAAATTTTTGATTGAGAAGATACATAAACATAATACATTGCTACAACATTTTTATTCTAACAATAGTTTACCATAAAATAATATAATCAACACATCACTTATGGATAATAATATAACAAAAATGCTTAGAAATCAAAAGGTTTAATAGAATATTTTTCTTTATTAAGTTATTTGCCCTAGATCTATGTGATTTGTCCATTCAGTTAGAGATCTAATCGATATGCTCACATGCACAATTGCACTGCCCATACCTTAGGGTTTAGCCGATTACCGTAAGGCAAACACAAGTCCAGGTCCCCTTCTAGACTGGTAGGGCATATAGAACTCTACCTTGTTGTAGCCTTGGTACCAGGATGGGCTCAATCACATATCTCATATTGAAACAAGGTTCGTGTGACAACCTTACATTTCTCTCTCCAATGTTATACTCTTTCTCTCTCATCAAAAGGCCTCTTACTTAACCTAATGTCAATTCCATAGTTGAAATGTTATGATACTCCAATATGGTCACATCAATGATGGATTTTACTATAAGTGACATGAATTTGGAATTTTAACTATGTACCATTCTTTAATATGTATGCATCTGGAAAGTAAAATTGAATCTCATTATTGTACCCACCTTGTTCTCTACTGAAATTCATGTTGTAGAGGGCTCAATTATCTTTCCAATGGAACAAAAATCATACCACACATACCATCAGAGCCATTGTTATGGACTTATGAAGATATGCCAATTGAACTTGATTTTGTTGCTTTTTGAGCCTAATGGGACCAATATTTGAATGCGGCCAATATGGAGTGGTGCTCCCTCAATTCATCATGTCATTTATCCATTAGGATCTCAATCCATTTGACCAGTGCATATCTTGTTGGGATGGCATGGACCCTTAGATCTAAACTCATTGATCCAACCCTTCTGATCCAATGGTCGATGACTCTTTTCCTACCTCTATACTAGGAGAAATAGAGGTAGTGCTTCATCCACCTACCACTATATTGGCTTCCTCAATACACCATCTTCTTGAAACCTTTGATAAAATTAAGAACCACTTCTTATTCCCTTGTTTCCTCTTTCAATTCTCTAATTTTTCCTTTTCTTCCACCCATAAAACCCCCCAACTTCTTGTTCCCCTCTGGATGTCCATGGTTCTTCCATGGAAGCCAAAGAGATGCCCCTTCCTAGGTCACCCCCGCCAAGCGAGAAGGACCGTAGGAAGCTAGAAAAGAGCTACTAGACCTATCTAGGAACCACCCTAGGAAACAAAGACCCATGCAATACCCTTATGTATTTCCTCTAGTGAGGCTCCCCGTCGCATATCATGTTGCCACTCTCACTCATGAAGAGAAGGATTCTAGGCGACATGTGATAGCTTCCTACTTCAATCGAGAATGATATACCACACTTGTAAGCATCAGACATCACACAGACTCATGGCCCCAACGCACATGGGTGGGCATAGTGGTTGAGAACCACTAGATACAGACACATCCACCATGGACCCCAATTGAGCGGCCTGAGGCACACACATAATTTTGGTAACAAGCTTCTTCCATATCCCTAATTTTCTAGATCTATGAACTCAACAAATCATAACAGTTAGCCTTACTTAAAGATTGTTACTCTAATCAATATGTCATGTGCTCCCGTGACCCTAAATAATGCCCTAATCACCCTATTTCTCATGAATGATCCTAACTATACATTTGTAACCTATTTGGACCTTAACGATGCAATTTTCCCTGTTAATGGTAATATTTCTTACTAATGACACATAGCGCCAATTCTACCCTCCTCAATCCATGATTAAATAGGATTGGGGATCCCTCCCGTATGGGATTCTTAGTCAACCTTGAAATTGGTTACTTGTACACATCCATGATACAAGGATCATCACTTAATCCCCTTTTGTTGTGCTTGTTCTTTATGTCACATATTGTTCATGTGTGTGACCCCTTTATTGTAATGCATGATTATACCTTAAATCAAATGTGAAATCTTAGTTCTATTACAATCAAACCCCTTTTTATGCCTGAAATCACTAAAACCATAATGAATAGAGATCCTAATGCCTAAGCTCACACTATGTTGTGATATAATGATGTATGTGAATATTTCCACCCATAATTCGTCAATTGTGACCTATTTGACTTTAATGGTGTTTATTGTGCCCTATCTTTTATGTGGATTCTAATCTTGTGATCTCCCCTTTCTAACCAGAGTTTATTATATTATCATTGATTCCTTTTATGTGGATGTCTCACATGGTCCATATACTGACAATATAATGAATTGTGTTTATACTTGCATGTATATGAGAGTTTGGAACCCCATCTTGGGTATGTGATGCCTAGGAGCTTAGGAGACATCCACCTATAATGAAATATGTTACTTATGTCCTTATTTTTCTTACCTAACCCATCTTTTATGCTTGTATTCCCTTGAATCAAGTAATTAAAATCTTTGTTACTCTATTATGAGTCTTCTGACCCTACAACGTACATAAAGTACATGAACCTTGACATAATCACATAAAATAGATGGAACCTTGAGATGACACAAAACTTGAACCACACCATTCATATGGCCTTTAGATAAGTAAAAGAACATCAAACATGTCATCAACCAACTTAGAACCTAACTTGGCCTAAACCCTAGAAGTGAATTATTTAGGGTTAATGATGAAAATATAATGCATGCATGTAATCTTGTTCTTAATTAGGTATTTCTTATGTCTATATGACCAAAAATAATTTAGGTAATGAATGTATGAATCAGTTACCGACATTAATAATTTTATGATAATAGCTTTCTTGCTTACAACTTGATTCATATGTATGTTTGTTTACTTGCACATATTGTCATGTAGTATTGTAGTAGTGTACTCAATGATTTGTGTTGTTGCTTTTATAACTTGAAGACATAATATAGAACCCCATCATACAAACCTTGTGCACCTATCTTTATTCTCGTAAGGACACAAGGCTTTACGCCTACTTGAGTTGTCAAGATAGTGTGAACCATGTTGATACACAAGGTTAGCTAATCTTGAAATACTCATGGACCCTTACAATGGGAAGTGGGTCAAAGGCTTTATGATATATGTTGTTATTAGTAATATTAGAATAAGATTGACTAAAATATGAGTTATTCTTTTTCTAAGTATTTAACTTGTTTATTCTTGTTCATTTACTTCTATAATATTTTTCAAGCTATGCAAAGCTTATATATATGTGTTTTCTACCATGTACTTAATACCTTGTGTGTTGTCCCACTTGTTTCATGTATGTTTGAGGTTTAGAGAATAGTTTGGGAGTTGATGGATTGGTTATATATGTTCAGGTGTACTTGTTGTAAGATCCTATCAAGTGTACATGTACAAACTTGTGTAAAATTGGATCTTAAATTTGTAACTAGAATCTTCTAATAAATGATGTTGTGTAATAATTGTTGAATGTTGAGATTATGTTGGTGTCTTTATTACTTGTTCATGTATACTAAGCTTTAACACTTCTGCATACACACTTTGATAACACCATGCTAGGTAAGGAAACTCATGTCCTTTATCCATTGAGAATCTAGCCATTTGGAGGTTAAATTTGAGGAAAACATAGTTCTGTGATAGTTGGGGTTTCTCTTCCACCTCTATGGAACTTCTCCTAACTGCAAACTAAAAGAAGGTTGCAACATTGCTTCCACCTCAGTGGAACTTCCCCTAAATCCTACAAATTAGCTCACAAGGTCTAATCCACTTCAAGTGTTCACCACTTGGGATTCACCGTAAGTGTTAATGACCCATTTGATAACACCCAAATTTAGGCATTTATGCTAAGTATTATCTATAGTCTCGTATCGTTACAGACTTAACATGCCAAAATAACTCTAGATTATATCTTTTAATAATATATATCTTTTTGAAGATTAAGTCACTCAACTAGCCAAATTTGGAACCTATGGCACTGAACTCAAGAAGACATTGATTCTCCAATTTTTTCCTGATGGAACGAGTCGGGTTCACCTGAATCCGGTCGAGTTAACCCCCAAAGTTTTTGTAGTAGTGCAAGTCAATGCCCCATGGACTCTTTTTCTTCTCCTGAACTCAAAGAATGCCAAATATATAAAGCCCCAACGGTCACTAAGGAAGACCCAACATGTGCTAAAGGATCAAGCATCGTATTAGGTACACCATATTGTATTTTTTGGACCCAAATTTTGATATCTTAATATTTTAGACCAAATTTTGGACCCAAATTCTGATGTCCAACCCCTTAATCAGCGTGCATCCTCATTGGTCAGAAGTTTCGTCGATGTAGGCTCATTGACCTATAGTAATAGCCCCCTTGGGGGGTTTGTTCCTAAGGAGCGTCACCAGTGACAACTAAAGATCTCAGCACCCATGAAAGATCTCAGTGACTGCCACAGATCTCAACGACCATTGAATATATCTATAAATACCCATCCCCACTACCTAGGAGTTGGGGTCTGACTTTTAGTTCTAGTGGTTGTTGATTATTAGAGCTGTGTGGGAGAGATCCAAGGTCCAAAAGGGATGAAGAGAACACATTACATCCACCCCATCGGTTGCCCTCCATCCACCATTGTTTTCCACCATAATTCACCCACTTCCAGCCATTTCCAACCACCTTCACTTCCATACGCACATCCAAGATATTGTTTGGGAAGAATCAAAGGGAAAGGAGGTCAAGGAGTCTTTAAGATGAAGGAGTATGATCTAAGGATGAGATTCAACCTTCCCTAAGGCTAAGAAGAAGAGCAGCCTCACTTCCATGGGCTATATCTCTTTTTTGACCTCTTTCTTCTACTTTTTTCATTTGTTTCTGTACAAATGATGTTCTTCCATCATTATTCAGTGCCAAATATGCTTGCCTATGGCTAGTTGAGCTCCTTCTAGTCTATATACCCCATTTTGTACATGTTTATGTACTTCTACATTAAGCAAATAGTTTTATTCCAGATCTAGCACAAAATCTAGTCTATCTTCTCTTTTCAATTATGATTGTTGGGTTGGTTGATCTCTTTCATAGTTGAACTTCCATTTCTACCAATATTAAGAGATTGGTTGTAAAATAGATAAGATAAGGTATTTTGGGTTGAAATCTGAAAGGAGGACGTCCTAGGTAGGATCTGTCCAGAACACATGTAGGAGAGATCCTACTAGAACCTTGGATCTGGCTGGGTTCACCTTCACCCGCTAGGGTTCATGGTTTGTGTTATGTGTTTATTTTCTATTATTTTTAACATCCAAAATATTATTGACCTAAGAGGGTATCCAAAATAAATAGGGGTGTTGATCCATTATACTTGAAAGAGTATTATGGATCTTTGACTGGGTTTTAGTCATGCCGCATGAGAGCGAGTGAGATGACCCCCATAGGAGAAACTACCACACTACATGCTATTTTTGGATGTTAGTTTCTTGCTAGGGTGTTTGGGGTTGTCTATGCTTGAGGACAAGAGAATAGACTACCCAACTTGTGGTTACATAGTATGGAACTCCTTCTCTTGATTAGTAGGATTTGAGGGAATCTATTTTCTTTACTTTTTTTGTTTGATTTCGTATCGTTCTACTGGACAAGTTCTAGTTCTTTACATATATCAACTACCTGTTTTTCTTAACTAGCTGAAGCAAGATCCTAAGAGTTCTAGACATTCCCATGTCCCTATATTTGATCACATATATCTACTTTGACCCTATATTGAGTGGGGGGTCCTGTAAGGTTTATTGTTTTAAATTTAAAAGTCTGATTCATCTTTGGTATCGTGCCTCAACTTTTGGGAGCACTATCTCATGGACGATCACCATTTCATCATCCTAGTCCAAGGATGGTTTATGCTGCCTAAGGAACCTATCTGAATCAAACAATTTTCTCTTTATTATTATGTTTCTTAATGCAACTTAGAGATTTTAGACAAACTAACATTCAACAAGCATAGTACCAGAATAATAAATAAATGTAAGATCAATAAGAATTTATTTCAATATAGTTCTAATGTATTCAGGTGTTAACATGTCACACTATGATCATATGATTATTCAATCTTCTTCAAAAGAATCAAGTACTAAATCCACCCTTTTTTCTAATTTATAAATTCATTTTAGGCATCAATAAGAGTAATTTAGCCATTACTTCTCTAGAATATGAGATAAATATATTAAATATCAATGAATACTCATAATAGCAAAACTATAGTCATCCCTATCACATTATTGTGCATTCCATGCATTAAACACTCCTCTAAAAGTTTTATTTTTGAGGTAGAATGAATATAGAAATGTTTTATGATCACTTTAATAAATATCAATCACACTCAGATGTATGTATCACTATATCTATAGGATTTGGTTTATGTTTCATAATATCAACACTCACACTAAGAAAAAATAAAGAGATACATACCATAACACATTTGATTTCATACTTCACTTATGAACTTATTCACATATGTTCAAGCAACAAGTTGTATTGAGTAAAAGAGGTAGAATAGGAAATAAAGTAGCAGAAGAAAAATGAAAATATATCTACTCACCTTTCTTTACAAGAGAAAAATTCAATCTCTATCAAGAAAAGCACAATCAGACCTCCGTCTAGCAATTTTTTTTCTCAGATTGACCTTCTATTGTTTAGAAAATGAACATGGATAAGAGAAGAAAGTAGGAGAAATTAAATCAAAGTTTTGTTCCAAAAGTGAATAGAACATAGGGAAAATAAAGTAAAAATAATAAGAAATTAAAGATTTGGGCAGAACCAACCTTAAATCTGAGAAAAGGGAAAAATATCCAAAGTTGTTGGTTAGAAATTCACATGGAACAATACAGTTCGACCCTTTCACAAAGGTTCACCCTTGGTCTTCATGGAGTCATTTTCCAAATCTTAAAATTTTTGTTAATGTTTTGGTTGGATAGAGGATCAAATTATGAATCTATAAAACCAAATTTCATCTGAATTCGATATGTATATAAAACATTGTGCCCATTTTTGTGATTGGTCTTGAACAATAGTGTTGATCGCCACCTACTATTTGTATGTTACCTATTGACTGCTCTATACATGCATTTTAAAAATGTAGTAAATTTCTCATTTCATATCTTGTTTCATCTAGTTTTTTGTAGAATATTAATATTCAATTTTCTATAAGCATCCAATACAAGTTTTACAAAACATCAAATGATTTTTTATAAATTTGTTATAAGTCTTTGAATATGAAAAGCCTCTCCATTTTGTGTTTTGTTCTCCTTTTTCCTTCAATAAGGTTCTAAATAGTAAGCTAGATTTAAGACACACCCATTCTAGTAAATGTCCAATATTTGCTCATTTAATTCATTAAAATATAATTGTTGAATCAACCATATGAGAGGAGGTATGGACTATTGTGGTGACTAATATAATATTTAAAAATAACCTATGTTTGGGTCATTATGAATTATCTCCCCTTGACAAGTTTCATCTTTGAAACTTGGAACATATCATGATGAGTTCTGCTCATTTCATTCTCAAGGTCCCATGTAGCCTCTTTGACATTTTGGTGTTTTAAAAGAACTTTAAGCATAGGTATTTCATAGTGCCTAAGTTTTTGAACCATTCTATCTAGAATCATTTTAAACATAGGTATTTCATCATTTTCTAAGTATACATTTGTATCTTGTAGAGCTTGAGTTGTTTTTAGGTGACACTTCCTCAGCATTAAAATAGGAAACATATTGTGCAACTATTATAGTCGTGTTGGAAACTACAATCTATAGGCAACCTTGCCTATCTCTCTCTAATTGGATAAGGACCCATATACCTAGGTATAAACTTACCATTCTTTCCAAACATAAGAAACTTCTAGAAAAACATTATCACTGATTTTAGATTCCTAATTTGGTCCATGTCATTTGTAAGTATAACTTCTTTGTCTATCTTATGAATTCTTTAGTTGTTGTTTGATTACCTCAATCTTTTTGTAGTTTTTTTAACTATCTTAGTTTCTATTGATTGTTTCTCACCTACATCATAATAGAATATCAATGATCTACATTACCTATCATATGAATGTTTTAAAGGTGCCATCCCTATACTAGATTGGAATTGTTCTTATAGGAAAACTCTATTAAGATTACATATACATCCCAACTACCTAAAAACTATAGAATACATGATCTCAACATGTCTTCTAATGTTGAATTATTCTTTTTAACTATTAAATAGTCTGGGGTGAAAAGGTGTATTAAAGTTAAGATTTGTCACCATCGCAACATGTAGCTTATCCCAAAATATAAATGTAAACTTTGGTGCTCGATCTGACACTATCATTAAAGGAACTCAACATAGTTTGACATATTTCTTTATATAAATCTATGCTATTCAATCTACTGCATAGGTAGTTTTCACTAGCATAAATTAGTTGTCTTTATCAATCTACCAACAACAACCAATAAAGCGTCAGACTCTCTTAGTGTACATGGTAGTCCTATCATGAAGTCCATTGTGGTGTCCACCCATTTCTATTCTGTAACTGGTAAGGGTTGCAACAATCATTGTTGGCTTTGATATTTTGTCTTAACTTGTTGACATACCCCACAACATGCTCCAAACTCAACCACATCCTTTTTCATCTCCGGAAACAAATACAACTCTATTAAATTTTGGTACATCTTAGTAACTCCTAAATGCATAACATACGTGTAAGTATGTTCCTCCTATAGAACTATTTTTCTTCATTTTGCTTGGTTTGTCACACACAACCTACCTTTAAATCATAGAAGATTGTTATTTGAGAAGTGAAATTCTTCACGGTTTCTTGCCTACATCTCATGCTTGATCTTTTGAATCTTAAAATATATACCATGTTGTTGTAGAATATGTTGCTTTGGAATTTCCTTAATGTGACACCATACCAAAAGCACTCTCATTTGCGATACTCAATTAGGTATTCATCCCTCTAACATATAATAATATATCTCTTCTATTGCATGCTAAATGATACACCCCAACAATAGATCATGAAGAAGATTTACGAGTAATGAATTGGCCTTACCAGGGTGATTGTATATCATGCACTCTTAATATTTAATCATCCAAGACATATGTGTTGTCTCAAGTTCAGATCCTTCTAAGTAGAAATATAGTAAAATCTCTTATTATCTATAAATACTTGTCATGGCTCTCCATAGAGATAATGTTGCCATGTATTTAGAACTAACACAATTGCATCTAACTCTAAATTTTGAGTTGGGTAATTCTCCTCATGCTTATTCAACAGTCTAAAAGCATAGTTAATTGCCTTTCCATAATGCATAAGCATGATGAATAGATATTCATCCTAGTTTTAGTTGTGTTTATAGTCTAGTTTTGCATTCAATTCCATCATTTTAGCTTAGAACTAGATTTCATATAGATTTTCTGTATTTTATGATAAGTTATAAGGTTTAACCATTCACCCTAGTGTTCCATAATATAATGAATAACCATTAGTTCAACATTTTTATTAATTTTAACCTTAATACAATCAATCAATCAATCTTTGTATTAAATACTAGTTCTTTCTAGGTTACTTTGATCAACTTATTCTTGAAAATGTTGTCCTTTGGATTGGATCTTGAACTATACTTCAATAAGATTTGTCTATTTTTTATGGTGATTATTATACGTTGGCTAAGGTAAACACTAGGCATCTCACTACTAGTGAATTTGCATGTGCAATATCACACACATCAAAGCACATATCCCACACCCTTCTTATAAGCATCACAATACATTATGAAACCTTTACCATTCTTAAGTAATGAAAAGCTAGTGTTTTAGTCAACCATTTTTTTCAAAACCTTGAAACTATTCTCACATTCTTTTTTCCTTAAAAAATATGTCTCTTTCCTTGTTAACCTTGTTAGAGGTATGGCTATAATAATAAAATCATGTATGAAGCGTTTATAATATCCTACTAGTCAAAGAAAACTATAGATTTCAATTGGAGTCTTGGGATTTTCCCACTATAATGTTCACTCAACCTTCTTAGGATCTATACAAATCCCTTGTCTATAAATAACAAGACCAAAAAAAGCAATTTTTGAAAGCAATAAATCACATACACTAAACTTTGCATACAAATTGTGTTGTCCTAGTAGTTGCAAAGAAGTTCGTAAAGGATGTTCATGTAGCTCAACATTTGTTGAAAATATCAAATATGAATAAAATAACAAATTAGTCCAAGAACTATATGAACACACTATTCATTAAATACATGAACACTATTGGAGCATTGGTTAGAGATAATGGCAAAACTAAAAACTCAAAGTGTCGATATCTCATACAAAAAGCTACATTGGCACATCCTCCATATTAATCCTCAACTAATGATAACCTAATCTCAATTCTATCTTAGAAAAGACAATAGCTCATAAGAGGTAATCAACCATGTCATCAATCCTAGGTAAGGGGTACCTTTCTTAAGAGTAACTTTATTCAACTGTTTCTAGTCAATGCACAATCTCATTGTGCCATCTTTATTTTTCACAAACAATATAAGTGCTCCCCAGGGTGAAGTACTTGACTTCATAAAACCTATTTTTAGAAACGATTGAAGCTATGTCTTAATATCTCTAAGCTCTTTCGATGCCATTTGATAAGGTGATAAAGATATTGGTAATGTACAAAGCACAAGGTTGATCTCAAAATCAGTCTCCCTAGGTGGTGGTCATCCTGGAAGTTCTTTTGGAAACACATTAGCAAACTCATGAACTATAGGTATATCTAGTAAACTAGGTTTCTCAAATTGACATATCACATGTGCTAAGTTCCCTGATCTCCCTTTCTGCAACCATCACTAAAATCATACATGTGTGTAGGACACTTATATACCCAACAAAAGTCCATGTTCTATCTTCATCACGAAACTCAACCTCTTTTGTATATCAATCTAATCTTGCTTTATACTACTCCAAATAGTTCATACCCATGATTTTATGAAATCCTTGCATTCAGAGTGGCAACATGTCCACTTGAATTTTATGAGTCCCATAAGAAAAACACAACTTGGGTGTATTCCAATAATATACATAGGTTATAGCTCATTAATTTACAAGACAAAATCATAAGGTAAAGGAATTGCTCAAGTATTACATTTGACTATCCCAACTCTAGTCATAAAAGAATGAGTGGCACCATGATCAATTAGAACATATATTTCAGTAATGACTTTGGTAAATAATTGCATCTAACTTATCACTACCCATGGAGATACCACTCCATCTAGTAATTCATAGCATAAGCGGGACCAGTCATGGTCGCCTTGTTGGGAAATTTAGGCGATAAATATAGGAGTGGAAATAAAAATTAAATGCTCGATTCCCTAAATTGTTAGATCGCATAAAAAACAATGTATATAGGAAGTAAGGTAAAAATAATTACACCTAGTCCTAGAGCAAGTCTGATGAAAACTTTTGTAGTAGCATACTTCTTCTTCAAATTGCACCTGTACAACATCAGCTGCGGCCTCCTGGTTGATCAAAATGGATGATAGTTGACTTGATCCTCCTACTGACTGTCAACAACCTCCTTGACTCTAGAGTAGTCCACTTGAACTACTAGAAACTTCATGTTGCACTACTAGAGCCAACAAGAAGGAGTTGTCCCTTCAAACATTAATATGCTAGGATTGATTAACTCTCCCACAATTATCTCTCCCTTGCTATCCCTCCCTTTTACGATTAGGACTTGCTCAGGTTCTTTATTGTTTACCAAACCACAAAAGACAACAATTTTCAGAGCTTATTCTTGCGTCAGGAAAGCCCCCAGTATTCCTCTACTTATTGGAGGGACAAGGTCTGGGTTTCCAATCGATCTGGGAGTTGAAAAGATGGAGTTCATGGATTTTCTTGAAGATACAAATAGTGAACCAGTCGGTTCATTGTGTATCCAGTTGTCCAAGAGGTGAACTGATCTGTTCATCTCTTGAACCGGTTGGTTCATGTAGTTTCCTATTCTGAATCAAATAGGAATTCAATATTCGATTAATGCAAAATGTGATATGATCATCAATCCTCGATCCAATCAAGTTGATCATTGAAGCGAACAACCCAGATGATGAATCGGTCATTTCACTTTTGAAATTGTGGTTTCATATCATGAAATGGTCATTATATCATGAAATGGTCGTTTCAAATGTGAAATGGCATTTCATATGTAAAATGGTCATTTCACTTGTCCAACTTTGGCAATATTCAGTCAATGTTGTTCCCAATTAACCTGACACTCCAACTAATTGATTCAACACTTCAACTAGTCAGTTCAGAGTCTATCCAGTCAATTTATAAGTAGTGTTGTTTAAATTGAATACATTAATACTTTAGTAATCAAATTAAACATCATTCATGTTGGCTAAATGGACATCATCAAAATCCTTTTATTTTAAAAATAACAAACATTTCATTCCTGTGGATCTAATGTGCTATTTGAGTGTTGCAGGAACTAGGTGGATGACACAAATTTGGAAGATCTAAATGCTCACAATATGTTAATTTCATGATTGGAATCAAATGTAAAAACTTGTATAAGTATATAATGTGCAAGTACTTATATATCATGTAAATCAAGCGTTTAGATCTTCCCTAGCCATTCACAACATTTAGATAGGTCATCCCCTATAATAGTGTCACAACTACACACTTATACACACACTTAATATTCATCTAGAACCACCAAAATAGAGACACTCTTGGTAGAACTCTTTGTCAACCGAGACAAGCTCGGTCGAACAACTTCTCGACCGAGAGTCTCCTGGGTTAATCCTTCTAATAGGTTCTATAGTCGTTAGACCGAGCAGACAGGGTGGTTGGGAGTTGGAATCGAACTTTATATACACTTGCTCCAGACCGTCCTTCGGTTGACAAAGAGTTCGACCGAGAGACTTTCGGTTGACAAAGTCTTCGACTGAGAAGGTGTCTGTCTGCACTTTTCAGAATTAATAAACTAGTTGTTGCTAAAGCAATTAGTGGATACCTAACGGCTAATTTAACACTTAGAACCCCCTAGAAAGTGTCTATAATGTCCTTAAGAATTCATAGGCCATTCCTATAAATAGGATATGCTTTAGGAAACCCAAAACACACTTGTGCAATACTTGAGCATACATACTTGCAATTGGCAATCCATTATTGTGAGCAATTGAGAAACTCCAACATTTGCTATTCATTTCCATTGCTCCAATTTTGTGTTCTATAGGCTAGCATCTCCTACCCACTCCACTTACACTTTCATACACATTGGTTAGGAGATCAAAATGCTTGATATAGGAAATCAAGCCTTGTGCTACAATGGTAATTGTAATTTCCATTTTCCTTTCTTGTTCCTTCTTATCTATTTTGTACTCTCCTCGCTACTTCTAGGTTGGAGGCTGCAGATTGGAGAGGGTTTATCTTCTCAGGTGGAGAGGGGTCTTCTTGGAGGAGAAGGTGGACTTTGGACTACTTCTAGAAGGTCTCAATGGGAAGCTACTTCAACGAGGAAGGCTACTTTAAGGGGGAGCTTGAAGTTACTTCAAGTGAAGGCTGCTTCAAAGTTGGTGAGACGACTTCAGGGTGAAGGTTGTCCAAAGGGTTTGGGAAGGTAGTTGTATTTTACGTAACATCCTTGCGAGGTAATAAAATACAAGTTCTTTCAAATCCCAATTGGAAACAATTGGGTAGTGGACTGACTCCCTTAGTATTTTCTAAGGGTGGAACCACTCTAAACCCTGTGTCCCCTTGTCTAATCTTTTATGGTTGATTGTTTGAATTATTATTTTTAAAATCTTTATAAAACCCTATTCACCCCCCTCTAGTGGTTTTTCAATTGGTATCGGATTAAGGCTTCAAGGAACTCTAACAAAGTCTTGAAGAATGGGTGACAAAGTACTCAACAACCTCAACTTGGAAGGGACTCTCGTGGGTAAACCTCTACCTTTTGATGGTACTAAATACACCTACTGGAAGAGGAGGATGCAGTTATACTTCCAGGGTATTAGCTGGGATCTCTAGAGGATGGTGTCAAATCCATATGACTTTCCTCAAATAGAGTATGCAACTTGGGATACTAATACAGTAAGATAATCTCAAATGAATGCAAAAGCTATAAGTATACTCTATTGTTCAATTTCCATTGGTGAATTCAAAAGAATATCAAATTTTGAAATATCATATGAGATATGGCATAGACTCTCTATAGCCTATGAACAAAATGTTCAAGTTAATAATTCTCAAACTGGAATTCTTAAACAAAAGTTTGAACAATTTCGTATGGATTAAAATGAGTCTATTAGTGAAAAGTGTGCAAAATTTTCTTGTATTGTAAATGGTTTAAATGCTTTCGAGAAAGTAATCAGTGAAGAAGATCAAGTATCAAAAATTCTTAGGTCTCTTCCTCCGAAGTACAACCCCAAGGTGACTGCTATTGAAGAAGCAAATGATCTCACCCGACTAAGGATGGAGCAACTCATTGGCAACTTAGAAGCACATGAAGCAACCTTAGAGGAGGAAGAAAGATGAGAGCGTGAACTTCAACAAGGAAGAAAGAAGGACATGGCTTTCAAGGCTACAAAGATCATCACTCAAGAAAGTGATGAAACAAGTGATGGAGAGGAAGGAGAAGAAGCTCTAATTGTTAATGATAAGAAATATAGAAGATTTAGATCTAACAAAGTTGCTAGTTCTTCTTCTTCTACTCCTAGGTGTTTTGAATGTGGAAAGAAGTGAAATCTCAAGAATGAATGTCCTAAAGCAAAGAAAGGAAAGAAAAGCTCATCCAAAAAGAAGGGAGAAAAAGCATACAAAGCTGCATTAGATGAGTCAAGTAATAGTGAAAGTGGAGAAGAGAATATGGAGTGTCTCATGGCCAAAGAAGATGATAGTGAAGATTCTCAAGAGGTAAACCTTCTTGATTTTCCAAAAGAAGATCTAATTGTTAGTCTACAAGATACTCATGACAAATATGTTGATTGAAAAAAGAAACTAAAGAAGGTTACTAAAACTAATGAGGATCTATATGCTAGATTGAATAATCTTTCTTTTGAAAAGGACAATATTGCTTCTGAAAATTTGACCTTGAAATCATCTTTAAATGATTGAAATATGAAGTTGCTTACTTTAGAAACAAATCATGATCTTCTTTATCAAGAAAAGGTTTATTTGCTTATAAAACTAAATAATTTTTAGACTCAACCTATCCTATGGAATCATCTAGATTATGATGCTATTGTTAAGGAAAGAGATTCTTTATCATATAATCTAGATCAAGCAAAGTTATATATTCAAAAGAAAATTGATGAGATTGCTAAGTTACAAAAAGAAGTTAGTAGCTTGAGAAACAATGGTATTCTTGATAAGATCCTAAAGAACTCTTCTTGTTATAGTTGAAGAAGAGGTTTAGGTTATGTTTTAAAAGAAAATTCTTATCAACCAAAACCTAGGAGAACTCAATCACCCAAGACAAAGATCATGTTTGTACCCAAGAACACAATTCAAAATCCTAGGAAGAGAAATGAAGTTGATTCTATTTGTTGTTATTATTGCTTGCGTCTTGGACATGATTCCTTTTCATGTCCTTACAAGAAAAAGGATGTTGATTTAGTATGGGTTCCAAGACCCCAAACATAGAAAATTTAATATGATTAAGTTGAGATTTGACCTAACACTTCATTTGAATATATTAATGTCTCATCTCAACTAAATAGAATGGTACCTTAGCATATTACAATGATTTAAGCCCAAATTAACATCAACAATTTACCGAAACTAAAAGAAACATTCCCAATCGACAAACAGTTCGACTGAAACATCCTCGATCAAGAAAATATTCGATCGAGGGAATGTCTGTGACAAATCTGAAATCTACATCAGAATTTATAGTGAAAACAACAACTATTACGGTCAAAGAATTTTTGATCGGAGCAAAAATCGATCGAGAAATAGTTGACCAAGTGAATTTCTATTTTAGTTCAGTTTGAACCTATACAATAGCAACTTTCTCGATCGACAAATTGTTCAACCGAGGAATCTATCGGTCGAAATATTTGTCGACCGAATGAAGATCTGTTCAGTTTAATTTATTGAATCATGTTCAGTTTGTTGTTAAACGTACCTAACCATAATGGACCATCACATGGGTACCAAAACCTATATTTTATTGCAGGATTGGGTAGTTGACATTGGATGTTCCAAATACATGACCGGGAACAAGGATGCATTTCAAACTCTTGAAGAAAAGAAAAGCAGAACAGTCACTTTTGGAAACAATGGTAAAGGTAAAATTGTTGGAATAGGTAATATTGGTAGAAACCTTGAAATAAAGAATGTTTTACTTGATGGTTTGCACCATAATTTAATAAGTGTCGGTCAATTATGTGATAGTGGATATGATGTTTTATTCAACAAAAATTGCTGCAAGTTACTAATAGAAAACACTACAAATGTTGTTTATGATGGAAAAAGAGTTGGAAATATATATATCCTTAGACCTAACTCTATGCAATATGTAGTTGGAAAATGCTTACTTGCAAAAGAAAATTCTTTACAACTATGTCATAGAAAATTAGGTCATGCTTGTTCATATGTTATCAAAAATCTAGTTAAATATGATCTTGTTCATGGTTTGCCTATGCTATCTTTTGATCAATCTGAAAATTGTGAACCATGTACTTTGGGTAAACAAACTAAAACTTCTTTTAAACCCAAAAACATGCTTAGCACCAATAGATCACTAGAACTTATTCATACAAATATGTTTAGACCTATGATGACACAATCTATTGGTGGGAAAAGATATCACTTTTTTATTGTTGATGACTACAATAGATATACATGGGTACATTTTCTTGCAAATAAAGATGATACTATTCAAGTTTTCATACAATTTTGTTCAAAGATTGAAAATCAATTACAAAACAAAATATGCACAATTAGAAGTGATCATGGTGGAGAATTTGAGAATCATCTATTTGAAGAATTCTGCACATCTCAAGGCTACACTCACAATTTTTCTGCTCCACACACTCCACAACAAAATGGCATAGTTGAAAGGAAAAATCGGTCATTACAAGAAATGGCTAGGACTATGATGTTTGAACATAATACACATAAAACATTTTGGGATGAAGCAATAAACACAACTTGTTATGTGCTAAATAGAGTAATTGTACACTCTTATTTGAAGAAAACACCATATGAAATCATGTATACTAAGAAACCAAGGGTTGAATATTTGCATACTTTTGTCTCAACTTGCTATATCTTGAACACAAAAGATGATAGAGAAAAGTTTGACTCTAAATCACAAAAAGCCTTTTTCTTGGGATATTCAACTTCTAATAAAGCATTTAGAGTTTACAACACTATCTCTAGAAAAGTTGAAGAATCCATTCACATTACTATTCATGAAGAACAAAAACAAAGTGATAACATAGTTGATATTACTCATCAAATTGAAGATCTAACCATATCAATTAAAGATGATCAAAATGCTGAAAATGATCAACAAATTGAGACACAACAACCCATCCCTAGAATTATTAAGGATCATCCTCGGGAACTGATCATTGGAAATCTTAAGGATAGAGTAAAAACCCGATCATCTCTTAGAGATGTTGCAAATATGGGATTTGTATCTATAATTGAACCTAAGAAGGTGATTGAAGCTCTAAAAGATGATTATTGGATCATGGCAATGTAAGAAGAATTAAACCAATTCACTAAGAATGATGTATGGGACTTAGTTCCTAAACCTCAAGATAAAACCATTATTGGAACTAAGTGGGTTTTTAGAAATAAGTTCAATGAAGCCGAGGAAGTAGTAAAAAATAAAGCTAGGTTGGTAGCACAAGGGTATAATCAACAAGAAGTAATAGACTTTGATGAAACTTATGCACTAGTGGCAAGACTTGAAGCCATTAGAATGCTACTAGCTATAGCTGCCCACAAAAACATCAAACTATTCCAAATGGATGTAAAAAGTGCATTTCTCAATGGAATAATACAAGAAGAAGTATATGTTGCTCAACCACCTGGTTTTGAAATTCAAAAAAAAGGTGACTATGTATACAAACTCAAGAAAGCACTCTATGGGTTAAAACAAGCACCTAGAAATTGGTATGATTGGTTAAAAAATTATCTTTTTGATAATAGCTTTTCAATTGGAAATTCAGACTCTACTCTATTTTTCAAAACATATGAATCTGATATTTTGGTTGTTCAAATCTATGTTGATGTTATTATCTTTGGTGCATCCAATGAATCTTTATGTACACAATTCAGTAATATTATGCAAAAGGAATTTGAAATGTGTCTCATGGGAGAATTGACTTTCTTTCTTGGTTTTCAAATAAAGCAAACGCCCGCTGGGATTTTTATAAGCCAAGAAAAGTATACAAATGAACTTTTAAAATGTTTTGGGATGACAAATTGCAAACATGCTACCACACCAATGAGTACCTCTACTAAAATTGACAAAGATGAAAATGGGGAACCCATTGATGATTCTTTGTATAGAGCCATAATTGGTAGCTTGCTTTTCTTAACCGCTTCTAGACCGGACATCATGTTTTCCATTGGACTTTGTGCTAGACTTCAATCACAACCTATGCAAGCTCATTTTCAAGCCGTCAAATGGATTTTAAGATATTTAGTCGGCACTACAAGTTATGGTCTATGGTATCTAAAAGGACAATCTTTGGACTTCAAAGCTTATACTGATGATGATTACGCTGGTTGTCGAATTGATCAAAAGAGCACAAGCGGAAGTTGTTTCTTGTTAGGAAGAGCCTTAGTATCTTGGTTTAGCAAGAAACAAAACACGGTTCCCCTCTCTACAACTGAAGCTCAATATATGGCAGTTGGGTCTTATTGTACTCAAGTGCTTTATATGCAACAAGTTTTTAACGATTATGGTTTTACATTTTCATCCACGCCTATCTTTTGTGAAAATACAAGCTCTATAAACTTGGCACATAAACCTATTTTACACAATCGTGCCAAACATATTGAAATCCATCATCATTTTCTAAGGGATCATATCTCTAAAAATCATGTATCCCTTCATCATGTTGATATGGAAGATCAATTGGCTGATATTTTCAAAAAACCACTTCTATTAGATCAATTTAATAAAATAAGGAAGCAACTACTCATTACTCCCTTATAAGATGTTTTCTTTGACATTTGTGCTTCTTAAATCGGTTGGTTTTACTAATCCTTACATTTTGGCTTCAAATGATTTGATGGTTATCTTTTTGAAAGGGGAGAACAAATTAAAGGGAAGTTTTAACAGATGATTTTAACGACTATCTTTTTGAAATGACAAAGGGGGAGAAATAATATAAATCTTAAATACTCAATCAGTGAGTTTCATAATCTCTTGGCTTTACATTAAAAATTGCTATATTCCCTAAGAGTTGGACTTTATGTTCCACACTTCGTTGGGAATAATAAGCATACATTCCATAAACAAGAGAAGGAATACACAAGGTAAAATATCAGGTATGAACCTCAACTCATTTTAAGATTATTTGATTTATATTTAGAAATGTTTGTCATCTTCAAAAAGGGGGAGATTGTTGGCTAAATGGACATAATCAAAATCCATTTGTTTTGAAAATAACAAACATTTCATTCTTGTGGATCTAACATGCTATTTGAGTGTTGTAGGAACTAGGTGGATGACACAACTTTAGAAAAATCTAAATGCTCACAATGTGTTAATTTCATAATTGTAATCAAATGTAAAAACGTGAACAAGTATATACTGTACAAGTACCTAGATATCATGTAAATCAAATGTTTAGATCTTCCCTATCCATTCACAAAACTTATATAGGTCATCCCCTATAATAGTGTCACAACTGCACACTCATACACACACTTAGTATTCATCTAGAACCACCAAAATAGAGACACTCTCGGTCGAACTCTTTGTCGACTGAGACAAGCTCGGTCGAACAACTTCTCGATTGAGAGTCTCCCGGGTTAATCCTTCGAATAGGTTCTACATCCGTTAGACCGAGCAGACAAGGTGGTTGGGAGTTGGAATAGAAAATTATATACACTTGCTCCAGACCGTCCTTCAGTCGACAAAGAGTTCAACAAAGAGACTCTCGGTCGACAAAGTCTTCGACTGAGAAGGTGTATGTCTGCACTTTTCAGAATTAATAAACTAGCTGTTGCTAAAGTATTTAGTGGATACCTAATGGCTAGTTGAGCAATTAGAACCCCCTAGAAAGTTTTTAGAACTTCCTTAAGCATTCATAGTCCATTCCTATAAATAGGACATGCCTTAGGACACCCAAAACACACTTGTGCAATACTTGAGCATACATACTTGCAATTGGCAATCAATTCTTGTGAGCAATTGAGCAACTCCAACATTTGCTATTCATTTCCATTGCTCCAATTTCGTATCCCATAGGCTAGCATCTCCAACCCACTGCACTTACACTTTCAAACACATTGGTTAGGAGATTAAAACACTTGATATAGGGAATCAAGCCTTGTGCTACTATGGTAATTGTAATTTCCATTTTCCTTTCTTGTTCCTTCTTATCTATTTTGTACTCTCCTTGCTACTCCTAGGTTGGAGGCTGCGAATTGGAGAGGGTTTATCTTCTTAGGTGGAGAAGGGTCTTCTCAGAGGATAAGGTGGACTTTGGACTACTTCTAGAAGGTCTCAACGGGAAGCTACTTCAAGGAGGAAGGATACTTCAAGGGGGATCTTAAAGTTACTTCAAGTGAAGACTGCTTCAAAGTTGGTGAGATGACTTCAGGGTGAAGGCTATCCAAAGGGTTTGGGAAGGTAGTTGTATTTTATGTAACATCCTTGTGTGGTAATAAAATATAGGTGTTTTCAAATCCCAATTGGAAACAATTGGGTAGTGGGCTGACTCCCTTAGTATTTTCTAAGGGTGGAACTACTCTAAACCTTGTGTCCCCATATCTAATCTTTTGTGGTTGATTGTTTGAATTATTATTTTTAAAATCTTCATAAAAACCCTATTCACACCCCTCTAGTGGTTTTTCAATTCATGAATAAACTCCTATTCCAAGTGCATCATATGTATCCCAAATTGACCCTATAAGTCCCAAATTATGTTGGCAGTGAATGTCCATAATTAATTTATGACAACACAAGAAATGAGTGGTATCTAGCAACACATCATTACTACCCAAGTAATTCAGAAAGTTGGAATGTAACTTCAACCTACAATCTATGATTAGTGTTACCGTGATCATATAGTTTCTCTTTCTTTGATATTTGGATGAGGCATGGAATCATCATCGTATCAATGTTCAATCCATGTTTCCTTGAAATATAGCAGACTATTTGAGATTCATGTGAGTTAACCTATCATGTATTTAATCACATGAGTATGGCCATAAGTTTCTCTATCTTGTTTATCAAGTGGCTTGGATATCAATCTCCTACATGAGGGACAAATCCCATCTACATGACTCACACTCAATCCCCATGTGTCACAATGCACCTAAGAATCACCTTTAAGGAAATCCTTATTCAAGGTCATGTTGGATGATGTCTAAATACAATGAACAACATGTGAAGAGTGTAGAGACTTCAGGTCTAAGAACTACAATCTCCACTATCACTAAGTGAGTTGATTCTGAAGACCATTTTGTGGAATCCATGTATCACTCTTAAGGTGGGTCTATCTGATACATTATTCTCTAACATGTAACTATGTGTTTGGATTGACATAACATAACATGGCTGATGAGATTCTGACATCAACCAACACACACTCTAGTCATATGTATTATTGTTGTCTATTTTCCTCCAATAGTAATATTTGACTAGGACATAACAAGAATGTATGTAATCTTATCATACATATGACCTCATTGTTTAGGTCCTCACTCGAAGACATATGTCATCGAGTAACATCATTCATATGGTTGTTTCATCATCTCATGATTGAGACAAACATAATAAATGAAATTACATTTATCATTATCAAATCAAGTATATAATGCCACATTACAATCATTATATGATTGGATATCTAGGCATACATTCCAACACACCTTTCCTTTTTCTCTACTAGTACCACTTTATAATATAGCCACCTATGGACTAGATCCTTCCTGAGAAACTATACCTCTAATACCACTCTATTAAGTGTGTTAAGTATTGTGATGTTGACCCCACATTCTAGTCCTGACTATTGTTCTTATCCTCCTTGTGGACATGGTTTGGCATAATGTCCAAATTTCCCACGCATGTAACATGTGGATGGACTCCAACACCGACCCATATGCACACGTCCACAAGTTGTACATTGTTGTTGTGCTGAAGTATAGCTAGGTGCTCTAGACTCTTGAGGACTCATGACTGCAAAAGATTATGTACTACTAACTCTCTAAGACTGGTATCATCTACCATGATATATGTTGACTCTACCTCTTCCTCTATCCTATTGCTTCCTAGACCGTGCATTAATTGTAGATTGCTCCCTTTTATAGTAATGGTTTGCCAATATTTGACTGAACACTAGAACATAGTTTAAACATTTCAATGACCGCTATCTTTCTCCCTTTGTCTTCCCATCGAACTTGGTTATATCTTTCAACTTTCATGGTAGCATTTATAAATACATCAAAATCTGAGTGACTTTCCTTGATAGCCTCCTTTTCTTGCATCCATGGATTCAACCCACTTTTAAATTTTCTGATGTATTCCTTATTAGTCACAAAAAGTTTAGGACAAACCACTATTATATCTAACAATAAGAAATCATATTCAGTCCTTTACATATTTCATTGCTTCAGTGTCTCAAATTTCATAGTCTTGTCACACACGTCTCAAAATAATATTGTGACTCAAAACGTCTCCAAAATTCACTCCACATCATGTTATTCCCAAATCCTTACATCTTATCTAGCCCCCACGATGGCTAGAACTAACTTCAAACATGTAAACAACATGTCCCACCATATGTTCTTCTATACATGTGCTAACTAAAAGATCTTTTCTATCTCATATACAATGTGTCAGCTTAATTGGGATCTGAACTGCCTGTGAAGTCATAAGCCCCAATCTTCCTTAGATTTTCTTATGATCTACTCAATACTTTGATAGGATCTAGTTGTGGAACAAGTGCCTTAGAATGCCATGATGCCTGAGTAATTGCAACTATAAACCTTGTTCCATTTTTAGTATTTTAGGTGATACATAATGAATTAGGAGCATGACCATATTGATTAGGCCTCACTATTTCTTCCACATAAGGTACTTGTTTGGCACTATCAACTAACTCTACACTAAATGATTTTGCATGTCCTTTTGGATCTACTTATACTTGACTCATACCAAGAATTATGTCTAAGGCATCATGTCATCTTCTTATATATATTTTGTAAAAGACATGCATAATATAACTAATGAGAAAAGAAAAAGTCTCAAAACATCCTATGTTACTGTACCGACTTAGAAACTTAGACCCTGATACCAAGATATTGGGATATGATCCCAACAACCATACTAACATTGATTATAATGGTTGGACCCAAGGTTTAGGACAAACTAACCCCTATTCGGAAAATGATCGATAACAAAGAAGTAACTTCTTTATTCAGAGAAAATTTACTAACATTATATCTATATTTATCATTTCTCATAAATAAAAAAGTAAAACTAGTCATGACTGCATTTATCTCATTGAAACTATATTTATATTGTATATAGAATATTAATCTTTCATCTTATATGCAAGACTTTGCATAAAAGATGTCATTCTAAGCTACAAAACATGAAGGAAAAATTGCAAAATCGTCCTAAGAACCCAGTGCAAGAATGTTCTAGACATCACACGTTAGGTAAGGACTTCACCTATCTACTCATCTGGATAACAGGGTTTGCTAGCCAGTATAGTGACTTGAAGACTAAAAAAATTGTTCATTTGTTGGTTAGCCAATGTCTAAGCGAGTAGATACATAATTTTGATACATAGCTACAACATTCTTATTGTAACAACAGTTTAACACATAATAGCAAAACAATATAATCATCACATCAGTTAGGTGTAATAAATAATATAACACAAATGTTTAGAAAACATTAAATTTCACAGTATATTTTTTATTAAGTTATTTTCCCTAGGTATAATTGACTTATACCAACCAATCAGACATCATTGTGGCACTGTCCATGCCTTAGGGGGTAGCTGGATACCAAAACGAAAATAGAGGTCTAGGTCCCCCTCTAGATAGATTAATCCTTGCTCCCACATTGGAACTAGAGTGGGGCTCAATCACATATCATATGTTGAAATAAGGTTGGGGTTTTACTTCCACCTCTATGGAATGTCCCCTAAGAACAAACTAAAATAATTTTGGGGCTAGCTTCCACCTATGTGGAACTTCCCCTAACCTCCTGCAAATTAAAAAAACTTTGGGGTCTCGCTTTCTCCTCTGTGGAACTTCCCCTAACCTCTGCAAATTATCCCTCAAGGTCGCTTCTCCTCCAGGCTGCCTTAAAACCATAATTCATTTTTCTATAAGCATGCAATACAAGTTTAACAAATCATCAAATGATATTTTTTCTACAAAATAGTTACTTACATCTTTGAGAATGGAAAGCCTCTCCATTAAGTTTTTGTTCTCTTTTTTCCTCCATTAAGGTTCTAACTCTTAGTAAAGGTTTAATACACATCCATTGTAGTAAATGTGCACTGATTACTCATTCAAATCATCAGAATATAATTCTTGAATTAAATAGAGGAAAGGATGTTTGACTAACTATGGTGACTAACCTAAGTTTTGCAAATAACTTTAGTTTGGGTTTTTACAACTAAAATGGTAGTTTATGACCTAGACTCCAAGTTTAGTTTGAGGCCAAGAATGCATATTTAAGACGAGTTGAGAGATTGATTCGAATTTAGTACAACATACCACTCCAAGAATAACATGATACCAAATAGGACTATTAATATTTTTAATGATCTAATTAAATCATATACTATGGATTATGTTGGATTGTGGGACATGTAACTACCCATGTTAGAGTTTCTTTATGACAATAGTTACTAGATTGATACTTAGATTCCACCTTATGTGGCATTTGATGGTATGCCTCTCCAATCTCCAATCCATTGGAATGATGTTGGTGAATGTTTAGTTAAGATATTAGAGTAAGTCTAATGCTATGTTGATAATGTAAGATTTATTAAGATGAGAATGAAGTCAACTCAAGATATGGTAGAAATTGTTTGTTGGTAAGAATCATACCTATACAAATTGTTATTGGGTGATTATGTGTTTTTAAAGGGAAAGTTCATCTCGAGGAATGTGATATATTTTGAGAATCTCTACAACATTGGTGAGTGTATTTAATACCTATATTATCCAAAATCAAACTAAAAGATGTTTGATTTATTTTGTGTGTTTTTATAGTGTGTCTATGATCTTGTTGCATCTGTTGGCTCTAGAGACTTTAGACATTAATGATAACACGACTTATAAGAATACTAGTGAAAAATATAGATTATAAAGTTAAGTTTTTGAGTAAAGAAATTGAGCTAGTTTTTAGGTAGTCACCGTGTCCTAGAAGAGGCCACTTGGGAGTTGAGAGAAGACATGTTTTTATTCTACCATGCCCTCTTTGTTAGCTTTGTATTTCTTGGAAACAAAGCCCCTTCTATGTGGGGATAGTTTAAACAAATGTAGTTTGGGTCATTAAGGTACAACTTTACTTAAAACTTTCATACATTTTCATTCAAATTACTATTAAATTCAATTGGTTGACTTTCCATTAGTTAATTTCCATTCAACAATATTTTCTAAAGTTATTTATGAATATACTCTTTATTGAATTTTGTATTAACTCTTGGCATTTTCTTTTATATATCTTCTATTGATTGGGAAGATTCCATGGAGTAATACTACACCTAATTTGAAGATGTGGATATGTGAAATCATCAAAAAAATAAATACTAAATTAGTATATAATTCATTGCAATTCATAGAATAATTTTGTTTAGTACAATCGTTAGAGTTGTTAAATATGCATTCAATGATATACAGAAAATATTAGATACCAATTAACACTCACGGTTAAAATATGAGATCATAATAAAGCATGTGGTTGATAAAAAAGCATCTGTTATTCACTTCAAAACTAATTTTTGACCAAAGATGGATCTGGAAACAAACAAGGAGACATCGATCCAATTCCCTGAACTGAACCAAGGCAATTCAAAGAAAATAAACCCACCGGAACCACGCAATGTGGTATCATACAAGGACATTGCCTGCACTGGAGATGGCACAGTACGTCTACCTCTCATCGAATTTGAGGAACCCAACATTCGGTTGATGAAAGAGCACATTACCACTAGTGGCATGGATGGCACACTGAGATTTCAGATTGACAAGAAGGTCTATGGAGATCTAAAGAAACCCTTGATGTACTCGGTCATCGTCAAGGTGATTGCGAGAGAAATAGTATTTTTAAATCTCCTGGATCGGATCAAACTGATGTGGAGGTCAGCCAGAGTGTTCAAAGTAATCGATCTAGAGGTGAACCTTTTCATTGTCCAACTTACCCATGAAGATGATTACTTGCGGGCGTTGACAGGTGGCCCATGGCCGATTATGGGTTCTTATCTGAGCGTCCAACCTTGGGACCCCTCCTTCTCACCCTCGTATGCAAACCCTAAGCTTATAGTGGCTTGGGTGAGGATACCGAATCTCCCAATCTTCCTATACCAAAGGCAATTCCTGGAGGGAATTCATGATGTTATAGGAACCACAATTACAATTGATTCTAACATTGACCAAAAGAAATGGGGCAAATTTGCAAGAACAACAGTTAAATTGGAGACAGACAAGCCATTGACCCCAACCATCATGGTGCAAGGGGTGAGATATAAAGAGGAAAATGAAACTTACCAACCATATGTATGTTTTGTGGTAGGATTGGGCACGCAAAAAACACATGTGGTAACAAGAAGGTAGCACTGGAAAGCCAGATGGCTAGTGGCAAGCAAGCTCAGGGTGAAACAGCAACAGTTAAGCCTTTAGGGGACTTCACTGAAACCCTACATGCTCATACATTCCAACAGAGGCTAAAAAGAATAGACAACCAAGTTTAAAATGAAACCTTGCAAACACATAACAAGTTTGGAAATCTAAACCTAGATGATGAAACCCAGCTAAACCAATCCAAGGAGGGAGATGGAAAGACACAATCAAGAGACTTTGAATGGAGGCAATGGAAATCTTTCAACAAAAAGAAATGTCCATAGTAATAAAGGCAGTGACATAGCCCAAGTTGACATAAGGTCTCACATAGGCAGAACACCTAGAGAGAAATGGTAATCCTAGAAGAAAACACAATAGTCATCCCAGACAATGAAACTACAGATAATTACAACCTACATTTTGTTATGGGGGGGCTCGTCGGTCTATAAGGTGGGAGGTTGCCTGGAAAAGACCCATATGCCTTTGGATAGTTCGTAGGAATACACCTCAGAAATAGGAAAATTCTCAAATCTAAAGAACTGTCCAAGAACGGTTTGAGGAAAAAGAACCGACAAGAATCAAAACATGAAGTTGAAGTAGAAACACCAGGCATTGAGGGACCAAGACCGGATGACATGTTTACCTAATGTTAGTAGCTAATTGGAACGTTCAGGGAATCTGCGGTCAGTATACCCAAAATACCATCCGAGATATAATGCACTTTCATAAGGTATACATCTACGCTCTCTTTTAAACTTGCACAAATTGGACACAGGCTGTTAAGATAATAAAATCTCTAGGCTTTGACGCATCCTTCTGGGTGGAGGAAAAGAGATTTTTAGGTGGTCTCTGGGTACTGTGGAAGCAGAGAATTGGTGCAGTGGAGATTCTAGCATGCCATAAAAAATTTGTGCACCGCCTGATAAACAATTACATCCTTATAACCTTTGTTTATGCTAGTACAAAGCAGGCTGGAAGACGCCTTTTGTGGGAACACCTAGAAACTATGGCAGTGACATCATCGAGACCCTGGGCAATCCCAAGGGATTTTAATGTGCTCCTCCAAGCTAAAGAAAAAATAGGAGGAAAACCAATCCACCAGAGAAGCTATAGAGAATTTGTTAAAGGATTTTTGAAGGCCGATTCGGGGGATCTAGGAGCGACAGGTGCAAAGATGACGTTCACGAGAGGATGGCTACAAGAATGACTTGACTGGGCTATTCCTAACCAACAATGGATTGATGCTTTCCCTATGACATCTGTATAGGTCCTCCCGCATATGAATTTAGATCACTCCCCTTTACTAGTAGACACTGGTGAACATAAATGAGACCACAACTACATAACCAAAACAAGTGTTATTTAGAATGTGAGACCCTCCTTTAATAATATGATTCAAAAAATTTGGGACACAAACCTATGCTTCCAGCAAGCACTCCCAACCTTCATGGAGAAGGCCTCAAGATGGGACAAAGATGAACAGAGGAAAACCATATTGAGAAAAGACTGGATCATCAATGAAATCGGGAAAAGGCAAGCAAACTTATGTACCAATCACAAGAGGATGGCAGAGGAAATCATTGTTAATCTACAAAGTGAATACAATGAATTACTTCACTAGGAAACGGAGGAGTGGAGACAACATGCACAGTGTGACTGGATGACCTCTACAGATTCTAATACTAGATACTTCCAATCCATTGTCAAAGAAAAGAGGCAAAGAAACATCATACCAAGACTTGAGAACAATCAAGGTGTTTGTGTCGAAGATAAGGCAAGAATTAAATCACTAATCTAAGAGTTCTTCAAAAGATTATTCACTAAGGACACCAATCGCTCGTCTGCAAACTTGATTTTTGCATACCCTGGGAACTTCCCCAAACTACCTAACCACATCACCACCAAGCTCAGTACCACCCTATCAAGCGAGGAGATAAATGCCACCCTGAATATGATGAACACAATTAAGGCCCCCAGCCCTGATGGAGTCGATGCCAGCTTCATGTAAAAGAATTGGGCTCACCTAAGAAACTCTATTACACTCACAGTAACTCAGTGTTTTGTAGGTCTCTCAATCGATAATAACCTGGCAAATTCCACACTTATTCTCATACCGAAGACACTGACACTCAAAATTTGCAATCAAATCTGCCCCATTGCCCTCAACAATGTTTGTCTCAAGTTTTTTTCTAAGATAATAGTAGAACAAATTAAACCACACCTACCGGATTGGATATCGCCACTATAGAGCTGCTTTGTCCTAAGGAGGAGAATCATAGACAATATCATTCTAGTGCAAGAAGTGATTCACTCAATGTGTATCAAGTCTGGAAAGAAGGTAGTGATGGCCATGAAACTAAACTTATCAAAGCAATATGACAGAATGGGTTGGGACTTCATTCTAGATACTCTACAGAGGATGGCCATATCACATAATCTTGTAACACTGATTATGAACATCATCACATCTGGTGAGATTACAATTATGTGGGATGGGGAAACCCTTCCTCCTTTCAAATCCTCAAGGGGGGTATGTCAGGGGAATCCCTTGTCCCCCTATATCTTTGTTATGTGCCTAGATTGTTTGAGTCAATCCATTGCAGACAAAGAACAAAATGGAAGATAGAAGGCCTTTTGTGCGACCAGACAAGGACCTGCAGTATCACACATCTACTTTGCAGATGACTTGATACTATTCAGAGAAGCCTCAGAAGCCCAGACCAGGAACATGATGAGAACTCTCAAGCTCTTTGAAAAGGTTTCATGATAAGAGTTGGTGAAGGAAAAATCTGCTATCTTTTTATCAAAAAACACAAACACCAGAACCAGAAGAGCCATTACCAAAATCACCAACATACAACAAACTTCAAACCTCAGGAAGCATCTGGGAGTTCCCATTATTCACAAAAGAGTGAACAAAGAGATGTATCTTGACACAATTAACAAAATTGAAAGAAAAATTTCATCATGGGTTAATAGATCATTGTCCCTTGCAGGAAGAATCACTCTTGTCAGGTCTATTTTGAACAAAGTCCCAAGTTACATTATGTAGTCTACGTATCTTCCCATATCCATATGTGACAACATCGACCAAGTAATCCACACATATCTATGGAAAGGTACAAAAGGGACAGGAGGCCCCAACTTAATGTCCTGGAACAAAGTCACTGCACACAAGAGGGACAATGGACTCGATATCAAAGCCGCCAGACTGCAAAATGAGGCACTGTTAAAGAAAATAGGTTGGGACTTCCTATATAAATGGGGAACCACCAAGAAAGAACTCATGACAGCCAAATATACTCACCATATCAACCTTGGAGTTACCAATGCATCAAGGTTATGGAGATACTTGGTTAAATCTAATACATAGATAGTACGAGACATTGGTAAGGATATCATATCAAGCTCAAATACTAATGTGTGGTAGAATAAATGGGTCAATGGATGCAATACCCCATGTCTAAAGAATAACCTAGCTATCCTGACAGAACTGGAGGATCTCAAGGTGGAGTCTGTGATCAATATGGATGACAATTGGGATGCTCAATTCATTGATCATTGGTTTGAGGACTCTACAACAACCTGGATCAAAGCTATGGAGACACCACACTAGAATGCGGGCTAAGGCAAGGATATCTATATAAAGGATGGGAAAGGCATTTTCTCTCTGAAGGCAGCTTATAGACAATTACAGAACAATTACACTACAAAGATGCAAGGAAATTGGATGAAGATATGGAGGCTTGAAGTCCCACATAGAGTTAAAATGACTATGTGGATGGCCATGCACAATGCACTGATGACAGATGTTAACAGAGCTAGAAGAGGCTTCATGGATGAGATACGATGCCTGAGATGTAACACATATGCAAAATCCTTCATTCATGCTATCTGAAAATGCCATGACTCTCAACAGGTATGGAATAGGATCCAAGCTTCTATTGGGGAAACATTGATTGACTCACTGGACATAAAGAACTGGTTGTCAATGAACCATAGTAGGAGGAAACAGAAACCAAAGTGGCCAATTTGGTTCGCATTTACTATTTGGAAACTATGGCAGAATAGGTGTCATAGTATTTTCCAAAATACCAACACCCCATTGGTGAAGGTGTTCTATTCCATTCATCAAGATGTCCTCATATGTCTGGAGGCCTTTGGAAAGAAAATAATGATGCAACAACACTGTCAACTTGATGTGGAACCTAGGAAGCCACCAGACCAAGATTGGGTGAAAGTGAATGTGGACGTTGTGGTCAAGAAGAAAAATAAGTCAATGGCAGTGGCTTATACTGCGAGGAATAAGGATGGTAAGTGGCTATGGGGATGCTATGAATTAGGATCCACAATGGACATAATACATTTAGAACTAAAGGCTATCTCAGTTTGACTCAAGGAAAGCAGACAAAGAACTAGCAAAATCATCATTTCGTTCGACAACAAACAAGCCATAAACATGCTCAAAGGAGTAACAACAATCCCTCCCAAGTACAAACTTCTTTGTATATGATCAAACTCAACATGCTAGTGTTTGAGTCAACTATCCTAGAATTCCATAGAAGATCATGTAATAGAGTAGCTGATAGCATAGCTAAATGGGTGGTAGCTCGTGGTAACAAGGTACTTAGATGGCAGCAAAGTCCCGACTTCATATTTGAACATCTTCAATATGAAGCTAGCTTGTGCCATAGGTATATCTAGTCTTCTAATGAGCCTATAACGGGAGTACAAGATAAATAAAATGCTCGCCTTATTTTTTTTAAAAATCCTAATTAACATGTCCATATTTAAGTTCTTACAATGTAAGAGCCTCTTTTCTACTTTGGTGATTGTCGTGGATTTGTTGAGCTTTCTTCATCTTCTCTTCTTCTAAAAAAATGGCACAATAAAGTGGTGTTCTATTAAATTTGACTCAAGTCAACATCAAAGAGCTTTGACTCATTTGTAACCTATGGTGATATTATATTCCAATTACAACCTTTGAAAAATTCCCTAAAACAAAAACCCTTGGTCTATTGAACATATATAATCTAGTATCTACCTTCCCCAAACTCAACCCAAACTCTAGTAGCCTCAAGATTATGAAAACAAACCAATTAACTAAAATTCCTCTCTCTCCTTCCTTCGCTCAACCTACCTATAAAATCCTAATAACATATACTTTTTGTTGGATCACAATTTCCCACCCTAGTTCCCCGATATAAAAGGCTCTATCAAAATCCTATGAAACTTTAGCACCCTTTTACTTATTCTTGTCAATCCATAGTGGTGTATTTTATTTTCCAAGATGACCACTACCTATGAGTAATTTACTGTTGATGACTAAATATCATTACCCAAACTACTTTTCATCAACTTCAAGAAAGATCCAAAAACCTTCAATTTTGTTGGTGTTGACACCCCAACTTTGGTTATTCGAGAAAATATTGTGGTTGATTTATCTCTCTGGACAATTATGGAATTTATCAAATGATTCTTCATTTTCTCAGATTTTTAGTTGTTTGATCCACTTATTTACCCATTTGGTACATGTACTGGATATACAAAACATCCTTCTCTAGACATACTTACAATTAAGCATTTAACCAATATTTATGGAAGAATTTGGTAAGAAATTTCCCAACCGAATTTCATGGCATAAAATATTAAAATCCAATACCAACTAGAAATTTAATTCAAGAAGACATTTACTTCTATTCCATCATTCTAAAAACAAAAAGGAAAAGTGAACACTTGTCTTTCAAGTTTTTATCTCCCTCTCATCTTTTTTATTTTATATTTTCTCAAGATATTATATTGTAGAAAACAATTTTCAATCTAAGATATTAATTTTTTTATAAAAAGTTAGAAAATGAGAAGGAAAATACATCTTGTAGCTCGAGGACACTCTAGGTGGATTGCCTTTTTTTGCTAATAGTGACACAAGGAATACGTGGCATTTTTCCAGTGGTACCACATGTGGAGCAAAGCAATCTTTCTTAACAACCTACATTTTCTTTCTCTTCCATTTGTACACCACCTAGACTCATAAGATGTCTAATTATATTCAACAACCTCCCTCACCATCAATTGGATGATTTTGAGTCACTTCATTCTCAATTAATGATTGAAGTTGTGTGTATAATTACATTTTTGAACATGAAATTTGATGTTTCAGTCCCCTCAACATCATCATTTTAGATTTGTCCTTTAATGTAAGAAGTATATGGAATTCATCAATATATGAAAAAAAAATATCACCTCAATTGAATATATAGTCTGAAAGTAATAAATTTTGTGAAATTGTCAAAGAAACACAAATTCTAATTTCATTTTTTTTACTTATTCACATATATGAACCTTGGTTCTCCTTCTCATCCACTAGGAGGCCACATATCTTGATCCATGGCTTCATTTCCTACCATGTTCATTAGTGGAATGGTGGCCGCAATGGACAACCATGCCAATTGTAGGCCACATTCGGCATCAAATTAGCACACTCTTCTTCTTCCTTTCTTTGTTCTCATTCTTTTATAACCTTTTTTGTCATGTTTCTACACATAACATTCCTCCACATTATGTTCCCCGTTCTTCCTTCTCCATGGTGACACCGCCTCCCTTTGTCTTTGAGCCTTCTCGCTTTAGCCTACTTGCATGCAAGCTGTTGTTGGGTATTTAGTGCTAAGGCCAGCATGGGATACCAAAATTTGTGGCTCCCCGAGCTGCCATCCTCCTGCTAGTTGTTCTTTAGTGAGGAAGTGCACCACTACATCCAGCCATGTCCTATGTGAGTAATAGATTGGGAAGAAGAGGGTACGGCTGAAGTCAAATCAACTCTCAACAGTCTGATTGTAGCCCGCTCAGCCCACTCCCCCACATGAATTTCCCCCTTTGTCCGTCAATCAACTTGACTAGGGGATGAATCTTATCCTGACACGTCAGTGTGCTCCTCTCCAATTCTCCCCCCCTTCATCTTGGTCATCCCTAGCTTCCACCCACCTTTCTCCTACTTGGTAATTAAGTTCTCTTTCTCTCTCACTTGAAGATCTAAGGCTAATATTGTAAAATATGTATGGTGTTTTATCTAAAGAATGAATTCTATCCAATGAAACTATTTTCAAGGCCTAATATCACTTGTAGCTACTATTATGATAAGAATAACATCTCATTGATATCTTCCACAAAATTAATGGTGTTTAATTTTCAAACATAATATTTATGACTCAAATCATCCTTATGGATATAGATCAATAATATTTGCTAAATGATAAGCCAAGTTCTAACCTTGACCTCATATTTTAACCCTAACATGATACTTGTCACTTTCTTGACTTAATATAGACTTTTAAAAGTCACTAATTTTGTAGTTAATATTGATCATGTATGATTCAAAATCTTATGGTTGATCGATATCAATAGATTATGCCATTTAATGAACCCTTTTTCACATAAAAGCCTTCTTGGATGATAATGATGACTCTGTGACACTAAATTGTCTTAATATGATGTTATGTGGTTTCTTGATGTTAAATCTTGAACTTTGCTCAAATGTTGATCTAGTATTACCTAAAATGATAATGTGACCTCAAATTTGTAAATTTATATGCTTTGGACACCAAAATGCCTTATGGATTGCTCTTGTGCACTATTATGACTAAATTCACTAATCTAGACAAGAAATATGACCTATTATGCATGCTGATATTTGGAGATGTAATCTTGTTCAATTATCCCCCTAATGATCATCCATGTTATATAATGCCCTCAAGTCCGCAACTGAATGGTATTTATGATAGCAAATCCAAATGGGTCTCTTTTAAACTTTCATGATGATTATCTTGGTTGATAATGACTCAATATGACTTGAAATGATTGATGCCTATGTTGTTAAAACTTTCTTTAATATCATGTTTTCTATATTAAGATCTCAAAACCCTAATAATGAATCCCTAATTTAGTTGTTGAATGAATGTTGCATGACAAAAAATTGAATGTTCTTGCATTACCTAGATGAGTTATTGAAATCAATATTGAGGATATGATACCTAAACTTAGGTTATACTTCCAACAACCATGATAATGGTTAATATGGCTCAATCTTGTTGATGTTAATCCAATACACATGTTTGAAATCTCAGGATCACTTTGTTGACATAATTAACAAGATCTAGTCTAATAATATCTCTAATTAATGGTTAATCTTGTTCTCTAATAAAAGTAAGCTTTATCCTCCTATTGGACAGACTAGTGGTATCAAGACATGCTTGTATTAACATGTCTAAAAATGCTTGGATATATACATGTTTGGGCTACATGTTCCCTATGACAAATAGGTTTTGTCTTGATTATACTACATTGCCAAACATGAAAATTTAATTATATATGTCCATTATACAACCTTGTGCACCTACATGTCTTCTTAGGATAAGGACACAAGGTTGGGTGCCCTACTTGTTATATCAAGCAAGGGAAGATCATTTTGATAAAAGGGCTATCTCTTGGTGATCGTCTTGAGGTCCCTTCTGAATAAGGTTAAATCTTGACTATTCATCTTCTAGTCTCTCAAGTTCAGATGAGTGTCATTCTTAGAGATGGCTTTAATGACCCTCATAGACCCCTCTTTTAGAAGCTGGTCAAATGCCTAATGATAATGTTGTTATATGGAATTGCACTTAAAATATGCATGCATATTAAAAAAGATTTTAATATTGTTTCTTTATTTCTTGTTATTATATTAAGTTCCATCCAAGCAATATGTTACTTAAAACCTACAATTTTATATGTTTTCATAGCATACTTGGCATAGTTGTGGTAATTTGTAACCATTTAATGATGTTTGGTAATATGTACATTACAAAAATATTACAATGATCATTTCTTACACTCTTATATGATATTTTCTGTGTATATCTCTTCTTTGACTCAGAATGAATGCTAGTAAAATATCAATACAATTTGAACCTAAGGGACTATGATCTTGATATCGAGTACTAGTTAATTTCTTTTAATTATATACCCTTATTGTTCTTACCATATAGGTTATAATGATGTTTTTCTTGTTTTATTCATGAATATGTTATGTGAATGTGCTCCATTCTTGGGATGGATGCCTGAGTCCTTTTGGCATTGAATTTCTTATCATTTGGAGTTCAGGTAAAAAGTAGTTCTATGACACTTCGGGTCCTCTACGACACAAATCCTATCTTTTATTTTATATTTTGTTAAATGGTGAACCAATTTATGGAATTTATTTCCACAATGTTGAATCCTCAGAGACTCACAAACAACTATAAATACCGCCTGCTATCCATCATCAACCTTTGCTCATTTAGACTCTCCTAAAGCCTAAGAGAAACTACCCTATATTGAATAGACCCTAAAAATGCACTTGTCTAGAAAGCCATTCTTCCATGATAACAATTTAGATGCATCAAGAGGCTACAAGAATGGTAAGGGGCATCAATCTTTCTAGATCTAGTTGTAATTCCTGAATTTTCATCCATCTACTATATCTTAATCATGTGTTAACTACTTATCTACATATTCATGTTCTAGAAACATCTCATGCTAGGAAAACATTTTTAATTGTTCATATTTATACCTTTTCCTAATAGAACATATACTCTTTTTAGAAAACATAGGTCTTTCTTTCTCGTGATTTTTTAGTTTCTTGAACAACATAATTGATCTAACAACATGGATCATATATACATCTAGATATTGTCTTTATTATCTCATCACAACTTTAATGTTGATATTAAATAGAACTTGTGTCATACTTAATTGGATAGTCTTCTTTACACACTTTCTTTATTTCTTAAAAGATGGAATGTTGCTCATGATAGAAAATTTCTTTAATGCATATACTTGTAAACTAGTATGTCATATCATACATATCTAGATCTTGTTTGATCAATCGACTTTTCTATCTATTGTCTCTATATGTTTCTTACATGCTATCCCTTTCACCCCTAGATGGACCTTCTATTGTACGAGATTCTAAAGAAATTTGGATCCCTGACATGTTGTCCTTAGGGGTAATGACAACAAGTTCCATGGTCATCTTCAAGCCCAAAGGACTCAACAATATTTTTATCTTTTACCCTAAGCCTACACTAAACATACCATGTTCTTAACTCGAGATTCACATGTGATACAATTTTTATGGGAAATGTTGGGCTTCCAAGCGTCTTCCTTGGTCGTAGTAGGATTGTACGTCTCAGTCTCTATGGAGTCATTTTCTTCATCTCATCTATCCTTGGGAGGAGTTACTTATTACTCTTTTCTACATTTTCTATTGATTTAAATGGCCATTTACAATTTTCCTTATTTTCATACAAAAAAGGTAGAGATTCCAAATTTCTTATCTTTTCATTTTTTTAGTTTTATAACTAATGCACAAAATTAGATTTCACATTTTTTACAAGTAAACTTGTTGGGTTTTTGGGGGAATAAAAAAGCACCGGCTCAAGAATGAGGAGATCAAGGTTCTTATCCTCTCTTTCTGTTCTACTATTATGGTATCAATTAGTTAATTTAAGAACTAGTTATTGGATTAACTAGTAATTTAAAAAATATTGTAAATATATAAATGAATTTACCTATATTTAAGTTCACTGAGTTTTCTATCAAAGGATTCAACTTTTAAACAACTAACATTGAGATAGTATTTATTGGAAATTATCATCCTTTTGTGACATTAATTATTATATTGAACTCCTATTGTAAAAAAAAATAGTATCCTTGAAATATCATATGGATTCTAGGAAATTGTACATGTATATATGATTTTTATGGTTTTTTTATAATCAATGGATTCCCCTTTTTAAGTGTTAAATAATTCTAGAAACTTATTCAGATACTGAGAAAATATCCTAGCATAGATTTGGACCAATTCGAACTATTATACCCTATGTCAAAATAGTATCAACTCCAAGACAATGATTAATTATTTACATATTTACGCATTAGAAATTTGTTTTATCAAAACGGCAATGGTTATTGTTATTGGTAAGGTAATAATGAAACCAATAAAGTTTAATTATATACGTTGTTATCCCAAAATCTACCCTCTAACCTAATTTCTATAACTAAAGCACCTAATATGAATTATTTTGTAGAACTCATTTTTGAACTATACCCGTTCATAACTAAAACCATTATTTGTTGGGAAGATAAGATAGAGTGATAAATAAAAGCTCTAGCGACGAGACTCACCCACATCCTAAGAAGCATAAATATAACATTAATACAAACAATGTGAAATGTATTGCTAAATACAATGAGAATTGTAACACTCGAATGAAAGTGAAACGTAACACTAAAAAGAATTCGAAATGTAATATTAAGAGACAATTCCAAATTCACAATTATCATACTTGGAATATATTTTAAATCTATGTAAGTGTCGCCTCTTGCAACTATAAATGGTGTATTGTCTCTTAACTTGAGGTATGTAATCTTCTACTTGTTTAATTGAATGATATATCCCTTCTTGATAACCATGTACCATTAGATACCGTAGGGTAGTCTAAAATTTCTTGTACTTCTAGCCTCTCGTCTTTGATTCTTTGAAGACACTTTTTTTTTTTGAGGGAGTCTTTGAAGACACTTTGATTAGTATACCGTGGCCTTATCTGATGTCCGCAAGAATTGCATGTTGCCATGTCCTATGGCCTCACCCAAGTGTGCCTAAGAACTTCACGTGGCCTTATATATCCAATGGCGTCATCTGAGCATAATATTCATGAAGATTTTACGTGCTATTAGATGCAAATTAGACAATCCTCCAACTTAGCCACATGAACAGTGAACAGTAAAAGCCAAAAACCCAAACGATAGAGCGTAAATGTAGTTACTCCATGAACAAAGAAATGATAAAGAAACCTTGAAGGAAGAAAACTGTAAGGACAGCGAGATTCAATATTGCACATGCCCGTTGCATGTCTACACAAAACGACAAATATAAAACCGGTGAGTGGGGTTGTCAAAATTCCAAGTCGACCTAATCTTCTAATAATCAGACTAAAACTTGACCGAAATTTGATTCGCTCAACCGGTCCAAATCTGAAAACGACGAGAATTGCTAAATTTAGGATTGTATTGTTAAAGTTGAAATCCAACATGCACACTATTAATTCGAATTTAGAATAATATTGGTGAATTTGAAATCCAGAATGGACACAATTTGTAGAATTTAGAACCCGTAACCGATAAAGACCCAGTTTTCAACCAACATGACAACATACCTATTAGGCAGGCCAATATTATGTTTCCGTGTAACTGTTTATATTAGTCGAACCCGAGAAACAACCTGGACTCAGATTTGTCTAGACCCAGAACTAGTTAGGATTGTGAAGATTAGAAACCGGAACCGACCTAAAGTCAAATTTTGATCAGTTTTCTTTCTCATCGGTCGAAATGCGTTTCATCGATTCACATAAATAATTGGCAATCCTACCAGCTCCGAAAGCTTGTATTACCTTTTTCTTGAATATAATGATACACCATTAACGTTCTAAATAAAAACAACATAACTTTTACGTATTTCCCTTGGATCCGTTCTTTTTTAGCTTCACAATATAACATATTCATCTCCTTTTATTCCTTGACTTGGCTGTTTTTACACATACGAACCAAGTCGTTGGTAGCCACAATAAAGGATACCATAATATAGGCTACTAGATGTATTACAAAATGGATTTTGATGATTGACAGAAGATAATAGGCTGAAAGTGTCGTTTCAATAGAACTACCCGTTCTGACTAGGAATTTTCATCTTCTAACAAACTATACAACATGTGATACATACTTTATTAAATTCTTTCGTGGAATTTTTTAAATGTACATAGATATATCAATGCTAGATTAATTGGCTTAATGTATGAGATATTTAGTGCAATGATTATACTGTCACATGAGTTGAATAACCGACTTATGTAACCAATACTAAGTTGTTATTAAGTCTTATCTCGTCAAATCTCATTCTATGTTTTTATGTAATACGTTATTGATAGTTTTCTTCATTTATGAGGATTTATAAAAAAATAATAGAATATTCATGCATCTTTGTTTTTGTTGTGACCATGTTACCTCGAAATAGCCGACAAATTAGAATGTAAGATATAGAGAAATGTGCATTTTATAGTGATGCATGCTATTTGTTACTCATGTCACTTGTACAATGTGATGTACCCCTTGCTACACAAGGGAGGTATTTGCCATATTTGGATGACATCTTGCTTCACATCATGTTGGGGGTGTGAATGATCATAAACTAGGAGGCGAGGAGTTCACCATAACATCTACTTGCGGAGATTCTTCTTGTGGATGTATTTTATGAATTGCAAAGTAGTTTTCTATAACTTGAGCTACCATATACGCTGTAGAGTGGTGTATTGTTCTATCCAGTATGCACCCTCGTTTTTTGCAATCTTCTATGCTTTTTAATGGTGAGGGATAACTTGTATGTTTTGGACTACTTATTTCCACTATTTTGATTTAACCTTCATTCTATCTTGCTTCTTGGACCTTGGGCTTAATGTCACATTTGGAACATAACTTGAAGATTAGACGTAGACGTACATGTAGGCAGTCAAGTTTTGAATGAAAATTTATTTAGAAGTGGTTTTTTGTAACATCTAAAGTTTATAACTAATTTGAACCTTTAAATGTGATTTTTCTTAATAAAAGTTGACTAAAGGACTTAATGTAAAAAGGCCATGAAATAAAAAAAATTAGAATATAATGAATTTAGGAAAATAAAAGCACCAAAAATGCATTTTCACTTATGCAATTAACATGTTTCATGTATCTCAAGAGAAAATAAAATTAGTTTCACTTCCTTTTCTCTCTCTTAATGTTTTGGAACTTTAAAAGAGATAAAAGATAAAGGTAAATGACTTGTATTTTGAAATATAAATAGATTACTTGGACAATAAGTAATGATAATACCTTCCTTTCTTTTAGATAATTGTGTTGCCATAAAAGGTATATGTAAAATCATTTTATCTCTCCTCTAAAATCTTCTCCGAAGTGGCATAAAAGACGCTCAAGATAACTCTTGAGTGGAAAACCACTCCTAATCTTTAAATTGATCCAAATAATTAACTAAGGAAAGGTTGATACACTTTATCCTATCTTTTAGCCACTTTATATAAATATAATGATGCATAAGAACTTATGAATAAAAGATAGTCAAAACTAAATATCATTGTGTAGGAAGGTTTTAGACCCTTTAAATATCTTGTACATCAATTGGTACGATTTGAACTTTATTTGATCGCCTAAATGATTTAGGAAAGTTCCTATATAGTTTGAAACAAAATTATTTAGATATTCTGTTAATGCACCAGATAACCCTAGAATCCCAATTTTAGCCATTGTCATGCAACCGAATCATGCCCAGATTGGACTCCAAGATCCTACGGTGGTGAGATTAATTTGTTTCTCTCACCCAAGCCCAGTCCTTCGCAGACTCTAAGTGGTCACAGTTATCACGCTTCCCGTTCTCTCTCTCTTTTTCTCTCTCATACAAATCCCAACCCCCATAAACTCCTCCCTTACAATCCTAACAACCTCCCAATAGATTGACCCCCTAACATATAGGGTCTCCATTCCCTAGATCTCCTGGACTCCTAGAACTTTCACTATCCTCCCCTATTTTGGACTATGAGAGTAACCCAAGCTTCCCCTAGCCTCCATCTATATAAGAGACCTTTAGAAAACCATGAGGGATGATCTAGAAACTTGAATCCATTGTTGTTTTTCCCTCCATTGCTCCCATGCCCAGCAATCCTACTCCATCTACCTACTTCACCAATCTTGGCTCACTCTGAAGATCTTGTCATCCACATACCCTACGGATTGTAGGGAGACCGTTGTTGAGTCATTATAAAGCTTTTCAAGCCCTCAGTTCATCTAGAACCAAGGTAAATCTAGTCTTCTGCGTTGTTCCCATAATTCATCAGTTCTTTGACCCCTAAAACAATTGCAGTGAACCCTAGAACCTCTATAATTGCCTTTGTTGCTTTTATCATCGCTAGTCTCCTACTAACCCATTTTGATTGTTTTTTCTCTAGTTGGTAGCAATTTTTCCAATTGACAAAGACCATGCTCGGTGTTGTTGGTGCTATAGGTCACAGGCCAGCTAAAGTAAGGGCATGTTGTTTTTGTGGAGATGTGAAAAACTCACCCTTCGCCTCTGTTTTCAGCTATAAGAGCATGAATTGTGTTTTGAATCTCTAGATTGCTCGCTAAACACTCTTGTTTCTTGCTGATCTAAAAAGAACAAGCATAGATGTGCAAAAAAATTTCCCTTAGTCACTTAATGATTTGCATATAATGCACATGGGTAATTTGAGGTTTTCACATTTTTCCCATGTAATTTGCTTTGAGCAGACCCAAGCTACATGCTTAACCTTAAGTGGGCCATCTTAGACCAATTCCCATCACCCATTTTGGATTTGGTTTCCTATGTGGCTTTCTTTTTGTTTTCTAATTGGTTAGTTCTTCAAAAATGCACAATAAATTAACCTTTGATTAAAAGATGATTGTAAATATAATATGGAAAGGATTTTGGATAAGTAACTTAAAATGCTAGGTTTCTAAATGTTTCTTACATTTGACTAAATCCTAGTTTTATAAGAAATTAATTAATGCATACTTATATGAAATATGTTATGAATAGGGTAATTATGGATCTTGTCTTAAGAACCTAAGTACCTCTTCTCCTATGTACCTAGATGCCTTTTAATTTTCTCAAGGATCCTCTAAGTGAGGATCTTTATAAGTTGATTCTTTTATCTTTCTCTTACTCTAGCAAATTCTCAAACTTATTCTTATATATTATTCTTAGCTTTACTATTAATGTACATGAGAGGTGATACAGTAACTATTGACAATAAACATGACATTTATATCCATTGAATTTTATCTTAATAAAAAATTGGAACAGTAGATAATATATTCATATTTTTCATGTACATTGTACATATATACATTCAATCAATCGATACATATGTTCAAAATTTATTTTTAATTTAAATTTTGTATGTAAGATATAATATCTTCAATTACAGTTACAAACTATCTGATGCATGGTTGGGGGTGTGATGTGCACAGGTAAGGAGCAAGAGAAGAAGGATAGAGCCATATGATGTGCAAGAACTAGTTTAAGATCTTTAGAGGAAAGGGCTTGGTGGGGTGCCAACTATACCTAGTTTAGTTTTCTTTCCTTGTTATGAGTAACTTATAAAATTTAGTTTAGTTTATGTGTGAGTGATGTTGAGGACTTGAGAATGGGAATTGTTATCTTTATCATGCGATGATTTATATATACATAATCTACTTTTATGTAACAAATATCATTATTGTGACATTCCCCTTGAAATGAATGCAATTTATATTTCTACTCTATGTTGTATATGCTTTTACAAGTGAGGTGTTACATTTTTCCTATTTTTAGAGACACATACAATATCAAGTGATACATTTGTAGTAAATGTTATCTTTATAGCAACCTAAAAAATAAACAAAAAAAAGATAGAAAAGAAACAAAGTTTATTCATTCCTCCACAAGAAATCAAGTTGGAAATTGTGAGGGTGGGGTGGTTTACCACATCTAGGTATACAAATGGAAATATTGAATTAAAATAAGTACTAGAAACTTTTGAAAAAGGACAAGGACGAGACTCCATTATGAGAAAGTGTGGAAAACATCAACAAAGAGGTGAGGGAGATTCAAAGGGATGATGGAAGGGGAACAATGCCCTAGGAGGTATTGTTTAGAGAATTTTTTGATCTCTGATAATAGAGTATTATTCTCATTTAGCATATGGTCTATTCTCTTAAAATATAATAGGAAAAGAGAGAAGAGACTAAAGAAAATCCCTATTTAAGTCCTCAACAGATAACAATGGTATCCCCAGTTTGAGGCAATTTAGAATGCAAATAAGTGGATAAATGCAGTGGATGAATATGTGATGGACTTGAAGACACACCTTCCTACATTGGCAAGGCACCTCAACTAGTTGTGGAAGGTGAAAGGAAGAATTGATATATTTGCAACAGTTCATGGATTCTATATCATATGCTTCTCTGAGGAGTTAGATATGGTGCAGTTCCTAGAAGATGGACCATGGTTGGTGGAAGTAAACCTGTTATCTTGACATTCTTGTAAATTGGGGATAACTTTGAGAAGTATGTCCTTTGTTGTGTTCCACATTGGATTAGATTTCATAACTTTCCACTAGAATTCTAGGAAGAGGATATGTTTTTACATACGGGGAGTTTTTTGGGGTTTCTATTATCTATGATACTGATAAAACTACAAACAGGTGCTCTCTACTAGAATTGTCCAGGATTTACATCCTCATGTCTATTGATTCAGGTTTTCCATCATTGATTTCAGTGATAAGAAATATAATAGATATATATGTTGTTAAAATTCTTATGAATGGGTACCTAATACGTCCTCTATGTGAGGAGTGTTTGGGAATGAGCTTGGTATGCACCCTATACAGATTCTAGCCAAGGAACAGACAAAGTAGAGATAAGAAGTGTGAATTCAGAAGATTAACTCTATAGTTGTAGAAGAACTGCTGATGATTTCTATACCAAAACTTGTTAAGGAAAGTGTGGGAAATCTGAGACTACTAAAATGACAAGATCTATCATGGGGAAAGTCTATTCCTACTGAGAGTGTGGGAAATCTAAGGCTAGTTAAATGCCAAGATCTATGATGGGAAAAGGTTATTCCTACGGCAGTAGAAAGAGAGGAGAGCAATTGTCCTTGGAAACAAACATTGGGGTTACAAATTTCACTGACCAGAGTAAAAATGTTGCCATGGACATATGTGAAATTTTAGAACAGAAGAAAGAAAGGATGGATAAAGTTAGTTTTGAACATCAGGTTGTACAAGTGAGTATGAATAGTCCCCCTGAGGAATATTGTGATTCCTAATTGATGTTGAAGGATTTAATACTGTAACATACAAGTCTAGATCCTCATCAAATGGTGATACTAGGACAAATAAGAGTAAGAGTACGTTTTTAGCTTGGAATTCTATTTGATCTCCAAATAGATTATGAGAGTTAATCTATAATGATGTTGAATAAGGTAAAGTTACTCAAGCTAGTAGATCTCTTGTTAAACCATGTTCCACTTTATGATAGTGTCTTCAATTTCAAAAAAACATTTCTCATAATGTTCACTTTGTTCACAATGTTCAAATTGAAGAAACTCTGATAATGTTCACAATTGAAGATGCTATCATAATGTTCAAATTGAAGATACTCTCATAATGTTCACTCTACACCCTATTTCACTATAATGATCTTGATATTAAACATTTCTTTGAAGATACTAATTTTTTTTATTTAGACCCAGGTAATTTTTTTTTGAAATCACTACAAAGATTTGATTTAGACCCAGGTAATGAAGAACTACAAAGAAATGTTTTTAAGAAAAAAGAGATTGATTATTATTCTCTTAATAAGGAGGAGGATTTTATTAGGCAATAGTCAAGGGTTCAATGGTTTAATTGGGGCAATGAAACACCAAGTAGTTTTACAACTCTCTTTGTAATCCAAGACAATGAAAAAATATTAGTACTTTTTTTATTGGAAATATCCAAACTAGTAACCTAGGGTAATAATAATAATCATGTTGAATACTTTTTATTCCTTTTTTTTCAATGAACCTCACAATCAATAGTGTGTTTTAGATGATGATTGGAAGATCTCAAAACTAACAGAAGATCAAGTGACTTCGTTGTGTGATTTTTTACTAGGGATGTATTAGATGATATTATTAAAGATTTTAACATTCATAAAGCCCATATCCCTACTTAATATTTTAAGAGTACTTGTATTATCATAAGTGATGATATTTTCCATGATGTTGTTATTTTTTTTGGTATAAGCATATTTATCAAAGATATAAACATCACTTTTATTTCTCTTATACCTAAGAGTAAGGATGTGAACACTATAAAAGAATGCAAACCAATTTCTCTATGTGATTTTGTTTGTAATATCATATCCAAAGTGCTGGCCAACATGTAAAAGAAGTTCTTGTCCACTATTATTGATTTAGTCAATGCACTTTTGTTCAAGTAAGGAATACCAATTATGCTATTTAGTTGCTAATGAGATTCTTAGAAATTTAACAAAACCTAATAATCTTGATTGTATGTGAATAAGGTTGACATTAGCAAAGTATATGCTTTTGTTAATTGGGGCTTCCTCATGACTACTCTGGAAAAGATGAAATTTTCTAAATGCTGGAGAGAATGGATTTTTCCAATTTTTTAAAACTACATGTATCAAGTTCTGATCAATGGTAAACCCTCTAAGCCCATTTTCCCCACTAATGGACTTAGGCAAGGTGACCCTGTTGTCCCTATGCTTCATGTGATATGTATGTCGGTGTTTTCTTCCATGATGAATTTCTTATTGGTCAAGAAACTTTTATCACCTATCATATCTAGTGAAGAAGTTCACACTTCACACATCATCTTTGTTGATGATCTTATGCTCTTACTAGAGCTGATATTAAGAGTGAAAAAAGTAATAGTGATGTTTTGAATCAGCCTGAGAATTTGTCTGGTCTTTCTATCCATCATGATAAAAGTTGCATCTTCGTTAGTTGTAAGGCTAGAAGAGCAGAGATTCTAGATGTCTTGGGCATTGAAGCAAGTCATCTTTCGGTTAGATACTTGGGTATTCCTGTCTTTTTAGGGAAACTTACCAAGAAATATTGACACTCCCTTATTCACAAGATCAAACAAAGATTGGAGAACTAGAAGGTCAAGGTTCTTAGTGTGGCTGGAAGTAAGTCGACTCTTACTACTATCAAAATATATTGATATGATGCATTTACCCAATCAATGAGTATAATTAACATGGTTGACATATGTGTGGGGATTTTATTTGGAAGAGTGATGAGATTCTAAGAGTCTGCATTATGTTTCATGGGTGAAAATATGCAGACCAGGAAGAGAAGGTGGTATTGAAATGAGAAGAGTTGTTGATGTCTGTGATGCTAGCCCATTTCATAATTTTTGGAATATTGATGCTAAGAAATATTTGGTTTGGATCATGTAGATCCATTCTAAATATATAAAGCATAAAACGAATTGGACATATGTGTCCTCTTAAGATGTGACAAGATCCTGCGTGTAAGAGATATTATACACCCTCATGTTCTATATATCATTTGCAGAAGGGATAAGGTATCCCTTTGGAAGGATCCTTGGCTAAACATGGGGATTTTTTAATTGATATTGTGGATAAAAGAATGCCTTAATTTATTTCTTGGGAGAGGACATATGTATGATTGATTCTATGATACTGGATCGTGATTGGAATATCCCTATGACTAGAAGATTGTTACTTTAAAAGAGTTCCTGCTAAAATATCAATTAAATAATATGGGCAAAGATAAAATAAAGTGCTTTTGCAAGGAGAATATTCGATTGAAGCATGTTTGGTCTATTATCAAACCTACTAATAATGTGGTTGATTGGGTGAGACGGAATAGTCACATTGTTATTGAAAATTACATGTTTTATGCCTGGAAAATTTGCATGAATTGTCTTCCTGCTATGATTATTTTAGAAATAGAGGATTGTATTTAATTTATATATGCATTATCTGTCTCAAAGGGGAATATTTGAATCAACATTTTTTTAATGTGAATATTCTGATGCCCTTTGGAAAGGAGCATTAGAGGAGGGTTTTCTGGAAATAGGTCCTAAGTATGTACTGGATGGTTTATCTAATAAAAGTAAGCAAAGTTTTAGTATAATTGTTTACTACTATAACTACATTTGAAGAAGTAGAAACATAATTATTTTTGAAGACATAAAGTTACCCATAAAGAGAATATGGAATGAGTGTAAAGATAATTTGAAGATTTTGGGTTGTTGATGTGGTTTTTCTTTCTTGCCCTGTATAGATTCTTTATAGAATCATGATCTTATTTTTCTTCTTTTGATGTACTACTCCTTCATTCTCTATCCTTACTATACATTTACATATATAAGGACTTTGTTCCTCAGGTATGGTGTTGACCTACATGAAATATAATAAAGAGAGTACCATGCTTTATTGATAAAAAATTCTTTATTAGAAAAAATGATATTTGCCACATTTAGATTAAGTTTTGGATATAAGATTTCAATTTTAAAATCACAAAGCATATAATATTGTGATATATAAACAAAAAAAGTGAATTATATATATATATATATATATATATATATATATATATAGAGAGAGAGAGAGAGAGAGAGAGAGAGTTAAGCTGGAATACACTCGAGTGTACCATAGTTCTATACACCTCAATCATTTTCCATCATCCAACAATCCTTTTGAAAATCTAAATCATTGATCTTCTTTAAGATATCAAGAACATAAGATATGATAAATTTGAGCTCATTTGGATACTTATAAGCCATGCATCTAAAGAAGGAAAAAATTATGCATTCTAAATTAATTTTGTGCGTTGATTTTGTTGTCCTTGATGAGTGATTTACATTGATCCAAACGGGCTCAAATTTTTTATGTAGCCTATTATTATTATAACAATGATGATCAATAGATTAGATTTTGCAAAGATATGGTGTAGATAGGTAAACACCATTAGGGTGTATGGTGTGATCTGTACACTTGAGTGTATTCTAGCCTGACTATATATATATATTTATTATATATATTATATATTATATATATATTTTATATATATATATTATATATATATATATATTATATATATGGGCCCATATTTATTGCCCGCGTGGGTAGCTACCCGCCCACCTTTCCGACCACTTTTTTTGAAAAAAAATTGCAATTGCAGAGGAGTATTTTATCTAGCTCTCCAAAAAATTTCATCCAAAAATAATATCATTTGCCCCACCAAAATAAAAAAAACCCGTCATTATATATATCTGTTGTATATTTTGTACAGAGTTACTCTTTTGGTCGTGTAGTTACTTTCTTATCACCATAGTTACTTTTTTGACAGCAAAGTTACTTTTGTGGCCAGAAGAGTTACTTTTTTGGCTGCCGGGTAGCGAAATTCCAGGCTACCCACGCGGGCAATGAATGAACGCCCTATATATATATATATATACACACACACACAAATAGAGAGAGAGAGAGTCAGGCTAGAATACACTCGAGTGTACAAATGACATGAATACACTCAAGTGTGTTTGCATATTAAGACTATTTTTTGAAAAATGTAACCCATTTATCTTCACTGTCATACTATAATTAGGCTACATGAAAATTTTGAGCTCATTTGGATGAGTGTAAGTCACTCATATGATGGAAACAAAATCGACGCACGAAACTAATTTGAAATGCATAATTTTTACAATCTTTATAACATGGCCTATAAATGTCCTAATGTGCTCAAATTTTGTACATGAGTTATTCACAAGATGCTAAAGAAGATCAACGGATTAGATTTTTGAAAAAAATATTGCATCATGAAAAACTACTTGAGTGTATTCTGCTCTGAATACACTCGAGTGTATTCTACCCTGACTCTCTCTCTCTCTCTCTCTCTATATATATATATATATATATGTGTGTGTGTGTGTGTGAGAGTGAGAGTGTGTGTGTGTTTTTGTGTGCGCGTGCACACGCATGTGTGTTGCAATGCAATTTTACTCATACATATTTTTGCGCAGCATCACATTGTCCTTTTATAGTTTTAGGATTGAGAGAGAGTGCAACCAATGTGAGGAAGGTGGATGACTTTGTCGGTCGGATATGACACGAGGAAGAATCATTTAGTGACTTTGCGGATGCCGGGAATCAATGACCATTTGTTTATCCATTGGTTGTCTTTCTATTATCTCATTTACATAGTGTATGTCATCATATTTATCTAAAACAAGTTTTTAAAATAATTATTTTTCTCTAACTAACCTTACTCACGACATGATTGTCTATTAAGTATAGTCTTATAATTCATTTTCTTTTGTTAGACACCGTGATACAATTTGGTGCATAATCATTTGAAATTAATCTAATATTTTCAGATCAGTGCAGAATATATATTAACCCTCTCAAATATAGTAGGAGGGATTTAACCCTTTCAGATAGCGTTATTTCTTATCATATGAAAACAAAGCGTGAAACGTCATTTATGTCACCCAACCTACACAGACTTCCTTTTCTCCCCTCATGGCTGCATCGATGAAACGATGCAATGGTCAGGATTAGTGTGCATAATTTGGGTTGCAGAATATATATTAACCCTCTCAAATATAGTAGGAGGGATTTAACCCTATCAGATAGCGTTATTTCTTGTCATACAAAAACAAAGCATGAAATGTCATTTATTTCACCCAACCTGCACACACTTCCTTTTCTCCCCGCACGGCTGCATCGATGAAACGACGCAATGGTCAGGATTAGTGTGCATAATTTGGGTTGCAAAATATATATTAACCCTCTCAAATATAGTAGGAGGGATTTAACCCTATCAGATAGCATTTTTTAGGAAGGATGGGGAACCCTATGATTGGGCCCCCCGTGATCTATTTATCAACTAAATCAAAGTTTACAAGATCCAAAATACTTAAAGGAAATGACTGCAAAAAAGTAAACCTATCTACTTTCCCTCTACGGGCTAAGTTGGCAATCTCATGGGCTACCTTGTTACATAGACTACTAACATGATTAAAGCTACAATTGATGAAAAGTTGCTTCAGCGAGATGATGTCCTCTGTAATCACTCCCATGTAGTCCCTCCTTAGCTCTACCTTCGTGCATGCATGGATAACCTCTAGTGAGTCAGATTCTACCTGCACCTATTCAATCCCCTCCTTGCTCACCCAGATCAGTGCCACCCGAGCCAACCTTCTCCCCCGCCACTCCCACCAGCCGCCCAGCGTCATCCCTTAGGACCATGCTGATGCCTGCCCCACCATTGTCCCCACAAGAACCATCAACGTTTAGTTTGTATCTCCCCACAGTTGGCTTTGTCCATCCTGCCGGCGCACCTCCTGCCCTCATGGTCGTTGTTGCTTCCTCCACACTTCTCATAGCACGTTGGTGTTGCCCGCTCCCTACTCTTATCGTGGGTAGTGCACAATGGTAGAGATGGCCGCTATTCATTTCCCCACTCTGGAAGACACACATACATCTTCCCCTCCATGCCGCCCACATAGAAACTACAACCATGTCGGTCTCTTGCACTGATTCTCTATCCAATACAGACCGCATAGACGAGTCCACGTCTGCATCCTTGGTGTCCTCCACCCATTCTTGTATGTCCTTGGGTAAACTTTCCCATATCTCCGTGGCATTTGGGCATCTAAATAACATGTGGGGTATATATTCCTTCTCCGTCATACATAGCATACAAGTTCCATCATCTATATAATGCCTATCAAAAAGTCTCCCTCTTGTAGCTAGGCCCCCCGAGCATATCCTCCATAAGAAGTGGGCAGTCTTGGGGCTCCACCCGGCTTGCCATATCTTTTTACACATCGTGTCATCTTGTTGGGAAATGTATCTTCTAGCTTCCTCCTTCCCCAAAATCCCCAGCCAGTAAGCGAAGTGAACCGTGAAGTCTCCCTTCCTTGAAGGCCACCACATACATGTGTCTTTAGGATTTCTGATACTCAACTGTATAGCACAGATCCTCCTTGTGTAGCTCTCTGGGAAACACTCTCTTACTCTATTCACATCCCACCCAGATCCATCTTCAATCATAAGGTCTCTGACTTTGATGTAATCTGGGCTCTCCCCCTATTTGAAACATGCAAGAGTGTCATCTTCATTAGGCAACCATTTATCATCCCATGTGTTCACATCAGCCTCGTCGCCAACTCTCCACTGCATTCCTTCTTTTAGTAGGGCCTTTGCCCCCCATAAGCTCCTCCAAGTGTAGCTCAGGTCATAGCCTCTTCTCACTTCCCAAATGGATGTCCTTGGAAAGTATCTAGCTTTCATAACTTTTGTCACAAGATCCTCTGGGTTATTTTCCAACCGCCATAGCTATCTTTCCAAAAGATCTTGATTAAAATTATGGAAATCTCTAAACTCGAGTCCCCCCATCACTTTGGCTTACAAAGATTACTCCAACTCAGCCATGACATCTTCCTCTCTTTGTCCTTTGCCCCCCACCAAAATCTGGATATAATTCTTTGGATTTCCTCTATTGTACCTTCCGGTAGCTAAAAGATACTCATAACATACGTCGGTATCGCCTATGCTACTACTTTGATGAGGACCTCCTTACCCGATTTGGATAATAGCTTTTCGTACCAGCCTTATAGTTCTTTCCAAATCCTCTCTTTTATGAAACTAAACACCTGCTTTTTAGACCTTCCCATGGTTGTAGGAAGGCCTAAATATTTGGCTTGACGGTCCACCTCTCTCACACTAAAAAGATTTTTTAGCCCCTCACATTTGTCGGCTACTACTCCTTTGCTGAAAATAACCTCTGCCTTTGTAAAATTTATCTTTTGTCTGGATGCCTATTCATACTGGCTGATGATTTCAGCTATCTTCAGGCACTCTGCATTGGTTACTTTAGCAAAAAGAATACTATCATCTGTAAAGAGAATGTGTGAGATACGAGGTGCACCCCTACACGACTTAATGCCGTGTAAAAGGTTGTCGTGGGAAGCTGTGGCTATTAAAGTAGAGAAAACTTCAGCACACAAAATGAAAAGATAAGGAGAAGGAGGGTCACCTAGCAAAGTCCACGTTCTGGTTTGGTGCTTTTGGTCCGATCTCCATTGATAGCGAACATGTGTTGGACAGATGTAATATAGTCTTTAATTTTGTTCCTCCACTTCCTTCTGAATCCCATCCTCTCTATGACAAACCCTAGAAAATCCCACTCCACTCTGTCATAGGCCTTTGACATATCTAACTTCAAAGCAAGGATGCCCTTTTTCCTTCCTTTTTCCCTCTTCATAGAGTGGAAAAGTTCATAAGCAATAATTACATTGTCTGTAATCATTCTACCTGGGATGAAGACACTTTGGTTTTCAGAAACAATGTTGTCCATAAGAGGCTTTAACTTGTTTGTCAACACCTTGGATGCAATCTTGTAAATCACATTGCACAGGCTAATGGGTCTGAATTCCCCCACTATTTTAGGCTTTTCTGTCTTCGGGATGAGGACAACTAAAGTGTCATTTATAGCCCTCAAGCTTCTCTCCCCTTTCCACCATCCTTTGATGTAACTCACCACATCTTGCACCACAATGTTCCAATATTTTTGATAGAACATTACCTTCATGACGTCCAGTCCTGGTGCTTTATTAGGGTGCATTTGCTTAAGTGTTGTCCAGATTTCCTCCTCAGTAATAACTCTCTCTAGCTCCCCCCGCTGCGTCACCATGATCATTTCCCTAATTTCCTTTGTTGCCTCCTCAAAACTCGGTGGGTTTGCTAGATTTGAACAGCTTTGTAAAGTGACTCAGGATGACCTCCGTGATCTCCCTCTCCTCAGTGCGCATGACTCCTCCCTCATCTTCAAGTCCTTCTATCTAGTTCCTTCTTTTCATGTTGGTGGCCCTTTGATGAAAATAGGCAGTGTTGCGGTCTCCCTCTTTTAGTTCTTTGACTCGTGCCCGGGAAGCCCAATATTCCTCATTTTCTGCATCCAGTATTGTAGATCTTTTGATGTTTCCTCCACCTTATTGAGATTTATTTGATCTGGGGGCAGCGATTGTAGTTTCTTTAGATCACTTTCCAAATCAGTTACCTTCCTTCTCCTTTCTCCAAACTTTACAGCAGCCCACTCTTTAAGTTTTTCTTTACACCTCAGAAGTTTTGCATTAAGGTCCTCTTCACCCGCCATCCCCCATGCCTCTTTAATGGTTTTCTCACAACCCTCTTCTCCAGCCCACATTGGTTCAAAAGCAAAGAAATACTTTTTCTTTATCTTACTGCTATCCCTATTATCCACCTTAAGTATGATGGGGGCATGATCTGACTCATAGATGGGTAAATGGAACACCTTGCAGTATTTGAACTTGTTTCTCCATTATAACTCAGGTAGAAATCTGTCAATCCTTTCTTGAACCAACGTTCTTTCCGTCAACCCCCTCTTCCAAGGAAGATATTTCCTTCAAAACCCACATCAATCAGCCCACAATCATCTATAACATCCCGGAAATTTTACATGAATTTCTCTTCTTTAGGTGGTCCTCCTTCCTTCTATGTGTTGGACACTATCTCATTAAAGTCCCCAAAGAATATGACCGGTTCTTCTACCTCATGTTTTAATTTTCTCATCAGCTCCCATGTCTTGATTTTGCTTGGCTGATCTGCCCATCCGTATATCCCAATTTCTCTCCATCTGTTGCCATTATTGTCATCTCTGACCAACCCAGCCACATGCCTATTCGAGTAGTTGATGATTTCCATACTAGCCTCCTTACACCAGAAACCCAACCACCCTACTGTAACGACCCCGCCTCCCGGTAACCCCCAATTAAGGGAGACCGAAAGGTCAGAGCCGTTTACCAATAACCCGGATCAAAGGTTTGACAAATAATCAATAACAATTATCAAATTTTACCAACTAAATTGAAAACTGGTACAAAATAAAACTTTACATACCTTTTTGAAAACATTGGGAAACTATCTATCCACAACTTGAATTATTCTATCTAACCCTCCTTGTACTTTACTTCTTATTTTCACGATGTGTCACTTTACAGTTTGTTCATTTCAGGTTGTACCTAAAACGCCGACAAACAAAACGTCGGTCAGTATATAGAAAATATACTGGTATGTGGGGACAACCAAAAGTTTGCACATATGTATAACAATCTAATTATCACAATCAATTTAATTAACCAGCCAATTTACATTTTCCAGTATGACATTCTCCACCGCTTTTTCCCTAACCCTGGCATACCCACCTTAGGGTTTCCTTTGCTAATGACTTAAGGCCACCTTCTCAATCCCGAGCTTGGTGCCTGGGGTCACCACTCGTGCCCTCTAGTCATACAATATCATAGGCCACCTTCTCATTCTCGAGCTTGGTGCCTAGGGTCACCACTCAAGGTGTCCATTGGTCTACCCATCTGGGCCTGACCTTTGGCATCATCCATCAGGGTGGCATGTAGGTATGAGAATACATACTTCTATTATTAATGTGATAATCATAGTGACTTTATAGTTTGCAAGTATGAACATCCAAACTGATAATTTGCATTCAATGCGGTGAACCATCCGGAAAATCCTCGGGAAACTACGGCGGTTATTCATAATTAACCACATACATGTCAAGTTGTCTTGAATGCAACATTAATCCAAACAATCAAGTAATCCAGAATTAAGCAAGCAAGCACAATTCAGTCCTGAAATATACATCCAGTATTTTTCTATCATGGATCATGGTATTCAAATCTAATAGGCCTAATCGAGCCCTAGGGTTACTAGCCCTTTTTAGGGTTTTGACCATAATTAGGGTTTCACGTCCTTTTTATCACCTTTACTTTATTTTTATCAAAATATCCATCAAACTCTAATTATCTTAGTTTATTTTCCATTAAGATCTTAAGATCAGATTCGGATCACAAAAACCCTAATTTTCGGATTATTATATCCTTTCTTCCCTTTTTCTCTCACTTAGGGTTTTTAAGGGTTTTAATCAACATATTAGGTTTAAAACCATAATCCTAGAAATTCCATCATCAAAACAGATTAAAATCCATCTTAATCATTAACCAAGTTAATAATGTTCGAAATAACTTATTTGCAAGATTAAATCTATCCTTTATCAACAATTAGGTTTTCTAATCACAAATTAATACCTTTTCTATCCAAAATATGCACTTTTGCAAAAAGGAACGAAATTAGGTTCTAAAAATATTTTTACTGTGTTCCTCATATTTTTCTAAGAAACTTTCATATTTTAACTTTACTCATCTGAGTTACCTAGCTCAAGATATGATTTTTGTAAGAAAAATCCCTTTTTTCTGGTTTATTAGTATTTTTAGAAAAACAAGGAGCGTCGGATCCGTGGTCTGCTGGTCCACTTAGGATCCAGTGACCAGGATTGTGCATGCCTAACTTTGCAATCAAAAGAAAGCGAAGGATAAGTCTGCCCTTACCTTTCTTCACAGACGTCGGGGGCAACAAGGTCTTTTCACCCTTTCCCTTCTTCTTCCTCGCGAGTTCGTCTTCTATTCACGAACTGGCACTTGCCCGTGGTCAACCTCACAGTTGACTCCGAGCATATGGCATCCCTAGCCTCCGTGGATTCCGTCGCACCTCCTCTGGTCCTGTCCAACCCCAACGGTGCCCTCAGATTCACCAGAAGTGACTCGAGTCGATGGGACAGAGAAGCTCCCTCTTCGGCGAGAATCAGCTCTATGTTAGAGGTGAAGGTCGAGGTAGAAGATTGAATTGAGGGCTTGAAAATACTCCTCTCGGTCCGCCACAAAGCTTAGGGTAGCGAGACAGAACGCCGGTACCCCCTCTCGTCCTCCCCTACATATAGGGTCATCGGAGTAGTCCTATAATTTGGGGACTTCTACTCTCGTCAACGAACCTCCACACAAAATGGGTTGGATGGCTTCAGAACATCCTCTCAAAGCTAAAGGATCTCTTCTCGCTCCATGATTCCCTTTCCTTTTCGAGAAAATCATCAAACCAAGATCTTGCAGGTGGAATCTGCGCAAGCAGGTCCCCATGAAACTGGGATTCACTCCCAGCCGTAGGATCACCGATCCACGGTCGTTATTATCCCGAAAATTAGGATTTAAACCCAGATAAAACGTGACATTAATATTTTCCTCTACACATTTGGAAAACTTCAAAAAATTGTATCTCTCCACCTGCTTACACGTTTGATTCCAAATTTTGAGGGAAGCTTAGTAATAACTTAATCTTTCATTATGCCGAATTTGGACCCATTATCTAAAGAAATCAGATCCCTTTCTTTAGTTGCAAGTTATTACTCAATTATGTATATTTCTTTTTTTTTTGGTCAGTTTATACAGACAAAACAATAAGGCTGGAAGCTTGACTACAAATGCGGACACCAGGCTTCCACCTGTACCTGTCCCTACGAACTGGGGAGCTCGTACAATCAATTATGTATATTTCTCATCTATTTTCTCTTTCCTTTGTCTTTAAATTATTATTCTGAGTTCCTTGTACCTCAAGGAATCCTAAAGGTACAGATTCCCATATTAGGGAACATCTATTTGCCTTTATCCTTTTATTTATGTCTATTTCACATATTTTCCTTATCTTTTTATTAAATATTTCTTTTTGAGGATTTCTCTTTCTATTTCTCTTTTTATTTTCCTTTTAATATTAGAAACCCTTTGGATACGAAAATCCACTAAGGATAACTCAATTGTACCTCTTTCCATTTATTTTCCACATTTTATCATTATTTTCAATTTCTTTCTAAAGAAATATCTAATTGATCCTTTCTTTTCTTTTTGCTTTATCTTTGCAATTTTGGACTCCTTGGGACCCAAGGAAACAAATATGAATGAAATCCAACTTTGGATTATACTCTTCTTCCTTCTAGAGGTTTCCAAACCTTTCTTTTCTCAAAAAACTCAATTATTCATTTATTAATTGAATTTCCTTGTTATTAGGCCCAATAGCCAATAAAGCCCACAACACAATCATCAAGGCTATTGTAAACGAAATCCATTTATTCTAAACAAATTATATCATTATTTGTTCCAATATCTTTAATGTGAGAAATTACATTTCTCACCAAAGGAACCCAAAAAAATTGGGGTTGTAACATCCTTCCCCTCTTATAAGAATTTTATCCACAAAATTTCATTAAGCAAGCAAACAAATAGGATAAGCCTTTCTTATGTCCATCAGGGCTCCCATGTGGCTTCACCCCTTTCCATGTAGCTTCCCAAGAACCTTGATCATCTCATATTCTTCCATCTGAGTTCTTTCTTACCTTGGCATATCATACCCTCAAAGGTGACTCAGGACATTTCAGCCTCACAAAAGCTGATTTGGTTCAGGGCTCACCACATGGCTTGGGTACCTCACATAGTGCTCTAGATCAGACTCATGTAACACCTTATCATCATGTTATCCTGAGGGGTAAGACTAAACACAACCTTCTCCACCAATCCATCTCAAATGGACCCATATATCGGGGACTCAACTTTCTCAGCTGTAGCTCAGAGGGGTCGGATTTTCACATTATATTCTCCCACAGTGAACTGCATGTCAGTCTACTTTGCATCAGCTCGTGACTCATGTCACCCTTGGGCTCTCTCTCTCAGCCATTGCACGATCAAGCGACTTCATCTGCACACATTGTGGTTCTTTTTTGACCTTCGCGAGGCCTCCTTCACCAACATCATCATAATGAAGTGGTGACCGACACAACCTTCTTATAGAACTTCTTGCATCCTGATAAAGGCTATGGTGGTTAACATCACATCTTACAAAGGATAAGAATTCTCTCTTTGTATCACCCCGAACAAGCACACTTGCTCTCATCAGACCCTCTAGTCTGGATCATACTAACCATTAGTTTGGGGGTGATAAATTGTACTAACATCAAGTTCTTCACGCATCTGCTTCCACCTTATGGAAGTGAACCTTTAGGTCCTACACAAGAACTTTTGAACTCACATCATGTTGTAGTTGAACCATCTCTCTCTCATATGTAGTTCAACCAGATCTGTCCCTTGACAGTACTCTTTCTTTCCCATGTCATATAGGTAAGGTGATCTACCATAACCCATTTTGCATATTGACCTTCCTTGGTCTAGGGGAGACTCACAACATCCACAGTGATGAACTCCCATTCCCTCTCGGGAACTCTTTATACTTTATATCCATGCATTGGGTTACTGGTGTTCTTCCTTCACCTCCTGACTTGCATGGCCACATGCTACATGCAATTTCCTATTAAGCATCCCAAGTACTACTATCACTTACTATCTTTGTAGTATCACGGTGTTTGCTAGTCTAACAATCATGATCTCTTGTATGTCATGATTCCTCAAGATCTATTCCTCAGAAACCCTAAACCAATCTCATCAGGGATTTGTCACCTTCCTTTCCAAAGAAGTGCATTTGAGGTTCTACAACCATCTTTTCATTATGGGCATGTTTGGTTACTTGGATTTTGCTGTATTGGATTGTATTTTGGACTCCAGTTCAATAAATTTTAAGTTTGGTTTGCAGGATTGGAGAAATGAGCCTAATCCCGGGATTTTCAGACATAATAGGAATCCCGCATTTTGGTCTCCCTAAAAATTATCCCGGACGCCAAAATCCAACATGGCGAACGTCGTGGACACGAAAAAAAATAAATCTCGCACTTACAAAATCCAGCAAACCAAACATAAAATTTTATTTTGTGGGATTTTGACAATTCAGCATTTTAATAATGCGGGATGGACAAAATACAAGATTTTTAAAAATCCGGCAAACCAAACGTGCCCTATATCACGGACTAGGATGGCTAACCAAACAACCATTAACTTGTTCAACATATCTTGTTACATTTGTGTGTTAGCCAAAACACATCTTCTTTCCAAACATAGGGTTAGCCCAACAACCTCTTCTAGCCACACTAGGCAGCTACATCTCAATTAGAGCATCCATTACCACTTCTTATGTATTAGGTAATGTTGATGACATACACCTTCCTGGATTTCACTTATCATCTCAAACTCAAACTCTAAATCTATCTTCATTGAGAACACTTTGAGCTCCTCTTCATGGTGATCAAACTCAACCTTGTGATTCCTTGTAATACTTTGCAAAAATCCACCCAGTTCAAGATAAAACATCCTCACAAGATGATCTCCTTAATACTCTTAGTGTTTGTAAACCATCCATGTATCATTCTCACCAAAAGGGTATGTTACCATCTCTATCATCATACTTTGTAGCAACGTTCCAACTCCCATCATCTTTATCCTTGGTGTAAGGCATGCGTACTGTCCTATCTCTCACTCCCATAAGAAGAGGAAATAAGCATTTGACTGCAGTCCAAATATAGAGTTCTTCCTGTTCCAAGAGTAGAGATGGTACAACCCACCTTGCCAGTACACTTTCAAATCTAAGTTGAAACGTGCCACATATGTCTCTACTTCACAAACATCTCAAAAACAAAGTTACTTCTATGGAAACTGGTCTCAAACCTACTTGGTCTAAACACAATCCTTGGTTGTCTCCTCTAGGTTTATAGGGTGCCGGCACTTTTGGGGTCATCCCTCTTCCCTTATGCATCCACAGAGTGCCCTACTCATCTGCCCTTTGGGTCCCATGAGTTCATGAAGGTGATCAATCTCCTAACCCATGGCCCTTAGACAATGATAGTTGTTACCTCCCGACCCTATGGTCATGTGCAACTAGGGAATTAGGCAACTCCTACTATCATCGGTCTTATCCCCACCTGACCCTAGGATAGACTTAGGATTCCAACATAGTACATGTTCAACTTAGAACCTTACCCAAGCCTTCATCATCTCTCTCTGCATTCATGGGTTGTCTTTCATCCCTTCACAGGGATCATGGTGACCTGCCTACCCTGGTCAGGCCCCATACTGGTTACTGATTCAGCCCTATTTTAGGGCTTAATCTTGTGTCTTTTTTCTCTTCAATCACATCTATACCTATTAGATTACATGTTATTTCCCTTAATATGAATATTTGTGTAAAATGCACTTATGGACATTTTTTGCATGTTTTTCAGGTACTTGGACCACACTTGGATGGACGAGAGAGATGGAGGGGCCCAAATAAGGCCCCAAAGCTCCCCCAACCTACCCCTAGTGGCCAAGAGTCAAGCTTTAGCAAAGAAGTCCATGGATAACAAAGTTTGAAGCTCAAAGTGCAAGAAAAGCCCCCAGTACGGCTGTGGTAACACAGAACGATCGTGCTGCAAATCAAGAAATCACTTGAAAAATCTCAGTTTTGAAGCAGCTACAGAGCATACTCTACCACGACCGTGCTGCGACCACCCACCACAGCGTGCCACGCAACACGGCCGTGCTACCAGATCCCACCACGGCCGTGCTACGTAGCACGACCATTCTACCAACTCCCACAACGGCCGTGCAACCCTCAACCCACCACGGCCGTGGTGACCACCACGGTCATGGCCTTTTCATCCCAAATTTGACCACCAACCTGACATTTAGCCATTTTAATTCCCACGACCGTGCCCATACACCACGGCCGTGGCCTACCCTACCCACCACGACCGTGCTACTCACAAAACTCACCTAGTTTTCACTGTTTTGCCCATTTTGCCCCTACTTGACCTAGTGCTTCCTCCCCACACCTATATATATATCTAGGTGGTGGCTGAAGCACGAGGCTGGCTACCTTCTACTCCCATTTTCACACCCTTGTCACCTCCACTCCATTCCACTTCACCTCCACCTCAAATCCACTCCATTTCACCATTTCCACCACATAACCCCCCATATTTAAGCCTTCCATCCACATCCCACCACCATTCCACACCTTGCCATCCAAGAAAAGGAGGACGACCTTGCAGCTGCTGGAGAGAAGGATTTCAGCCACTACTCCGAGCTCCATGGCTTCTTCTACCTCTTTCTCCTCTCTTTTTTTATTTTCCATTTTTATGAGTAGCTAGGCCCCCGTGGGTGGGCTGTTTGGGGGAAAATATGTTACTTTGATACCATGTTGGGGGCAAATGACATGTAAACTTTGTAATTTCATTTATTAATGATTATATTCTATTTCTATCTCATTCTCCATGGTTTGCTTGTTGGTTTGTGTGTGAAATCACCTAGGAATTTAGGCAAATTGCTTATATGTGTGAATTTTGGGATTTGCCCCTAGGTCCAATTCTTGGATCCCTAGGTTGCCTCCCATCTTCCTACACCCTAATCAATCTCCCTAAACCTAAGTGAGAGATCTAAGTAGATAGATTAGGTAATTCTAGGGCAATTAGCATGGAGCCTTCTCAAGGCTAGAATGTGGGGAAATTGGGGTCCAAAACCCTAATTTCACCCCCATTACTACCCTCGACCCCTAATTGCCCTAGGAATTTCTAATCTAGAAACCTAGACTTGATTAGACTCTAATTGGATTTAACCTAACCCCTAACCCAATTGAGCCTCGTAAGGGTAGTAGGGGGTGTTAGGGACTAGTTCCCCTATACACAACCTAGCATATCCATGGCCAGTTAGTAGCTTAGGTTAATCCATTAGACTCTAACTTGTTGTTTGGTTTGGATAATCTAAATGGAATCATAATGTTCATATGTCACCCCCAACTTAAGTGATAAGTTCATACCCCTAAACAACCCACACATCTCTTTACTACTTAAAACCCTAATTTTGTGCTTGCTTAGCTTAGTTAGTTCTTTTCTTGCTTAGTTAGCTTCTTGCCTTGCTCTTGCCTTGTTTATTCTAGTTTAGTTCTTTAATTGCTCTTTTGCTTCTCTCTTGCTTGCCTTAGTGTAACTTGCCTTTTCATACATAGCTTAGTCTTTTCTTGCTTGCTTAGTCTTAATCTAGTCTAGGGTTAACGTAGATTTCATTCCTGCCTTTAATTGCTTGCTTGTTCATCCTTAGTTAACAATCAAAATCACCTTTAAACCCTTAACCCTAGTCTCTGCAGTAGGAACCTAGCTAAACTAACCTAGCTCTAGCGCCCCCTCTTTTCCCTATGGATCGACCCTTTACTTGCCACCTTCCTATACTACGACACGACCCCGTGCGCTTGTGGGTGTAGTGTTTTAGTAGACGTAGGTAGCTAGTTTAAGTTTATAAATTTTGAAAGCAAACCCCCATCCACCGTGCATTCCGACCTCGTGGGGCGCATCTATTCTATCGAGTAGTGTGTTTGCACCACTAGCGGAATCGCACCAGTTACCTCCATGGTAACACATCTACATGCACATAGAGATGGTTATCTATGGGCCTACAGGTTCATCCTCATGCTATGTACTCTTCACTTAGCTTCTCAAGATCCTCTAAAACCTCTTTAGGTTACCTCAAAACTAACAAAACTGGTATACACCCTAAAAAAGGGTCCCTATCCCAGGATGGGAGGGAACTACAACTCTTGACCACTAAGGTCACAACCGTCCTTATGTTTAGGGTCTGCATCCACATGAGCATGCCTAACCCAACGGCTACTAAGGCACAGGAAGACCACCTACTAAACCATGGTAGATCATACTTGTTCTCTTTCCTCAACATTAGATCAACTTATTCGTGAGGGGTTCATCAAACATACCCTTAACTTAAGGGGTTTCCTTTACCTCAACACATGAGGAGTACCATGCTTGAAACTATAGAGACTCAAATCTCATCATGAGCATCGGGTACACTGCTTCCCCTCTTAGGTCTAGGAACCCTAGGTTCACCTTTGGGTGTCCAACTGCATGCTCAAACTCTTAACCACGAATCAAGCATGTATAAGGCATGGCATGCACTCCCTATCATCCTTCAACTCGAGTAACACATCAGGCTCGAGTCCTCCTCAAGGACAACCAACAAGGTACAAGGCCTCACAACATGTTACCAAACCTCTCTAGGTCTAAGGAACTCTTCTCCTGTCTCAGAAGGTAAACACCTATACCACAGGCACATAGGTACCAGAAGCATCATCCTCTCTCTAGGGTTTGGTTTCTCTAAAGGTAACCAATATATTATCAGCCTCCAGGGATCATGAGGCAACCACTATCATCTACTTAGGTTGCTTCATTCTCGTCTCCCCACTATTCCTCACATCTTGGGGTTTTAGGTTTCCAACCTTCTTGCTTGGTTCCTTCTTTCTCTCTCTAAAGCTAACTCCACATCCAATCATACTACTAGAGGTCATCTCTCCATGAAGGATCAAGCTCACAGGCATACCTCTACGTAGGTGAAGCCTATTCTCAAACTTATGTTTGCTCAAGATTATCCATATCTTTTTATGCTTATCTCATAAGCCATCCATCGTGCCCTTCTGGCGAGGGTTTCAACCTACTATCATACCACTAACGTACTCTGGGTGCATGCTATCCCTTACTTGCATAAGCTCATAGGGTTTCTATAGGTTCTTCACTAACCTCATAAATGAAGGATCTATCCTTCACTCTAATATGCACAACCCTTTCCGGGGTAGGGTCGTCAAAGGTACTAGGTAATCTAACCTCTCATGGCTCATATGGCATCCCAAGGTGTGTCCATCCAAACACTCGGTCAACCATAACATCTAACTTGTCATGTTATCTCTCTCTCTAACCTTCACTTAGGGCTAGGGTTAACATCGTCCTCAAAGGATGTGCTAGGTCTCTAATTTTAATGGAGGTCTCTACCTCCAAGACTAACTCTCTCTACTCATCCTTCTACCAAGGAGGTCTATCCTCAGGTCTCTCCTGAGGGCAATGACAACTCGTGTCATACGACCTAAGCATGTATCTATTCTTTAGTTGGCGCTTAATCTATCAAGCTTATGTCCATGACATCTTATTTACATGCCTTTGATTAATTTGGTGGAGGATTCCTTAGACCTTATTAACCATACCCATACCTCAAGAGGGTGAGGAGAAGAGAGAAAACCCTAATCCTTACTGTCCTTAATAGAATTTGAGTTGAGAAGGGATGAACAAGATGAGAGAGTCTTTGTAACACCCCTGACCTGAATTATGAGCTAACCCTAGGTGTTTTGCCTAAATATGAAATTAGATGTTTGTAATTATCTGTTAGTATGTAATTAAAGCTCCTATGGGACATATGTTTCCAATTTTGTCCCCTATGAACAATGTTGTAGTATTGTTTTGCATACAGGGACCTATGTGCAATTTACCCAATCAGAGGGGTTAACTTGCAAATTACACATGTTTATATGTTCCTTTAATGTTGGGAAAACATAAGAATGAATATGATGAATTATAATGGATTTCCCAAGCCTGGGCATCAAGATGCAGCTAGTGGAATGATCCTTATGCTTAAAAACCCTAATTTTGGAGTAAAGTGCAATTTACCCAAATTATGGGGAGCAACTTGTAAAATACATCTTCTAGAACATCTAGTATGACTCTTGACATCATTTAGAGTACAAATGATGAAAGGAGCACACCAATGAAGTAATCAGATAAAAAGAATGATCTTTATAGTAGTTTCACCTAGTATGAGCATGAAGACCCTTCATATATGTTTTCTAGTTGAAAGATGGCTTTATTTACCCTTAGATCTTGAGTTTAGATGGGCTTTGCATAAGCTTTGATGTCTTGGACGTGCCTTAGAAATAAGGAGGGACTTGGATGAGAATTCCATGTTCTAGAGGTCCTTAAGGTGGAAAATAGCCTAAGGTATATAAGTCTAGTTCCCTTGCAAACCAACTAAACGTATCTTTTCACCTCTTCACTTATCATCTTTCTCAAAACGGACAAGGAAGATCTCTAGACTTTAGGGAGACGACCAAGTAGTTCTAAGGTGAGTAGGAACCATCTTCTAGCTCGGATTCTTGGATGAATTCATCATATAAGGTTGGTTCTATGGTTAATTTACTTAGATTATTTGTTCTAGCCGATCATCCCCATCTTTCCCTTGGAGAATCACCTCTGGCCGAGTTGTGGAGCTCAAGACTCCATTATAGGCTTGAATCTTGGAAATTTGGAGCTCTAGGAACAACGTTTGAGGCGGGTTTTATAACTCTAAACTCCTTGCTTTATTATGCATATGCATGTTCTTGCAATTTAAGTTTAGTTCTTCTTCTACCTCCCTTCTTCCTTGCACTTTTGCAAGTAAAACGGTGGAGTAACCAACCTGAACAGAGGTTGAAGATGATGGGCATGAATTCCTAGGCAGCTTTATCAACCGACCTTGGACCCTTTTGGTCCAAACGGTCTCAAACCGTTTGATCTCAAACGATCTTGCAAGACCGTTTGGATCAAAACGGTCTCAAGACCATTTGATAGGGTTGACCAAGGGAAGAACGTTTGAGGGTCTGTTGGTAACATATTGAATTTCATTCCTATAAATAATCATAATCTAATTCTTAACCAACTGAGAGTTGAAGGCACTTCAACACCCTAATCCTAATCGAGTTGAAATTGCTGATTTCAAGTAAAGATCTTGTTGAGTTTTGGGTTGAAGGACCCAAACGGTCTCAAAACCATTTGGGGATTCATCCAAACGGTCTCAAGACCGTTTGGTGACAACCCAAGACCGTTTTAAAGTCTAGGGTGGAGCTAATTTGATGAATTGAGGGTCCAATTGCAATAAGTTGAAGAATTGATAAAATTGCTGATTTTAGACCTAATTAGGGTTCAACCCTTATCCAACCGACTCGGTTTTTGGTCAAACTTTGGGAAAACGGTCTCAAGACCGTTTGGAGGGTGTCTAAATGATCTCAAGACCGTTTGGGCCAAGTTTGGGCCCAATTGGAGGTCAATTGATGGGTTCAACCTCGAATTGACTCACATTGTTGAACATTGATGACCATCCGATTGGAAACCCTATTTGAGTTAGAATTAACCCTAATTGGTTTTCAATTGAGGGTCAATTTGATGTCCAATTGATTAAGGCTAATCCTAGTTGACTCAATTTATAAGTGGTTGTCATGGACTTGACCAATTGAGGGCTTCAACATACATATCCATGACCAATTACAACTTTTGAACCACTTTGGAGGTCCAAACGGTTTGAGCCCATTTGGACCAAACGGTCTCAAGACCATTTGGATCCAAATGATCTCAAGACCGTTTGAGGCCAAACGGTCTCAAGAATGTTTGGGGCCAAATGGTCTCAAGACCGTTTGGGCTCAAATGATCTCAAGGTCGTTTGGACCAATCGATCTCAAGTCGTTTTTTATCAAACGGTTTCAAACCGCATAAGCTCAAACGGTTTGGAGGTAAACTCTCCCCAAACGGTCAACGCACCCAAACGGTCTTAATACCGTTTGAGGGCAAATGACCTTGGGTGTCATGCGGTCTTGGAGTCAAACCTAGCAAATGGTCAACACATCCAAACGGTTTCAAACCGTTTCGAGGTTGAATATGTGTAACCGATTGGAGACTTTCAAGGTTGTTTATACTTAATCATTTGAAGGTGTAATTGGTTCAATGGTGGTTTAACCTAAACCCTAATGGTACCTTAGGACATTAAGGGACTAAGGGACTAATGAATTGACCCATGATGGTGATCAATGGTGTACTTTACCAAAATGCCCTTGAAGGGTTAAATCAAAGGATACCTTGTTTTAATCAAACCCTAATGACATGTTAGTGGTGACATGGATTATGTTAGTCAATGAGGACTTAACCCAACCTAATATAGAGTGGTGTAATCACCATCTACTAGTGAGAGGAGAGAGAAAGTGCCTTTTATAGTTGAAATTCAAGTAAAGTACCTTTAATACATATGAATGTGCATGATTAGGGTATGATCCACCTATGTGAGATCATGGAAACCCTAATTATGATAATTGATGAATCTTAATTTTATCTGAGGGCTTTAATGATGATGTTTCTCATACATGATGATGTTATGAGTTCAATTCACCAAGGAGTGTATAGTAAACCCTAATTCTAGGGTAATAAAATATATTGTGAATAGTAAACCCTAATTTAGGGTGATCTGATAAAGGTAGTAATTCAGGGTTATGCCTTTGAGTATGAAACCCTAATTACAAGTTGTAATATGAGGAATCTTTATGCCTTGTGAGCTAAGAGTTCAATAAATCTAATCCAGAGGAGATGTGATATGAATGAGAACCCCTAAATTGGAAATGAAAATATGGAAATCCTAGTGGGATGAATAGTGAGCCTAGTTTATGACCTGGCAATTATGAAATCCTGGAGATGTCTACAAGGTAATGCATTTAAGTGAGGTATAGTTAAATCAATCTTACAAGATGAGTTATCCTACATCAACAATGTTTAAACCTCTGTACCTTTTAAAAATATGTAAGAGGGAATTAGCTATGATAGGGGCACAACGAATTCATATACTTAATAAGTATAGAGTATGATATAAAGGAGAAATAGATTGATACTTAGAATTGATAATCTTTATGATGTTCGCTAAATGTTGAAATTAAAGGTAGATAATCATCATATCCTAGTATGCTTCCAAGGATGGTAGAGCTGCATACTAGAGTTAGACTCATAATATGAACAGGAAATATTAAATAATGAAGGATGGGGTATGTTAACCTTAGTCCTGTGTTATGCTTTTAGGTATGAAACTCTGTGAACATATTACAAATATGATGCCTTATAAGATAAAGGGATTTCAATAACCTTAATTGAATAGGGTAAAACCCTATTTCCAAGTTATGCTTTTAAGCATGAATCTTCATGATTGAAGTATGAGATGAGGAATCAAGATTCTTAATCATAAGAAAAGGAAATGAATAACCCTAATTGATGAGATTCAGGGAACCTAACTCTTGTAAGAGTAGGAAGGTACAATTTCTTTGAAATGAATTGTTTACTATTATCAGTTAAATTAACCAAGCAGGTTTTTATATAAGGATGATCATATCCAGGTAAGGATGATGATTTCATATTCATTGAAAGCATGTTATTAACTTTATGAATAGTGAAATACCCTGTTACCTAGCAAGTGGCATCTTATGAGATTGTTAGGCTATGAGAGCCATGAGTATCTTCAAGGTCATTCTTAACAGATGACTTGTGATGAGATGATTGAGAAATGATAATTGATGTAAGTTAGACTTGTTACATTTAAGTATTCTACTTTCATAGCTGCTATGCTAATGATTAATGTTTGAGAACATGTATGATATTAAAAGAATACTGAAATGTACCTAACTAATCAAGTACAATCATACTATGTAGAGCCCTGATCATAGATTCATCATTGTCAGAGACCAAATGATGGTGAAACAGGTTTTCCCAAGGGAACTCCTGGATCACATACTTTTGAGTATGTGGGGGAAATGGATGCGTAAATCCTTATATCCTAGTGTAGGAATTGATGTAGATATACCACAATCCATCAACCCTTCACTACAAATCCATACCAAGAGATGTACTACAAATCTCCCAAAGAAAACACAAATACCGCATCGATGAGAGATAAATAAGAAATCTTTCGATGAAGAAGAGAGTAGAGAATGCCACTGTAACTCTAAAATAGCAAAGGACCAGATTACCCTGGTAAGCTATAACAACAGAGACACAAGATGTCCTGCAAACAATCCTCTTACTGACTGAGGAAGATGAGGTCATAAGAATCCGGCTCTTTTGATGACCTATGTATGATACCGATGCGACTTACTAGTGATCGGTTGGAGTATGAGCGGTATACCTCATCTCCGCAGGGCATAATAATGTTTGTAAATCATAATCAACCGCGTAGCATATCTGCTTACGTTGAACTACGAGGAACAATGTTTAGTGTTACATTGATTACATTAATAATCTGTTCAGATATTTTGTATACATGCTCTTTATATGCTTTAAAGACATGACTGCTTAAGTAGAAGTTGCTTCACTTGTTATTAAACCTGTTGTTGCATAATTTAAGTTACCTTGTCTATGATATTCCTTAATGTTATAATAAAGCTTCTAGTTGAGAGTTATAACTCTCGCTGGGACAATTTATACATTGTCTCACTCTGTAGATTTCAACTTTTTAGGTGGTCGTCGAAGACGAAGGTTCCCATTTAAGGATGAGCAACAATAGCAATAACAGTACCAGGGGCAACAATGAATCTCAGGTGGAGATACTGACTACTGAGTCATGTTGTTAGATAGTCCTATGCCGTCTTTGTACTCTCAGGTCCTAGGAGTTAGTGGTTTGAGATTTTGGTTTTGTCTCTTGAGATTTTTGAATCATGTTGTATATAACTACTCAAAAAGTGGCCTAACAGAGATATAAACTGTTTACTTTGTTTCTTATAAAAGGAGTTTTATGATTTCAAGATCTTGTCTCAAAAAGTTTTAAATTTCCAGTAATTTTTCATATTCCGCAACTAATTGAACGATTCGCTGAGTTTATATCGTGGTTTTAGAGATCGGGGCCCACAATTAAGTGGTATCAGAGCTCTAGGTTCGCTGAGTCTACAGAGACATAGGACTTAGGATGTCGAGTCTATCTTTAGTGTTTCTTCTTCATCTAATAGAATCTTCTGCTCCTTAGGAGAAGAAGATATATAAGGACGAGGAGTTTGTTGCAGAAAGCAACAATGCTACACCTAGAAGAAGTGCAGAGGAGCAAGTAGTAGAGGGACACTTACCTGAGGTTCCCCTAGTTAATCCAACCATGATAAGGAATCCTTCCTTAGGAATCACTGTTGGAGAATTTAGGACAACCATGATGTATCTAGTGGATCAAACACTAGCAATACAACCCAGATTACCAGCTCCTAATGATGACGTTTTGGATATCCATAGAATATGTAACCATCAGCAGCAGGTTGAAGCAGAAGTAAATGATGAAGCTTTGACCTCAGAGCAAGCTTATGCTCAACCTCAGCTTGATGAATCAGTCCACAGTAATGTAGGGATTAGAATACAGCCAGAGACCAGGACCTGTCATAATTGTAGGAGGCCTGGACATATCAGACCTAATTGTCCAGAAAGGAAATATAAAGGAAGAATTGAGAAAAGGCCTATCCAAACCCAGAAGCAGAGGCCTGGTAGTTCCAGAAGGAAGAAATTTCTGGTGTCACCAACACAACCAGGACCTAGTACACCAAGTCAATGGTTATCCAGAAAGGGTAAGGAGCCCTTTAGACCACAACAACTGGAGAGAAGCTGCTACAACTGTGGTAAGGTGGGGCATTTGATGAAGGACTGTCGATCTAAGCCTGTCAATGTGACACAGCCTCCGAGACAAGGTCAACAGGGATCACAGAAAAGGCAATCTCAAGGAGTAGCTCGAGGACATGGACAAGCGTCCCAAGCTGGATCATCTGTACCAAATCAACCACAGGCGATAGTGAGGTTCTATGCTATGAACCCACCTGATGCAGTGGTCGATCCACGGGTTGTGGCAGTTCAGATGAAACTTTTATATTCTGATATGTCTAAATCCTGTGTAGTATCTATTCTGATTGACCCGGGTGCTATGCACTCTTTTATCACTCGAAGAGTGATCCGTAACTGCAATACGACAGTCAGTCATAGGGCAGATAGTTTGTTGTTGGAGACTCCGTTGAGTGGGTCTGCCGTTTTGCAGGAGGTATGCTCTCCCTGTATCCTCTTCTTTTCTAATCATCGCATTCAAGCGGACCTTATACCACTTGATATGCAAGTATTTGATATAATCCTTGATCCATGATAGGTTAGACAAGATAAATGGAATTTCTTATAAATCTCTTTATGATCTTTTGGATAAAATATAAAGAGTAATTGATTAAACTTTCCTTGATTGGTCTCATAAAGGCTTTTAATGTTGCATTAGATAGATGTTTCATGTTACATGCTTACTTCTATAAGAAGATAAGGTATTAAAGAGTTGATCTGGATATAGAATTTAGTAAAGTTAATATTTATGCTTGTGATGATGAGAAAAGAGAAGGAACGTGGTAGTATACAAGTGCATATTTTCTTACCTCAGTAATTATATACCCTGGCCAGGTATACAATTACTGATGATAAAGTAAATATGGAAACTCTTAGATTGTTATCTTTTAATTACTCTGATCAAGTAGTCAATCTGAAACAACCTAAAGAGTATCATAAGATAAGAAATATGAGAATAAGGAAGGTCAACCCTGACTAGTAAAGGTTGAAAGAATATATGTAATAAGCAATATCCCATGATAAAAGGAAGAAAGAGATATAAAGTGTTGATAACACAAATAATTAATACCAAAGTAAGAATGTTAAGAACATCCCTTGTTAGGGGTTTATGTTCTTAAATAAACATATCCTCCTCTAGAATATCTGTTAAATAAATCCTTGTTTGACAAGAAAACTTTTCTTTATGATAAGAATGTATAACTGATGAGATAGTTAATACATATAATAAAGGAAGTTAGTATGCTGATTATCAGATGTGATGATACACTCAGGGTGCAAAGACACTTATATGGTCTCAAATAAATATCAGAGCTTGAATTTGATCATAAGGAATGTTGATCAAAATTCTATAACATCTCCCTAAAAATGGAATGTTACCTAAGGATGTAATAATGTAATGCTGAAACAATATCTGCTTTCCCCTTTTCTTCCTGAGATTTCGGGGACGAAATCCTTGTTAGGGGTTTATGATTTGTAACACCCCTGACCTGGGTTATGAGCTAACCCTAGGTGTTTTGCCTAAATATGAAATTAGATGTTTGTAATTATCCTTTAGTATGTAATTAAAGCTCCTATGGGACATATGTTTCCATTTTTATCCCCTATGAACAATGTTGTAGTATTGTTTTGCATACAGGGACCTATGTGCAATTTACCCAATCAGAGGGGTTAACTTGCAAATTACACATGTTTAGATGTTCCTTTAATGTTGAGACAACATTAGAATGAATATGATGAAGTATAATGGATTTCCCAAGCCTGGGCATCAAGATGCAGCTTGTGGAATGATCCTTATGCTTAAAAACCCTAATTTTGGAGTAAAGTGCAATTTACCCAAATTATGGGGAGCAACTTGTAAAATACATCTTCTAGAACATCTAGATTTACTATTGACATCATTTAGAGTAGAAATGATGAAAGGAGCACACCAGTGAAGTAATCAGATAAAAAGAATGATCTTTGTAGTAGTTTCACCTAGTATGAGCATGAAGACCCTTCATATATGTTTTCTAGTTGAAAGATGGCTTTCTTTACCCTTAGATCTTGAGTTTAGACGGGCTTTGCATAAGATTTGATGTCTTGGACGTGCCTTAGAAATAAGGAGGGACTTGGATGAGAATTCCATGTTCTAGAGATCCTTAAGGTGGAAAATAGCCTAAGGTATATAAGCCTAGTTCCCTTGCAAACCAACTAAACGTATCTTTTCAACTCTTCACTTCTCATCTTTCTCAAAACGGCCAAGGAAGAGCTCTAGACTTCAGGGAGACGACCAAGTAGTTCTAAGGTGAGTAGGAACCATCTTCTAGCTCGGATTCTTGGATGAATTCATCATATAAGGTTGGTTCTATGGTTAATTTACTTAGATTATTTGTTCTAGCCGATCATCCCCATCTTTCCCTTGGAGAATCACCTCTGGCCGAGTTGTGGAGCTCAAGACGCCATTAGAGGCTTGAAGCTTGGAAGCTTGGAGCTCTAGGAACAACATTTGAGGCGGGTTTTATAACTCTAAACTCCTTGCTTTATTATGCATATGCATGTTCTTGCAATTTAAGTTTAGTTCTTCTTCTACCTCCCTTCTTCCTTGCACTTTTGCAAGTAAAACGGTGGAGTAACCGACCTGAACAGAGGTTGAAGATGATGGGAGTGAATTCCTAGGCAGCTTTATCAACCGACCTTGGACCCTTTTGGTCCAAACGGTTGCAAACTGTTTAAGGTCAAACGGTCTCAAACCGTTTGATCTCAAACGATCTTGCAAGACCGTTTGGATCAAAACGGTCTCAAGACCATTTGATAGGGTTGACCAAGGGAAGACCGTTTGAGGGTCTGTTGGTAACATATTGAATTTCATTCCTATAAATAATCATAATCTAATTCTTAACCAATTGAGAGTTGAAGGCACTTCAACACCCTAATCCTAATCGGGTTGAAATTGCTGATTTCAAGTAAAGATCTTGTTGAGTTTTGGGTTGTAGGACCCAAACGGTCTCAAGACTGTTTGGGGATTCATCCAAACGGTCTCAAGACCATTTGGTGACAACCCAAGACCGTTTGAAAGTCTATGGTTGAGCTAATTTGATAAATTGAGGGTCCAATTGCAATAAGTTGAAGAATTGATAAAATTGCTGATTTTAGACCAAATTAGGGTTCAACCCTTAACCAACTGACTCGGTTTTTGGTCAAACTTTGGGCAAACGGTCTCAAGACTGTTTGGAGGGTGTCTAAACGATCTCAAGACCGTTTGGGACAAGGTTGGGCACAATTGGAGGTCAATTGATGGGTTCAACCTCAAATTGACTCACATTGTTGAACATTGATGACCATCCGATTGGAAACCCTATTTGAGTTAGAATTAACCCTAATTGGTTTTCAATTGAGGGTCAATTTGATGTACAATTGATTAAGGCTAATCCTAGTTGACTCAATTTATAAGTGGTTGTCATGGACTTGACCAATTGAGGGCTTCAACATACATATCCATGACCAATTACAACTTTTGAACCACTTTGGAGGTCCAAACAGTTTGAGCCCATTTGGACCAAACGGTCTCAAGACCGTTTGGATCCAAATGATCTCAAGACCATTTGAGGCCAAACAGTCAAGACCGTTTGGGGCCAAATGGTCTCAAGACCGTTTGGGCTCAAACGATCTCAAGGTCGTTTGGACCAATCGATCTCAAGTCATTTTTGATCAAACGGTTTCAAACCGCATAAGCTCAAACGGTTTGGAGGTAAACTCTCCCCAAACGGTCAACGCACCCAAACGGTCTTAATACCGTTTGAGGGCAAATGACCTTGGGTGTCATGCGGTCTTGGAGTCAAACCTAGCAAATGGTCAACACATCCAAACGGTTTCAAACCGTTTCGAGGTTGAATATGTGTAACCGATTGGAGACTTTCAAGGTTGTTTATACTTAATCATTTGAAGGTGTAATTGGTTCAATGGTGGTTTAACCTAAACCCTAATGGTACCTTAGGACATTAAGGGACTAAGTGACTAATGAATTGACCCATGATGGTGATCAATGGTGTACTTTACCAAAATGCCCTTGAAGGGTTAAATCAAAGGATACCTTGTTTTAATCAAACCCTAATGACATGTTAGTGGTGACATGGATTATGTTAGTCAATGAGGACTTAACCCAACCTAATATAGAGTGGTGTAATCACCATCTACTAGTGAGAGGAGAGAGAAAGTGCCTTTTATAGTTGAAATTCAAGTAAAGTACCTTTAATACATATGAATGTGCATGATTAGGGTATGATCCACCTATGTGAGATCATGGAAACCCTAATTATGATAATTGATGAATCTTAATTTTATCTGAGGGCTTTAATGATGATGTTTCTCATACATGATGATGTTATGAGTTCAATTCACCAAGGAGTGTATAGTAAACCCTAATTCTAGGGTAATAAAATATATTGTGAATAGTAAACCCTAATTTAGGGTGATCTGATAAAGGTAGTAATTCAGGGTTATGCCTTTGAGTATGAAACCCTAATTACAAGTTGTAATATGAGGAATCTTTATGCCTTGTGAGCTAAGAGTTCAATAAATCTAATCCAGAGGAGATGTGATATGAATGAGAACCCCTAAATTGGAAATGAAAATATGGAAATCCTAGTGGGATGAATAGTGAGCCTAGTTTATGACCTGGCAATTATGAAATCCTGGAGATGTCTACAAGGTAATGCATTTAAGTGAGGTATAGTTAAATCAATCTTACAAGATGAGTTATCCTACATCAACAATGTTTAAACCTCTATACCTTTTAAAAAGATGTAGGAGGGAATTAGCTATGATAGGGGCACAACGAATTCATATACTTAATAAGTATAGAGTATGATATAAAGGAGAAATAGATTGATACTTAGAATTGATAATCTTTATAATGTTTGATAAATGTTGAAATTAAAGGTAGATACTCATCATATCCTAGTATGCTTCCAAGGATGGTAGAGTTGCATACTAGAGTTAGACTCATAATATGAACAGGAAATATTAAATAATGAAGGATGGGGTATGTTAACCTTAGTCATGTGTTATGCTTTTAGGTATGAAACTCTGTGAACATATTACAAATATGATGCCTTATAAGATAAAGGGATTTCAATAACCTTAATTGAATAGGGTAAAACCCTATTTCCAAGTTATGCTTTTAAGCATGAATCTTCATGATTGAAGTATGAGATGAGGAATCAAGATTCCTAATCATAAGAAAAGGAAATGAATAACCCTAATTGATGAGATTCAGGGAACCTAGCTCTTGTAAGAGTAGGAAGGTAGAATTTCTTTGAAATGAATTGTTTACTGTTATCAGTTAAATTAACCAAGCATGTTTTTATATAAGGATGATCATATCTAGGTAAGGATGATGATTTCATATTCATTGAAAGCATGTTATTAACTTTATGAATAGTGAAATACCCTGTTACCTAGCAAGTGGCATCTTATGAGATTGTTAGGCTATGAGAGCCATGAGTATCATCAAGGACATGCTTAACAGATGACTTGTGATGAGATGATTGAGAAATGATAATTGATGTAAGTTAGACTTGTTACATTTAAGTATTCTACTTTCATAGCTGCTATGCTAATGATTAATGTTTGAGAACATGTATGATATTAAAAGAATACTGAAATGTACCTAACTAATCAAGTACAATCATACTATGCAGAGCCCTTATCATAGATCCATCATTGTTAGAGACCAAATGATGGTGAAATAGGTTTTCCCAAGGGAACTCCTGGATCACATACTTTTGAGTATGTGGGGGAAATGGATGCGTAAATCCTTAAATCCTAGTGTAGGAATTGATGTAGATATATCACAATCCATCAACCCTTCACTACAATTCCATACTAAGAGATGTACCACAAATCTCCTAAAGAAAACACAAATACCACATCGATGAGAGATAAACATGAAATCTTTCGATGATGAAGAGAGTACAGAACGCCACTGTAACTCTAAAATAGCGAAGGACCAGATTACCCTGGTAAGCTATAACAGCAGAGACACAAGATGTCCTACAAACAATCCTCTTAGTGACTGAGGAAGATGAGGTCATAAGAATCCGACTCTTTTGATGACCTATGTATGATACCGATGCGACTTACTAGTGATCGGTTGGAGTATGAGCGGTATACCTCATCTCCGCAGGGCATAAAAATGTTTGTAAAACATAATCAACCGCGCAGCATATCTGCTTAGGTTGAACTACGAGGAACAATGTTTGGTGTTACATTGATTACATTAATAATCTGTTCAGATATTTTGTATACATGTTCTTTATATGCTTTAAAGACATGACTGCTTAAGTAGAAGTTGCTTCACTTGTTATTAAACCTGCTGTTGCATAATTTAAGTTACCTTGTCTATGATATTCCTTAATGTTATAATAAAGCTTCTAGTTGAGGGTTATAACTCTCGCTGGGACAATTTATACATTGTCTCACTCCGTAGATTTCAACTCTTTAGGTGGTCGTCAAAGACGAAGGTTCCCGTTTAAGGATGAGCAACAACAGCAACAACAGTACCAGGGGCAGCAGTGAATCTCAGGTGGAGATACTAACTGCTGAGTCATGTTGTTAGATAGTCTTATGCCGTCTCTGTACTCTCAGGTCCTAGGAGTTAGTGGTTTGAGATTTTGGTTTTGTCTCTTGAGATTTTTGAATCATGTTGTATATAACTACTCAAGAAGTGGCTTAAGAGAGATATAAACTGTTTACTTTGTTTCTTATAAAAGGAGTTTTATGATTTCAAGATCTTGTCTCAAAAAGTTTTAAATTTCCAGTAATTTTTCATATTCCGCAACTAATCAAACGATTCTCTGAGTTTATATCGTGGTTTTGGAGATCGGGGCCCACAGTCTTAAAGGTATCTTATTTCGAGTCATATCCTAAGACATCGACCAGGCAATCACACAATCTAGGAGTCCTCGTATTCTGACTAGCGGTGCGGAGGAAAATATTTCCAGCCCCTGGACGTGATCCTTTTCTAGACACCACAGTCTTTCGGAAAATCCTGTAATAACTCCCTTGGTTCTATGGAATTTGTAAAATTTAATAATTATTAACGATTAAATGAAAAACATATGCTCTGATACCAATTGTAACGACCCTGCTTCCCGGTAACCCCCAATTAAGAGAGACCGAAAGGTCAGAGCCGTTAACCAATAACCCAGATCAAAGGTTCAACAAATAATCAATAACAATTATCATATTTTACCAACTAAACTAAAAACTGGTACAAAATAAAACTTTGCAAACCTTTTTTAAAACTTTGGGAAACTATCTATCCACAACTTGAATTATTCTATCTAATCCTCCTTGTACTTTACTTCTTATTTTCACGAGGTGTCACTTTACCGTTTGTTCATTTCAGGGTTGTACCTAAAACACCGACAAACAAAACGTCGGTCAGTATATCGAAAATATACTAGTATGTGGGGACAACCAAAAGTTTGCACATATGGATAACAATCTAATTATCACAATCAAGTTAATTAACCAGCCAATTTACATTTTCTAGTATGACATTCTCCACCGCTTTTGCCCTAACCCTGGCATACCCACCTTAGGGTTTCCTTTGCTATTCACTTAAGGCCACCTTCTCAATCCCGAGCTTGGTGCCTGGGGTCACCACTCATGGTGCCCTCTAGTCATGAAATATCTTAGGCTACCTTCTCATTCCCGAGCTTGGTGCCTGGGGTCACCACTCAAGGTGTCCATTGGTCTACCCATCTGGGCCTGACCTTTGGCATCATCCATCAGGGTGGCATGTAGATGTGAGAATACATACTTCTATTATTAATGTGATAATCATAGTGACTTTATAGTTTGCAAGTATGAACATCCAAACTGATAATTTGCATTCAATGCAGTTAACCATCCAAAAAATCCTCGGGAAACTAAGGCGATTATTCATAATTAACCACATACTTGTCAAGCTGTCTTGAATGCAGCATTAATCCAAACAATCAAGTAATCCAGAATCAAGCAAGCAAGCACAATTCAGTCCTCAAATATACATCCAGTATTTTTCTATCATGGTATTCAAATCTAATAGGCCTAATTGAGCCCTAGGGTTACTAGCCCTTTTTAGGGTTTTGACCATAATTAGGGTTTCACTTCCTTTTTATCACCCGTACTTTATTTTTATCAAAATATCCATCAAACCCTAATTATCTTAGTTTATTTTCCATTAACAACTTAAGATCAGATTCGGATCACAAAAACCCTAATTTTCGGATTATTATATCCTTTCTTCCCTTTTTCCCTCACTTAGGGTTTTTAAGGGTTATAATCAACATATTAGGTTTAAAACCCTAATCCAAGCAATTCCATCATCAAAATAGATTAAAATCTATCTTAATCATTAACCAAGTTAATAATGCTTGAAATAACTTATTTTCAAGATTAAATCTATCCTTTATCAACAATTAGGTTTTCTAATCACAAATTAATACCTTTTCTATCCAAAATATGCACTTTTTCAAAAAGGAAGGAAATTAGGTTCTCAAAATATTTTTAACGTGTTCCTCATATTTTTCTAAAAAACTTTCATATTTTAAATTTACTTATCTGAGTTACCTAGCTCAATAATGATTTTTGTAAGAAAAATCCCTTTTTTCTGGTTTATTAGTATTTTTAGAAAAACAAGGAGCGTCGGATCCGTGGTCCGCTGGTCCACTTAGGATCCAGCGACCAGGATCGCGCGTGCCTAACTTTGCAATAAAAAGAAAGCGAAGGACAAGTCTGCCCTTACCTTTCTTCACAGACGTTGGGGGCAACAAGGTCTTTTGGCCCTTTCCCTTCTTCTTCCTCGCGAGTCCGTCTTCTGTTCGCGAACTGGTGCCTGCCCGTGGTCAACCTTGTCACGCCCCGATCTCACATTAACCACAGACCACAAGATTAGGGCGCGACAGGATGGGATTATCATATAAACAAACCACTGAGAATTTTTCTTTTTAAAACCTCGTAATGATATCCGGATTATTGCTGTAAACTAAAACAAAAAAATAACTATTGCGGAAGCATTTCAATTAAACTGGCTAGAGAACATAAACAGAGTTTACAACATATAATATTGTTTAACAGAAAGTAAACATAACAGTTAATTTACAACTTTATACACATTCGCCATACATACTCTCTCTCACCCACACCATGTCCCAAGGACCGAGGGGAAAGGACTAAGAGACCACTATCTAACTAAACTAACTACATATACCTTCTACAGATTAAGTGTTAGGATGAAATGATCCTTCTGATTCTTGGAATTTGTCGCTGACCTGAAAATGTTTGAGTAGAGGAATGAGCCTACTCGCTCAGTGAATAATATTTCACTTAGCCATCATCGGATAACTCCATATTTTACATTTAACAGGAATATGTAAATAAAATAACAAACTGAGCAGTTCTAATTAAACAGTGCAATTATCGCAGAAAAGTATAATGAACATTTAAAGAACAAGTATTATAAATTCTTAATCTGAACATACACAAGTTTCATATTAATCTACCTTAATTCTATGTAATCATCTTTTAACTTATGCCCTGATCATATGCAGTGTACTCTGCATATAAAGTCTCGTAGCGAACTACGAACCCACCGTACAAGACTTAGCGACACACCCGGGAAATGCTAAGTCTGACTGCCGTCCTGGTCTGCGTCAGGACTCTCAGGCTCACACGGCCTCACTGCACTCTCAAAGAGTGTACTCTAGACTCCTCCTCTAACCTGAGCACACAGGCGGAGAGTCTGGGTTACCACTGTGACACACGCACAGATTATTGTTGAATAACCCCTATTTACTCCAGTGCCACCGTGACACACGCACGGATTATTGTTGAACACTGCCTCTCTGTCCTCGTGCCACCGTGACACACGCACGGATTATTGTTGAACACGAGCCACCGACCATCTAGACACACGCTAGGTAGGTCGTTTCACCCCTAAGGCACAGACCTCCAAAAGGGGTTCTACGGTGTCAGGGCATCTAAGTCTAACACATTTTATTATAACAAGAAAACTCTTATAACATTGTGTCTCTCTCACACATATTCGACTACTAGAATATATTGTAATTATGCAATTCACTAGCTGAAACCAGAAGTTCAACTTTCATAACATTTCTATATATAGTGCAACAACTATTCATTTATATCGCAATAACTCATAACTCAACTATGCTTTCATGCAAACAAATTCGTTCACTGTAAATAGATTTCATATCTATTCCACGTCTCTATACTGATTTCATATTACTGAACATTCAAATATATTGTATTGAAAGGAATACTCAATCTGAAATATTTTATCGCATTTATTCGCATCTTACTGAAATTACTCATAAAGCATACACATTTATTTTAGTAATCATTTCATTTCATTTGAACTATGCAAATTAAAAGTCTAGGGATGATAACTATGCTCGACATCCGAGTAATCTCTATTACCTAGATATACACATAAACAACATTTTCATATACGCAATATCTACGATTAAACGAGTTAAACCTTGATAATTAAGTGAGATAATACTCACCCAATTCGGGAAGTTCGAATTCGTCCAGATCCGTCTAGGAACACGTCCAGAGTCCAATTTCCGAGCACACGCAAGTCGTCTTCAACCTCGGTTCAGTTCACTTCAGACTCGAATCTGCTTCACACACAGCTGATCGTGACTTTTGGTTTCGAATTTGCGTTCGGGACCCTTGGCCGAACTCCATGGCAAGCTCCCAGTGAATTGGTTGTTATTGAGCATCAACACCTTCATGTTTGTGAGTTTCCCTATGCCTTCGGGCACAGGTCCAACTAACTTGTTGTAGCTGAAATCAAGCATCGATAGGTTGATCATATTGGCTATTGTCCCTTGCGCATCAAGGTAACCGGATATGTTGATGGATGGGGTCGAGAGCTCTTGCAGAGAGACCGCGTTGTAAAGGTCGAGTGGTATCTGACCATGTAGGTTGTTGTTTCCGATGCGAAGAACCCTCAGCTGCGAGAAATTACCAAAGCCCTTGGGGAGTTCACTGTCCAGTTTGTTGAACGAGAGATCCAGTGCTTGCAGGCGATGAGCGCCAGCAGCGCAGATGAAGGGAGGTATAGGGCCCGAGAAAGAGTTGTGGATGGCGTTTACGGCGACCAGGTACTGGGCACTTGCCCACCAACCCGAAAGGGGGAGTGGCCCGCTGAAGAGGTTGCTAGAAAAATCTAGAGTCTGGAACGGTAGGGATTGATTGTGCTCTTCCTGCAGTAGCATCTTCCAATCAGCCAAAACAACCTTGTCGTCCAGATGATTGAAGCTGACGTCCAAGACGACGAGGCGGGCCGACCACAGTAGGTCCGGCTCCAAGCCCCCATAGAGGTGACGGCGTTGGATGCAGAGAACCTCAATGTACAGACCACCGGCTGTGATAGCTGCGGATCCACATTTGAACCTCAAGGCCGAGCTCAGAGCTGGCCTTTGCTTGCCGTTTCGTGTGCCCAAGGGGGCTCCTGGCCACCCTCCAAGCTGCTGTGCGGCCGCAGCTCTACGTTGCAGGTCAGCTGTAGGTGGGGCGCCATGGAAGGGGGCGAGGAAGGAGGAAGGAAGAAGGGAAGAGGAAGAGGGAAGGTAGAGGAGGGAGAGGTGTAGCTGAATCGGCTATGGGCCAAGAAATCGCCCAGCCATCGCCTCTGTATTCCTCTGTGAGTCGCGCGCTACAGTGCGCCGACTCTCCCTGTTGTATCGGGTGGAAGATGAAAGGATAAGCGAGAAAAAAAAGAAAAGAGAAATAAAAGGCTAATAAATTTGGATATTTTGCAAATTCAGCCCCAAAACTTGAAACTATTATATCTTTTGCGTCGATTGTCCAATTGAAATGATTCCTTTTGCAAATTTGCAAGCACGAGGTCCTCTACAACCCTAAAGCGAGAAAACATGCTACTTAGCGTGTTTCAACTAATCAAAATACTAATCGCTTATGTATACTTAATTCAACTTAATTAACTTAATGATCAACGTTGCTATTATCATTAATTACCTCTGATGACTCAAACTCAACTATTGATTCACGACGTAACTTATCTTGATTAACCATATTGTTTAACAGAGCGTTTAGCACTAATCAAGACACTTCACGCTAATCGAGGTATTTATTAGTTAACTTAGTTATGGGTCATAACAATCTCCCTCCCTTATAAGAATTTCGTCCCGAAATTCCTAAAAGAGTAAAGGAAACTTGTTACACATCTCTGACTCAAGCTCCCATGTGGCTTCCTCTAAATTATGGTTCCTCTATAAGACCTTCACGAAAGGCATCTCACGATTCTTGAGTTCTTTGATCCTCCAATCAACTATCTGTACTGGTCCCTCAACATAGGACACATCAGGTATGAGCTGTATAAGTTCTGGGTCCACTATCTTCTCAATGATAGGATATGGGCCCATAAACCTAGGAGTCAGTTTGCCTCTCTTGACAAACCTCAACACTTCTTTCCACGGTGAAACCCTCAGATACATTTCATCACCAACCTGAAATTCAAGAGGTCAACGTCTCTTCTCATCATAGCTCTTCTGCCTGTCCTATGTAACTTTCAACTGTTCTTTGATCACAGTAATCTTTTCAGTGGTCAAATCTACTATCTCAGGTCCAAGAATCTGCTTTTCACCAACCTCATACCAACATATGGGTGATCTACACTTTCTACCATACAGAGCTTCATACAGGGCCATATCAAGACTGGAATGGTGACTATTATTGTATGCAAACTCTATAAGGCTCAAGTATTCTTCCTAACTTTCACAGAAATGCAAGACACCTGCTCTCATCATGTCCTCAAAATTCTGAATGGTCCCCTCTGACTAACCATCCGTATGAGGGTGAAAAGTTGTATTGAATCTCAACTTTGTGCCCTAAGCACAATACAGCTGATTCCAAAATCTGGATGTGAACTTAGGATACTGTGCAACCTGAATATCTCATCCACGAATATCTTTGCCAACTTTGAGACATCAAAGGTTGACTTGACATGAAGAAAATGAGCAGACTAAATTAGTCTATCCATAATCATTCATATCGAGTCACAACCTCTAGGTGTCCTGGGCAACCCTATCACAAAATCCATTGTGATATGTTCCCACTTCCACTCTGGTATAGGAAGAGATTGCAATGTACCTACAGGTTTCTGGTGCTCAGCCTTAACTTGCTGACACACACTACATCTAGCCACATACTCAGCTACATCCTTTTTCATACCTGACCACCAGTACAATTCCTTGAGATTCCTGTACATCTTAGTGTTACCTGGATACATAACATACATTGATGCATGTGCTTTCTCAAGAATATTTTCTTTCAAATCACTATCTCGAGGTACACGCAACTTGTCATGCTAATACAACACACCACCATTTGAAAACCTAAACTCTGGTCTCTTTCCCCTGTCATGTCATGCATGATCTGCTGCAACTCACTGTCACCCTACTATAGTTCCTTGATTTGATCGTAAAAAGTAGGCTTGACTTGCATCTGTACAATCAAACCACTCTATTCTGTCATCCCTAAGTCTAAGTTCAACTTCTGCATCTCTATTAGCAGGTCTCTATTGAAACCTGTCATAGAGAATGCATTAGCTGTTGAACTTGACTTTCTGTTGAAAGCATCATTCACCACATTCTCTTTACCAGGGTGGTGATCTATTGTCACATCATAAAGATAGTGACGCCATGTCTTAAAAACATGAACTACACCAACTATCTTCGGATCATATATCGGGTAATACTCCGATTTCTATGCTACTTTCTTATAGCTACATTTTAGCTTTATGTTTTACTCATTTTTTTCTCTAAGTTATTTCATGTTGTTCAAGTACCGTTCAGATTAGCTACCTATAAAACCCTAGATCACTATCACTACCAGATTACATTACACAGAACAAATCTCAAGGTCTTATTTTACAAGGTTACTAGTATTCATGGTTTCATCACTAATGATATCCCTTGAACTACTACAACTCTAATTATTCTAGGGTTTGGTCCTTATTAGTAACATAGAATTATTGTGTGTGTGTGGTCGATTATATAAATCAATTTGAGTTGCTTGGGTCAATAGCATATTAACCCAACACTCAACTTTAATTATATTGGCTGAAAATTCAGTTTTCAGAATAGTTTCTGTAATTCGTTTATTAAACTGTAAACAGAAACTCCAAAAATTTTGAAAATTTTATATGTTGTGCCTAATAAAGTTTTAGACCTACAGTAAAAATTTCAGGTCATTTAAAGTTACCAATAATTAATTAAAAATCAAATAGTGCGCTGCTATATAGCAGTCTGCAGCAGATTCGGTCGAGTTGGAACTCGACCGACACCTTACTGAAGAGATCAAAAGTCATCCAAAAATTACACCAAATTAATAGAATGTCTAAAATTTGTGATTTTCAAACATAGTTAAAATTTGAGATCAATTGGATATACCAATAAAAAGATAAAATTCAATTACCACATTGCTATATCATTCAGAAAATGTGATCGGTCGAGTTTGATACTCAGCCGATAAACTGGTCAGAACATTCTTCAAAAATTCTGATATCTTCCAATGTTGTTCACATTATATATATCCAACTCATATCCAAATTGGAGCTAAATCAAAGTTACACATAAAATACTAAAAATCATCTAGTGAGACATTCTATTTATCAAATTCTGTATTCATGCGTTATTTGAATCCTAATTTGGGCCAATTAGGGTCTATGCTTCTCAAGCCCTAATTCTCAAGATTAAGAACATTTATACTTCTAGTCTTATGTTACTTGTTAATAGGAGTCATTAGATCCCAGTAACGCATCCTGCCAGCCGGACCAGGCCGAACCTGTAGTCCTGAAGCCAAGAGCTACTCGGGATTAATCAACCCCTATTAATCTTAAACATGTGGAATGAACATCCACTCAAAGCAAACTCATTTAAACATAAATTTGGGTCTACTTTAATACAAGGAAAACCAACATTAAACAATTCACTTCATGTCACAACATTATAAAAGAATCATACTTATTGTACAAACTGAAAGTCTAAATTCATGCATATAAGAGCGTTTCTAATGATATTTAATCAATAAGCAATGTAAGGTAGGAGTTATATCACATCCTTTATTTAATCTCTTACTCCTACATTATTTTCTTATTTCTTAACCCTAAGATTTCTAGGGTTTTCTCTCTAGCCTATCCTTCCTCTGCATACCTGGCCAGGGCATCCAGAGAAGAACAGACAGAGTAGCTTGATACTGGTCAATCTAAGTATTCAGACACCTGGCCAGGGTATCTAAACACTCAGACCTTCCAGAGCTAAAACTCATCATTCATTATTCGTCTTACTTATAACATTATCTTTTGACCTTAATGATTCTTAACGACTCAACTTAAGCTCATTACTTGATTCTCGTGACCACATCTTCTTCCTGCTATCTGCAATAGTATAACAGAACACTTCCTGTTAGAAAATTACAGATAGAAGAAAGACACCTAAACCTTAATCCTATTGGTCTCTTATCGTCCCCTGACCTTGAGTAACTACGTACTTAAATCAAAGCTCTGATACCAAAATTGTCACGCCCCGATCTCACATTAACCACAGACCACAAGATTAGGGCGCGACAGGATGGGATTATCATATAAACAAACCACTGAGAATTTTTCTTTTTAAAACCTCGTAATGATATCCGGATTATTGCTGTAAACTAAAACAAAAAATAACTATTGCGGAAGCATTTCAATTAAACTGGCTAGAGAACATAAACAGAGTTTACAACATATAATATTGTTTAACAGAAAGTAAACATAACAGTTAATTTACAACTTTATACACATTCGCCATACATACTCTCTCTCACCCACACCATGTCCCAAGGACCGAGGGGAAAGGACTAAGAGACCACTATCTAACTAAACTAACTACATATACCTTCTACAGATTAAGTGTTAGGATGAAATGATCCTTCTGATTCTTGGAATTTGTCGCTGACCTGAAAATGTTTGAGTAGAGGAATGAGCCTACTCGCTCAGTGAATAATATTTCACTTAGCCATCATCGGATAACTCCATATTTTACATTTAACAGGAATATGTAAATAAAATAACAAACTGAGCAGTTCTAATTAAACAGTGCAATTATCGCAGAAAAGTATAATGAACATTTAAAGAACAAGTATTATAAATTCTTAATCTGAACATACACAAGTTTCATATTAATCTACCTTAATTCTATGTAATCATCTTTTAACTTATGCCCTGATCATATGCAGTGTACTCTGCATATAAAGTCTCGTAGCGAACTACGAACCCACCGTACAAGACTTAGCGACACACCCGGGAAATGCTAAGTCTGACTGCCGTCCTGGTCTGCGTCAGGACTCTCAGGCTCACACGGCCTCACTGCACTCTCAAAGAGTGTACTCTAGACTCCTCCTCTAACCTGAGCACACAGGCGGAGAGTCTGGGTTACCACTGTGACACACGCACAGATTATTGTTGAATAACCCCTATTTACTCCAGTGCCACCGTGACACACGCACGGATTATTGTTGAACACTGCCTCTCTGTCCTCGTGCCACCGTGACACACGCACGGATTATTGTTGAACACGAGCCACCGACCATCTAGACACACGCTAGGTAGGTCGTTTCACCCCTAAGGCACAGACCTCCAAAAGGGGTTCTACGGTGTCAGGGCATCTAAGTCTAACACATTTTATTATAACAAGAAAACTCTTATAACATTGTGTCTCTCTCACACATATTCGACTACTAGAATATATTGTAATTATGCAATTCACTAGCTGAAACCAGAAGTTCAACTTTCATAACATTTCTATATATAGTGCAACAACTATTCATTTATATCGCAATAACTCATAACTCAACTATGCTTTCATGCAAACAAATTCGTTCACTGTAAATAGATTTCATATCTATTCCACGTCTCTATACTGATTTCATATTACTGAACATTCAAATATATTGTATTGAAAGGAATACTCAATCTGAAATATTTTATCGCATTTATTCGCATCTTACTGAAATTACTCATAAAGCATACACATTTATTTTAGTAATCATTTCATTTCATTTGAACTATGCAAATTAAAAGTCTAGGGATGATAACTATGCTCGACATCCGAGTAATCTCTATTACCTAGATATACACATAAACAACATTTTCATATACGCAATATCTACGATTAAACGAGTTAAACCTTGATAATTAAGTGAGATAATACTCACCCAATTCGGGAAGTTCGAATTCGTCCAGATCCGTCTAGGAACACGTCCAGAGTCCAATTTCCGAGCACACGCAAGTCGTCTTCAACCTCGGTTCAGTTCACTTCAGACTCGAATCTGCTTCACACACAGCTGATCGTGACTTTTGGTTTCGAATTTGCGTTCGGGACCCTTGGCCGAACTCCATGGCAAGCTCCCAGTGAATTGGTTGTTATTGAGCATCAACACCTTCATGTTTGTGAGTTTCCCTATGCCTTCGGGCACAGGTCCAACTAACTTGTTGTAGCTGAAATCAAGCATCGATAGGTTGATCATATTGGCTATTGTCCCTTGCGCATCAAGGTAACCGGATATGTTGATGGATGGGGTCGAGAGCTCTTGCAGAGAGACCGCGTTGTAAAGGTCGAGTGGTATCTGACCATGTAGGTTGTTGTTTCCGATGCGAAGAACCCTCAGCTGCGAGCAATTACCAAAGCCCTTGGGGAGTTCACTGTCCAGTTTGTTGAACGAGAGATCCAGTGCTTGCAGGCGATGAGCGCCAGCAGCGCAGATGAAGGGAGGTATAGGGCCCGAGAAAGAGTTGTGGATGGCGTTTACGACGACCAGGTACTGGGCACTTGCCCACCAACCCGAAAGGGGGAGTGGCCCGCTGAAGAGGTTGCTAGAAAAATCTAGAGTCTGGAACGGTAGGGATTGATTGTGCTCTTCCTGCGGTAGCATCTTCCAATCAGCCAAAACAACCTTGTCGTCCAGATGATTGAAGCTGACGTCCAAGACGACGAGGCGGGCCGACCACAGTAGGTCCGGCTCCAAGCCCCCACAGAGGTGACGGCGTTGGATGCAGAGAACCTCAATGTACAGACCACCGGCTGTGATAGCTGCGGATCCACATTTGAACCTCAAGGCCGAGCTCAGAGCTGGCCTTTGCTTGCCGTTTCGTGTGCCCAAGGGGGCTCCTGGCCGCCCTCCAAGCTGCTGTGCGGCCGCAGCTCTACGTTGCAGGTCAGCTGTAGGTGGGGCGCCATGGAAGGGGGCGAGGAAGGAGGAAGGAAGAAGGGAAGAGGAAGAGGGAAGGTAGAGGAGGGAGAGGTGTAGCTGAATCGGCTATGGGCCAAGAAATCGCCCAGCCATCGCCTCTGTATTCCTCTGCGAGTCGCGCGCTACAGTGCGCCGACTCTCCCTGTTGTATCGGGTGGAAGATGAAAGGATAAGCGAGAAAAAAAAGAAAAGAGAAATAAAAGGCTAATAAATTTGGATATTTTGCAAATTCAGCCCCAAAACTTGAAACTATTATATCTTTTGCGTCGATTGTCCAATTGAAATGATTCCTTTTGCAAATTTGCAAGCACGAGGTCCTCTACAACCCTAAAGCGAGAAAACATGCTACTTAGCGTGTTTCAACTAATCAAAATACTAATCGCTTATGTATACTTAATTCAACTTAATTAACTTAATGATCAACGTTGCTATTATCATTAATTACCTCTGATGACTCAAACTCAACTATTGATTCACGACGTAACTTATCTTGATTAACCATATTGTTTAACAGAGCGTTTAGCACTAATCAAGACACTTCACGCTAATCGAGGTATTTATTAGTTAACTTAGTTATGGGTCATAACAAACCTCATGGTTGACTCCGAGCATCTGGCGTCCCTAGCCGTTGTGGATTCCATCGCACCTCCTCTGGTCCTCTATGAACCCAACAGTGCCCTCGGATTCTCCAGAAGTGGCTCAAGTCGATGGGACAGAGAAGCTCCCTCTTCGGCGAGAAGCAGCTCTATGTTGGAGGTGAAGGTCGAGGTAGAAGATTGAATTGAGGGCTTGAAAATACTCCTCTCGGTCCGCCACAAAGCTTAGGGTAGCGAGACAGAATGTCAGTACCCCCTCTCGTCCTCCCCTGTATATAGGGTCATCGGAGTAGTCTTGCAATTTGGGGACTTCTACTCTCGTCAACGAACCTCCACACAAAACGGGTTGGATGGCTTCAGAACAGCCTCTCGAAGCTAAATGATCTCTTCTTGCTCCATGATTCCCATTCCTTTTCGAGAAAATCATCAAACCAAGGTCCCACAGGTGGACTCTATGCAAGCAGGTCCCCATGAGACTGGGATTCACTCCCAGCTGTAGGATCACTGATCCACGATCGTTCTTAGCCCAAAAATCGGGATTTAAACCCAGATAAAACGTGACATTAATATTTTCCTCTACACATTAGGAAAACTTCCAAAAATCGTATCTCTCAACCTGCTTACACGTTTGATCCCAAATTTTGAGGGAAGCTTAGTAATAACTTAATCTTTCATTATACCGAATTTGGGCCCATTATCTAAAGAAATCGGATCCCTTTCTTTAGTTGCAAGTTATTACTCAATTATGTATATTTCTCATCTATTTTCTCTTTCCTTTGTATTTAAATTATTATTCTGAGTTCCTTGTACCTCAAGGAATCCTAAAGGCACTGATTCCCATATTGGGGAACATCTATTTGCCTTTATCCTTTTATTGATGTCTATTTCACATATTTTCCTTATCTTTTTATTAAAATATTTCTTTTTAAGGATTTCTCTTTCTATTTCTCTTTTATTTTCCTTTTAATAGTAGAAACCCTTTGGATACGAAAATCCACTAAGGATAACTCAATTGTACCTCTTTCCATTTATTTTCCACATTTTAACATTGTTTTCAATTTCTTTCTAAAGAAATATCTAATTGATCCTTTCTTTTCTTTTTGCTTTATCTTTGCAATTTTGGACTCCTTGGGACCCAAGGAACCCAAGAGGCACGAAATCCAACTTTGGATTATACTCTTTTGCCTTCTAGAGGTTTCCACACCTTTATTTTCTCAAAAACTCAATTATTCATTTATTAATTGAATTTCCTTGTTATTAGGCCCAATAGCCAATAAATCCCACAACACAATCATCAAGGCTATTGTAAACGAAATCTATTTATACTAAACAAATTATATCATTATTTGTTCCAATATATTTAATGTGAGAAATTACATTTCTCACCAAAGGAACCCAAAAAAATTGGGGTTGTAACACCTACCCTTCCATTGCTAGCTACACACAAGCCATCTATGTATCCACAACTCCTCTTGATATCCTCTAGCTTCCTCTCTACAATCATAGTTTCCACCATGAAAACTATGTTCGGGCGCTCTCTCCATATCCATGACTGGAGAGCTTTGCACGTGTCAGGGTCGCCCAACCCTTGATAGTTCCATCTTTAGAGTTTCATTGTCCTTCGTGGGATTGGACTTGACCAATCTATGCTACTTGAGTCATGATGACCCCATATTTGTCCACTGCTCCCACACTGTCATTCTTTGATCTTTTCTCTCCCAAAACCTGCATTGGTTGTTCATCAAGATCCATGTCACAAAGGTCTAAACCTCTTCCCATTTTCCAGTTGCTTGTACCCACACTACCTCCTCTTCTGGGATGCTCACCACGCACCCCTGCTCATCTTGTAGACCCATGGCTGGCATTTTTTCTTTCCATGACTTTTTCTGTACCCTTGCTTCATCTTTACCCCTGCCTCTTTTTTCCTTTGTTCTCGTGTGACCACTCTTCTTTCCCCCCTGCCTTGGCCGTTATCCCCTTCTTGCCATTGCTTTGTTCTCCCCTGTGTCATCTCACCTTGCGCTACCTTTCCTCCTTACTTATGCGTAGGTTTCTCACTTGACATTCCTTCACGTTCCTATTCATAGTCATCCTCCTTGTGGTGGTTTGGTTGTTGCGCCCTCCCTGCCTGCGTAGCAGTGATCTCCGACCATTGGTTCCTTACCCTACTGTGTCGACTGGCCACTCTACCTGCCCCATCATCGTTTGATTCCTCCATGCCTTCCTCTGGAGCTTTTTCTTCTATCCTCTTGCTTCCTTGCAACTCCTTCAGTTCTGACGTTGTGTATCTGATCTGCCCACTATCCACAACCTCCACGTCTTGCTTCTCCCGTTGTTCCCATCCCCCAACAACACCTCATGGTCCCCCCCTTCCTACCAACTATGTGCTCCTCCCCTTCTACCTCATTACCTTCTTGCATCTGTATCTGCCTCCGTCCTTGTCCATTCAACTCGCTCCTCGCCCCCCTCCCTTCCCCTTGGCTATACTCTCATCCCCCCACACCTGTTCTCGCCACGCCCGCTGGCCTCCCACCGCACTGCTTCGCTCACTTTCCTTTTCCGCCCTCCTTGTCTACCCCTTTCCCTCCTGAGCCTTGTAGATCAGTTTCCGCCGCACTGCTCCCTTCCCCCGGCTGTTTGCCTCCTCCGTCCGCCGCTTCTTCCAAGGTGAAGCACGCATCCAGTTTCCCCATTGATGTTGTTGATCTCCATCCTCATCAGTCATCAAGCAATCCTGATCGACGTGGCCAAGCTTGCCACAGATGAAATAAAAGTTTGATAATCTCTCATATTTAACCTCCATGTCCACCACTGTGCCTCCCATAACCCTAATCTTCAATACCCTCTTCAAGGGTTTGGTTACGTCAAGCATGATTCTGACTCTGAGGGATGAATCCCACCCCATGCCATCCGTATCAGTGCTAATCACCTCTCCCACTCGTTCGTCGATCTCCCTGACCGTCGCATCCACCATGTACCCTAGTGGGACGCCATAGAGGCGTATTCAGTAGGGTGACTTATCAATCAAGATGTTCCCCAGTTGTTCTTCTTTGCATACTTCTTTAAGTAACAACAACCTGCCGTCCAAATTCCATGGTGCACCTTCGACCACCCGTTGATCCCTCCAATGTGAGAATTGCATCACGAAGATATCTCCTTCAAGTTGTTTGAATTCTACCTTCTCCCATAGAGTCCACACTTGGGATAGTGTCCTCTCCAAAGCCCTAAAGTTGAAAGATCGATCGGTGAGCAGCCGCCCCACCAAGGCTAGTTCGGTATGGTCTTCGTCCTCATCTCCACTTCCGATCGGTTGCACGTCAATCGACTCCTCTTCCTCCTCTGTCATCCATAGCCCCGCGTATCTCTCTGCCAGTTCCACTGCCATCCTCGAGACCTGACCAAAAGCACAAACCAGAAAACTTGAACCTGTAAGAGTAGAACCCTAGGAAGGGTGGGAATCGTCCACGGCCCTAACCCTAGCCGCCAGAGCAACTAGTCGTAGGTGGGACGGGTTAGAAACATCCCCTAGCGTTATTTCTTGTCATACGAAAATAAAGCTTGAAACGTCATTTATGTCACCCAACCTGCACAGACTTCCTTTTTTTCTCCCGGCATGGCTGCATCGATGAAACGACGCAATGGTCAGGATTAGTGTGCATAATTTGGGTAGCAAAAAACATGTAGCATAGCGTGAATCCTTGTCGCGGCGACGACTTCAGACGATCGTATAAGGTCACATATGTATGAAAGCACATTAGTTCGTAGACTATCCGATCCGAACTCTTTTGAGTGAATGAGGACCACTATCAGAGAAGAGCTGTTCCGGCCCCAGTTAGGCCCAGTCTGAAATTGACACAGTATATAGAATGTAAATGCCATTGTCGTATCATATTAATTATATTTAGGTGTGGCGGAAGCAGCGGCTCGATGGGGTTTGACCTTCTCACCGGCTGCTACCGCGATGAAGTACCACGGTTGGTGCCGGTTTCAAAATGGCGTGCGCCTGCTTTGCGGATGTTAGACCATGCATTCAACGCCTAACAAACAGATGGATCCAATCCTGAGTAGATTCTCAGGGTCAGGGGTTTCTTGATCCGAGGTTCTGACCGGTAAGATGCTCTGTTTAGACAATGAAGCGACTTGGAGGTTATGTGTTTACGGACATAAACGCTGTGCAGAAACAAACAAGAATTCTTCGGCGGCAATCAAAGTTCCATTGTACACACTTGGAGCTAATCAGACTAAACTACTCGTCTAGAGACGTCAGTATCGTGTTTAAGCCCGAAGCGTCATTAGAAACGATAAACACAAGCCACGAGCTGCGCACTAAGACCATCTCAAGGAATCACGACAGTGAATCTACAAAAGTGCTTATTAATCAGACAAATTCGGATATAAATTTTCTGTGTCCGGAATAATGTGTCGCAAAAATTCCAACCGTACACTCCGTCACGGAGCCCACAAGTATATGAATGAGAGACTATGGGTAGAGAGGATGGCATAGAAGATTTAGACCCGACAAACTCGTCTTACCATTAATCTACGTGTTGACTTCAAAAAAGATCCATGCGTGTATGTGAATTATATGAATGATATTGACTATACTAGTACATAAACTACTTCTATAACGTTGGTTTCTTACTGGCACTTAAGTGAGCGACATTACAGTCACAGATCTATGACGTCGATAATTTGGAGACGCACAAACCTAATACTGAGGTCCAACCTCGGTTGCTATGAAAAAAGAAATTGACACAGCTAAGAGTCTGAGTCATCGGTTCAGGTACGACAACCAACGTCGTACTACCATATTAGCTCACATTTGTAACATGTAATGGTTTCTGGTTCGTCGGCTTCTACCAAACACCGACACCATTTTAGCAACTTAGTCGTCGGTTATAGCAAGCTAAACTGATGATTAAGTGATAGACATAGTGTTAGTTTTCATTACAACCGATGATTCAGACCCTATAAACTGTGTTTTCCATCACGAACGTTTTAGGGTAGTCCTATAATGTCGATTTTAGGCCTAAAACTGACGACTCAGGCCTATAGTATCATTTTTTTTGTAACAACCATCGAGTCAGTTAACTTTTTTAAAAAATAGCAAGTATGCAGACATGTTGTCTGACCCAAGTAAACTGTACGTGTAAAACACAAACGTACGCATCGAAGTAATACAAGACAATGAGGCCCGAATATTGAACATGGGGAAATATAATTCAAGAAACTATTCCTAACTGCTTTCGATCAGTTAGGCCAAAGAAAACTTTGATTTGATAGTTATTAAACTAATTGTATGAAAAGAAAATTAATTTACTGGTTTGTGATCACAATGAGAAGAAGTTTCCTAGGACCGTGGTTTCACCACGATTGACACTGCAATTTTACCCTAAGAATAATATATGTTCCTCCTGATTCTGGACAAAGAGACCTATAGCTAAAATTACCCACTCTCATGGCATAATCCACTACCTATCTTAATGCCGATCCCACTCTCGTATCGATTGTATTATTAGATGGGTGTTTAATTTAACAAACTACTCTAGGTTATTCCCTTCACGCTCGTAGGCTTTCTCTCAAACGCTATATAAAACGTGTGTTACTATAGATTTCCAATCCTTAATCCTCCTCTCAAAGCTATCAAGGATCTACTTAATCTCCTATGGTGCACAACATAGATAATTTAATATGATTTCATAGAAACATGCCCAAAAATGAGGAGAAAACAATATACTAATGTAAAAGATACATATACAGTGTACAACCGGGCTACTCCTAAGTCTTAGAGAACATTGGGGGCCTCATGGTTTCCCTAGACGAAGACATACTAGGATGAAGGAAAAACATGGAGAACATAGACAAACTGATGAACCCCCTGGAGAAACATGACTAGGGCGCAAGACGCTCCATGCCGACGAACAAATCCGCAAGCCACAAATTCTGCCCACCGAACGTGCCAGAACCTCCCGAACATGCAGTTGTCTTCCTCATTCTCCTCTCCTGTACGTTCGCTATCGTGCAATGGAATATAACGTGATAGATAGGTTTGTCCACACTTCCCCTAAGTCGTAAGAGTGACTTAGGGTGAAAATAAATCCCCATCTGTTGGATTCAACTTAATTTTTGGATCTGCCTGATTTCACCGAGTCCGTACTACCGACAAGATGTTGGTACTACCGACAAGATGTTGGTACTACCAACTCCCTTGATTAATTGTGTTCGTTGTGCTTTTGTAGGTACTACCGAGCTAGGACTTGGTACTACTGAGTTATCTCAATTTCTTTATGCTCCAACCTGAGCAAGCGTCGGTACCACCAACTGCTGAGTAGTTTCTTGAAAAATTCTTGAAATTCATAAAATCCAAACATAAGCTCTGGAACCATAATAAATCATTCAAAAATATTGAAAAAATATATATTTGATGAAAATAATTATCACATGCTAATGAGAATAAATTATGCCCAATTTGATATGAAAATGAACAATAAGTGTCAAAAATAAATAATAAATAGTTTGTGAAAGCGACAAATATCTAGTGCATCAAATTTCCATAAGCTTAAGTGTTGCTCATCCTCGAGCAACACACCCTTAGATTTATTTGAGATACTCAGCAAAAGGACATAAATTATGAATTTCATTTCTCAACCATTCCCACATGACGGTCCCAAACCGGCCTTCATTGACCGCTGAATAATCAACTACTCTTAAGCGACAAAAAAATTCTATAAAAGTTTCCCACCCTTAGTTCAATGAATACTATTAAGAGAGCAGTTAACATCAGATTCAATCGGGCATTCACTTGGTGCATTATGTGATTTCTTATTCTACATTGCTCTTTCCTAACTACCAATTAAGTGGAAGTAGATCTCCTTATAAGAATGTTTGTGGAGAAAATCATATGAGTGGCCTACCGATAAGAGCAATGGATGGTATGAAATGGGTGGTTGTGAAGACTCCCAAGTAATACATGAATCATTTGTCCAAAGATAAAACATGATGCACCTATATGGTGAAGAGAATGAAAAATGCATGAATCCTAATGCCTAATGTTATGGGTAAAATGATGCATGAATCAAACAATCTCATCAAATAAATGAGAATGAAGTAAGAAAACAAAAGAATGCATCATGTGAATGTTTCCATCTTTTATGTGAAGAGTTGAGGGCATCCTTTCTCCCTCTTAACTTTAAAACATTAACAAACTTTTTTTTTCTTTGGCTCATTATTTTAGCATGATGGAACATTATCCTTGGACTATACTACACATCACACATTATTTATTTTTTTCTTCTTTTTTTCTCTAAGGGAATGGATGTATATCCTTGTACTCAACTTCGAAGCAAACTGATACCCACATGATATAAAATTGAATGATAAGAAATGCATGTAATCTACATGTAATTATTTATGCAACTAAAATGATATGCACAAAAATTGTTTATGCATGATAAAATTTTATTCCATTTTGTAACTAATGCAATAAAAGAAAACTAACTATCATGTAACATGTCATGTCATGCAATGCAAACAAAAGAAAATAATTCGGTCTTACTTGATCATCTTAAGGTGGTGAGTCAATAATGAGTAGAGGATGGGTGGAATCACATAATTAAGATACAAAGCTTTTCATGAAATATGATATGTCCCTCTCTAATGACATGTGTACATGGTAACCTTAGTATTTCTTTCTCAAATTTGCATTTAAGATCCCATTAATTGTTTAATCAATTTAGGCTCTAATTCTATCTTCATCCACATTAAATGAATAATTAAGATGTCCATTCATATCAAATATCCTTAAGCTGACTATCCCATACACTTCCTCTAGGTGAGATTACTCAAGTACTCACATCTAAGCCCACAAAAAGATTTTCAATTTTCATCGCAAACTTGAAAGCACGCATGATAATTGCCATGAACAAACAAAATTTAAACTCCACGTTACACTAGATAGATTGTGGATCCTACAAATTACAAAAATAAAAGCTAAAAAAAGTAAAAGGGAAGATAAAGCCGTTCCAACACCCCCCTAAGCTTGAACTTGACTATGACCTCATAGTCAAAATTCAAACATAGAGTGGAACGGGGATACTAGTTGCTCTTAGGGGTAGTGGCGGTGGATGATTGGTGGCTCTTTAGATCAAGTTGTGCTAGAATATATCTCTCTTGTTGGTGCTATTAATTTGTGTCTTTTAGGCATGAAGATATGAAATACTCTCTCCTTATTTGAGTTTTGAAAAAGGGTGCCCACCCTCATGTGTGTCAGTGGTATTGACAAGTTTTTTTTCTTATATCTCTTGTCGCATTTGCTGAAAAATTCAGTAGTACTGACTCTGGACTCAATAGAACTGACATTGGTATAAGATTTTGTGTTTTTTCCTGAGAAAACTTGGTAGTACTGACTTTAGTGTCAGTAGTATCATCTTTCTACAAACTTTTACCTGATAAGGAGTCACTAGTACCGACTTGGGTGTCTTTAGTACTAACTTTGACCCTGTCTGCACACCAAACAAGAGAATCAAGGTACCTATTTACATCAAATCAAAATCTAACAAAATAACTGCGAAAATTATACAACAAAAAGTCCTAACAAAATGTGAATGGCTAAAATGAAATAGAGTTGCCTCCCACGAAGCACCCTTGTTTAATGTCCTAAGCTCGACATGAATGACCCTCCTCAACCGGGTTATCATGGGATGGTGGTGAAGATTCATCCGACAATATGAACTCCACTCTATCATCATCTATCCCAAGTGTCAAATAACCTCTTCCAATGGAAGTGATCATGTCGGTCGTATCTTGGAACAACCTCACTAGAAATATCTCAGATCCTTTCATGTTCCTCATATCCATCACCACAAAGTCAACCGGATTGATGATCTTATCGACTCTAACCAACACATCCTCAGATTTCCCGTCTGGCCTTATAATAGAACCATCTGCCAACTCGATTGCCATGGATGTTATTGTTGGTTCGTTCAATCCTAACTTTAGGAAGGTGGTAAGAGGCATCAGATTAATGCTTTCTATCAAATCACATAGTGCCTGCTTGAAATGTTTGCAACCTATAGTACATGGGATGTAGAAACATCCTAGATTCTTCCTCTTCTTTGGCAGATTCCCCTTGATCAGTGCACTCATCACCTCATCAACCTATACAATATATGTGTCTTTAATCTGTCATTTTTGTTGATGATATCTTCCAAAAACCTCCCATAAGAATGATTTTTCTCGATCGCCTCCACCAATGGAAAATTGATGTGGAGCTTTCAAAATATGTCCATGAACTTTTTGAATTGTGTTTCCTTTTTCCTTAGCTTCAGACTATCTGGGGATGGAACATCAGACTTCTCTTCTCACTTATGTGGGGGAGCATATGGCACTTTATGAACTTCCTCCCCTAATCTTGCTTCAGCACGACCGCCTGGAGTAGAAATTAGCTTATTTACCACAGGTGGAATGACTGATGGTAGCTCTTTCTAGAGTGTAGGTGCTTCTTTAATAACTATGATTGTCCCACTGTGGAGTAGAAACTTCACCTTCTCTTGCTGCATGGGTACCTTTTCTGGAATGGGGTCTTCTGAGGTGCATGCACAAGCACAATGCACTGGAATTCGACACCCCCCTTTTCGTCCATATAAATTGTTGGAATATGGAACTTTAGGCGCATATGCCTGCTCAGGCTATGGAGTATGCTACTTTGGTAACTCACTAGAAGCATGTTCTGCTTTCTTGACGATAGAGACATATTTCACTTGATGATGCAACATCTCTGTATCTCCTGGGACCACATGTTCACTAGGTTTTTTCAAGGTAGCCACATCTTCCACCAATTGAGAAATTTGATATTCAATATTGTGGATCTGTGCTCTTTGGTTTTGTAGATCCCCCTTAGTCTGACCAATAATGGTTTCATTTTGAGTGACCAACTTGCCGAGCATGTCTTCTATGCGATCTATCCTGCTAGGGCCCCTGTCCTGCTATTTTTGTTGCCACACAAACATGCAATCTTCATCTTCACCACTAGATTAAGTGTGGGATTTATGATCAAGCTTCCTCATAAGAACATCCAGCTTCTCATTCAACTCTACAATAACTCTACACTCTTTAATACTATTAACTGTGTTGTGGATTCTCTCTTTTCACCCTAGGACTGATTCTTTGCCATGTTCTTCAGAATCTCATGGCATCTAGAACTCTTATTGTTGAGGAAAAAGCATGTCCATGCACTGTCAAGCGTGGTCCTTTCTCCCTGATGCAACCCATAATAGAAGATTTTCACCTGGACATAAAAGTCAATCCCATGATGAGGGACCTTCCTCAACATGTTTTGAAACCTCTCCCATGCTTTTGAGTATGACTCTTCTACCTGCTTGAAGTTGATTATCTTCTTAGTCAACTCATTTTTCTTTTGGGGCAGAAAGTAACGCTCGAAGAAAGCGTCTATCATTTGTTCCCAGGTTTTTTATTTATTTAGGCTTGAGGTTGTAGAACCAAGACTTAGCATTGTATGCCAATGATGATCAGAAAAGATTTAGGCAAATGACTGTCGCCGACACTTTGTCAATTTTTATCATGTTGCAGATTTCCACTAAATTGCTAATATGTATCATGGGGTCCTCAATACAGTGTCCATGAAAGTTGTCCCTTGACTAATGCCACCAATCCAGGGTCTATCTTGTAACTACCCACATTGATAGCATGTCTTTTTATCGGGCCCAATTGAACTGTTGTAGATGATGCCTTCATCTTTTCCCAGATGGCCTACTCTTCTATTGCGTCACCCATATGTTTCGGCTGTGTATTTGTATGGGATCGTAATCAATGGTTCACGTTTGAACTTTACACTAGTACCTAAAATTTATGAATTCAATGTGAGTATGAGATACTAGTGATTGCATCAAAAGATATTTGCAATTCAGCTTTGGAAAGAATAAATAAAAAAATAAAGGGGAGGCCTGGAGTGCCCCATTACAACACTCATAGTGCTTGAATATGTTGTTTCCCCGAGAATGGAGCCAAAAACTTGAAACGACCAAATTGTATGTGTAAAACACAAGCGTACGTGTCGAAGTGATACACACCAATGAGGTTCAGATATCAAACATGGGGAACGTAATTCAAGAAGCTACTACTAACTACTTTCAATCAGTTAGGCCAAAGAAAACTTTAATTTGAGAGTTATTAAACTAATTGCACGAAAAGAAAACTAATTTACTAGTTTGTGATCACAATAAGAAGAAATTACATAGGACTATAGTTTCACCATGATTGACACTGTAATTTTATCATAAGATTAATATATGTTCCTCCTGATTCTGGACAACGAAACCTGTATCTAGAAATACCCACTCTGGGTTATTTCCTTCACGCTCCTAGGCTTTCTCTTAAACGTTGTATAAAATGTGTGTTACTATGGATTTCCAATCCTTAATCCTCCTCTCAAAGCTATCAATGTTCTAATTAATCACATATGGTGTACAACAAAGATAATTTAATACGATTTCAAAGAAACATGCGCAAAAATAAGGAGAAAATAATAAACTAATGCAAATGATACAATGTATAATAGAGCTACTCCCGGGTCCTAGAGAACACATGAATTAGCCCCTCATGGTTTCTATGGACAAAATCATGCTAGGAAGAAGAAAAATGTGAAAAAATTAGAAACACTGATGAACCCTCTAGAGAAACAAGACTAGGATGCTCCACGTTGACGAACGGATCTGCAAGCCGTGCATTTTGCCCACCGAACGTGCCCGAAACCTCTCGAATGTGTAATTCTTCTCCTTATTCTCCTCTCCCGTGCATTCACGGTCGTGCAATTTAATAGAACGTGATAATAGGTCTGGACACACTTCCCCTAAATCATAAGAGTAACTTAGGGCAAAAATAAATCCTCAGATGTCAGATGAAACTTAATTTTGGATCTTCCTGATTTGTCTAGGTCGGTAATACCGACTCCCTCAATTAATTGTGGTCGTTGTACTTTTTTTGGTATTACAGAGCTGGAAGTCAGTACTATCGAGTTATCTCGATTTCTTTATGTTCCAACCTGAGCAAGCGGCGATACCACTGACTCCAAAGTAGGTAGTACTGAGCTGAGTAGTTTTTTGAAAAATTCCTAAAATTCATAAATTCCAAAGATATGCTATGGAACCATAATAAATCATTATGAAAGCATTGAAATTACATTTATTTGATGCAAATAAATATCACAGGCTAATGAGAATAAACCATGCACAAATTAATATGAAAATGAATAATAAGTGTCAAAAATAAATAATAAATAGCCTGTGAAAACGCAAATATCCAGTGCATCATTGTCCGACTATTCAGCAGGATGCAGAACTTACAATTCAACCGAACTGTAGATTCCATCATGTGTTCAACTTAGTAACATGCCAACAAATATGCAAAACCTGTAATAACTAACACAATCCACTTACATACAAGATTCATTCTCCAATTTCATTCTTATCACATGTACATATATAATTTTATTCATTCATGTTCACATTCATTCACAAACAAGATACTTCATTCACATTTGCACCAATTCCAATCTCATGGCATGTAGAAACTTAATTCTCATTGTATTCATTCATCTTCACATTTACACACATGTATATATTCGTCATTCACATATGCACCAATTCCATTCTCATGACATGTAGAAACTTAATTCTCATTGTATTCATTCATCTTCACATTCACACACATGTATATATTCGTCATTCACATATGCAATAATAATTTACTCCCATCAAATTTAAAGTTGCAAGATGTCATACACATGACATGCATATAGAAACAATGACATCAACTTTTAGAAAACTCATTCTTTATCCCAATCAAATTCAAAATTTACATCCTTAACAAAGACTTGTTCCTATTATTCTTGTATCTCATCTACTTGTTCTGTCATGTAGGGATTTTTCATTTCAAACACCTACAAAGAGAATGAGACAATTAAAAAGTTTGATATTTTCATATTATAAAATGAGACTATATACTTATGATAATCAAGACTATATATAGATTACATTTTTTATATAGTTGATGGCTAGTGTCTCACATTTTACAATCATGTCCATATACCGTATCATGTAATATCTACATGCCCAACCATTGTCTTGTACATGGCACTATAAATTTATCAACATATAAAATTTTAATAAATACATGTAAGCATAGTTGACATAAATACTCATTCGACTCAGAAAACTACATCACCATTCTTCCACCTTATGTCTTTCTTTTTCTTGTCCACCTTTCCTGAAGCCTTTTTAAATCTTTTATAGCACTATACATTTATGTAATATATTAAATTTTATTAGTAAATAATCATGTAATAATATATGTTGATGAATATAAATATAAAAATTAATCACATGAATAATGCCTTTTTCATTTCATATCCTCCACTGTTTACTTGGTCACTGTTATGATCTGGATAATACACAGTCAATGTCGCGAGGAAAATAACCAACAACACCCAATGTTTATTCCTGAGTGAAAAGAATGCAAACAAAATAAAACTCAAAATTCACATGGAAATGTAATTCCTAAGTCAAAATTAAGCAAAGTAAATAAACTTACACAACAATGAACAAATCTATAATTACATTTTTTTTCTACTAAAATATTTAAATCTAGCAGAGCAGTATTCAGTAAGAGATGTAGGGTCTGTATTTACATGACTAGTCAATGATGGAACTAGAAATGCCACATGGGGTAGTGTGAACTTTGTACACACTCTATGTAAGCAGTTGCAAAACGTATATCATGTATGAATTAATATATAAGAAAATAGATCAACATATATACAACAAGGTATTTAGCCATATAAGATCTCACCATATCCAAAGTTCTATCACACATGTATTCAACATATCATAAGTAAACATCTCCACAACATCTTACAAAAATATACTAGTATCATGAGGTTGACCTACAGTGTCCTCCTTACTATGGAGCATCATAGGTGACCCTTCTTCAAAGTTACCTATCCATAATGCCAACCCCTACAATAAGGACCTAGCGAGTTGAATAGGTCCTTTGCAAGCCAACCAAGTAATCAAATATCTTGAGGAGGAGACGGGAGACGAGTTGTAGGAGTTTTCTTAGGCGTATATATATATATATATATATATATATATATATATATATATATATATATTCTCATATCAATCATAATGTATATACAAATACAAACATAGTGTAAATTTAGCATACATTGGTATAGACAACTCCCCTTTCGACCACGCAAGCACGCCGCCTTCTGCATCACCTGTAGTCCCATGCTCAGGGTGGTCATATGGTAGTGCATTCTTCTTCCGAGCATCGTAGAAAAGCCTCGACGTCACCTAAACTGCATTAGCAAGCAGCGGAGCCCCATGAATCATGTCACCTATAAGGTGTGGGTAAGTTGCGCCCAGTGCAATGATAAATCCTTGTAATAAAAGACGACATGGACTAAACCCTTACAAATTTGCATAGAGTGTTATAATATATCTAACTCAAACATCTTATACAAATAATTTTAAAACACTACTATATCATTAAAATACTTACAATAGACGTTCTAAGTGGTGGGTCCATGAGATTACTCCCAACGACCTCTATCGCAGGGGAATTCACCTTGTATGAAGAGTGGGGCACCACATGTACTGTCTGAGGAGCTGAATGAGAAGCATAATACTGTCTCATTGCTTCCTCTATTCCCTTTGCAATCATCAGTTGTACCATATCTTCTAAGAATCCTCCTTTCTAGATAGATTTGTGTTTATGATCTGATGGCCCAAAGAAGGCACTTATATCGACACCAGCCCCAACAACCCTAACACGCCCAAGATGATCTAGATTACCTAGAGAAACTGTCATTTCATCCCTTGTTCCCTTAAGGATGAACTTGTATTATTTACTTCTCTCGTAAAGCTCCCTCTAATCATCATCGATAATAATTGGTAAGTACATAAAATATAACGATAATCAATAGAACTTAATTTGAGAGTTAAATTTTAATATTTTGCAGCCACCACAGTAGTTGCGGGGTTGGGTATTTCTTCATCTTTATTCTGCCTCCCAGATATCCACTCATCATGGTGTAGTATAGGTGTAGGAATAGTAGAGGACTCAAAAGTCCAAGGAGTAGGTTGTTGAGAAGATGCCTCCTCCCATCTTTGTTAGCGAAGTTTTGTGTAGCTAGATGGACCCATCATGTGGTTGTGCACATTTTTTGCATGCCTTTCTCTTTGAGCATTACTTGTAGAATGGTTAGTATGAAACATATGTTAAACTTGTAATACAATAAATTCATAAGAATGTATTCTCAACATGGAGCGATGCTTAATACCTTGAATTCATCAGTTTTTCTCTTAGTAACAAACACCTATCACACCTCGAGTCAACATCGTTCCATTGTTTAGTGGCTCACTTCTTCAACTTAGTTTCAATGTTCAGTATGTATTCTCTTGTCAGAGTTGTCCTATTATTCCTTAGTATCCTCTCACAATGTTACAACACCTTTTTACGATATAGTTTTTCATCCAAGTCAAATTTGCTCTGCAAAAGTTCATATACTTTATGGAATATTCTTTGAAATAGGATTATAAATAGCTTTAAAAATATAATTGTAAATGATAATATCTTACACATTCTTTGCATGCCTTTCTCTTTGAGCATTACTTATAGCATGGTTAGTATGAAACATATGTTAAATATGTAATATAATAAATTCATAAGAATGTATTCTCAATGAGGAACGATGCTTAATACCTTGAATTCATCAATTTTTCTCTCAGTAACAAACACCTATCAAACCTTCTGGTCAAGATCGTTCCATTGTTTAGTGGCTAACTTGTTCTACTTATTTTCAATGTTCAATATGTATTCTCTTGTCAGAGTTGTCCTATAATTCCTTAGCATCCTCTCACTATGTTACAACACCTTTTTATGATGTAGTTTTTCATCCAAGTCAAATATGCTCTGCAAAAGTTCATGTACTTTATGTAATATTCTTTGAAATAGGATTATAAATAGCTTTAAAAATAAAATTGTAAATGATACTATCTTACACATAGTTCCTTCCATATGAAGTCTTTCTTTCCTTGATCAATTTTATGCCAAGATTCTACTGTTACATCTAGTTTTGTACGAGTAAGAACCCCTAGATATGACACAAAACAACTGAGGTTCTTCCCAATAGGATTTCGTGCATCATCAAACTCAATGTCCAGCTTCGGTCTAATACCCCTGTTGGCTTTTTGATAGGCTACACTCATATTTCAATGATGCAAATATTTCCTAAACTATGTTACTAATATGTGCATTAAGTATTTCAGGTGATCAAGGAAATAAGTCAAGATCTAACTAAAAATACCTTACAAATATATATATATATATATATATATACTTGCAATTCAAGTTGTACTATGTATTTCTGTATTTTTGTGCTTTTTGTACAACTTGATAGACATGATGTAAGGACAAGTGATGATCATATGAAACCTACCTAAAACCCTATCCTACCTCACATAAAGATATTAGGGTTGATAGGTTTGAAAGAATTCTTCTATATGACCTCACAGACTTTGCATATTCTTGAATATAGTCCTTCTTGATCAAATTTATTGTTGACTGGAAACACCTTCGGTCAAAATTTTTCTCGACTAATCTTTTGATCTTTGACCAAGATATATTCGATGGAGCTTTTTTGCACTCAGAACATTCTCAGTCAAAATAAAGTATGACTAAGATAGTGCTCAGTCGAAATAAATCTCACCGAGGAGCGTTCTGGACTTAAAATTAACTAGTGATCAAACTAGTAGTTGCACCTTAATTAACTTTGTCCAAATGAATATTTGACCATTTAGAACTTTCTAGACTCTCCCCATAGTTGTCCTAGCGATAGTAAACCATTCCTGTAAATAGTAGTGGTCTAAGGGCACTTAGAAACATCCATTGAACAACAATTGCATATACATTAACATACACTTAAGCATACTTGCTATCTTTCCCAAAGTGCTTCGTCCCTATACTTCAATTGCCATCAATCTAGACTAATCCTTAGCATCATCTTGAGTGTCCTCTCCACTTAATAGAACCTTGCCATAAACTTTGTGAAAGAAGATCATCATGACTTGTCCTTAAGAGTTTGATTGTATATCTTGTGAAAGAGTATTGTAATCTCCTTCCTTTCTTGTTCATGTGCTCTAGTTTTCTATTTCTTCTCACTATTTCAAGGTACAAGGCTGTGGTGAAGCTCTCTTGGTTCTACTTCTTGATTGAAGTCTACTACCAAGGTGGTGGAGGTGGATTGTTATCCTCTCCAAGTGGGTTACCTTCCTCGACCCATCAAAGAAGGTGAAGATCTCCTTAAGATGAATAGGAGGGTTAGTGTTGTGCCAAAAAAGACATCAGTAAATTTTTTGAATTGTGTATTGATATACAAAAGGAATAAAATACATGTTTTTTAGATCCTAGCTGGGAAAAAACTAGGTAGTGGACTGATGTCATTTTACAGAACCACAATATATTGTGTGTCCTTTTGTGGTTGCATCTTTTATTTTCTCTACAATTTAAGGAATAATTTCATGTGATTAAAATTATCATAAATCTCTATCCACCCCCTATAGATCTCTTCAACCCCTTATCTCTACTAACTTGTTCATCATGGTGATGCGTCTTATTTTTACACACTGATAGTGCTGCTCAGAAACCTCAACAAGATCCTCAGAGTGCCCATCCTAATGCTAAAATTGAGAAAAAACACATATAATCATAAAAAGATATAACTTATAAATGTGATAAAACAATACAAAAATACAACAAGATATACATTATAAAATGCACAGCGATATAATAAAACAATACAACTTACACCAGTGTCATGCTCACAATGCACATCATCATGGTGCTCATCCTCATAGTAATCATCATCATGGTCATCATACTCATGGTTATATGCAATCTGAAAAATGTCATATGAAAAATAGTCAAACAATAAAATATAAGTGATAAAGAATGTAAAATGCACATCTAACATTTACAAAAATAAAAGCATTCCTATAATATTGGGATCTTGTATCAATTAACTTTCCCTTAGTGTGATCTCCAAGCATATATAAGTCAGTGTTCGCTTCAATCTTTGGTGTTGTCAAGCCAACTAAGAATGGATTGGAGTCATCATACTTGTCATAGTACTCTTCTTCATCTATAGGATCTGTAGTGAACTGCCTTTTATCATGAAGAATAACTGACTATTTTTTTATTTTCAGGATCATCGATATAAAATAATTTCTTCACTTGTAATGCCATTATGAATTATTCATCCTTCTTACCAATCTTCTCAAAATTCACTAATGTGAAACCCAATTCAGCCACTATAACTCCTTTGATGTTATCAACCCAATTACACTTAAATATTGGAATTCTGAAACCTATGTAGTCAAACTCCCATATGTCTTCAATGACATCGTAATATGAGATTTTAGCTTCATGTGGACTCTTATCATTTGCACTAGAAAAATACAATGGAGATGCTTGGAGGGTGACCCCACTATTTTGGGCTACACTCTTATCATATTGATGCTTTGTGTAATATGAAAATCAATTAATGTCAAACTCTTTGTCAGACATAACATTCATTTTTGGTTTAAAAGCGAGGCATTTGATATTTTCAGCAACATTATTTGGTGTTTGAGATAGTTGACGTAAGACTTTATCTTCAAACCACCTGATAAATGTCTTATTATGCTCTCTAGCAAGCCACATTGAAATGAGATCGAGGATATTTCGTCTTGATGAAATTGGTATGTTTGGTGATATAAATACTCACTTCATCGATGTTGTGTAAAAGTGTGCTTGTTTCCACAACTCACGACTGATTACTTACACTCGTGCTCCTAAGGTCCCTTCTTCAGAATAGTCCTCAATATTCTTGTCATTTATAGGAGTATCATTACAACTCAAAAAGTCATTATAAAATTCCGTAACCTCCCTAGCCATATAATGCTCACTAATGCTCCCTTTAGACTAATAATGATTTTGAACATCACCTTTAAAAACACTCATGTACCATTCAAAAGGATACATCCAATGTAAGAGAAATGGTCTCAACATTTTCACTTCACTAGTTCAATGGACAACAATATGTATCATGATATCAAAGAATGAGGGAGGAAAATATATCTCAAGTTGGCACAGGGTAATCACCACTTCTCTTTGTAACTTATCGATATTCCCAAGATCAATAACTTTGCTGCATAGAGTGTTTAAGAAGAAACAAAGCCTGGTGATTGCAAAACTTACATGCTTCAGGAGTATAGACTAAATTTCCAAGGGCAATATTCATTGCATTAGAGTGCGACAATCATGAGATTTAAGACCTATCAGCTTCAGATCTTTCATTGATACCAATCCATAGATATTGGAAGAGTATCCTTGTGGTACCTTAACATAAAGCAAGAACTCACAAAAAGTTTTTTTTCTCCTTTCTATACAATATGGAACATGTAGGATGTTAATATACTTTTCAATCACTACTAGCTTATTTTGTTAAATTCTTTCCTTATGCCCATTTCACGTAGGTCCATTTGGGATTTGATGCCATCTTTAGTCTTACCCGGTATATTCAACAAAGTACCAATGATGCTATCACATACATTTTCTCAACATGCATGACATCGATAAAAAGCCTAACTGCCAAAGAACTCCAATAAGGAAAACCCTAGAATATTAATCTCTTCTTTTATAAAGATTAGTCCCTCTATGTGGGAATGGTACATTGTAATCTCTTAACAAATGCATTGACAAAGTATTTTATTCTTATATAAACAACCTCCCTTAGAATAGATTTTGGGCCAATTTGTTCCTCATTCGATCTATTGAATGCTTTGCACAACCTTCGACAAGGATGAACTTTTGGAAGGAACCTTTGATGACCAAGATATATAGTCTTGCCTCCATGTTTTAGTCATATTGAATCAGTGTTCTCCTCACGTATAGGGCATGCTTTGGATCCTTTTATGTTGTATCCAGACAAATTCTCATATGCTATAAAGTCATTAATAGTGCAAAAAAACATAGCATGGAAATGATATGTCTCTCTACGAAAAGCATCTTAGGTCATCAAACCTTCTCCTTTGAATTTCTTTAAGTCATCAATCAGAGATTCAAGATAAACAGTAATATCATTGCCAGGTTGTTTAGGGCCCGATATCAACAATGATAACATGCAATACTTATTTTTCATATCTGACTAGGTAGGAAGATTGTATATAACAATCATAACAGGACAAATGATATGTTGGATTCTCAATGAGTCGTATGGATTCATCCCATTGGTACAAAGCCCAAGTCTTAGATTCCCAACTTCTTCACCAAATTCCGGGTACAATAAATCAATTTTCTTCCACTATGGGGAATCAGACGCATGTTGTAGCATCTCATCATTAATTTCTTTGCCTCTACATGCCACCTTAAATAATCCACATCCATGGTATTGGAAAACAAGCATTAAAATAGTAGTATTATAGGTAGATACCACATCACCTTGGAAAGAGAGCTAGTTTTGGACTTACCCAAAGTCATCATTTTGTACCTGGATGCCCCACATTTTGGACAATCTTTCAAATTGACATTGTCCTTTTTAAATAACACACAATCATTTGGGCATGCATGTATCTTCTTAGCCTTCATTCCCACTGGGCACAACATTTTCTTTAATTCGTATGTTGAGATTGGAAGCTCATTGCCTTCAGGAAGAATTTCTTTCAACAAAGGCAACAATGAGGTGAAGGCTTTGTCGCTCCATCTATTGTTAGCCTTCAAAGTATACAATCTCAACACAATGCTTAGCTTCATAAACTAAGTACAACCTACTGATGCTTACCTTCATAAACTAAGTACAACCTAAGTATAATGATCTCTCAACATCATGCACAATATTTCAAAATAAGGAAGGTGAATCAGTGTGTTCTGCCCCATAACTATCTAGCATCACATCAACCATGTCTATCAGAATCGGGTCATTCACATCTACATCATCATCGACAATTTTTTCTTCAACACAAGTACCGCTATTGACATTTACTAATGTCATACTAGGATCCTCTCCATTCTAGTACCATTATGTATAGCCCTATACAATCCCATTGCACATGACATGACTTTTGATTTTGTTGACAATGTTAACTTTCAAGTTGTTACTGTAATTCCTACATGGACAATAAAACCTATCTCCAAGTGATTTCCTATGTTCCTTGGCAAATCTTCTAAACTGATCAAGACTAGTAATAAGCTTCGGGGTGTAGTGATTTCGAATGAACATCGATGATCTATCCATTCTATGATCAAAGATAAAATAAGTATTATGGTTTATGGCTTATAGGTCATATTTAGGTTTATAGATGAGGGTTTATCATTTAGAGTTTAGGGTTTACATATTATGGTTTAGGATTGACAAATTAGGATTTAGGGTTTATTGTTTTGAAATTAGGGTTTAGGGTTCAGTAATGAATGTGTGTACCACCTATCCATTCTTGAACACCTAATCTCATTAGCAAGTGTATAATGTGTATTTAGTTTTCAAGAAAATTTTGACAACATTTCCCCACAGTTCTCTAAGTACACCAATTTAGATGGTAAATAGCCACCTAGATACGTACTTAGTGAAAAAATAGGTAAGTGTTGATGAATCATCTTGAAAACTAAACACACATTATACATGTACATCCTAAGTGAGATTAAGTGCTCAAGAAAAATACCAAATCGGGGATTATCTAAGATTTACTCCTAATGAGTAAATCTCAGATGGGTTTCTAGGCCAACAGACAATGCTGCCAAATCCACATGAACAAAGGAGACTCACTAGATACTATCATTGTTTGAGTCTTTAGTACAAAATTAGGGTTTGAATGGTTTAAACATGGTTTTACATCTAATTGGAGATTATAATTTAGATCTAATTTAACTCTAGCAATTGAAACTATTGAATTAACTAATGAAGCCAACTAGGTCTAAGCCAAGAAATTGACTAAGAAACAAACTTGATTTCATAACTAAAAATAAGAATAAAATCCCTAACAAGAATGATTTACCATTAACTATTCAATTAGAACTAATAGGCAAGTAACAAAAATACTAGCAAAAGTCAGGAAATTAAGGTTTTAAGAAATTCATTAGCAAATGGGCACTTTAAGGGTTTATGCAAGATTTACTCCTAAATAAGAACGAGATTCAAATTGAACAATGAACCAAAATCTAATACCTATTACATCTCATATCAATTTAGATAAATTCATATAAATATCTAAATTTTATCCTATTAAGGAGAATAAGGACCTTCAGAATCAAGAAGATGGATGGTGAGAGTGAGAAGCAGTGTAGAGGATGGTGGTTGGATGTGGTTGGATGCACTAGCATTGACGGTGGTGGTGCAGGCTAGAGGTGCCTGTGGATAGAGGAGTCGGAGCAGGTTAGAGGTGTTTCCAGCTAGAGGAGATATTGCAACAAGCTGTGGCGACAACAGTTGGATCAGGAGCAGCTACAACGGCTGGTGCAACTAGTGGTGGTAGGAGTAGGATTGGTAGGAGAAGTAGCAGCTAGAGATGACGACAAGCAGAGGCAGGAGCAGGAGTAGTGATGGTAGAGTGACGTGTATTTTACTACGCGCTAAAACGCAAGTATACGCGTCGAGTAGTACAGGCCTTTGTGAGGCCCGAGTCGAACACAGGGATACACTGAATTATTGGAGACTCCTACTAACTATTTGCGATCAGCTAAGCCGAATAACAAATTGGGGTTTTTTGTCAAAATTAAAAGAAAGTAAAAATAAAACAAAGAAACCAATCGATTAAATGTTAATTTAATCAATTGAAAAGAGTATCTTTAGGATTGCGGTTTCACCGCAGGTTATCATTGTATTAGGTTTCATATAATTCCTCAATCTTCTCTCTCTATCTGGGTAGTGGCCTGAAAATAGAATTACCCACTGTCGTGGTGCAATTCACTACTTAGGTTTAGGTTGATTCCACCGTCGTAGTAATCTATTCCCTAAACTAAGTGCATTACGAACGATCTCTCAGTTTCCACCATTAATTTTACACCTCCTTTGTCAAGGGATTTATCGATTAATGTAGGTTTTGTCTCTTTTCAACCGTTAACCCTTCTGTCGAAGTGATTAAGGGCATTAGGTTATTATTATTGTGATCAAGCATAACAATATATGGAGAAAACGAAACTATACCACAGATTTAAGAGAGAAAATATGAGTTATTAATATAAAACTGTCATACAATGCATTCCCGGGCTACTCCCGGTCCTAAAGATGGAGGGGATTAGCCCCGCATGTTCATCTCACACAAATACATGGTAGAAATAGGGGAAATCATATGAAAAACGTGAATTAAATGGGAAAACCCCTGAACGGAGGAGAACCGGTTGATCCTTTGCGTAGAACACGAGCTTTCCCGCCTCTCGGTGGTGAAATCCGTCTTCGGCAGCATCCGGATCGACAGGTATGAACTTCTGGCCTCCGTTCTCCTTTCTCTCCCTCCTCGACACTTGTGCAATGGCCAAATTAGATCCTCATTTCGTCCGGGCGGCCGTCATTAGGTATAAGTCCCTAATTAGGTCGTCAATTAACTCCAGCCGTCCGATTGAAATCAATCTGAATCCAACGCATATCTGACGGTGTCGATACCATCGACGCGGGTCGATGGTATCGACCCAATGTAGTAGCGACAGACTTCTTGTCTTTTAGTCCGAGTGCTTGTAGCCATCTCGATACCATCGACTTGGGTCGATGGTATCGACTACCCTATAGCGTCGATTTTGTCGTTTAGCGACGCTGTAGCCTCAATGTGTCGATGGTATCGACTTGGGGTCGATACTATCGACAGCTTCCTCGCCAGCAACCTGAAGGGGTCTCGATACCATCGACTTGAGTGTCGATGGTATCGACTCTTTGCTGCTCCTTTCGGCTGGCGACCTGTGGCCTCGTCGATGGTATCGACTTCCGTTGATGGTATCGACGGAAGCAGATACTTGTTTTTCCTGAAATCCAAAGACAAGATCAAATAAATCTACACGAATTATGATAATGTGATAATTAATGCTCAAAATGATAAAACTAAGGGGATTTGACATAAAATGATGGCAAAGACCAAAATGGATGAATTATGCAATATTAACCATAAAAATGACTAGTACAAGCACAAAACACATATCAAAAAGGTCTATAAATGCGACTCAAAATCATCGCATCAAACTCCCCTAAGCTTGAACATTGCTCGCCCTCGAGCAACTAATCCTCAGAATAGAATTGCAAATGTCAACTGAAAAACAACACACCAACCCAACATCCCATGTGACTCCCACTGAACATTCTCAAACTGGCCTTCTCTAACAACAGAATGATAATTACCCTAAAGGCGACAGTAATCATCAATAAAAGAAATTAACCTCCAAACCGATGAACACTATCACGTAAGGCAGTTAACATAATAAAATTCGCCGATTCATCATTGGTGCATCTTGTGATCGCCTATGCTACGTTGCTCGCCCTAACTACCATCTACATGGAAGCAGTTCTCCTGATAATCATTAGTGAGGAGAAATTCACTGTGGCCTACCAATCCGAGCAACAGGTGGATGAAAATGGGTGGCTCATGGAAGAACTTGGAAGTATTGTACAGTTTCAACATGCATAATACAAAATGTCCTAAATGATGCCAATGCACATTAAAAATGCCCTAATGCCTGAAATTGGGTGAAATGATGCATGCACTAACCTTCCACCTCAAAATGATATGGATATCTAGTCAAACTACATCATGTACTCAATTTCCTGTGATGCGAGTGATATCATGTTCCTTTCTCCCTCTTATTTCACTTTCTTCTAAATTCTCTCTTTTTTTTTCTTTTCTTTTTCTTTTATGTATTGTAGATTTTCAGAATTTTTTTTCTTTAGCCCACATATCCATAATTGCTTAAAGATAAGTTTATTGGGCTATTTTCTTCATGCTCAGAAATTTTTGCAATATTTAGAAGGTATGGAACAGTTCAATTCACCATTGAGGAAAAATTGAGATACATGGTATACTTTATGCATGAAAATCATGAGTGCAACTACATGGCATGCACCTAAAGGTAATGTGCATGAATCCTTATATTTTTTTTTCTTTTTATGCAAACATATGGAAAATCCCAATGTAAGTCCTATCTAAATTCTATGCACACAAAAAGGAATTAAAACTGCACTTTACTTCCAATTCTTAGGTGGATTATGGAAAAATGAAGTGGAATGATCACAAGATTAGATGACTGAACCTTAGAAAGATATTATGTGTCCCTCCTTACTGACCTATGTAGTAGTTTAGAGGGTTCTCTCTCTTATATCCAATTAAGGTCTCATTACCATTTGGCTAGGTTAGGCTCAAACAACCATTACTGTCCACTTTCATGAATCATTAGGAGTACAGATGTGAAATGTTGTTTTAAAGTTGACATAATCAATCATTTTCGTAGGATGTGTTCCCCAAGGTCAACCAAAGAAAGCTATCCAGAGACACAAAAACTTTTAAATTTCCCTTAAATTCCCATGAACTAACAGCAAGATGACAAACTTTTACGACATCCACAGTTACACTAGATAGCACGTGGATCCTACAAAAACTACAGATGCAAGAAACAAATAACAATGCTAAAAATTAAAACAATAAAAGATAGAACTGTTCCAACTACCCCCCCTAAGCTTGAATCTGACTATGGCCTCATAGTCAAAAACAAACTTAAGAGTGGAACAGAGATACCCGATCACTCTTGTGAAGGTGGAGGTGGCTGCGGAGAAGTGGGGTCCCAAGACGGGAACTGCCCTTGGAAGTTCGGCTCATACGGGGGCATTGGTGGAGGCTGTGGATACCCACCAAAATAACCCTGACTCCAGTAGTGGTCGTAGAATGGCTGCTGCTGCTGCTCCATCCTATGTAGCCGATCATAGATGCTTTCTTGATTGGCGAAAAGAAGGCGCTCATTCTCGAATATCGCCTGTTGGGTTACAAAAATTCGGTCGGTGGTGTCTTGGATACCGGCATATGCAGCGGTGTGGCTGTGCTGCGTCTGCTGAATGTCTTGGAGCATGTTGTACATGCCCTGCATATAATAAACATCCTCGCTCTGCTGCGAGGACGGCGGCGGTGGAGGCGGATGCGGAGAAGATGATGAAGCACCTGGATGCATCCGAGGACGCTTCCGGGGTGCCACTCGGGATCGAAGAGGTGTGAACGCCTCTTCCTCCTCTTCCGCCACCTCGTCATCGTCGCCACCGTTGTTGCCGCCGTCTTCTTCATCAGAATCAATGGCTATGATTGGCCACCGGAAATGCTGCGCGCCGTCGATGTTGAAGACGGGGTCAGGTAGAGAACACTCCTGATATGCTTGATTTACATGGCAGTGTGCGAACGCCACGCCATCTCGGAGAAGAATTAGGTTGGCCCGGTGAAGATGTTGCAAGTTGACCTTGCTTCTCGTAGTAAGAGGAGTCAGCTGATCAAGATTCAAGCCCAAGTAGAGGGCTATCCTGGTGACTAGCCCGCCGAAATGAATCGGGGCTCTCCTCGTGCTCCTCTTCACCGCCAACACTCGGTGTAGAAAGAATGCACCCCAGTTGCATTCTTGTCTCGTCAGGAGCTTGTATAGGAAGAAAAGATCAGACGCCTGGAATTTGCTCAAAGCAAGATCGCTTCGAGCAAAGATGGTAGAGCTCAGCATCCTGTGCAAGACCCGTGCAAACGGGTGCTCAAAGTTGGCTACCGCGGCGCTATGGTAGCTCACCGACCTCCCATGCGGAACCGTCACCAACTCGGCGAAGATGGCGGCGTAATCGGTGCGGTTATCTGGCCGGCGGTAGTCGTACTTGGAACTGTTCCAGTTGAAGATGTCATTGAACTGCTCTAGAGTGATGGTGTAGTCGTGGTTGTAGAGCCGGAAAGACACCCGGCCCTTCTCCCACTCACGGTCGCTGGCAGATATCTCGTTTGGCACGACATTGACGTCGAGGGACGCCATGAATTCTGCCACCAGTTCCTTATATGTCGGCCACTCGCCGAAGAAAGGTTGACCGTCCTCGTGGCACTCTAGCTTGTCGTGGCCACGGCCCGTTTGGTGTGCTTGTCCTTTGAGCACGTAGTCCAAGTTTGCCTTGAAGCCATGATCACGGAGCATCTCCGGATCCACATACCGGGTTGGCTCGATCTTGCGCTTCATGATTTCGTCGAAGATCTTCTTCACCTATGCAGAAAGGTGGACAAGGCGAGGACGTGCCACCGATGATGGCGGTGGTGGCACGAACTCGGGAATGTCGTCCAGATGAGCACGTGAGGAAGAAGCTCCAGCGGTATGCACCATGATGGCGAAGAGACAAGGATTAGAAGGAGAGCTCAGAGAAGAATGGAGATATGAATCTCCGCTCAGGGAAGATCGTCGCTCGGTGCTGGTGCTCTTCGCTCTTGGATAGCTCGGGGGAGTGCTCGGTGCCAAGGGAGGAAATCACTCTAAAGGTGTGACGTCAAATGACGTATTGCTTCTCCTTATATAGACTTGGTCGGCGCCACTGTTGACCCGTCGATACCATCGATGTGGGTCGATGGTATCGACACGTCTCGATGCTATCCGGCCCCCTCGCGAGTATCGACGGCTGACGATTGCTTGATCTTGAAATCCGGATTGCTGACGTGTCGATACCATCGACATAGGTCGATAGTATCGACGCTGCAACCGGATCGATGACGTGGATGCCGCGATCGCCGTCGATTTCTTTGTGCGGATCGGTGACATGGATGGTCGATACATCGACAGGAGTCGATGTTATCGACTTGGATTCATTGCGACACTGCCACTTTTTCACTTCAACCTGTGACCATGTCGATACCATCGACGAGGCCGTCGATGGTATCGAGTTGACTGAGACAAATCACTCTGAACTTCTCCAGAGATCTCGATGGTATCGACTGATGTGTCGATACTATCGACTGTTGTTGGGCGACCTGCCTGTAGGTGTGTCGATACCATCGACGAGACCGTCGATAGTATCGACTCAGAACGAACTCTGTAGTTGTCAATCTGACCCTATGTCGATACCATCGACCAGTGTGTCGATGGTATCGACTCTGCCTCAGCCTGCACAATGAAAAACCGGATCAAGGTATCTTCTTTACACTAAAAATTGAACGAAATTAAAGAAACCTATGATTATAATTAAACTATCCTAATGTAAATATGGTTGGGTTGCCTCCCAACAAGCGCCCTTATTTAACGTCTTAGGCTAGACGGCTTTCGGGCATCTCATTCGTCCGCAAGTGTAATGAGTTTGACCTCATTCACTTTTCTCTTGTAATTCTCACCAAAATACAGCTTTAACCTCTGTCCATTCACCAAGAACGTGGCATCACCATCACGCACCAAAATCGCACCGTGCGATTTAACCTCTTCCACCACGAATGGTCCACTCCACCGGGATTTCAGCTTCCCGGGATGTAACTTGAGTCGGGAGTTAAACAACAGAACACTATCTCCCTTCTTGAATGTGCGCAACTCGATATGGCGATCGTGGATCAGTTTTGTGCACTCCTTGTATATTCGTGCATTCTCATATGCCGTCATGCGTAACTCATCCAGCTCATTCAACTCAAACATCCTCTTTCTCCCAGCTTCATCATAACTCAAATTTAGCCTTCTAAGCGCCCAATGGGCCTTGAGCTCCAATTCCACCGGAAGGTGATAAGCCCGGCCATACGCCAACCTAAAAGGCGTAGTGCCTATAGGTGTTTTGTAAGCCGTTCTATATGCCCAAAGTGCGTCCGGTAGTAGGGCACTCCAATTCTTCCTTGTGGATGCCACTGTTCGCTCTAGAATCTTCTTGATTTCATGGTTTGAGACCTCCACTTGGCCTTGAGTCTGTGGATGATATGGGGTGCCAATGTTGTGCTTGACCCCATATTTCTTCAATAGTGTCGAGAATTTCTGATTCCGGAAGTGTGTACCCCCATCGCTTATTATCATTCGGGGTATCCCAAACCTGCAGAAAATATTTTCCTTCACAAACCTGCACACTACAGTAGAATCATTAGTCCTTGTGGGGATTGCTTCCACCCACTTCGACACATAATCAACAGCTAGCAAGATATACAAATTGGAGTTCAAGGACACAAAGGGTCCCATGAAGTCTATGCCCCACAAATCAAATACTTCAACTTCCTGAAATACATTCAGGGGCATCTCTTGTCGCTTTGAAATGTTACCTGCTCGCTGACACGGGTCACATTGCCTTACAAAATCGTAGGCATCCCGAAAAAAATTGGCCAATAAAGGCCGCTTTCCAACACCTTAGCTGCTGTTCGCGAACTGGCATGGTGTCCTCCCGTCGGCGATGCATGGCAATGGTGGAGAACACTCTCGTACTCCATCTCAGGCACGCACCTGCGTAAGATACCATCCCTGCATTGCTTCAAAAGAATTGGATCATCCCAAAAATAGTATCTTAAAGAATGAAAGAATCTCTTTTTCTCTTGATATGACCAGTCTTCCGGGATGATCCCGCAAGCCAAATAATTAACAATTTCAGCAAACCACGGTTCTTTAGAATTAATTTTCAAAAGCTGTTCATCGGGAAACGTCTCGGTTATGGGTATGTGCAAATCTTTTTCATTCACCCTTTCTAACCTAGACAAATGATCAGCCACTACATTCTCAATTCCAGACTTATCCTTGATTTCAATGTCAAATTCTTGTAAGAGCAAAATCCACCTAATAAGTCCAGGCTTTGCGTCCTTTTTCTCCATCAAGTATTTTATCGCAGCATGGTCGGTCCATACAACTACTTTAGATCCAACTAAATACTTCCGAAATTTTTCAAACGCAAACACGACGGCAAGTAATTCTTTTTTCAGTAGTTGTATAATTCAATTGAGCATCATTCAGAGTTTTGGAAGCATAGAAAATCACAGCGGGCTTATTATCTACCCGTTGCCCCAAAACGGCTCCTACTGCAAAATCCGAAGCGTCACACATCAATTCGAAAGGTTTTGTCCAATCCGGCATTTGAACAACCGGGGCAGAAATCAATTTTTCTTTCAAAACATCGAATGCATGAAGACACTTATCGTTGAAATCAAAAACAGCATCTTTCTCTAAGAGTTCGGATAAAGGTTTTGCAATTCTAGAAAAATCCTTAATGAATCGCCGATAGAACCCGACGTGTCCCAGAAAGCTTCTCACCCCTTTTACCGAATTTGGTGGGGGCAACTTGGAAATCACCTCAATTTTCACAGGGTATACCTCAAGACCTTTGCTAGACACCTTGTGTCCTAGCACTATTCCCTCTGTCACCATCATGTGACATTTCTCCCAGTTAAGGACCAAGTGTGTGTCCTCACAACGCTGCAGCACCTTATCTAGGTTATAGAGACATTCATCAAATGATGCACCATAAACCGAGAAGTCATCCATAAAAACCTCAAGACAGCGCTCTACCATGTCAGAAAATATGGCGAGCATGCAGCGTTGAAACGTCGCCGGTGCATTACATAAACCAAACTGCATTCGTCGTTAAGAAAAAGTCCCATAGGGACATGTGAATGTAGACTTCTCTTGATCCAAAGGATCAATCGAGATCTAGTTATACCCCGAATACCCATCCAGAAAACAAAAATGCGACCGACCGACAAGACGTTCTAAAATTTGATCAATAAATGGTAAGGGAAAATGATCCTTAAGTGTGGCGGCATTCAGACGACGGTAGTCAATACAAACTCGCCACCCAGTTACCAATTGGGTGGTGACAGGTTCATTCAACAAATGTTTAGTGACAGTAATTCCCCCCTTCTTAGGGACTACCTGTGTGGGACTCACCCACGTCGAGTCTGATATGGCATAGATAATCCCTGCAGCAAGAAGTTTGATGACCTCCTTCTTCACAACCTCCATCATGCTCGGATTTAAACGTATTTGAGGCTGAATAACAGGCTTGGCTCCCTCTTCGAGCCGAATCTTATGCTGGCAAAGAGTAGGGGAGATCCCCTTGATGTCTGCAACATACCACCCAAAAGCTCTACGGTGGTTCTTGAGCACTATCAGCAGTTGCTCCTCCTCATCCGCACTCAAATAAGCAGATACGATCACCGGTAACTTGTCCTTCTCAGCTAGAAAGACGTACTTGAGATGCGGGGGCAGCGACTTCAATTCCAACTCTGGCGGGCTGATAAGAGATGAATGCAGTGGTGGGGGAAGTGCACCTAAATCTTCATAGTGCCTCGTATAGAAGCATGGAAGCATCTGAAGCATTTTAGCGCACTCCTTGAGTGATTTACTCCGCATCCAATCATAGGTAACATTCAACAAACAAGCCTCCAGCGGCAATTCCGGATATGCATCAACAACAGAACTAGCAATCGCATCATCCTCCCAAGAGAGCGGAATGTCCTCATTCTCATCATTCGGAAATCCAACAGCTTTACACAAAGAGACAACCTTAGTTTTCTCCATGATATCCACAGCTAAGTTTCCATTATCCATCTTGCTCATCACATGAGCCATGTCCAAAAATGGTTTTCCAAGGTAGAGTGAGATGTTGTGATCCATGTGTTTCACCATATTACATTGTTCTTTTTCTTTCGAAGACGCAGTGCTAGAGGGCATGACCATCTCAAAGCGGTCATCTTCTATGCCTAAGGTCAAGCGACCTCTCCCCATCTCTAAGATCATGTCGGCTGTAGCTTGGAATGGACGTCCAAGTAACAGCTCATTACCATGCTCGTCCTGCATCTCCATAACCACAAAATCAGCCGGAAAGACAAATCGATCCACCTTCACTAAGACATCTTCGCAGATCCCATAAGGCTTCACCACAGAGTTGTCGGCCAATTGGATAGTCATATTGCTCGGCCGTGACTCCTTGAATCCCAACTTTTTAAATGTCGAAAGGGGCATCAAATTGATGCTTTCCCCTGAATCACATAATGCCTCTCCAAATTTAAACTTCCCGATATAGCAAGAAATGTTGAAACACCCGGGATCCTGTCTCTTTGGCGGTAGAGTGCCCATAATGAAGGCACTCACTTGCTCCTTTAGCATAACGACCTCAGTATCTGGTATCTTCCTCTTCTTGGTGATGACATCTTTTAGAAACTTCCCGTATGAAGGGATTTGCTCAATAGCTTCCAATAACGGAATATTGACCGAAAGCTTCCTAAAGCTGTCTAAGAATTTCTTGAATTGTGCATCTACCTTCCTTGCCTTTGCACTATTCGGATAGGGGACCGGAACGGCTTGTGCCCTTTGATAAGGTGGCACATAAGGCGTCATTTTCTATGGTTCCTCCTCAGCAACCTGTTCATCATTACCATCCACGGCTATGTCTTCAACCTGCCCTGTGACTGGTGTGGGCTGCTCCGTAGTGGTTTCACCTTCAACTTTATCTTGCGGTATGCTTGTTTCATCCATTCTTGGATTCAACACCTTCTTGCCACTTCTCAGTAAAATGGCCTTGGCTAGCTGGTTTCCCCCGGGAACATTGGTGTTCCCCGGAAAACCCGGATGTGCTGGCTTCTTCAAACTAGCAATTTCAGCTGCCATCTGCGCCATGGAGGTCTCTATGGTCCTCATTTGAGCCCCATGGATATGCAATGTCTGCCAAAATTGATTCATAAATTCACCTTGTTGCTTGATTTGCTGCCCGAATGTGTTCATTAACTCTTGATTTTGCTTAATGACCTGATTGAGCAACTCCGTGCTCTTGTCCTCTGCAGCTGGTGCGGGCTTGGCTTCTGGATCCTACAGAAAATTATTCAGATGCTTCCATGATAACTTTTTGTCCTTTCTCCATGAGTAGTCATTGTTCCTGTACCCTTGTTGTTGTCTCATGTACTTGACTTGAGCCTCATCCTCGGACTCATTTTCTTCTTTTTGCAGTAACTTCTTTGTGAGAAGATCCATCTTCTCATTCAACTCTCTAATTGCCTTTGATTCACTGGCGACTCGTGCTTGCTCAACTGGGCCTCTCTCTCTTTCTCCCCAGGACTGCTTTCTCGCCATGTTCTTGAGTATTTCCCAGCATCTAGTGTCAGTGTTATTCAGAAAAAATCCCGACCCGGCTGAATCCAAATTACTCCTATCATGCTCGGAGAGAGCAAAATAGAAGATTTTTACCTGTGTCTCTTTGTCCAGTCCGTGATGCGGACATCTCCTCAACATAACCTGAAATCGCTCCCAGGTCTTAGAATATGTTTCACCCGCCTGTTGGGTGAAATTGTGAATCTTCCGGATCATGTCGTTAGTCTTCTCAGGAGGGAAGAACCTCTCAAAGAAGTCTTCCACCATATCGTCCCAAGACTCAACGAACTCATCGTCTAGATTATGTAGCCACTCTCTTGCTGCTCCTGCCAAGGAACTTGGGAACAGCTTGAGGTACAAAGCATCTTGTGGAAACCTTTCTATCTTTACCATGTCACAGTTTTCAACGAACTGGCTGATGTGTGCAATAGGATCCTCATTCTTCAGCCCATGAAACACATTTGATTTTACCAAATTAATCAACGCTGGATCGATCTTATATGTCGATATGTTGATCGCCTGCTTTTTTATAGGCCCCTTTGAAGCTGATGAGGAAGAAGCCTTGATCTTCTCCCATATGGTCTGTGGCTCGGCCATGTCTTCTGGTTCAGATTCAGAATCTATCTCTTCTTGGTACTCTTGCTCGTAATACTCCTCGTCCTCAGGTCCCGGAAGTGGAATCTTGGGTGTGCGATTGTCGTAGTCAGTACTACGTGTCTGCACCATGCAACGTACCTGAAATGAGAAAAGTTAGTTCAGTATAGTGCTTTGACGAGTATAAAAATGAATGAACAATAGAAAGAAAATATTTGAAGTTGAATGAAAATTATAAAAATAAAATGTGGCCTAGAGTGGCCGCTCGTAGCACTCAAAGTGCCAACAATTCGCCGTATCCCCGGCAACGGTGCCAAAAACATGACGTGTATTTTACTACGCGCTAAAACGCAAGTATACGCATCGAGTAGTACAGGCCTTTGTGAGGCCCGAGTCGAACACAGGGATACACTGAATTATTGGAGACTCCTACTAACTATTTGCGATCAGCTAAGCCAAATAACAAATTGGGGTTTGTTGTCAAAATTAAAAGAAAGTAAAAATAAAACAAAGCAACCAATCAATTAAATGTTAATTTAATCAATTCAAAAGAGTATCTTTAGGATTGCGGTTTCACCGTGGGTTATCATTGTATTAGGTTTCATATAATTCCTCAATCTTCTCTCTCTATCCGGGTAGTGGCCTGAAAATAGAATTACCCACTGTCGTGGTGCAATTCACTACTTAGGTTTAGGTTGATTCCACCGTCATAGTAATCTATTCCCTAAACTAAGTGCATTACGAACGATCTCTCAGTTTCCACCATTAATTTTACACCTCCTTTGTCAAGGGATTTATTGATTAATGTAGGTTTCGTCTCTTTTCAACCGTTAACCCTTCTGTCGAAGTGATTAAGGGCGTTATGTTATTATTATGGTGATCAAGCATAACAATATATGGAGAAAACGAAACTATACCACGGATTTAAGAGAGAAAATATGAGTTATTAATATAAAACTGTCATACAATGCATTCCCGGGCTACTCCCGGTCCTAAAGATGGAGGGGATTAGCCCCGCATGTTCATCTCGCACAAATACATGGTAGAAATAGGGAAAATCATATGAAAAATGTGAATTAAATGGGAAAACCCCTGAACGGAGAAGAACCGGTTGATCCTTTGCGTAGAACACGAGCTTTCCCGCCTCTCGGTGGTGAAATCCGTCTTCGGCAGCGTCCGGATCGACAGGTATGAACTTCTGGCCTCCATTCTCCTTTCTCTCCCTCCTCGGCACTTGTGCAATGGCCAAATTAGATCCTCATTTCGTCCGGGCGGCCGTCATTAGGTATAAGTCCCTAATTAGGTCGTCAATTAACTCCAGCCGTCCGATTGAAATCAATCTGAATCCAATGCATATCTGACGGTGTCGATACCATCGACGCGGGTCAATACCATGTAGTAGCGACAGCCTTCTTGTCTTTTAGTCCGAGTGCATGTAGCCATCTCGATACCATCGACTTGGGTCGATGGTATCGACTACCCTGTAGCGTCGGTTTTGTAGTTTAGCGACGCTGTAGCCTCAATGTGTCGATGGTATCGACTTGGGGTCGATACTATCGACAGCTTCCTCGCCAGCAACCTGAAGGGGTCTCGATACCATCGACTTGAGTGTCGATGGTATCGACTCTTTGTTGCTCCTTTCGGCTGGCAACCTGTGGCCTCGTCGATGGTATCGACATCCGTCGATGGTATCGACGGAAGCAGATACTTGTTTTTCCTGAAATCCAAAGACAAGATCAAATAAATCCACACGAATTATGATAATGTGATAATTAATGCTCAAAATGATAAAACTAAGGGGATTTGACATAAAATGATGGCAAAGACCAAAATGGATGAATTATGCAATATTAACCATAAAAATGACTAGTACAAGCACAAAACACATATCAAAAAGGTCTATAAATGCGACTCAAAATCATCGCATCATAGAGGTTGTCAATGATAAAGCTAGGGAAATATTGGCCGAACAATGAAATAGAGATTGGGTGAAAGTTTGTTTTGCATGGGTACTATTAAGTATTACACAGTCATCGGTTGATCACAAAAAAAATGACACTGAAGAAATATTTCTCTATTTTTTTACCAAAACTCGTCACTTAAGTTGAGGACTTAGACATCGATTTTCTATAAAAAACTATTTCTAGATGCCATTATCTAAACAAAAAGAATGGCCTGAGTAAGGATGACTCATTGATTGTCTACCTCAAACCAACACCTAATCTAGCTACCTTGGTTTGCTATAAAAAAACAATACTAATGGCCATTATACTAATGAAAAAAATTGACTTGAGTAAGACCTGATTCATTAGTTGGTTACTGCAAACTGATGCCTAATCTAAGGACTTAGACATCGAATCACTAAAAGAAACTAATGCCAGAGGCCCTTATCAGAATGAAAAAATTGACATGAGTAAAGCCTTAGTTGTTAGTTTATTCTGGGTGAACCGACACTAGAGAGAAATTTAGCGGAACACTTTTTTCATGGGGACATGGTGCAAATTCTCCGTCGTTGGTTTTTTGATAAAAAATGACACCGGTTGTACAATTTTTCATGATTTTTTAGAGAATAAATGTCAGTTTTGCAGAAGACAAACTGACTCCAGAAGCATTTTGAAGGAAAAATTATTTCGCTTGATGGCATTTTTTGTCAGTTCTATGAAAACCGATGCTCATCTTAAAATTATTGAAGGCATATATCTTTCACTAAAATATTGTATTTTGAGGGTTATTTCAGATTAAAATATATCTAACGTTATAGAAAAATCTATACTCATGTCTTTTCTAAATCGACAAGACTTGATCAATGGTGACTTTTATGCTAATGAACTGACATTGTTTGGTCTATATTATCATTTTTGCTTTGGAACTAACGCCAGGAAAAGTGACATCAGAGGTAAAAAATGTACTAGTGTTAATGTCTTGTAATTAACATTGTTAGGAATACCTATTATATAGATGAGAGTACATATTGTTATAGGTAAGCAAACTTTGCTAAATCTAAACTAACTAGAACCTATATTTGTGGATCATGCAAGGATGCAACTACACATTCATTATCATTGTGGTTTCTTGGTATTCAACTTGACATGTTGCATAAGATGATAAATTGGGTAAAGATCCTAACAACCCCCTCCCAGTATCCCTTTGTGACGTTATCTTGGGAAAAATAAAAGTCACTTTTGATGAATTTTGTCTCATCATGAAAGACATGATTGGCCGAGAGGTACATGGCTCCAATATTATCACACCACTATATGTGTGGTTTCCGAAGAGGTTGGAGGAGTTCTTTCAGCAGTGCTTGAACCTAAAGTAACTCGGTAGTAGTGTTAGAAATGGCATGATATTTGAATTATGTTTCTAAGTGGGATATATTTTGTTTCTGGTCTGCAGACCATGAAGTGATATTAGAACCTAGAAAGATCACATAACCTCCTAAAGATTTTCTATCATCTGGACATCCAACCTAATTAGCATCCTAAAAGGAGTGAAGTGAAAGACAAGAAAAAGAGGTGACTGATAGAGAATCAAATTGCTGAATTTTTCAGTAGCAAAGGATTTGTTTGACTATCACCCAATGTTCATCTGTAGGTTGTGACATGTATTGACAAACTTTATTGATGGAAAAACTGGTATCTGGTCAAGTCAATGTGAGATATTGGAGTACCCCATAGTGTTTTGATATATAGGTTGGATTAGGGAGGGAGTTATTGGTATTAGTGAGTTTGTCGTAAGGCAGATAGGCATGGATATGTGTTTGTTTATATCCATGTGACTACAATGGACAAAATCGGTTATGTATTTGCAATTAGGAGAGAAGATGTCCATTGGGTGAACTAGACATTTCATTGTCCAAGAAGTAATTGATTGAGCATAAGGCTTTAACCATAAATTGATACGAAGATAAGATAAGAGGTTGAGTAGATGAGTGTGGTGATCATTGGTGAGCATGATGTCATCCACGTATATGAGAGCATAGAGGATATCATTTGTATGTTGAAAAATGAAAAGAGAGGTTTCCGTCTTGGAAGATAGGAATCCATTGGTATGGAGAGAATGACTAAGTTTAGAAAACCATGTTGTATAAATGAAAAATATGGTGTGGATGGGACTTATCAATGAACATTGGAGGTTGAGCCATGAGCACTTTGTTTGTGAGGTCACCAAGGAACAAGGCATTATTGATATTAAGTTGATGGATTGGCCAATGGTTTGAAATGGATAAAGCAAGGATGACTCACATGGTAGTATTTTAACCAATGTACTAAAAGTCATACTGTAATGACCCCTCCCCCTGTTATCCCCTATTTAGGTGAACTGAGAGGGTAAGGGCCATTATCAATCATAGATGACCGCATGTTTAGCAAATAACTAGAAATAATTAATAAATTTTACTAAATAGGAAAGACTTGTACAAGATTGAATTTTCACAAAGGAATCACATAATATGTTTTCTAAACTGGAAACAAGAAGCAAAACTAACTATATCCTCTAAAGATTACATTACTCTTTGTTTGTTTGGTGTCTTCTTCTTGAATGTCCTCTTTCCATTATACTTGTAGAAATAACAACAGATTATCCTAATACTACATGAAACAAAAGCATGGTCAGTATAACAAGTTATACTAGTATGTGGGGGAATCAAAATGTTCACATCTATTTGTAACAACATAACCAAGCAATTATTGTTCCAATTTTTTTTTATCATTTTCTTTATAACTTCTCAACCATTTTTACTCAACCTCTAGTATACCCTGTCTTAGGGTTTTGACCTACTGTGGATTTTAGGATACTTCTCAATCTAGATTTAGGTACCTTATTGGCCACCTATCAATCTAGAGCTAGGTGCCATTAGGTCTTCCCAACATGGAGTATGATCTCTCATGACCTTCCCAATCTAGGTCCTGGTCTATCCTTCCCAACCTGGGGCTTTCTCTTTAGTCATCACCATGACTCTACCTTTCTTTACATTCACAATTTCTAGAGTTGGTATGCGGGTTTGAGCAAGTTATAAGCAAAATATTATGATAGCCATAGTGACTTTATATATTGCAAGAAATAAATATCATCAAAGCATTTAATTTCAAGCATCTCGTAAAACCTCAAGAAATGCCAGGAAACTAAAGCAATTAGTCATAGGTGTAGCCACATACCTTGATCAGGTGTTCTAGATGTCCAAGCAAGAGAAATCAATCAATCAACTAAGAAAATTTATCCTAAAAGTTCAAGAAATGTGCCCATGCATCATTATGGGTTACTAAGTTCACTTTAATTTTCAAAGAAACATTAATTTATCAAATTATGGGTTACAAAGTTCAAATAACTTTCAAGCTGCTATTTTTATTTAGAAAAGATCAAATTTTTATCATCAATTCAATATAACACATTAAGATCATAAACTCTTGAAACTTCGGGTTTTGTAGTTCATTTAACACATTAAAGATGTTAACCTTAGGAGCTTCTCGAACTAGAAGCATATTTAGGCCACGACTATATTTTTATTGGTTTCTATAGATTTTCCTAAGCAAAAACCATATATTAGTTGCTATTATCTGATCATCCTACTACTTTCTAGAATTTTTACAAGTTTATTACTTATGGACCAATCATCGGCGGTCAACTAGAAAAAAGGCCACTAGACCCGCCTTGCCGACGCGGGTGGGCTAAGCCAATGGGATCCAGCCAACTCGGCTCCCATGCTCACGTGGCGAAGACTACTAGACTGAGTTAAAGAATAGATAAAAAACCAAAATATAACATCCCAAGATTTGATGCCTCAGATAACATGATCTTCAAAGGAATGATTGGACTACCCATATCACCAAGGTGCACCTCCTTTTTCGAGAACCCATCACTAAAGAACTCCATAGTTAAGCATGCTCAACTTGGAGAAGTACTGGGATGGGTGACCTGTCGGGAAGTTGATCCTAGCATTCGCGTGAGTGAGGACAAAGCGCGCAGTTAAGGCTTCGAGCATTTTCAATCCGGATTATAAACAATGAGCCCTTGGGGAGGTGGTGGTGGGGGTTGGGGGAGTTGAGTTGTTATGAGCCTGAGTTGTGGGGGAGGTGGTGGTGGGGGTTGGGGGAGTTGATGCTCTTAACTGAGTTCGAGTTCGAGTTATGAGTTGTGGGGGATGTGAGGTTATGAGTTCTTGAGTTGTGGGGGATGTGGGGTTATGAGTTCTTGAGTTATTGAGTTATTTGGTTTTGAGTAAACCCCGAACACCCTACTCTGATTTACTTGAACAACCCTCCCTTACAGTGTTTGGCATCAATCCCATGAATCTCAACCTCCTGCTCTTCGCCTAAGCGGACGGAATGCTTACCGAAGCCCATATCCGTGGAATGCTCTGAAATAGCCATATGTCTCTGCCCTGTCCTCTAAAGAAAGACCAGTACAGTCGTCATTCCTGAAACTGTATTAGAGCCTTGGGAAGTGGGCCCATGTGTTACAAATGGTATCAGAGCCATAACCCCTCCAGTAGGTGGGGCCCACATGGGCATGTGGCATGCCAGTCTTGAGCCGTGCGATCCAGGCATGTAGGAAAGGGCTCTCCATGGTGACGAAGCCACCCATGCGCTGGTATTCCGTGATCGGGAGTTGGGTGTCCATGGGTCATTCTGGGTCTGCATAGAAATGGGGAAATATTATAAGGCCATATAATTGAGCCTTGACGAGGACGTCAAGAGTCTAAGTGGGGGAGATTGTAACATCCTAGGATTTGAGGCCTCAGATAACATGATCTTAAAAGGAATGATTGGACTACCCATATCACCAAGGTGCACCTCCTTTTCTGGGAACCCATCACTAAAGAACTCCATAGTTAAGTATGCTCATCTTGGAGAAGTACTAGGATGGGTGACCTGTTAGGAAGTTGATCCTGGCATTCACGTGAGTGAGGACAAAGCACACAGTTAAGGCTAGTGGTGGTCTGTGGGGACAGTCGTCATTCTTGAAACTCTACTAGAGCCTTGGGCAGTGGGCCCATGCATTACACAAAAGGTCTTACATGTTTTGTAGTGGAAGTAAGGGCAATATGGTCTTTACACCAAGGTTCTTCTTCTTCCTCAACACTATCCTCCTCACGAACCAACCAGTCAACCAATGAGTTGACTTGGAAATATATGCTTCCTTATCAACAACTAAAGACTCCTCCATCTTTAGTTTCTAGTTTCCTTTCTTGATCAAGGTAGAGGATGAATGCTCTGCCATTGGATCTCTGATCTGACGGTCCCAATGACACACACCGATTAAAATGATGATAAAAGGATTTCCAATATGAATCGAAATTGTGACATTTAATGTCATTCCTTTCACTTTAGGAATTTTTATAAAATCCATATCTCTCAAACCATGCATCTTTATAATCCCAAATTTTAAGGGTAAGTCTTTGATGACTTAATATATACATGTTCCATGTTTGGAACCAAAAATAAAAAATAAAGAGGGACTTTTCTTCATATGCAAGTGATCTACTTATAAGGCACATATTATGCATTAATCATCTTTCTCCCTTTCTTTCTTTTCTTTTTCTTTATTTGTCCATTCTTTTAAAGAAACCTAGTATGCAAGAAAACTATTTATTAGTGGCCATCCATGCCACTTTCTAGATAATTCACGTGAGTGAGGACAAATCACACAGTTAAGGCTAGTGGTGGTCTGTGGGGACAGTCGTCATTCTTGAAACTCTACTAGAGCCTTGGGCAATGGGCCCATGCATTACACAAAAGGTCTTACATGTTTTGTAGGGGAGGAAAGGGCAATATGTTCTTTACACCAAGGTCCTTCTTCTTCCTCAACACTGTCCTCCTCATGAACCATCCAGTCAACCAATGAGTTGACTTGGAAGTCTATGCTTCCTTATCAACAACTAAGGACTCCTCCATCTTTAGTTTATGGCTTCCTTTCTTGATCAAGGTAGAGGATGAATGCCCTGCCATTGGATCTCTGATCTGATAGTCCCAATGACACACACTGATTAAAAGGCTGATAAAAGGATTTCCAATATGAATCGAAATTGTGACATTTAATTTCATTCCTTTCACTTTAGGAATTTTTATAAAATCCATATATCTCAAACCATGCATCCTTATAATCCCAAATTTTAAGGGTAAGTCTTTAATGACTTAATCTATACATGTGCCATGTTTGGAACCAAAAATAAAAAATAAAGAGGGACTTTTCTTCATATGCAAGTGATCTACTTATAAGGCACATATTATGCATTAAAATTCAACTTTTTCCCTTTCTTACTTTTCTTTTTCTTTATTTGTCCATTCTTTTATAGAAACCAAGTATGCAAGAAAACTATTTATTAGTGGCCATCCATGCCACTTTCTAGATAATTCTACACATTTACCACATATACATACAATTATCATCTATTTCTTTTCTTTATGCTCAATATGGGATTTTATTTTATCCTTTCTCCATTATATCCATCATTGTATTAATAAAATAGTGACACACATGAAATCATCATTAAAGTGAAAATTTGTAAGGAAGTCCATTCTTTAAAACAATGCACCCAACATTCCAAACAAGTCTCTTTTCATAGAATAATTGCATTTCAATTATTTAAAACACATGTAAAATTGAGGTTATAACATCCTTCCCCTCTTATAGAAATTTCGTCCTAAAAATTCGACCAATCATTCAAACAATTCAGGGTAAGACTTTTCCACGGCTGTCTTCATCTTCCATGTGGTTTCATCCTCTCCATGGTGATTGCAAAGAACCTTTCCCATCTCTATCTTTTTACTCAAAAGCTCTTTCAACTTGGTATCCAGTGACCTCATAGGTGACTCAAGGTATGTCATCCTCCCTTGGAGTTCAATAGGTTCAATGCTCAACACATGGCTCAACTCCTTCACGTAGCACTTTAGATTAGACACATGGACTCGTCGTGCATCATATTATATTGAGGGTAAGGCTAAATGATAAGCAACTTCACCAATCTATTCTAGAATCTCAAACATACCCACGTATTGGGGACTCGACTTTCCTCTATTCTTATCTATAGATCAGAGGGGTCGAATTTTCAAAAACACATGTTCACCCATAGTGAAGTGCAAGTCAATACGCTTTGCATCAACATATGACTTATGTCGTTCCTGGGCTATCTTTAGCCTTTTTTTGGTAACCCAGGAGACTCGTAAGGCTTGCACCGAGCCAAACCTGGGAAGCTCAACCCCATACCATAAGGAATGTAGCCCATTAAGTTGCATAGAGGTCGACTGTGATACGGGGGAAACAATTATAAATAACACCACCAGGGGGATTCGAACCCGAGACCCTTCATGACGGGCCCCGTGCTGCAACCACCTGGGCTACTACTCGCCTGCTGGTTCTCTTCAGCCTTTGCTTAATCAAAGCAACTTTCTCAGCATACAAATGTAGTTCCTCTAACCTCAATAAGGTCCTCTCACCAACATCATCCCAATGAAGCAGTGAGTGACACAACCTCCTAGAAAGATCTTCGTATGGCGGCATCCCAATACTAGAGTGGTAGTTGTAATTGTAAGAAAATTCAGCTAAGGCCAAGTACTGCTCCCATGATCCACCCCAATCAAGCTCATATGCTCTCAATAGATCCTCTAAAGTCTAGATTGTACATTCTAACTGTCCATTAGTCTGGGATGATAAGTTGTGCTAAACTTCCATCTAGTGTCGAGTTCTTCATGCACTTGCTTCCACAACTTGGAGGTGAACATAGGGTTATAGTAAAAACTAATTGAACTCCAAACACCATGCAGTCGAACTATATCTCTAATATATAGTTTGGCTACGTCTGTCACCTTGGCAGTGATCTTTAAGGCAAGGAAATGTGTTGACTTGGTAAGTCAATTTACCACAACCCATATTGCATGATGAACTTTCTTTGTCTTGGGGAGACCCACCACAAAGTCCATTGGTGATATGTTCCCATTTTCACTCAGAAATCTCAATTGATTGCAGTAATCCACCGGGTCGATGGTGTTCATCCTTCATCATCTGGCACGTGAGACAACTTGCCACATATGCCGCTATATCTCTCTTTATTCCAGGCCACCAAAGGTATCACTATAAGTCTTTAAATATCTTGGCAGTGATGAGGTGTACCATATACTTAGAACCATGAGCTTCTTGATAGATTTGATTCTTCAAGGGTGAATCTTTAGGAACCCAAATATGAAGATTGTAGAAGATTCCACCATATACTCCCACTAAGAGATGTATCTGAGGTTTCTCCAACAAACCTTTCATCTTGTCAAGCTCTAGGATGGCTAACTGGGCAACTACCAACTCAGTCAACAAGTCTGGTTTTATCTGAATGTTAGCCACACATATCCGGTCTTCTAATGGCTGCGGAGTCCACTTAGCATACTCTTCTGATTCTCTCCACTAGTAGATAAAACAATTACACACCTAAGTTGTTTCTGACTAAGAGCATCGACTACTACATTAGCTTTTCCAGGGTGATAGGCGATGGTGAAATCATCATCTTTTGTATACTGCATCCATCATCTTTGTCTTAGGTTTAGGTCCTTCTGAGTCAAGAGTCACTTCAAGCTCTTGTGGTCGATGAGGATTTCAAAAGTGGCTCCATAAAGATAGTGTTGGCATATTTTTAGGGCATGCATAATCACAACCAGTTCTAAATCATGTGTTGGGTAGTTCACTTCATTTGTCTTGAGCTATGTGGAGGCATAAGCAACAACATGCCTATTTTTCTCTAGCACACATCCGAGCCCCATCTTCGATGCATCGGTGAAGGTCATAAAACCTTCATTGCCTAATGGTAGAGTCAACATAGGAGTTGTTGTACCGACCCCACCCCTTAGCAACCCAAATTAAGGAAGGCCAATAAGCTAGAGTCGTTATCCCAAAACAAGATCATATAGTTTTTGCAAATAATAAAAAATAATTAATAAATTCTACCACAACTAAGCTTAAGGCCGGATAAAAAATTTCTTTTCACATACCTTCCAAAAATAGGAGCTCAGAACATTACCCATAGAGAGCACTAACTATAACCCTTCGAACATTATTTTCCCTTATTCTTTTTCAATGCCACCTTATTGAGTATTCTCTTTTCATAAACTTAACTGCATATTTCCCTAAAATGCCGACAAACAAAATGTCGGTCAGTATAATGAATTACAATGGTACGTGGATAAAACCAAAAATTTGTAGATAATTGTAAAAACCTAATCACAACAATTATTTGTTACAAACAACATTTACTTTTTCTTTATAACTTCTCAACCGTTTATACCTAACATCTGGTATTCCCTCTCATAGGGTTTGTATCCCTGCAACGGACATTAGGCTACCTCTCAATATATATCTAGGTACCTCTTTGGAGACCTCTCAATCTTGAGATAGGTGCCATAAGGTCATCCCAACCCGGGGCTTGGTATGACCTTCCCAACCTAGGGCTTGGTCCATTAGTCATCATCATGACTATACTCATCTTTTCATTCATTTACCCCAGAGGTGGTATGTGGGTTCGAGTAAGTTATAAATATTATAAGATGATAGTCATAGCCACTTATAGATTGCAACAATTAAAGTTCATCCAAGCATTTAATTTCAAGAAATTGATAATACCTCAGAAATAGATGTGAAACTAGAGTGATTAGCCATAAGTGTAACCAAATACCTAATTTGGTAGTCTCAAAATCAATCAAGGTAGCTAATCCAACCAAGATGTCCAATTAACCAAGACAAGCAACACTGCAACAAAAATAACATTAATGGCATTTTATTTTTTGGCTTTTGTATTAAAAATCCACTAAACCTTCATGTACACTGGCATTTTTAATCAAATGTCTCTATATGCCCATTATAATTGTCCAGCACAAAATTCCAATGATAATGGCTTTTATCTGTGGCAATTTATTATTGCCTATAATTTATAGACACTACGTTTCCTTAATTTTCTCCTAACCCTCCCATGTGCCCCCTCTAATGCCCCCGATGGTCATCTGTGGCGTGACTTGCTGCACCCTAGGGGTGGCAGGGGGTGAGAGACTCCCACTAGGGCTGTCTTCATCGAGCGACCCTCTTCGGGGCTCGGGGGCCGAGAGATCATCATCGGCCACTGGTGGATCGTGGTGTTAGGATCCCTATGCGGCGAAGTAGGTACAACTTGCAATTGAGTGGTGGGGAAGACGGTGTCCCTGGCAAGCTAACTTTCGAAGGGTGAAGACGGAGGCCTTGGCCTTCAGCTTGTGTGGAGACCACAACACATGGAGAGTATATGGCCCCCCTTCTTCTTCACCTTCTTTCTTCATTGCCTGATAGTGCTCCATCTATCTCAGAGTTCCAAGCACGCTTCTTTTCCTGGAAGACCATCCATGGTGGATTGAGGTCGGGGACACACCCCCTCTGTGACCTGGATGTGGTGGTGTATGGGGATGGTGGGGAGTAGGGTGAAATAGTGGGACAAAGTGGAGATGACGCTTCCTCTCCCCCTTCTCCTATTGCAGGTGACAATGCATCTGATGATTAATCTACAATACATGTTGGAGAGAATCTTTTGAACTTCATGCAATTTTGCTGTGTTTATGGGCCGATGAATCTACTTTCTGCTACCACTCACTTATAAGAATAATTGATCATGATAGTCTCCACTACATCTCTTCAAATCAGTTTTGTTAACATCCTTTCCCTTGGCTATGTTGAGAATAGTCTTCCTCAATGTTCTCGTGACCTATAAGGGAAGAATCAAACCACTAATATATGATTTACCAACATAAAACCTCCAAAAGCCATATAAACAATTTGATAGCAATGACCCTGATCACCCATGTGTGCATTGAAGCTCCTCCATCCTCCCCTAATAGCCTTCTCACTAGTCATGGATCTAGGCTTGCTCGAAATGTACATGTGTGGCAACTGTTGTAGGCTGGTAGGCCCTGGAAATTATTAACACGAGGTTCTATTACATATTGGCCTACCCATTGGGACTAATCTTGGGTTCAATCTAGTTCATTCTCAATGCAACCATAAACAACCTGAATGATCGTTTCAATTATTATAATGTATTCTCTTACTATTGGTATAAATTATCTTGATCAGAGAACTATTATAACCGATACAAATATCACTTAAGTTAAAACTGATCTTCATCTTTTTTTTCTATGGTATTTGGATAGGGATGTTAGGAGATTGTTGTTGCACTTGTTTATGTTGATTGTGACCATGTCGAGAACAACTACAAGAATGTATGTTTGTTTAAAATTAGAATATTCACACTTGATGAATGTAATTTGATTTTGTGCATCTGCTGGAGTCTTGCTTTTTTTTACCATGAAAACATAAATCATACATGCCTAATTATCATCGTAACTATTTCTTAATTCACTTTGTATATGTAGTGTAACAATACAAGTTTTCTTGAGCACTAACCATTTCTACAAACTGGTCAAATAGTTGTAGCTTGTCAAGGCTGCACCATTTGTAGAGGGTTGTTAAGAAAACCTTATTTTTCCAAAACAATATGCAAGTATGATAGAAATACTCCTCTCTCTTTTATTTTCTTAGAACAATATATTATGTGGACAAGTTTATAAAGGAGGCAATATTGTTATATTGTAGCTCAATCCAACAAAAGGATATTTAGAGCTTGGTCATAAATCTAGATTGGTACATGCGTGGAAAGGAAGTTAGGCAGGTGAGACGATCGCATAGTTGTAGCATCATTAGTTAAAGTAGAAAATTTATGTGATTAGATCTTGTTGATTAATAATTGCAGTAGTAGATCTTTTTAGAAAGAGAGGGAATACTACTAACTACTGATTATGATATTATAAAATGCAATGAACTGGGAACCCTTTTGTATCATTATACTTTCTTTATTGATTAAAAATGATCTTTAAGGGCTCCTCATCGATATCTACATAAGTGATTTAAGGTGTAATTTCATAGTGTTTCTTGAGATGTGAATAATGTATCTTTAATTTTTTCTTTGAACTCTAGGTACCAGCATGAAGGTATCAAGTAGCTTTCTTTCTTGAGGTGATTTAAGCTTCATGTGCTATTATGAGATGACATGAAAGTAGGTAAATTTCTTTAGGCATCTGCCATAGTAGATTCTGATATAGCTGAAAGATGTAATGACACCACCATATTACATACTATGTTGTTCATCATTAGCCATTCAACTTTTGTTGGGCATTAGGCATATGAAATAGATAAATACAATGGTGATTCTCTAGTCTCTATTCTCTAGTATGTTGGTTCTCCTCAAGATTGGATACTACTTGGGAACACTTTTGGAAACTATAATGTTGTTATAGCTCCGTATGATTTTGTACTCTCTACTCTCCAATTTATGATTATACTTCATTAGTTTTCCACTACCTTTCTTAGTTATTGTTAATTGATAGATTAATTGATATGACATACAAGGAGCAATATTTCATGACTGTATTAACTGATATGACATAAAAGGAGCAGTATAGGAGCAATATTTCTATGTTTCTTCATCAGTGATATGACATACAAGTCTGCAAATTATCTTTATGATTAATGTAAGATTACATTCTACATTTAGACTTAACAAATGCTAGCTAAACCTGGCATGTCATACATAGAAAAATTTAGAAGTAATAACATATGGATGTCTGACCTTTTTTTAATATTTATACTCTATTGTAGGAGAAGGCACAATAGGATGACCTTATAAGATCAAGAAATACATAGTGTGAATGGGCAATGTGGCTAGACAAGCAGTGCCACCAATACGGTATGTTGGAACTTGAATGAAGAAGAGGTGAGTGGCAAGAAAAGAACAAAGACACAACATGGCACATGAATTAAACATTCTTTAGAGAGTTCACCTTCATATTAGTTATTCTTCCTTGTGTACTAGTGCATGGGACCAACTGATTTAACCAGCCCAGGTATATATCAGTGCCCAACTTATGGGTAGTGTGCACACTCCTCACCAGTCTAGTGTGGTTTTCAGTGGACTAACTACGTCTACAAATTATCATCTGATCTCTGCACACTACAACAATATCAAAGGTGAAAAAGGTTTTTTAATTCTGATGCAAGGAAAGAAAAAACATGGTGGATGGAAACACTTTCACAAAATTATTTTATCATTGAGTAATTAATTTCTAACATAGATTTTTTTTTGAAGACACAACATTCATTACATTAAAGCCATACGGCATCTACATGTAAAGGGAGATACACCAACCGAACACAAAAAAGTAAAGAATAGATACAATAACCAGAAACTCATATCGGAACGTGATAAGGACAATGATGTATTGATCTCTCTTCTATATCGCTGACCAAAATAGCTTTTTATGAGAGATTCCTTCAACCTGAGATTATATCTGATATAAAGTATATGCTCCAAACCAGTGACCGAAGAAGTGCTCACCTTCGCACTTGCTGCCATATAACAAAGAAGCAAAAAAAGACCTAACATGAAAGGAGGACACAAACCACATGACAACATAGAACCTATAACTCACTAAAGCAACAACACCTACCTAACAACACAACGTCCCACAAAAAAGGACGAGAAACACAACTACCAACGATGAGCACTAAGGTTGCACCAATTAGGAGACCCAGGAAGGAGGCCAACACCCAAGGATGCAGATACAGAGGAAGGACGGCTCATGCGAGTACAAAGGCGGGGAGTAGAGGGTGCCGGGAACTCCACCACCACTGCGAACAGGGGGCAGAAGACCCACACGAAGCCCAAAACCCAGCTTCTTCCTCCTCTGCCTGGAGCACCAAGGGGCGCCCGAGCCCACCGTCCGCCCAAGAAGGAACCCAAGGCACGACACGACCAACCAACGAGCACATAAAACTCCTACGGGCAGAGACTAGAAAACGACCCGCCGCCAGGAAGCAGACCCGAAGGAGAAGCCTCCAGCCTTCCGCCTCACAATCCCCTGCGATCGGCTTCCATGATTAGAATCATGGTTGAAGAAAACACCTATTTGATGGTGCCAAGATGATTTGCAGGCCAGAGCCCTAACGCCTAAACACCAGCGGGAGGCAAAGGAGGACAGGTAGCAGGACAAAGAGGAGTCGAGCTCCAACGAGCGCCATCACCAGCAGACGCGGGTTGAAGGAGAGGCCCGGGGGGAGAGGGCGGCGCACGCCGGCGGCCCAGCCCCTCCCCCAAGCTGAAACGGGAGCGCCGCTGAAACCTAAATCGCCACAGCGGTGAAGGGAGCGCCGCACAACGAGTTCTAACATAGATTATTCTATTTTTTGTTGTTGTTTAATTTTTTTTTATTGGTTGGTTTGCATCTTAGCCGCATAATACCACAAAAAGTTACATGAATGAGACATTTGGCATGAACCAGTTTATCAATGCACCTCTGGAACTAGAATCTCTCGTAAGTCAAGTGTTCTTGCAAATAATGTAGACCGATACTTGTCAAATTCACGTAGATATCAGTCAACTAATGAAGATTCTCCAAGCTAGTTGAGATGCATAGAAGGATGAAGTTACTACATGATCTTCTCCTCTATACGTGAGTGCATATATTCTTGTTTGTTTTGTACTTTTTCTTATAATTTACATAAAGAATACTATCTTGCCAATGCATAAAGTAATTTATGATTCTCATGACATGTGCGACTCGTTGGTCATGTTTTGATGAGAAATGTTCTTTCGTTGAATAATATGATAAATCTAACAATGAACTTTAATAGAAAGCAAAATTGAAATAAGTGTCATAACACATCCTATTGACAACTAGAAATGTGATCATTTGAGAAGAAAGGAATCTCCAACATTGTGAATCCAAGTTTCTCTTAATTTGAGGGTACAAGCTAGTACATTACATATTAATACATTCATGTAGATCTGCAAAATACATACTCATATGTATCCTAATTTCAGTTTGGTTACAGTTCTGACTCATATAATTACATTCCTACCTTTCATGTAGGTTCCATACAAAACTTCTTCTCTTATTCCACACTCTTATTGTTTTCTAACCTTCATAGTTGTGTTATGGATCATCATATTGGAACTAACTGCAAATCTCAAAAAAATAGCTCCATGAGTACATCCAACAACTGCTAAGTATCCCCTATTAAGGTTTTATGAAGCAAAGTTTTGATGCTGACATTAATGGTGAGTTAGTTGCATTAGTTGTTGTTCTTAAATTCTTCATAGGTAAAACCATCATTCAACTTTTTTAAATCGGAATACAATGAATGTGTAGACATCCAACTTGTTTAGATTTTGCAACCTTCAGTTGGAAATCTCCTTCTTTGAATAGTTGTATCATGCACATCACAAGACCTTGATAATCTAAAATGAACTGCTTGTAGTCCTCTACCCCTTCCTAGAGTTGAGGAAGCATATGATTTGATTTTGACGATTCGAGGTTCAGGTTTGTTCCAAGTTATTGTCTCATAGTAATCTCATGGATGCCAATAATATTATACTATGTTCCTAGAAAATCCACGATAGATATGTGTTGATCTTTAACTTTCTGCATATCAGTAGGTTAATATTAAACTTCCAATGAAGCTTGTACTCAAATATTGCTACATCTTCAAACATGTATCAGATATGATTATCTGTAATCTATAATCTCTTTGCATGACTATTTGTGAAAAATGCACTTATGGACGTTCTTTGCATCATTTTCAGGTACTTGGACCATACTTTGGATGGACGAGAGAGAAGGAAGAATTTCTAGAGTTCCTCCACTCATGGAGGGGTCTAAAGAAGGCCCCAAAGCTCCCTCAACCTACCCCCAATGGCCAAGATTCATCATCAAGAAAAGAAGTCCGTGGAAGATTGAAGTTGAAGTTCATTTTCCTACTGCATACCCTAAAACGGCCATGGGCATAACCCCATGGTCATATTGTTTATTGTGAAGAATCGACAAAATCAATAGGGATTTTCACCAAATTTCCCACGGTCGTGGCCACCAGCACGACGTGGCCCTTTCAAGACACAATGGTCGTGGCCAACAGAAGAGAGAACAGTTGTGGCATCCCACAACGGTCGTATTGTTTATTGTAAAATCAACAGGGAATTGTGCCTGAATGCCCACAGTCGTGGCCTCTCACCACAGCTGTGGCCCTTGAAGATCAATTTGCATGTGCTACTCCCCCACTATCAAGGTCTCCTCCTCCAAAATGGTTATCTTACTCACCACGGCCATGGTGTTACTCACCCAACACGATCGTGGCACACCTCAACGGCCGCAGCCACATCAGGGATTCCACCAGAATGTAAATCTATTTCTTGAAGGAGCTCTAAAGTTGGCATGTTGAAAAGTAGATAGTCATATCTGGGAAGAGACAGATCCAATGATGTGGAATTTATTGTATAGAATAGAAAAATATTGTATGAAAGTATATCATTTGTGTTATTCAATATAAAGGGGCAAGGTAAAATGTCCTCCCCAAGTAATTCTCACTTGATTATAAATAAAAAATATTCATATTTTTGGAAGAGTGAGTTTGTCTACAATTGACATTCATTTAGAAATCATGATAATTAATTGAAAACTTAATGACTAAAAGCCATGAAAATGTAGTACTACAGAACTAGTATGTCATTAGTGGCTTTTTTTATACGCCATTAAACACAACAAGAACATTTTCATACAACAACATAATACAAAATAGTGGCATTTGTATAAAAGCCAATTGATGGATAGTGGCATTTTTATAAATGCCAAATGATATTTAGGGGCATTTATTTGGTATTTATTGGAAGCCACTAAAGCCAAATGTTTAGTGGGGTTTACAGATTATTCCACTATCTTTCTAGTGGCATTGGTACTAGAGGCATTTTTTAAAATGTCAAAAAATGACATTAACATGTTTTGTGGCATTTATTTTTTTTAGTGACATTTCTAAAAGGCCACTAATGTGAATGTTTGTTGTAGTGCAATAAATCAAGCAAATATTGATCCTAAAAAACATATATAATGCCTAATGGTTACAATCTCATCCAAACATTTTTATTGAGTTGGGATTCTATTCTAGGGTTTCCAATTCTTATTAGGGGTTTCTTAGGGTTTCTTGGTCTTTTCAATTTTTACCCTTTTTAGGCCCACAAACCCTAAAAACACTTTTTCCACTTAAAAAACCCTAACTACTCAAATTATCCAATTTAAGGGTCTTTATTCACAAATTAGTTCAAGAACATCATTTTCACATATTCTTGATTGATTTCCACAATTAAAACCCTTAAACTCCAAAATTATCAAAATTAGGGTTTTTAAATCCATTAATGCACTTTTATCATTATGGAACCCTAATTAGGCAAATTATGCACAATTATCAACCAATTTGATCTAATACATCTTCTAATTCAAAAGGATAAACTTTTCTTAATAACAACCAAGGAACACCATTAGATCCTTTAATCTTCAAACTTAGGGTTCTAAATCCATTTACACCCAATAAAGGTAGCACATTTACATGCTTTTCGAGTTGCAAACAGATTTAGGCCTTGAATTCATTGCCTAATGGTAGAGTCAACATAGGAGCTATTGTAATGACCCCACCCCTTAGCAACCCCAATTAAGGAAGGCCTAGAAGCTAGATTCGTTATCCCAAAACAAGATCATATAGTTTTGCAAATAATAAAAAATATTTAATAAATTCTACCACAACTAAGCTTAAGATAGGATAAAAAAATTTCTTTTCACATACCTTCCAAAAATAGGAGCTCAGAACTTTACCCATAGAGAGCACTAACTATAATCCTCTGAAGATTACTTTCCCTTATTCCTTTTCAATGCCACCTTTTATCGAGTATTCCCTTTTCATAAACTTAACTGGATTTTCCCTAAATTTCCGACAAACAAAATGTCAGTCAATATAATGAATTACAATGGTATGTGGGGGAAACCAAAAATTTGTAGATAATTGTAAAAACCTAATTATAACAATTATTTTTTACAAACAACGTTTACATTTTCTTTATAACTTCTCAATTATTTATACCTAACATTTGATATACCATCTCATAGGGTTTTGTCCTACAATAGACATTAGGCTACCTGTCAATTTGGATCTAGGTACCTCTTTGGTCACCTCTCAATCTGGAGCTAGGTGCCATGAGGTCATCCCAACCTGGGTCTTGGTCTGACCTTCGCAAACTAGGGCTTGGTTATTTAGTCATCATCATGGTTATACTCATCTTTTCATTCATTTACCTAGAGGTGGTATGTGGGTTCGAGCAAGTTATAGATATTATAAGATGATAGTCATAGTCATTTTATATATTGAAACAATTAAAGTTCATACAAGCATTTAATTTCAAGAAATTGATAAAACCTCAAAAATAGTCATGAAACTAGAGCGATTAACCATAAGTCTAACCAAATACCTGATTTGGCAGTCTCAAAATCATTTAAGGTAGCTAATCCAACCACGATGTCCAATTAACCTAGACAATCAATAAATCAAGAAAATCTTTATCCAGAAAAACATATATAACACATAATGGTTACAATCTCATCCAAACATCTTTTATTGACTTGGGATTCTATTCTAGGTTTTATAATTCTTATTAGGGGTTTCTTGGTCTTACTTTCCAATTTTTACCCTTTTTAGGCCAACAAACCCTAAAAACACCTTTTTCCACTTAGAAAAACCCTAACTACTCAAATTATCCAATTTAATGGTCTTTATTCACAAATTGGTTCAAGAACATCATTTTCACATCTTCTTGATTGATTTCCACAATTAAAACCCTTAAACTCCACAATGATCAAAATTAGGGTTTTTAAATCCATTAATGCACTTTTATCATTATGGAACCCTAATTAGGCAAATTATGCACAATTATCAACCAATTTGATCTAATCCATCTTTTCAGTCAAAAGGCTAAAATTTTCTTAATAACAACCAAGGAACACCATTATATCCTTTAATCATCAAACTTAGGGTTTTAAATTCATTTAAACCCAATAAATGTAGCACATTTACATGCTTTTTGAGTTGCACTTAAATTTAGGCCTTAAATTCATTGTTAATGGATTCTACATATTTTTTTTATTAAAAAGAACTATCTACTTTTATTTTTCAGCCAAAGGACCAATATTTAGTGAATTACACAAGATCTAATTAATTTCTAGATTTTCTATCCAGAGAGAAAAATTACCTTTTTCTTTTGGAAAAATGTTGGCCATCGGGTGTCAGGTGTTTGTTGACCAGGCGGGGGATCGGGTGGCCTGTGTTGGTTGCGTACACTCACACATTCTATAACACAAAAAGGTTGTGTCCGTCGATCTTCTTTCGCGGTCAGCTGTTGACTTGGATCTGAGGGTTGATGTCTCTCGTCTCCACTGAAGCCATGCACTTCAAACTTACGACAGTCCACAAAGGAGAGATCTCTAGATTAGAGGCAATCGAGAGAAAGAGATATAGAGAGAGCAAGGGCAAGAGTTGGTCAGTTAGGATTGTGGGGTTTGGATGAGTTTTAAGGGTAGCCCTATAGATAGGTGTGGGCGTGGACTATTAGGGTTCCCAAAACCTCATCGTCGACTGGTCCACAAGAAGATTGGGCATTTCCTCTAGAACCCTCAAAACCCCCTAAAAAATAGGATAGGTTGTCTTAGAATCCTCTACTGAAGCCAACCTCATGACTTCCTCACTTGCACATACATCAAATCATGAGGAAATCAAGGTCAAAGTCTCACTTCACCTATTCCTTTCCCAATCCGACTCGATCTAGGCGACACAAATGCGTTTTTGGATTTTAGATCCAACAGTTGTCATTGTGTGTGCCACAATTACATATATAATAGAAATATAAATAATCAGGACATTTAATACACTCGTTCATTATTCCATCAATTTAGGGATTTTTCCAAAATCCATAACTCTCAAACTGCACACCCTTTTAATCCCAAATTTTAAGGAAACTTTTAAATGACTTAATTTACTTGTGTGCAAAGTTTGGAACTGAAACTCAAAAAGAAAATACACTTTTTTTCATATGCAAGTCATCCACTCAAAAGGCATATATTATGCAATCAAAATCCATCTTTTCTCTTTCTTTTTTTTCTATTTTCTTTATTTTGATTTCTTTTCTCATTAAAACTAAAACAAATAAAAAACCAATCAATAGTGGTCATCCATGCCATTTTCTAGAGATTTCTACATAATTCTCACGCATTTACACAATTAACTCTTATTCCTTTTAATTTTACTTATCATGGGATTTATTTTATCCTCTTTCCCCTTTTATCTTTACTGGATTTGTTAAAACAATATAAGCCACAAATTTATGCATCAAGGGAAATACTATAAAAGAATCCATTCTTTGAAAACAAATCATACAATTTTCCATTCAAATCCCTTCTATTTGAAAAATTGGATTTCAATTCATACAACTGAAAATGTGGTTATAATATCCTTCCCCCCTTATAGGAATTTTGTCCCAAAAATTCAACCAAATAAACAAACAATTCAGGGTAAGCCTTTTCCATGTTTGTCTTCAGCTCCCATGTGGCTACATCCTCTCCATGGTTCGTTCAGAGATCCTTTACCAACTCTATTTTTTTACTCTTGAGCTCTTTCACCTTGGTATCCAGTACCCTTATAGGTGACTCAGGGTAAGTAAAACTCCCTTGGAGTTTAATAAGTTCAATGCTCAGCACATGGCTCGGGTCCTTCACATAGCGCTTAAGATTCAAAACATGGGAATACATCATGCATCATACTATACTGAGGGGGTAAGGTCACCCAATAAGTAACTTCACCAATCCATTCTAAAATCTCAAATGGACCTACATATCAAGGACTCAACTTTCCTCTATTCTTAGAAATAGCTCAGAGGGGTCAGATTTTTAAAAACACGTGCTCACCCACAGTGAAATGCAAGTCAATCCACTTCACATCAGCATACAACTTTTGTTGATCATGGGCTCTTTTTATCCTTTGCCTGATCAAAGAGACTTTATCAGCATACAACTGTAGTTACTCTAACCTCAACAAGGTCCTTTCACCGACATCCTAGTGAAGTGGTGACCGACACAACCTCCCATACATAGCTTCATACGGAGGCATCCCAATACTGTTCTAGTAGTTGTTATTGTAAGCAAATTTTTCTAGGGGCACGTATTGCTCCCATGACCCACCCCAATCGAGCACACATTCTCTCAACAGATCCTTTAATGCATGGATCATCCTTTCTAACTGTCCATCAGTCTGGGGGTAATAAGTTGTGCTAAACTTTAGTGTAGTGCCGAGTTATGCTTGCACTTGCTTCCACAACATGAAAGTGAACTTTGGGTCACGATCAGAGATAATCAAACTTGGAACACCATGCAGTCATAATATCTATCTAATATAAAGATCGACTAGATATATCACTTTGCCAGTTGTCTTTAAGGAAAGGAAATGTGTCGATATGGTAAGGCGATCTGCCACAACCCATATTGCATCATGACCTCTCTTAGTCTGGGAAGATCCACCACAAAGTCCATGGTGATTTGCTCCCATTTCCACTCAGGAATTTAATTGACTATAGAAATCCACTGAGTCATTGGTGTTCAACCTTCACCATATGGCATGTGAGACAACTGGCTACATATGCCGCTATACCTCTCTTCATTTTAGGCCACCAAAAGTATAGTTACAAGTCCTTCAACATTTTGGGAGTGCCATGGTGTACTGTATACTTAGAGCCATGAGCTTCTTGCAAGATATGATTCTTCAAAGGCGAATCTTCAGGAACCCAAATTTGGCTCTTGTAGCAAATTCCACCATCTACTCCCACTGAGAGATGGGTTTGAGGTTTCTCTAACCAACCTTTCATCTTGTCAAGCTCTAGACTGGATAACTAGGAAGTTACCAACTCGATCAACATGTCTAGTTTTATCTGGATATTAGCCACACAGATCCGGTCTTCAATGGCTGTGAAGACCACCTAGCAAACTCTTCCAATCCTCTCCACTGGCTAGACAAGATAGTTGCACACCTGAGTTGTTTCTGACTAAGTGCATCTGCTACAACATTATCTTTCCCATGATGATTGGTGATGGTAAAATCATAGTCTTTCATATACTCCATCAATTGTCTTTGTCTCAGGTTTAGGTCCTTCTGATTCAGGAGGTACTTCATGCTCTTGTGGTCAATAAAGATATCAAAATTGGTTCCATATAGATAGTGTGACCAAATCTTCAGGGCATTTATAATCACAACCAACTCTAAATCTTGTGTCAGATAGTTCACTTCATTGGGCTTGAGTTGTCTGGAGGCATAACCAACAACATGCATGTTTTACTTTAGCACACATCCAAGTCCCATCTTTGATGCATCAATGAAGATCATAAAACCTTCATTGCCTGATGATAGAGTCAACACCAGAGCTGCAATCAACTTTTCCTTCAACTCCTAGAATCCAACTTCACACAAGTCTAACCTCACAAAATTTTCATCCTTCCGGGTAAGCTTGGTCAGTGGAAAAGCAGTCTTGAAGAAATCTTTTATGAAGCGCCGATAGTATTGACCAATGTGAGGAAGCTGTGAATCTGAAGAGGGTTCTTCGGTGTGGGCCTGTTACAACCTCAATTTTACATGTATTTTCATAATTGAAATGTAATAATTTTTTGAATATGGACTTGAATTGAGAATGTTGTATGCTTTGCTTCAAAGAATGGGTTTCTTTGCAAATCTCCCCTTTGATATGAATTTTGTATTTTCTATTGTTCTGTTAATCCAATAATGGATATAAAAGAGAGGAAAAGAAGAAAAGTCCAAACAATAGAGAAAAATAAAAGATAATAGATATTGAGCAATGCATTTCTGAGAAATGTATGGAAATCTCTAGATAGTGGAATTGATGGCCACAATTGATTAGATTTCATTTACATGTGATTAATAATGGAAAGAGTAATCAAAATAAAGAAAAAGGAATTTGGTTAATAAAAGTAATAAGTAAGGAAAGGAGAAAAGATAGAGGTAGAAGCCTCTAGAAGTCTAAGAGGTAGCCTCCAAAGGTAAAAGTCGTGCCTTTAGGATTCCTTGGGGTCCATGGAGTCCAAGATACCAAGATAATGAAAAAAATGACGAAATACCAATTAAATTATTTTTATTAAAGAATAACTTGCTTATGAAGTAAAAACACTTTTCCTTTGGGAATTTGGATTTAAAATTTAATACAAGAGTATATAATGCCAAGATAGAGTTTCCTCTAAAATTGGAGTGAAAAATAATAAACGGGGAGAGAGATATGATTTTCACAAGATTTCATTGTTTAATACCATTTTTCCCTCTTTTTTAGAAATTAGAAATAAGGGAGCAATGAAAACAGTTGGATGCCGTGCGTGGACCAAAGGATCACGGATCCAACAGTCATTGTCCATCGCCCACATCAAGTCAGAGAAGAAAAGGGAGAGGGAAATTTAGATTTCCCAATGCGATTTCCTCACATTTCTTCCCACCTGCCACAAATCTAAGACCACGAGGGTCTTTGGGAGGCGATTCCGCACACAAATGACCCTATTCATAGGGTGTTCTGAGGTTTCTAGAGGAAAAGCCCAATCGGGCTGAGGGACAGGCGGCGGTGAGGGTAGGGAAACCCTAATGGAGCCCCCAAATCCTATAAACAGACCCCCTCTCAATTCCTCACATAATCGCGATCCCAAATGGCTGCCTCTCGAGTCCTAGCTCCCTCTCTACCTCTAGATCAATCCCTCTCCGATGAGAGCTCCACCTCAGCGCCACCATGAGTCAAGCGTCAGCAAAGGAAGAGGACGACGAGCAGTGATCATCAGATTGCGTTCCACCGTGGTCTTCAAAGAGATCCAATGGTCTCAGGATCGACCGACTTAGTTACCTCGCGAGTGGAGGCATGTCACGCAGATCATAGGATCCAAAGGGCAGACTAGCGGACTACTAATCGAGCGGTCCCAGATTTTTGGTAAATCACCCTCTCTGCTCAAATATTCCACAAAATATGTTTTCCTTGAAAAATTCTTAGAAATTACTAGGAAACTGCAATGACAAAACTTAATATATGAAAGTTGATCAGAAAAATATGAGGAACAAGATAAAAATGGTTTGAGAACCTAATTTTATTTATATTAGAAAAAGTATGTTAAGTTGATGGAAAATGTATTAAAATTTGGTTAGAAACCCTAATTGAGATCAATGGATGAATCTATGAAGCTTAATAGGTTAATTTGAGTAATATTAACCTGTTGAATGATAATGATAGGCTTGAACCTATTTTAGATAAAATGCATGTTTTAGGGTTTTAAACCAAGTATGAATGATAATGCATCTCGAAACCCTAATTTAGGGTAAAAGAAGAGAAGATCATACTTAATTCGAAAATATGGAAATATGTTGTTAAATGATGATCCTAAGCCTATTAGGAGAGATAGAATGAGAAACTTAGGGTTTATAAGTAGTTTTGTCTAATTAGGGTTTATGGTACTAAAAGTGAAGTCAAACCCCTAATTACAAGTGAAACCCTAAAAAGGGGTAGAAACCCTAAAAAGGAATAGAAATCCTAAAAAGCAAGTTGGTTTGGATAGATCTTGATAAAAGCAAATTGTATGTTTATTTTAGGATTCTTGTACTTGCTTGGTTGATTGGATTTCCCTACTTGGTTGATTCTATCTCAAAAAAATCAGAAGTAAAAGTATGTGGTTATTTATGAGTAACTGATTTAGTTTCATGGAGTTTTCTCGAATGATTGATAAAATTGGATGCAGCCTCACTGTTGGATGTTCATTTATGCAAATCCTTTAAGTCACTATGATTATCGCAATTAATCATAAATGTGCATTCTCACTCCTACATGCCACACTGATGTATGATGCGTGACCAATCCCTGGAGGGATGGTCAATTAGGTCAAGCCCAAGAGGGAAGACCATTGGGCACTATGAGAGGTGACCCCAGGCACCAAGCTCAGGATGGTGAAGGTGGACTTATGTTTCATGCATGACTATTGGGCACCATGAGAGGTGACCCCAGGAACCAAGCTCAGGATGGAGAAGGTGGCCTTATGTCTAGTGCAAAGGAAAAACCCTAGAGAGGGTATTCCAGGGTTAGGGAAAAAGCAGTGGAGAATGTCACATTGAAAATGTAATTTGGATTGTTAAATAACTAAATTTTGATATTTAGGTTGTTAGTAATATTTGTGAAATTTTGGTTGTCCCCACATACCGGCATATTCATTTATGCTGATTGACGTTTTGTTTGTCGGTGTTTTAGGTACAATATGAAAAGGACAAATAGTAAAGTGACACATTGTGAATATATGAATTAAAGTACAAGGAGAATTAGTTAGAATAGACTCCATTTGTGATAGAAGTTTAGAAATCCAAGATTTTAAAGAGGTATTAAAGGTTTTATTTTATTCTAGCCTTTCAGTATAGTTTTTGGTAGAATTTAGTAATTATTATTGATTATTTGTCGAACCATTGATCCAGAAAATTGGAATAACAGCTCTGACCTTTTTGTCTCCCTTAATTAGGGGTTACCGGGATGTGGGGTCATTACATTTGGTATCAGATCCAATGGTTTCTCATTTAATCCTTAATAATTATTAAATTTTACAAAATATGTAGAACCGAGGGAGTTATTAGAGGATTTTCCGATGACATAGGTGTCTAGAAAAGGATCATGGTCTGGGGGCTGGCAATATTTTCCTCCACCCTGCTAGTTAGTCACGAGGACTCCCAGATGTAGTGTGACTGCCTGGCTAATGTCTGAGGTCTTGACTTGAAATAAGATACCTTTAGGATTTTCTCATCTATTGCATCCCTTCTCAACCCTAATTCAAGTAAGGTTCTATGATTTAGGGTTTTTCTCTCTCTTCCTCACCCTCTTAAGGTTAGGGTAAGTAAAATAAGGATTAAGGTATCCTCCATCAAATCAATGAAAAGCATGTAAACAAGATGTCATGGATATAAGCTTAATAGTTTAAGCGTAAACTAAAGATTAGTTACGTGCTTAAGGTTGCATGGCATGTGTAGTCCTACCCTTAGGACAGATATGAGGTTAGACCTTCTTATAGGAGGACGAGGAGAGAGTTAGCCTTGGAGACAGAGGCCTCCAGGAAGAGGTTGAGACTTGGCGCATCCTCGGAGGATGATGCTAACCCTAACCCTAAGTTGTTGTGAGAGAGAGATGACATGATGAGTTAGATATTATGGTCAACCATATATGTGGGCTAACATGATTATTGGTTTTGAGAACCCATGAGAAGTAGGATCTAGGTTTCACCTAGTGTGTTTGGTGACCCGACCTTGGAAGGGTTGTTCATGTTAGGGTGAAGGATAGATCCTTCATCGAAAAGTATAGTAGTCACCATATAAAAACCTTTATGGGATTTTATGAGAATAAAAGGGCATGCACCTATGTAGGAGAGCATATCAGTAGTGCTAGTAGTAGGTAGGGACCTAGGCCAGAAGGGCATGCCGAATAGCTTATGAGATATGCACGTAGAGCTTTGGATAACCTTGATCAAACACATGTTTGGATCATACGTTTCACCCAGGTAGGTGTATGCATGTATCCTTAAGCTCTTGATCCACCTTCTTTGGGAGAGAACCTCCAGTGGTAAAGTTAGTTGTAGGGTTAGCTCTAGAGAGAGAGAGAAAAAACCAAGAAAGAAGGATGGAAGCTTGGACTCCAAAGACACGAGGGACCATGAGAATGTGGGTATGTTATGACCTAGAATGGATGACCTAAGTGGATGGTGGCGGTTGCCTCGTGCATGATCCTTGGAGGTTTTTGGTATCTTGGTTGCCTTTAGAGGAACAAAACCTTAGAAAAGGGAAGAGGTTTCTTGAGTTGATGTATAGGAGTTGTAGGTGCCTACCTTACCTTATAGGTGTAGAAAGGAGAGTTCCTTAGACCCTGAAGAAGTAGAGTAACAAGTTATGAGGTCTCACATCGAGTCGGTTGTCCTTGTGTAGGACTCTACGGTGTTGTTCATGTGGAAGAATGGTGGGAAGTGTATGCTATACCTTGTGCATGTTTGGTTCATGGCTGGAAAGTTGATGCATAAGAAGTAAACCTAGGGTTCCTAGACCTACGAGGGGAAGTAGAAGTACTTGGTGCACTGGATGCTCGTGAAGATGTTTGAGTTCCTACAATTTCAAGAATGGAACCCCTCAGATTTAGAGGAAAAGGAAACCCCTTGGAATATGGTATATGTTTGATGAACCCCACACACATAGGTTGGTGACATCTGCATGTAGGATGTTGGTCCTATGTGGAGGAATAGAAACAAGTATGACCTACCACGGAGACCTGTCATGGTTTAGTAGGTGGTCTTCTTGTTAGCTACGTGCCTTAGTAACTTGATAGGGCTAAGCATGCTCATGATGGTGTAAACCCTGGACGTGAGGATGTTTGTGATCTTTGTTTCTCTCAAGTGATAGTTTTCTCCCATCCTGGGGAGGGACCCTTCTGTAGGGTGACTATCAACTTTTGTGTAGGTTCGAAGTAACCTAAAGAGGTCTCTCATAGGATCTTGATGAGCTAAGTGGAGAGAACATGGTGTGAGCATGAGTCTATAGACCCTTGTGTGACCATCTCTAAGGGGCATGGAGATATGTTGCCATGGAGGTAACCTTATGGGGGCCTGACCAAGTTAGGTAGGTCACCATGATCCCTATGAAAGGATGCAAGTTTGACCATGAGTGCCCAGAGAGGTGATGAAGTTTTGGGTAAAGATTCAAGAATGAGAGTGCTATGATGGAATCCTAAGTCAATACTAAGGTCAAGTAGGGATAAGACCGATGGGAGTAGGAGTTGTCTGTTCCCTAAAAGTGCAAGACCATAGTGTCAGGAGGTAATAGCTACCTTTTCCTGAGGCCCATGGGTTATGAGGTTGGCCACCTTCATGAGTTCATGGGGCCTAAGGGGTAAAGGTGATAGGCGCTCCCTAGATGCTTAAGGGTCAGATCACTCCAAAAGTGTCGACACCCTAGAGCCCTTGAGGTAGCGACTTAGGATTGCACATAAAAGAGATGTTTTAAGATACATAGGTGATGGGAAAATTCTTCCCATGGGTGTAGACCCATAATTGAGATGTTCATGCTGTGGAGACATGTGATGTGCATTTCAACTTGGATTGGAAAAGTGTACTGGCAATGTGTGATGCACCATATCTACTCTTAGAACGGGATGAGCTTTGTATATGGACTGCAGCCTAATGCTTATTTCCTCTCGTTATGGGGGTGAGAGATAGGGAAATACGCATGCCATACACTAAGGATAAAGATGATGTGAGTTGAAACATTGCTATGATGTTTGAGGATTGAGGAAGTATCATGCCTTTTTATAGATGGTTTGCAAACACAAAGAGAACTAAGGTAGTCATCATATGAGGACGTTCCTATCAAGAGTGAGATGGAATTTATGAGTTATATAAGTTTGAGTTCGATAACCAAGATGATGAGCTCAGAGTTTTCTTGACTCAGTTAGACCTAAATCTGAGATGAGGATGATAAGTGGAATATATGAAGGTTTATGTATTCACTGTTACCTAACACATCAGGATGTAGGGTGGTCATGGATGCTCTTTGTCGAGACGCAGCTGTCTAGTTTAGCTAGTAGAGAGGCTAGTAGAGGTGGCTAGGTGAAACCTAAGTTTGTGAGATATGTTTGGCTAACACTCAGATGCAATGAGATCTGTTGGTTGAGTTAGTGGTGGTTGCTTGGTTAGCCATCCTAGGGCTTGATGCGATAAGAGAATGGTTGAAGAACCTCATATACATTTCATAGGAAAAGAAGGTGATGGAACCCATGAATAGAGTGTTCTAGGGGTTTATGAGGAGTCAACCTTGAGGAATCATGACATGCAGGAGCTTGTGATGATAAGTACACCCTACATCTAGTACTATTAAGATGATTAAAGTTTGCAATAGTTCTTTGGATGCCTAAGATGAAGAAGTACACAGAGTTGCTTGTGGCTTGTCTCCATGCATTCCAGGAGGCGAAGGCTGAACACCAATAACCTAGTGAGTTGCTTCGAATGATGAAGAGTCCCCGAGAGGGAATGGGAGTAGATCACCATAGACATTGTGGTAGGTCTTCCCTGGACCAAGAGAGGTCATGATGCAATATGGGTTATGGTAGACTGCCTTACCAAGTTAGCCTAATCCCTTACCTAAGACAGAGAGCACTATCAGTGTGATAGATCTAGTTGAACTATATATGAGGAAGAGATAGTTCATCTACACTGTGGTTGAGTTCAATATCTGGAGCGTGACCTCAAGATCACTTCCATGCGGTGGAAGTAGGTACATGAAGAACTTGATGCTAGCTTGAAGTTCAACACAACTTATCACCCCTGTCTGATAGACAGTCAAGAGAGTATGATCCAGACTAGAGGGTCTGATGAGAGTGTGTGTGCTCATTCGGGTGATACATGGGAGTAGTACCTGCCATAAGAGAGTTTGCTTGTGATGATAGCCACCATAGCTAGTATCCGGGTGTAAGAAGCTATGTAAGGGAGGTTGTGTCGGTCACCACTTCATTCAGATGATGTCGGTGAAAGGACCTTGTGAAGGTTAGAGAGACCACAGTGTGTGCATATGAAGTCACTTTGATCATGAGATGACTGAGATAGCCCAGGGGAGACACGAGTCGTGAGCTGATGCAAAGCAGACTGATATACAGTTCACTATGGGAAAATAGGTGTTATGAAAACCTGACCCCTCTAAGCTATAGCTAAAGCTGTGTCCCTGATACATAGGTCCATTTGAAATGGATTGGTGGAGTTGCTTATGTTTAGCCTTACCCCTCAGGATAATATTATGTATGATGTATTCCATGAGTCCAATCTAGAGCACTATGTGATGTACTCGAGCCATGTGCTTATCCAAGAACCTATTGAGATTCTAGGGAGGCTAAAATATCCTGAGTCACCTATGAGGGTACGTGGTACCAAGGTGAGAAAGAACTCAGATGTAAGAATATAAGATGATAAAGGTTCTTTGGAAGCATCATGGAGAGGATGAAGCCACATGGGATCCGATGATGGATATTAGAAAGTTTTATCCTGTTTGCTTGTTTGTTTGGTGGAATTTTGAGGGAAAAATTCATATAAGAGGGGAAGGATGTTACAACCTTAATTTTACATGTATTTTCATAATTGAAATGTAATAATTTTATGAATATGGACTTGAATTGAGAAGGTTGTAAGCTTTGCTTCAAAGAATGGGTTTCTTTACAAATCTCCCATGTGATATGAATTTTGTGATTTCTATTGTTCTGGTAATCCAATAATGGATATAAAAGAGAGGAAAAGAAGAAAAGTCCAAACAATAGAGAAAAATAAAAGATAATAGATAGTGAGCAATGTATTTATGAGAAATGTATGGAAATCTCTAGAAAGTGGCATTGATGGCCACAATAAATTAGATTTCATTTACATGTGATTAATAATGGAAAGAGTAATCAAAATAATGAAAAATGAATTTGGTTAATAAAAGGAATAAGTAAGGAAAGGAGAAAAGTTAGAGGTATAAGCCTCTAGAAGGCTAAGAGGTAGCCTCCAAAGGTAAAATTCGTGCCTTTAGGATTCCTTGGGGTCCAAGGAGTCCAAGATACCAAGATAATGACAAGAGAAAGAGGAAATACCAATTAAATTGTTTTTATTAAAGAATACCTTGCTTATGAAGTAAATATCCTTTTCCTTTGGGAATTTGGGTTTCAAATTTAATACAAGAGTAGATAATGTCAAGACAAAGTTTCGTCTAAAATTTGAGTGAAAAATAATAAACAGGGAGAGAGATATGATTTTTACAAGATTTCATTGTTTATTACCTTTTTTCCCTCTTTTTAAGAAATTAGAAATAAGGGAGCGATGACAACCGTTGGATGCCCTGTGTGGTCCAGAGGATCATCGATCCAATGATGGTTGTCCATCACCCACCTCGAGTCAGAGAAGGAAAGGGAGAGGGAAACCGAGATTTCCCAATGCAACTTCCTCACATTTCTTCCCACCTACCAAAAATCCAAGACCACGAGGGTCTTTGGGAGGCAATTCCACGCACAACTTACCCTATTCTTAGGGTGTTCTAAGGTTTCTAGAGGAAAAGCCCAATCAGGCTGAGGGACAGGCGGCAATGAGGGTAGGGAAACCCTAATAGAGCCCCCAAATCCTATAAATAGACCCCCTCTCAATTCCTCACATCATCGTGATCCCAAACGACTGCCTCTTGAGTCCTAGCTCCCTCTCTACCTCTAGATCAATCCCTCTCCGGTGAGAGCTCTGCCTCTGTGCTGCCGCGAATCGAGCATCAACAAAGGAAGAGGATGATGAGTAGTGATCGTCCGATCACATTCCATCGTGGTCTCGCGAAGAGATCCAATGGTCTCAGGCTCGACCAGCTTAGTTACCTCGCGAGTGGAGGCATGCGACGCATATCGTTGGATCCAAAGGGCGGACCAGCGGACTACTGATTGAGCGGCCCCAGATTTTTGGTAAATCGCCCTCTCTACTCAAATATTCCAGAAAATATGTTTTCCTTGTAAAATTCATAGAAATTACTAGGAAACTCTAATGACAAAACTTAATATATGAAAGTTGATCAGAAAAATACAAGGAACAAGATAAAATGTGTTGAGAACCTAATTTCGTTTCTATCCAAAAAAGTATGTTAATTCAATGGAAAATGTATTAAAATTTGGCTAGAAACCCTAATTGAGATCAATGGACGAATCTATGAAGCTTAATAGGTTAATTCGAGTAATATTAACCTGTTGAATGATAATGATAGGCTTGAATTGATTTTAAATGAATAATTGCATGTTTTAGGGTTTTAAACCAAGTATGAATGATAATGCATCTAGAAACCCTAATTTAGGGTAAAAGAAGAGAAGATCATATTTAATTCAAAAATATGGAAATATGTTGTTAAATGATGATCCTAAGCCTGTTAGGAGAGATAGGATGAGAAACTTAGGGTTTATAAGTAGTTTTGTCTAATTAGGGTTTGTGGTACTGAAAGTGAAGGCAAAACCCTAATTGCAAGTGAAACCCTAAAAAGGGGTAGAAACCCTAAAAAGGAATAGAAATCCTAAGAAGCAAGTTGTTTTGGATAGATCTTGATAAAAGGAAATTGTATGTTTATTTCAAGATTCTTGTACTTGCTTGCTTGATTGGATTTCCCTACTTGGTTGATTATATCTCAAAAAAATCAGCAGTATAGGTATGTGGTTATTTATGAGTAACTGATTTAGTTTCACAGAGTTTTCTCGAATGATTGATCAAATTGGATGAAACCTAACTATTGGATGTTCATTTATGCAAATACTTTAAGTCACTATGATTATCACAATTAATCATAAATGTGCATTCTCTCTCCTACATGCCACCCTGATGTATGATGCGTGACCAAACCCTGGAGGGAAGGTCAATTAGGTCAAGCCCAAGAGGGAAGACCATTGGGCACTATGAAAGGTGACCCCAGGCACCAAGCTCAGGATGGAGAAGGTGGCCTTATGTTTCTTGCATGACTATTGGGCACCATGAGAGGTGACCCCAGGAACCAAGCAAAGAATGGAGAAGGTGGCCTTATGTCTAGTGCAAAGGAAAAACCCTAGAGAGGGTATTCCATGGTTAGGGCAAAAGCGATGGAGAATGTCACATTGAAAATGTAATTTGGATTGTTAAATAACTTAATTGTGATATTTAGGTTATTAGCAATATTTGTGAAATTTTGGTTGTCCCCACATACCGACATATTCATTTATGCTGACTGGCGTTTTGTTTTTCGGCATTTTAGGTACAATATAAAGCATCATTTTAGAAATCCAAGATTTTAAAGAGGTATGCAAAGTTTTATTTTATTATAGCTTTTCTATATAGTTTTTGGTAGAATTTAGTAATTATTATTGATTATTTGTCAAATCATTGATCTAGAAAATTGGGATAACGACTCTGACCTTTTGGTCTCCCTTAATTGGGGGTTACTGGGAGGCAGGGTCGTTACAGGGCCAATCTTGCACAGCCGACACTGTAGAAGGATCTACTGAGATGGTCCCTCCAGATGTGATGTGTCCAAGGAACATGACACAATCTATCCCAAACTCACACTTTGATAAATTCCCATAGAAATTTTCTTTCTCAGAATATCAATGACTCTACCTAGGTGATCCTAGTGTTATTCTAGGTCATCGGAGTAAAATACGATGTCATCTATGAATACTATGACAAATGAGTCTAGGAAAGGTTGGAACACACTATTCATGAGGTTCATAAACACACTCGGGGCATTAGAAAACCCAAAAGGCATAACCACAAACTCATAGTGGCCATAACGGGTTCAAAAAGTAGTTTTCGGGATGTCCTCGCTCTTGACTTGCAACTGGTGGTGCCCATACCTTAGGTTAATCTTTGAAAAGATTCGACCATAGTTAAGCTGGTCAAACTAGTCATCTATACGGGGCAAAGGATACTTGTTCTTAATCGTAGTCTTATTGATCATTCCATAGTCTATGCACATTCTGAGTGATCCATCCTTCTTTGTCACAAAGAGGATTGGTGCACCCCATGACAATGTGCTAGGTCGGATAAAACCTTTTTCTAACAATTCATGTAGTTGGTTTCTCAGATCAAGCAACTCAGCGGGGGCCATCCTATAAGGTGTCCTGGAAATAGGGTTTGTCTTGGGATCTAGCTCTATCAAAAAGTCCACCTCTCTCTTAGGAGGAATCCTAAGAAAATCATATGAGAACACATCTGCATAGTCCCTGACTACCTCTATATCCTTTAGGGGATACACCTTTTGCTTGGACTCGGTAACTACTACTAGGAAAGCTTGACACCTATTAGTTATCATCTACTCTGCCTTCAAGGGTGACACATATAGGTCGGTGGTTGCATCCTTCCTACCTCTAATGGTGAATAGTGGATGACCTAGACTCCTTATTATTATTTTCCTTTCCCTACAATCAATATTTTCTCTGTAAGCATAGAGAAATCCATACCAATGATCATATCAAAGTCATTCATTTCAAGGAGGATACAATTTGTAGGAAAATCATGATCTAGGTACTTAACAAGTATCACTGTGGTTTTTAAAAGAGATGTAAAGATCTGACCACTTGGGATGAAATCTAAAATATATCCTAAATCCTTGACGTCCAAACAAAACATAGTTGCAAGATTTCTCAAAATGAAGGTATTAGTAGAATCAAAGTCAAAAAGAGCTTTTATAGTGTGTCCCATGACTTCAAGCATGCCTACATTGTTTTTCATAACATGTCAGACTACTGCACAATTATCATAAAAAGGAAAGAAAACTCTAAGGGTTATTACCCTCTACCAATCGATTAGCATTATCTTGGGTCTCTTCATTGTCGATGGAAAAAAATAGGGCTTGTCTTCGCTCTCTAATAGGTGAGGCTGCGAGTACCGATTGGGAAGCTATAGGTTGGGTTGCTATCGACTGGGCTGCTATAGGGCCCATACCTCTCAGTCAGGTAAAGGACAGTTTGCTTGGAAGTTTCCCTCTTGCTAGCAACAAAAACACACCTTCTTCTCAAAGTGACATTTTCCCGAGTGCGACCTTCCACAGTTATAGCACCTCGGGTAGCGGTTCTCATTATGGGACTACCCTTTGCGTCGATGTCTTCCTTTGACATGGTTGCATCCTTGTCCTTTCTTATGGTCATTCCTTAGGCCAAAAGTACCTTCAGTGTAACCCAGGTACCCCTTAGATGGGTTTTGAGTAGGCATCGCCGTCTTCTCCATGGATAGGGCAGTGTTGTAGGTGTCAGTGAAGTTTGTTGGTTTGCTCTCCATCACATGAGGCTTGATGGAATGGTGAAGACATTCCACAAAATGGTCCATCTATCTTTCCTCGGTCATCATGTATCCAAACTGCTCTAGGAGGTAGAACTGATGGCTAAAGTCTATGATAGATAAGTTACCTTGGTTTAGGTTGGTGAACTCCCTTTTATTTCTTTCTTCAATGAGATTGGAATGAATCTATCTGAGAAGATGGTTTTGAAGTTTGTCCAAGCCATTAGGTCTTTGTTTATGACTCATACCATGATTTGGTTCTCCCACCAGATATTGGTTGCTCCTTCTAGAAGATGAGCGACAAATATGGTCTTCCTATTTGGCTGCACTTCCAGTAGGTGGAAACCATTTTCTCGCGCTAGAAGCCAGGCATCGGCTTTGTCAGCCACCTCAATCTTATCTTCTCCCCATAACTTCTCAATGTTCAGCTTTACAAAGTCCAAAATGGTAGCTCCAAGTCATGGACGAACTTGTAGTGCTTCACCATCTTCACCTCTGGCTATGTCCTCAATGGGTAAGGCATTCATGGCCTCAGCCAACTTCTTCTTCTATTTCATCCAGAGGGCATCGGGAGTATGGACTACTACAGCTGGTCTAGAAGTAGCTATAGGGTCAACCTTGGGCTTGTCTTCCACCATTGACTTCCTCTTTTGATCATCATCTTTGTTCAGGTTGTCGAAGAAAATAGGTTTTGGGTCTGCATCATCCTCAGAGAATGCATTATGTCTCTTCCTCTTCCTGGAGGCTTGTTCCTCTAGAGCTCTCCTCCTTTTCTCCAAGGACCTTCTTTTCCTATGGGAGAGCCAAGCCTCGGTGTTCTCTTGAGGGGTGTCAGCGGGGATGGCGACAATTTTGACATGAGTCATGCTTCTACACATAAGCATGTAATCAAACTCAGTCTAAGTTTTATATCATTTAAACTTATGTCAATGACATCTTTCTTACATGATTTTTATTATTTGGTGGAGGATTCCTTAATCGTTAACATTCTAAACCCCAAAACTCAAGAGTAGGTGGAGATAGAGAAAACCCTAAGCACTTAAGGTTTCTCTAGTGAAAAAAGGGTGAAGAAGGGATGAAAACAAATGAGAAGACCTAGAGGTATCTTATTTCGAGTTAAATCCTCAAATTTTGACCAGGCAGTCACACAAATTTCGAGATTCCTCATAAATTGACTAGGGGGCCGGAGGAAAATCTTGCCAGCCCCCAGATTGTTATCCTTTTCTATACAGCTCATCCTTTGGAAAATTCTCTAATAACTCCCTTGGGCTCTAAAGAATTTGTTAAATTGAATGATTATTAGTGATTATATGGAAAAAACATTCTCTGATACCAAATATAATGACCCCACCCCTCAACAAACCCCCAATTAAGGAAGGCCAAGAAGCTAGAGCCTTATCCCAAAAAAAGATCATATAGTTTTGCAAATAATAAAAAATAATTAATAAATTCTACCACAACTAAGCTTAAGACAGGATAAATTTTTTTCTTTTCACATACCTTCCAAAAATAGGAGTTTGAAACTTCACCCATAGAGAGCACTAACTATAATCCTATGAACATTATTTTTCCTTATTCTTTTTCAATGCCACCTTTTATTGAGTATTCTCTTTTCATAAACTTAACTGCATATTTCCCTAAAACATCGACAAGAAAAACGTCGGTCATTATAACGAAGTATACTAGTATGTGGGGGAAACCAAAAATTTGCAAATAATTGTAACAACCTAATCACAACAATTATTTATTACAAACAACATTTACTTTTTCTTTATAACTTCTCAACCATTTTTACCTAACCTCTGGTATACCATCTCATTGGGTTTTGTCCCTGCAGCGGACATTAGGCTACCTCTCAATCTGGAGCTAGGTACCTCTATGATCACCTCTCAATATGGAGCTAGGTGCTATTAGGTCTTCCCAACCTGGGGCTTGACCACTTATGGCCTTCCTAATTTGAGGCTTGGTTTGACCTTCCCAAACTGGGGCTTGGTCCTTTATCCATCATCATGACTATACTCATCTTTTTACTCATATACCCCAAAGGTTGTATGTGGGTTCGAGCAAGTTATAGATATTATAAGATGATAGTCATAGTCTGTAATGACCCCGCCTCCCGATAACCCCCAATTAAGGGAGACTGAAAGGTCGGTGCCATTATCCAATTAACAGGATCAAAGGTTCGACAAATAATCAATAACAATTATGAAATTCTACTAACTAACTGGAATTTGGTATAAAATTAAAACTTTACTTACCTTTGAAAACCTTGGAAATCTATCTATCCTGGTCTTGAATTATTCTATCTAATCCTCCGTGCACTTTATTTTTTTTTCCGCAATGTGTAACTTTACTGTTTGTTCTTTCAATTGTTGTTCCTAAAACGCTGACAAACAAAACGTCGGTCAGTATATTGAAATATATTGGTATGTGGGAACAACCAAAATCTTGCAAATATGGCTAACAATTTAATAATCACAATCAAATTAATTAACAAGCCAATTTACACTTTTCAGTATGACATTCTCCACCGCTTTTGCCCTAACCCTGGCATACCCACCTTAGGGTGCCCTTTGCCAATGAATTAAGGCCACCTTCTCAATCCCGAGCTTGGTGCCTGGGGGTCACCACTCATTGTCCCCACTAGTCATGCAATATCATAGGCCACCTACTTGGTTCCTGGGGTCACCACTCAAGGTGTCCATTGGTCTACCCATCTGGGCCTGACCTTTGGCATCATCCATCAGGGTGGCATGTAGGTGCGAGAATCCATACTTCTATTATTAATGTGATAATCATAGTGACTTTATAATTTGCAAGTATGAACATCCAAACTAATAATTTGCATTCAATGCGATTAACCATCTGAAAAATCATCTGGAAACTAAGGAGGTTATTCATAATTAACCACATACCTGATCCAGAGCAACTTGATTGTCCAAGCAATAAGGATAAAGAATCAATCAACAAGCAATCAACAATATCCTAAAATTAATGCATACAATCCAAGTGTTATAGTTTATCCAGAACATTCTAAAGCTAGACTTGGATTCCACCTTAGGCTTTCTAGACGATATTAGGGTTTTTGCCTCCATAATGCTTTTATCATATTAAATGCTCTCTTAGTTCATAAACCCTAACTTCAACATCATAACCCCAATTAAAGTCGATTAGTTCTCTTTTATACCAAAACTACCTTCTTTATCCTTTTAAGTTATTTCAAGGTCATTAGACTCAATTATCACCTTTAGTTTCTTTCGAATTAACAACTCATAATTCATGATGGTCGAATTCCCATATGAACTCTATTTATTATTTATGTCATCAAGATCCATTAAGCCTATTTTACATTAAATCTACAATTTTCATCCTTTTAATATATAACAAGATCATTATGCTCATTTATCATCAATTCATAGTTCATTATGATCCAATTCACATATGAACTCGATTTGCCATTACTTCTACCTTTTATTCATGAGAAAACCCTAATTACTACATTTAGGGTATTTATCCACAAATTAAGAATTTTATTGCTCAAAATAGCTTAGATTCAGCATATTCCCACTTTAATCACGAAATTAATCAATTAAATCCATTGATAGTCGAATTAGTCAACATTAGGGTTTCAAGGCCCATTAAAGTATATTCATGCATATGAAACTCTAAATTAACTAATTATATGCAAAGTTCATCCTTTTTCTTCCTAATGTTCCTTTTTATCATTAACAGGCTAATATCAACTTTAATCATCTATTAAACTCTTATAAATATATTATTCATCTCAAAATCGGGTTCTTTAAACATTAATACATTAAAGTTGATATCTTCCATTACTTTTTGAATTGCACAAGGAATCATTCTTCAATTATATTTTTATTGGATTCTTCACGTTTTTCTAATCAACTTTCATGTATAACATGTCCTCATTCGACCTACCAATTATTTACTATGAATTTATCAAAACTCACTCACTTTGGGCCAATCAGATTGTGCCACGTCAGCCTCCTCCATGCAACGTTGCTCAACTTGGGAAACATTTCGAAAAGACGCGATTGCTCCTTGCTTAAGTCGATGTTTATTCAGCCCGCGGAGGGAAGAATCGTCCAACGCTATTTAGTCATCTTCTACCTCAAACCCACGGCTGCGGCTGCCGCTGGCAGCCCTCCCGCGGCCTGCCTCTCCTTCCTAGACACTCGGGGACCACCGCAGGTGGGTGCCCTACCTCCGCCGCACCTCAACGCACATGGGGCGTCCACAGCTTGTAGCCAAAACGCTCGTTTCTAGGTGAAACTCAACCCGTCATTGCTGCTGTGATAGTTGCAAGCTTGCAGACCTACTGCACTAGTTGCGCGACGGCAGGGGCGTTGGGTTGGTAACCGGTCAGTTCTGGATGGTCGTGGAGTCTTCCCACCTCAATTCAGGCCATCAACCACTTCTCATCGGTCAGGGATAGGTCCATACCCTCATGGTTAGGGTTTGCACGATGAAGAACAAGAAGAAGATGGGGGAAGAGAGTGGGAGATGCGGAATATCTCTGGAACTTGTCCCAAAGGTCCTACCCCTTTTATAGGGGAGTATCCATGCCCCAGATTGCTTGCTCACAAAGCAAACAAGGTTTCTTCTTATAGGAAAGGGATTTTCCTTACTTTTGAAGTATCTTTCTCTCTCTTCATGTATATTTTTCATTAGGTATTAGGAATTCGAGATTCCTCTCACCTATTCTCTTTATTTCTTCCTTTTCAATCCATAGGCACAAAATCCTATTTTCCTTTAATAGAAATTACTTTCTTTCTAGCAAAACCACATAATCCATTAATAATGTATTACATTATTCTCTTATTTTCTTTTATAGGTATTTTCTCTTTCCTCTTTATTCATTGGGACTCCTTGGATCCCAAGAAACTCTAATAATTCGAAATCCTTTTTATTGGACACTCATTATCCTTCTAGATGCATCTAAATGCATTATTTCACATTATCTTGTTTATTTCTTCATTTAAATATATCTTTTTGAAGTTTTCTCTTTGTTTCTCTTTTATTTTCCTTATTGGTATTCCTTTCAACATTAGGAATCCTTGGAATACGAAATTCCACCAAGGATTACTCCATTATACCACTTTTCACTTATTTTCCACATTTCATCAATATTTTCAATTTCTTTCTTAATAAAGAAATACTTAATTGATCTTTTCTTTTCTTATTGCTCTATTTATGCAACGTTGGACTCCTTGGAACCCAAGGAACCCAAGAGGCACGAAATTCATTTTTGTATTACATTCCTTTTCCTTCTAGAGGTTTATACCCCATCTCTCTTTTCTCAACAACTCAATTACTCATTTATTAATTGAATTTCCTTATTATTGGGTCCAATAGCCAATAAAGCCCACAAATCAAACAACAAGGCTATTTTAAACGAAATCAATTTATTCACAACAAATTATATCATTATTTGTCCAAATATCTTTAATATGAGAAATTACATTTCTCACCAAAGGATACCAAAATTTGGGGTTGTAACATCCTTCCCCTCTTATAGGAATTTACCCTCCAAAATTCCATCAAGAAAACAAGCAGGTCAAGGTAAGCCTTTCATACGTCCATTAGGGCTCCCATGTGGCATCACCCTTCCCATGGTGCTTCCCAAGAACCTTCATCATCTCATATTCTTCCATTTGAGTTCTTTCTTACCGTGGTATATCGTACCCTCATAGGTGACTCAAGACTTTTCAGCCTCTCAAAAGCTGAATAGGTTCAAGGCTCAGCACATGGCTTGGGTACCTCACATAGTGCTCTAGATTGGACTTATGGAACACATTATTCATCAGGTTATCCTGAGGGGCAAGGCTAAACACAACCTTCTCCACCAATCCATCTCAAATGGACCCATATATCGGGGACTCAGCTTTCTCAGTTGTAGCTTAGAGGGGTCAGATTTTCAAATCGCATATTCTCCCACAGTCAACTGCATGTCAGTCTTCTTTGCATCATCTCATGACTCATGTCACCACTGGGCTCTCTCTCAGCCATTGTATGATCAAGCGACTTCATCTGTACACACTGTGGTTCTTTCCTGACCTTCGTGAGGCCTCCTTCACCCTCATCATCTCAATGAAGTGATGACCGACACAACCTCCTTCTAGAAATTCTTTCATCCCGATAAAGGCTATGGTGGTTAACATCATATCTTAATAACTGTCTCTATGTATCACCCTAAATGAGCACACATGCTTTCATCATACTATCCATTAGTATGGGGGTGATAAAGTGTACAAACACTGAGCTCTTCATGTATCTACTTCCACCTCATGGAAGTAAACCTTTAGGTCACATCAAGAACTCTTGCACTCGTATCATGGTGTAGTTGAACCATTTCTTTCTCTTATGTAGTTCCACAGAATCTATGTCTTGACAATACTCCTTTCTTTCTCATGTTATCTAGGTAAGGCGATCTACCATAACCAACATTGCATCTTTGACCTTCTGGGTCAAAGGGAGACTCACAACATCCATAGTGATGAACTCCCATTCCCTCTCGGGAATGCTTTATACTTTATATCCATGCACTGGGTTAATGGTGTTCGTTCTTCACCTCCTAGCTTGCATGGCCACATACTACATGCAACTTTGTTTTAAGCATCCAGAGTGCTACCATCACTTACTATCTTTGTAGTACCAAGGTATATAATGACCTCCTGTATTGTTATGATTCCTCATGCTTGATACCTCAGAATCCCTAAACCACTCTCAAAAGGGTTTTATTACCTTCCTATCAAAAGAAGTGTATTTGAGGTTCTATCACCATCCTTTTACTACATCAAGGACTAAACGGGTTAACCAAACAACCATGAACTTGTTCGACATATCTTGTTACATCTGTGTGTTAGCCAAAACTCATCCTCTTGCCAAACATAGGGTTAGCCGAGCAACCTCAACCTCTTTTAGCCTAGGCAGCTATATCTCAACCAGAGCATTCATTACCACTTCACCTCCCTAGGTGTCAAGTAATGTTGAAGACATACACCTCCACATATTCCACTTATCATCTCATCTCAAACTCTAATTTTGTCTTCATCAAGAAACTCTGAGCTCATCCTCATGGTGATCAAACTCAACCTTGTATGACTCATATCTCATGATAAAAACATCTTCATAAGGTGACTACTTCATCCCTCTTAGTGTTTGTAAACCATGCATGTATCATTCACTTCACTAGGGTATGTTATCATCTCTGTCCTCATACCTCATAGCAACGTTCCAACACACATAATCTTTATCCTTGGTGTATGGCATGCATACTGTCATATCTCTCACTCCCATAACAAGAAGAAATAAGCATTTGGCGGTCGTCCAAATACATAGTTCTTCCCATTCGAGGAGTAGAGATGGTACATCCCACCTTTCCAGTACACCTTTAAAACTAAGTTGAAACGTGCAACTTATGTCTCTACTTTTCAGTCATCTTGATATCAAAGTTAGTTTCATGGAAAACTGGTCTCGAACCCACTTGGGTCACCACACCAACCTTGGTCATCTCCTCTAGGTCTATAGGGTGCCGGCACTTTTGGGGTCATCCCTTTTCCCTTATGCATCCTGAGAGTGCCCTACTCATATGCCCTTTGGGTCCCATGAGTTCACGAAGGTGATCATTCTCCTAACCCATGGCCCTCAGACAATGATAGTTGTTACCTCCTGACCCTATGGTCATGTGCATCTAGGGAATTAGGCAACTCCTTCTTCCATCGGTCTTATCCCTTCCTGACCCTAGGACATACTTAGGATTCTATCACAGTACATGTTCAACTCAGAACCCTACCTAATCATTCATCATCTCTCTCTGCATTCTTGGGCTGTCTTTTATCCTTTCATAAGGGTCAAGGCCACCTACCTACCTTAGTCAGGCCCCATATCGGTTACCTGCATGGTAACACATCCACATGCACTTAGAGATGTTTATCTATGGGTCTACAGGTTCATTCTCATTCCATGTACTTTTACTTAGCTTCTCAAGATCCTACGTGACTTCTTTAGGTTACCTCAAAACCAGCAAAACTTGTATACACCCTACCAAAGGGTCCCTCTCCCAGGATGGGAGGAAGCTACAACTCTTGACAACAAGGTCACAACCGTCCTTAGGGTTTACATTCACATGATCATGCCTAACCCAACAGCTACCAAGGCACAAGCAGATCACCTATTAAACCATGCTAGGTTACACTTGTTCTCATCCTCAACATTAGACCCACTTAGTTGTGAGGGGTTCATCAAACCTACCTTCAACTTAAGGGGTTTCCTTTTCCTCTATACATGAAGAGTACCATACTCAAAACTATAGAGACTCAATTCCCATCATGAGTATTAGGTACACCACTTCCCCTCTTCGGACAAGAACCCTAGGTTCACCTTTGGATATCCAACTACATGCTCAACCTCTTAACCATGAATCAATCATGTCCAAGGTATGCCATGTACTCCCATGATCCTTTTATATGAGCAATACCTCAGAGTTGAGTCCTCCTCAAGGACATTCAACTAGGTATAAAACCTTACAACAGGGTACTTAAATCTCCTCAGGGTCTAAGGCACTCTTTATTTCATCCAGCATGTAACCACTTATACCCTAGGTACTAGAAACATCATCCTCTCTCTAGGGTTGGGTTCCTCTAAAGGCAACCAAGATATCATCAGCCTCCAGGAATCAAGCATAAGGCAATCACTATCATCCACGTAGGTTGCATCATCCTCAACTCCCACTATTCCTCAAGTTTTGGGGTTTTAGGCTTCCAACCTCCTTGTTGGGGTTCTGATTCCTCTCTCTAGAGCTAATTCCACCTCCAACCATACTTACTAGAGGTCCCTTCTCCATGAAGGCTCATGCTCACAAGCATACGCATATGTGGTTGAAGCCTATGCTCAACTCATGTTTGGCTCAAGAGCCTCCATACCCCTTTCATAAGCCATCCATCACGATCTCTTAACCAAGATTTCATCAAGCTATACCCTACTTGCCTAAGCCCATAGGGTAACTATAGGTTCTCCTATAACCTCATCCACGAAGGAGCTATCCTTTGCTATGGCATGCATGACCCTCTCCAGGGTTGGGTCGCCAAAGGTACTAGGTCATCTACCCTCTTATGGCATCCCAAAGGCATGACCAACCAAACACTCGGTCAACCATACCATCTAACTCATCATGTCATCTCTCTCTCTAACCTTCACTTAGGGTTAGGGTTGCCATCATCCTCAAAGGATGTGCTAGGTAGAACGGTCAACCATGAAATCTAACTCACCATGTCATCTCTCTCTCTAACCTTCACTTAGGGTTAGGGTTACCATCATCCTCAAAGGATGTGCTAGGTCTCTACCTTTAATGGAGGTCTCTACCTCCCAGACTAACCTTCTCTACTCATCCTCCTAACAAGAGATCTATCCTCAGGCCTCTCCTGAGGGCGATTACAACTTGTATCATACGACCTAAGCATGTATCTATTCTTTAGTTTGCGCTTAATCTATTAAGCTTATGTTCATGACATATTATTTACATGCTTTTCATTAATTTGGTGGAGGATTCCTTAGACCTTATTAACTTTACCCATACCTCACGAGGGTGAAGAGAAGAGAGAAAACCCGAATTCTTAAGGTCCTTAATAGAATTTGAGTTGAGAAGGGATGAACAAGATGAGAGAGTCCTAAAGGTATCTTATTTCGAGTCATACCCTAAGACATCGGCCAGGCAGTCACACAATCCGGGAGTCCTCGTATTCCGACTAGCGGTGCGGAGGAAAATATTTCCAGCCCCCGGACGTGATCCTTTTCTAGACACCTCAGTCTTTCAGACAATCCTCTAATAACTCTCTTGGTTTCTATAGAATTTGTAAAATTTAATAATTATTAAAGATTAATTGAGGAACCTATGCTCTGATACCAATTGTAATGACCCCGCCTCCCAGTAACCCCCAATTAAGGGAGACTAAAAGGTCAGTGCCATTATCCAATTAACAGGATCAAAGGTTCGACAAATAATTAATAACAATTATGAAATTCTACTAATTAACTAGAATTTGGTATAAAATTAAAACTTTACTTACCTTTGAAAACCTTGGAAATCTATCTATCCTGGTCTTGAATTATTCTATCTAATCCTCCTTGCACTTTATTTCTTTTTCCACAATGTGTCACTTTACTATTTGTTCTTTCAATTGTTGTTCCTAAAACGCCGAAAAACAAAACGTCAGTAAGTATATCGAAATATACTGGTATGTGGGAACAACCAAAATCTTGCAAATATGGATAACAATTTAATAATCACAATCAAATTAATTAACAAGCCAATTTACACTTTTCAGTATGACATTCTCCACCGCTTTTGCCCTAACCCTGGCATACCCACATTAGGGTGCCCTTTGCCAATGACTTAAGGCCACCTTCTCAATCCCGAGCTTGGTGCATGGGGGTCACCACTCATGGTGCCCACTAGTCATGCAATATCATAGGCCACCTTCTTGGTTCCTGGGGTCAGCACTCAAGGTGTCCATTGGTCTACCCATCTGGGCCTGACCTTTGGCATCATCCATCAAGGTGGCATGTAGGTGCGAGAATCCATACTTCTATTATTAATGTGATAATCATAGTGACTTTATAATTTACAAGTATGAACATCCAAACTGATAATTTGCATTCAATGCGATTAACCATCCAAAAAATCATCGAGAAACTAAGGCTGTTATTCATAATTAACCACATACCTGATCCAGAGCAACTTGATTGTCCAAGCAATAAGGATAAAGAATCAATCAACAAGCAATCAACAATATCTTGAAATTAATGCATACGATCCAAGTGTTATAGTTTATCCAGAACATTCTAAAGCTAGACTTGGATTCCACCATAGGCTTTCTAGACGATATTAGGGTTTTATTAGGGTTTTTGCCTCCATAACACTTTTATCATATTAAATGCTCTCTTAGTTCATAAACCCTAACTTCAACATCATAAGCCCAATTAAAGTCGATTAGTTCTCTTTTATACCAAAACTACCTTCTTTATCCTTTTACGTTATTTCAAGGTCATTAGACTCAATTATCACCTTTAGTTTCTTTCGGATTAACAACTCATAATTCATGATGGTCTAATTCCCATATGAACTCTATGTATTATTTATGTCATCAAGATCCATTAAGCCTATTTTACGTTAAAGCTACAATTTTCATCCTTTTAATATATAACAAGATCATTATGCTCATTTATCGTCAATTCATAGTTCATTATGATCCAATTCACATATGAACTCGATTTTCCATTACTTCTACCTTTTATTCATGAGAAAATCCTAATTAATACATTTAGGGTATTTATCCACAAATTAAGAATTGTATTGCTCGAAATAGCTTAGATTCAACATATTCCCACTTTAATCATGAAATTAATCAATTAAAGCCATTAATAGTCGAATTAGTCAACATTAGGGTTTCAAGGCCCATTAAAGTATATTCATGCATATGAAACTCTAAATTGACTAATTATATGAAAAGTTCATTCTTGATCTTCCTAATGTTCCTTTTTATCATTAACAGGCTAATATCAACTTTAATCAACTATTAAACTCTTATAAATATATTATTCATCTCAAAATAGGGTTCTTTAAACATTAATACATTAAAGTTGATATCTTCCATTACTTTTTGAATTTCACAAGGAATCATGCTTCAAATATACTTTTATTGGATTCTTCACATTTTTCTGATCAACTTTCATGTATAACATGTCCTCATTCGACCTACCAATTATTTACTATGACTTTATCAAAAGTCACTTACTTTGGGCCAATCGGATTGTGCCACATCAGCCTCCTCCATACAACGTTGCTAAGCTTTGGAAACATTTTGAAAAGACGCGATTGCCCCTTTCTTAAGTCGATGTTTATTCAGCCCGCGGAGGGCAGAATCGTCCAACGCTCTTTAGTCATCTTCTACCTCGAACCCACAGCTGCGGCCGCCGCTGGAAGCCCTCCCGCGGCCTACCTCTCCTTCCTAGAGACTCGAGGACCACCGCAGGTGGGTGCCCTACCTCCGACGCACCTCGGCGCACACGGGGCGTCCACAGCTTGCAGCCAAAATGCTCATTTCTTGGTGAAACTCAACCCATCATTGCTGCTGCGATAGCGGCAAGCTTGCAGACCTACTTCACTAGTTGCGCGACGGCAAGGGCGTTGGGTTGGTAATCGGTCAGTTCTGGATGGTCGTGGAGTCTTCCCACCTCAATTCAGGCCATCAACCACTTCTCATCTCTCAGGGATAGGTCCATACCCTCATGGTTAGGGTTTGCACGATGAAGAACAAGAAGAAGATGGGGGAAGAGAGTGGGAGATGCGGAATATCTCTGGAACTCATCCCAAATGGCCTACCCCTTTTATAGGGGAGTATCCATGCCCCAGATTGCTTGCCCACAAAGCAAACAAGGTTTCTCCTTATAGGAAAGGGATTTTCCTTACTTTTGAAGTATCTTTCTCTCTCTTCATGTATATTTTTCATTAGGTATTAGGAATTTGAGATGCCTCTCACCTATTCTCTTTATTTCTTGATTTTCAATCCATAGGCACGAAATCCTATTTTCCTTTAATAGAAATTTCTTTCTTTCTAGCAAAACCACATAATCCATTAATAATGTATTACATTATTCTCTTATTTTCTTTTATAGGTATTTTCTCTTTCCTCTTTATTCATTGGGACTCCTTGGATCCCAAGAAACTCTAATAATTCGAAATCCTTTTTATTGGACACTCATTATCCTTCTAGATGCATCTAAATGCATTATTTCACATTATCTTGTTTATTTCTTCATTTAAATATATCTTTTTGAAGTTTTCTCTTTGTTTCTCTTTTATTTTCCTTATTGGTATTCCTTTCAACATTAGGAATCCTTGGGATACGAAATTCCACCAAGGATTACTCTATTATAACACTTTTCACTTATTTTCCACATTTCATCAATATTTTCAATTTCTTTCTTAATAAAGAAATACTTAATTGATCTTTTCTTTTCTTATTGCTCTCTTTATGCAACTTTGGACTCCTTGGAACCCAAGGAATCCAAGAGGCACGAAATTCATTCTTGGATTACATTCCTTTGCCTTCTAGAGGTTTCTACCCCATCTCTCTTTTCTCAACAACTCAATTACTCATTTATTAATTGAATTTCCTTGTTATTGGGCCCAATAGCCAATAAAGCCCACAAATCAAACAACAAGGCTATTTTAAACGAAATCCATTTATTCACAACAAATTATATCATTATTTGTCAAAATATCTTTAATATGAGAAATTACATTTCTCACCAAAGGAACCCAAAATTTGGGGTTGTAACATCCTTCCCCTCTTATAGGAATTTTTCCCTCAAAATTCCACCAAGCAAACAAGAAGTTCAGGATAAGCCTTACATACGTCCATCAGGGCTCCCATGTGGCATCACCCTTCCCATGGTGCTTCCCAAGAACCTTCATCATCTCATATTCTTCCATCTGAGTTCTTTCTTACCTTGGTATATCATACCCTCATAGGTGACTCAAGACTTTTCAGCCTCTCAAAAGATGAATAGGTTCAAGGCTCAGCACATGGCTTGGGTACCTCACATAGTGCTCTAGATCGGACTTATGGAACACATTATTCATCAGGTTATCCTGAGGGGCAAGGCTAAACACAACCTTCTCCACCAATCCATCTCAAATGGACCCATATATCGCGGACTCAGCTTTCTCAGTTGTAGCTTAGAGGGGTCGGATTTTCACATCGCATATTCTCCCACAGTGAACTGCATGTCAGTCTGCTTTGCATCAGCTCGTGACTCATGTCACCACTGGGCTCTCTCTCAGCCATTGTATGATCAAGTGACTTCATCTGCACACACTGTGGTTCTTTCCTGACCTTCGTGAGGCCTCCTTCACCCTCATCATCTCAATGAAGCGGTGACCGACACAACCTCCTTCTAGAAATTCTTTCATCCCGATGAAGGCTATGGTGGTTAACATCACATCTTAAGAACTATCTCTATGTATCACCCTAAATGAGCACACATGCTCTCATCAGATCCTCTAGTCCGGATCATACTGTCCATTAGTATGGGGTGATAAACTGTACAAACACTGAGCTCTTCATGTATCTACTTCCACCTCATGGAAGTAAACCTTTAGGTCACATCAAGAACTCTTGAACTCGTATCATGGTGTAGTTGAACCATCTCTTTCTCTTATGTAGTTCCACAGAATCTATCTCTTGACAATACTCCTTTCTTTCTCATATTATCTAGGTAAGGCGATCTACCATAACCCACATTGCATCTTTGACCTTCTGGGTCAAAGGGAGACTCACAACATCCATAGTGATGAACTCCCATTCGCTCTCGGGAACTCTTTATACTTTATATCCATGCACTGGGTTAATGGTGTTCGTTCTTCACCTCCTAGCTTGCATGGACACATACTACATGCAACTTTGTTTTAAGCATCCAGAGTCCTACCATAACTTACTATCTTTGTAGTACCAAGGTATATCATGACCTCCTGTATTGTTATGATTCCTCATGCTTGATACCTCAGAATCCCTAAACCACTCTCAAAAGGGTTTTATTACCTTCCTATCCAAAGAAGTGTATTTGAGGTTCTATCACCATCCTTTTACCACATCAAGGACTAAATGGGTTAACCAAACAACCATGAACTTGTTCGACATATCTTATTACATCTGTGTGTTAGCCTAAACACATCCTCTTTCCAAACATAGGGTTAGATGAGCAACCTCAACCTCTTTTAGCCTAGGTAGCTATATCTCAACCAGAGCATTCATTACCACTTCACCTCCCTAGATGTCAAGTAATGTTGAAGACATACACCTCCACATATTCCACTTATCATCTCATCACAAACTCTAAGTTTGTCTTTGTAAAGACCCAGTCTCTACTAAAAACATGATAAACAAAAACACCAAAAGTATGGCAGCGGAAGAATTAAATCTTGACTTATTCAAAATGTATAAAGAGTACATTATAAAATTTTCCCAAATGGGAGTACAACTTTATACAAGCAACTACAAGGATCTAGGTAGAGGAAGACTTAACTAATACAACATTGTCTCCAAACAACCTATTTCAAACATAAAAGCAACCATGATCATATACTATATGTTCTTCATCTTCTATCCTTAGCCTTAGGTTCACCAAGCTTCCATGCGCACTCTGATCCCTAACTTGGATGGTTGGGGTCATCCAGCAAGAGAGAGATAAAACAAGGTATGTGTTAATAAAAAGGAATAGGACAAATAATAATAAAAAGCTTTGCAATATAAAAGATTTTCTACCATAAGAGATTTCAAAAGAAATGAGGAAAATATATGAATATGAGAGAGAGAAAAACTGCCACATTTAAATATCAACAATTATCACATTTGCATGAATATAAATTATGACTCAACGTCCTCTCAATGTAGGGTGAGGCACCTACCGGACCTCACCAATGGCAGGGGGACTAAAACCCCAGTGCCTAAAAAGTGGCAGGGGGAATAAAACCCCAGTGCCTAATATATAAAATGGCAGGGGGACTAAAACCCCAGTGCCCGGTAGGAGGACTAAAACCTCAGTGCCCTGTGGGTGGTTTGTACTCATGTACACTACATTGTCAATTGGCCAATAACTATATCATGCATAAACATTCACTTGGCAGCATAGTGAAAAGTATAACAAGATAGCATTGGGAATAAAACCCAAATAAATAATCTCAATCAACAAGCCATCATAGGCAACATCATTATACAAGTACTTCAAGAGATGAGCCAACATAGGAAACAACCAGATTCAAGAGTTACGATTAAATGAGCCACAAAGACATCCACAATATATAACATTTCCAAGTATTTCAAAAGATGAGCCAACATAGGCAACAATAAGATTCACATAATTCAACTGAATGAACCACAATGGCATTAGAATCATGAAATAAGTAAGATCCAATAAATGCAATTAGAGGGATAATCAGGCTAGCATAGTAGTTATTGTGGGGTTGGAAAAGACCCAACTGAAAGATAGGTATGATTTGCACAATATATATTCCACACATTCATCATAGATGTCACATACATAAAATAGACTTCACATACTAGAATAGGATGCACATACCTGTTCTAGATTCATTATCAGTACTTTCACCAAGTTGATTGTATCACCATTCCATTTTTCCCTAGTTGCAAACATTACACATGTATTAGGTTACTTAAAGGTACTTTAAGTGTAAAATATCCATATTTATAAACCATGGGTAAAGGCTTTGGATTTTGGTTCTGGAAACAGGTCCAAACGATCCCTAATAATTTTCTACTCGAGAAAACATATTTTATTGTCAAAAACGGAGTTAAAACACTATTATTATCATTTTACATCACTTTATACATTTAAATTAGGGTTTGAATTAATTATCAGGCTTATGATAGAAATAAGGGTAAAAAACTTAAATATTTGGATTCTACAGGTTTTTATCTTTCCAACGAGTATTTGTTTGTAATTTTCTGACAACCGAGTGATTTACTATGAATTAAACAAGATTGGCTAGTTAAATGCTAAATAGGTAAAAATCTGATTTGAGGTTGACGGATCTGCCCTAGGCTAAAGAACTAGGGAGGAGGGGCGCGCGAGGGCAAAACGGTCATTTGGCCGTCGTCTTCATCCGCCTGCGCCCAGCCTTACCGTGGGGTGCAAACTTGCCCATTTGGGTGATTTTGCTATACTTAACCAAATTCGACGTTCAGGTACTCGAAACGAAGGTATTCGAACAAGGAACGCAACTAACCGATCACTTTAGGCGGTGGTTCCTCGTAGCTCTGTGGAGAAGCTCCGCAAGCACAGCAGCAAAAACTCCACGTCGTCGACCACACGTGCTCCCTTTGGCGAAATTGATGGTTTGGGCGAGTTGCTAAGGGACCGAAGGAGGAGTGTAGGTGGTATTTTATAGGTGGGCGAGCCTATTGAGCCGAGATGGACGTGGACGTGAGAGGCTAGGGCCGGCGCCGCCTGGGAGTTTCGTCTGTGGTGCACAAAATGGGGCGATTGATAGCTCATATGATGCGTCAGATCAAGGCAGTTTGTTTGGTGAAGAAGTCTCATAAAACGGTCGCGAAACGACAGAGAACGGAGCTGAGGAGTCGAGCTCGTTACCCATGTAACGGCTGGAGGTGGAAGACAATCCGTCGACCGTTGGATCGTGGTCAGAACTAACAAGAGCCGATGGATCTGAGTCCACCATGGGTCGGGTGCGTCTACAGTGCGCGTGACAAGCATTTAAGCCAAACTTTGGCTTAAATGATGTGCATAGCTATTAAATCGATGACTATAATGTCACATTTTAATGAAAACTTGTTTATTGCATTTGGAAGGTCAAATGAACTCCAAATGACCCCAAATTTTAACCCTAGGCTGATAATGACGTCTAGATTCATGTTATATACTTAGATTTGCGTTTTACCCAACCTTTGGCATCCAAATAATTATTTTGACCATTAAAGCATATTTTAATATAATGCTAGAGAAATAAATTATGTGTTGCTTTTATAAGCAACCCTTGGTTCCCAAATTCGATATTTGGAGTCCTAGAGTCCTCCACTCACTTATTACATGTATTTTCAATCTTGATTAGTCCATAATATGAGTGAGGTGTGAAGGTGGGTTATTTATTCACCATTTTAATTTACACTTTATTAAAAGTATATATAAAATCATTTTGAGGGGTCAAATGAATTCCTAAAATCACCAAATTTGAACCATAGGCTTATAATGTCGTATTTTACAATGCTATGCAATCACTTTCTCGTTTAATGCATAATATGGCCATTAATAAATATATAGCTCATAAAGGAGCATAATAATATATTAAAATCAAGGAATTATATGAAGAGGCTGTTTAATGAGAAACATGTGAGTAAATTCGACATATAAAACACATTAGGGTACAAATACTCATTACTCAACAAAATAACATATTAATGTGAACTAAAATCATATTTTGAGGAGAGAGAAACGATAAAGGTTAATATACACATATATGAACTCAAATACACATTATTAATAATATATTTATCCAAAAATCTCCAAATAAATATTATCTACTATATTATCCCATTAATGACCAAATTACATAATTAACCCTAACTTATCTCCTAATGTGGGTTATTTGTGCAAACACCCCTCAATTTACATCAATGAGGGTAAATAGTGATTTCAACATCAATTTGTGCTTAAATTGCACAAGGAGTCCAAGAATGATCCAAAAGGATGTGGAATTTATAGAAAAGGTCCAAATGGACTCGAAGGTCAAGAAAAGAACAAAAGTGGGAAAATTGCAGGGAAGACCCTGAGATTCAGTATGTTACAGTCTTCATCAAGAAACTCCGAGCTCATCCTCATGGTGATCAAACTCAACCTTGTATGACTCATATCTCATGACAAAATCATCTTCATAAGGTGACTACTTCATCCCTATTAGTGTTTGTAAACCATCCATGTATCATTCGCTCCACTAGGGTATGTTATCATCTCTATCCTCATACCTCATAGCAACGTTCCAACGCACATCATCTTTATCCTTGGTGTATGACATGCATACTGTCCTATCTCTCACTCCCATAACAAGAATAAATAAGAATTTGGCGGCCGTCCAAATACAGATTTCTTCCCATTCCAGGAGTAGAGATGGTACATCCCACCTTGCCAGTACACCTTTAAAACTAAGTTGAAACGTGCAACTTATGTCTCTACTTCTCAGTCATCCTGATATCAAAGTTAGTTTCATGGAAAACTGGTCTCGAACCTACTTGGGTCACCACACCAACCTTGGTCATCTCCTCTAGGTCTATAGGGTGCTCGCACTTTTGGGGTCATCCCTTTTCCCTTATGCATCCTGACAGTGCCCTACTCATCTGCTCTTTGGGTCCCATGAGTTCATGAAGGTGATCATTCTCCTAACCCATGGCCCTCATACAATGATAGCTGTTACCTCTCGACCCTATGGTCATGTGCATCTAGGGAATTAGGCAACTCCTTCTTCCATCGGTCTTATCCCATCCTGACCCTAGGACAGACTTAGGATTCTATCATAGTACATGTTCAACTCAGAACCCTACCTAATCCTTCATCATCTCTCTTTGCATTCTTGGGCTATCTTTTATCCTTTCATAAGCGTCAAGGCAACCTGTCTACCTTAGTCAGGCCCCATACCGGTTACCTCCATGGTAACACATCCACATGCACTTAGAGATGGTTATCTATGGGTCTACATGTTCATTCTCATTCCATGCACTTTTACTTAGCTTCTCAAGATCCTACTAGACTTCTTTAGGTTACCTCAAAACCAGCAAAACTTGTATACACCCTACCAAAGGGTCCCTCTCCCAGGATGGGAGGAAACTAAAACTCTTGACAACAAGGTCACAACCGTCCTTAGGGTTTACATTCACATGAACATGCCTAACCCAACAGCTACCAAGGCACAAGCAGATCACCTATTAAACCATGCTAGGTCACACTTGTTCTCATCCTCAACATTAGACCCACTTAGTTGTGAGGGGTTCATCAAACCTACCTTCAACTTAAGGGGTTTCCTTTTCCTCTATACATGAAGAGTACCATAATAGAAACTATAGAGACTCAATTCCCATCATGAGCATTAGGTACACCACTTCCCCTCTTCGGACAGGAACCCTAGGTTCACCTTTGGATATCCAACTACATGCTCAACCTCTTAACCATGAATCAAGCATGTCCAAGGTATGCCATGTACTCCCATGATCCTTTTATATGAGAAACTCCTCAGAGTTGAGTCCTCCTCAAGGACATTCAACTAGGTATAAAACCTCACAACAGGGTACTTAAACCTCTTCAGGGTCTAAGGCACTCTTTATTTCATCCAGCAGGTAACCACTTATACCATGGGTACTAGAAACATCGTCCTCTCTATAGGGTTGGGTTCCTCTAAAGGCAACCAAGATATCATCAGCCTCCAGGAATCAAGCATAAGGCAACCACTATCATCCACGTAGGTCGCATCATCCTCAACTCCCACAATTCCTCAAGTTTTGGGGTTTTAGGCTTCCAACCTCCTTGTTGGGGTTCTGATTCCTCTCTCTAGAGCTAATTCCACCTCCAACCATACTTACTAGAGGTCCCTTCTCCATGAAGGCTCATGCTCACAAGTATACGCCTATGTGGTTGAAGCCTATGCTCAACTCATGTTTGGCTCAAGAGAATCCATACCCCTTTGATAAGCCATCCATCACGATGTCTTAACCAGGATTTCATCAAGCTATACCCTACTTGCCTAAGCCCATAGGGTAACTATAGGTTCTCCTCTAACCTCATCCACGAAGGAGCTATCCTTTGCTATGGCATGCACGCCCCTCTCCAGGGTTGGGTCGCCAAAGGTACTAGGTCATCTACCCTATTATGGCATCCCAAAGGCATGACCAACCAAACACTCGGTCAACCATGACATCTAACTCATCATGTCATCTCTCTCTCTAACCTTCACTTAGGGTTAGGGTTACCATCATCCTCAAAGGATGTGTTACGTCTCTACCTTTAATGGAGGTCTCTACCTCCCAGACTAACCTTCTCTACTCATCCTCCTAACAAGAGATCTATCCTCAGGCCTCTCCTGAGGGCGATTACAAATTGTATCATACGGCCTAAGCATGTATCTATTGTCTAGTTTGCACTTAATCTATTAAGCTTATGTCCATGACATCTTATTTACATGCTTTTCATTAATTTGGTGGAGGATTCCTTAGACCTTATTAACTTTACCCATACCTCAAGAGGGTGAGGAGAAGAGAGAAAACCCTAATACTTAAGGTCCTTAATAGATTTTTCGTTGAGAAGGGATGAACAAGATGATAGAGTCCTAAAGGTATCTTATTTCGAGTCATACCCTAAGTCATCGGCCAGGAAGTCACACAATCTGGGAGTCCTCGTATTCCGACTAGCGGTGCGAAGGAAAATATTTCCAGCCCCCGGACGTGATCCTTTTCTAGACACCTCAGTCTTTCGGACAATCCTCTAATAACTCCCTTGGTTTCTATAGAATTTGTAAAATTTAATAATTATTAAAGATTAATTGAGGAACCTATGCTCTGATACCAATTGTAACGACCCCGCCTCCCGGTAACCCCCAATTAAGGGAGACCGAAAGGTCGATGCTATTATCCAATTAACATGATCAAAGGTTCGACAAATAATCAATAATAATTATGAAATTCTACTAACTAACTGGAATTTGGTATAAAATTAAAACTTTATTACCTTTGAAAACCTTGGAAATCTAGCTATCCCAGTCTTGAATTATTCTATCTAATCCTCCTTGCACTTTATTTCTTTTTCCGTAATGTGTCACTTTACTGTTTGTTCTTTCAATTGTTGTTCCTAAAACGCCGACAAACAAAACGTCGGTCAGTATATCGAAATATACTGGTATGCGGGAACAACCAAAATCTTGCAAATATGGCTAACAATTTAATAATCACAATCAAACTAAATAACAAGGAAATTTACACTTTTCAGTATGACATTCTCCACCGCTTTTCCCTAACCCTGGCATACCCACCTTAGGGTGCCCTTTGCCAATGACTTAAGTCCACCTTCTCAATCCCGAGCTTGGTGCCTGGGGGTCACCACTCATGGTGCCCACTAGTCATGCAATATCATAGGCCACCTTCTTGGTGCCTAGGGTCACCACTCAAGGTGTCCATTGGTCTACCCATCTGGGTATGACCTTTGGCATCATCCATCAGGGTGGCATGTAGGTGCGAGAATCCATACTTCTATTATTAATGTGATAATCTTAGTGACTTTATAATTTGCAAGTATGAACATCTAAACTGATAATTTGCATTCAATGCGATTAACCATCCGAAAAATCATCGAGAAACTAAGGTGGTTATTCATAATTAACCACATACCTGATCCAGAGCAACTTGATTGTCCAAGCAATAAGGATAAAGAATCAATCAACAAGCAATCAACAATATCCTAAAATTAATGCTTATGATCCAAGTGTTATAGTTTATCTAGAACATTCTAATGCTAGACTTGGATTCCACCTTAGGCTTTCTAGACGATATTAGGGTTTTATTAGGGTTTTTTCCTCCATAACAATTTTATCATATTAAATGCTCTCTTAGTTCATAAACCCTAACTTCAACATCATAAGACCAATTAAAGTCGATTAGTTCTCTTTTATACCAAAACTACCTTCTTTATCCTTTTAAGTTATTTCAAGGTCATTAGACTCAATTATCACCTTTAGTTTCTTTCGGATTAACAACTCGTAATTCATGATGGTCTAATTCCGATATGAACTATATTTATTATTTATGTCATCAAGATCCATTAAGCCTATTTTACATTAAAGCTACAATTTTCATCCTTTTAATATATAACAAGATCATTATGCTCATTTATCCTCAATTCATAGTTCATTATGATCTAATTCACATATGAACTCGATTTGCCATTACTTCTAACTTTTATTCATGAGAAAACCCTAATTACTACATTTAGGGTATTTATCCACAAATTAAGAATTGTATTTCTCGAAATAGCTTAGATTCAGCATATTCCCACTTTAATCACGAAATTAATCAATTAAAGCCATTAATAGTCAAATTAGTCAACATTAGGGTTTCAAGGCCCATTAAAGTATATTCATGCATATGAAACTCTAAATTAACTAATTATATGCAAAGTTCATCCTTTTTCTTCCTAATGTTTCTTTTTATCATTAACAGACTAATATCAACTTTAATCATCTATTAAACTCTTATAAATATATTATTCATCTCAAAATAGGGTTTTTAAACATTAATACATTTAAGTTGATATCTTCCATTACTTTTTGAATTGCACAAGGAATCATGCTTCAATTATATTTTTATTGGATTCTTCATGTTTTTCTGATCAACTTTTATGTATAACATGTCCTCATTCCACCTACCAATTATTTACTATGAATTTATCAAAACTCACTTACTTTGGGCCAATCGGATTGTGCCACGTCGGCCTCCTCCATGCAATGTTGCTCAGCTTGGGAAACATTTCGAAAAGATGTGATTGCCCCTTGCTTAAGTCGATGTTTATTCAGCCCGCAGAGGGCAGAATCGTCCAACGCTCTTTAGTCATCTTCTACCTCGAACCCACGGATGCGGACGCCGCTTGCAGCCCTCCCGCGGCCTGCCTCTCCTTCCTAGAGACTCAGGGACCACAACAGGTGGGTGCCCTACCTCCGACGCACCTCGGCACACACGGGGCGTCCACAACTTGCAGCAAAAAATGCTTGTTTCTAGGCGAAACTCAACCCGTCATTGCTGCTGCGATAGCTGCAAGCTTGCAGACCGACTGTACTAGTTGCACGATGGCAGGGGTGTTGGGTGGTAACCGGTCAGTTCTGGATGGTCGTGGAGTCTTCCCACCTCAATCCAGGCCATCAACCACTTCTCATCGCTCAGGGATAGGTCCATACCCTCATGGTTAGGGTTTGCATGATGAAGAACAAGAAGAAGATGGGGGAAGAGAGTGGGAGATGCAGAATATCTCTGGAACTCGTCCCAAAGGGCCTACCCCTTTTATAGGGGAGTATCCATGCCCCAGATTGCTTTCCCACAAAGCAAACAAGGTTTCTCCTTATAGGAAAGGGATTTTCCTTACTTTTGAAGTATCTTTCTCTCTCTTCATGTATATTTTTCATTAGGTATTAGGAATTCGATATTCCTCTCACCTTTCTCTTTATTTCTTGCTTTTCAATCCATAGGCACGAAATCCTATTTTCCTTTAATAGAAATTACTTTCTTTCTAGCAAAACCACATAATCCATTAATAATGTATTACATTATTCTCTCATTTTCTTTTATAGGTATTTTATCTTTCCTTTTTATTCATTGGGACTCCTTGGATCCCAAGAAACTCTAATAATTCGAAATCCTTTTTATTGGACATTCATTATCCTTCTAGATGCATCTAAATGCATTATTTCACATTATCTTGTTTATTTCTTCATTTAAATATATCTTTTTGAAGTTTTCTCTTTGTTTCTCTTTTATTTTCCTTATTTGTATTCCTTTCAACATTAGGAATCCTTGGGATACGAAATTCCACCAAGCATTATTCCATTATACCACTTTTCACTTATTTTCCACATTTCATCAATATTTTAAATTTCTTTCTTAATAAAGAAATACTTAATTGATCTTTTTTCTTTTCTTATTGCTCTCTTTATGCAACTTTGGACTCCTTGGAACCCAAGGAACCCAAGAGGCACGAAATTCATTCTTGGATTACATTCCTTTGCCTTCTAGAGGTTTCTACCCCGTCTCTCTTTTCTCAACAACTCAATTACTCATTTATTAATTGAATTTCCTTGTTATTGGGCCCAATAGCCAATAAAGCTCACAAATCAAACAACAAGGCTATTTTAAACGAAATCCATATATTCACAAAAAATTATATCATTATTTGTCCAAATATCTTTAATATGAGAAATTACATTTCTCACCAAAGGAACCCAAAATTTGGGGTTGTAACATAGTCACTTTATAGATTGCAACAATTATGGTTCATCCAAGCATTTAATTTCAAGCAATAAAAAAAACTTCAAAAATCTTCATGAAACTAGAGAGACTGGCCATAAACGTAACCACATACCTGATTTGGTAGTCTCAAGATCAATCACGGTAGCTAATCCAACCAAGAAGTCGAATCTACCAAGCCAAGTAATAAATCAAGCAAATCTCGATCCTGAAAAGCATATATAACACCTAATGGTTACAATTGCATCCAAACATCTTTTATTGACTTGGGATTATATTCTAGGGTTTCTAAGTCTTATTAGGGTTTCCTAAGGGTTTCTTGGTCTTACTTTCCAATTTTTACCCTTTTTAGGCCCACAAACCCTAAAAACATTTTTTTCACTTAGAAAAACCCTAACTGCTCAAATTAAAATTAAGGGTCTTTATTCACAAATTTGTTCAAGAACATCGTAATCACATCTTCTTGATTGATTTCTACAATTAAAACCCTTAAACTCCATAATTAACAAAATTAAGGTTTTTAAATCCATTAAGGCACTTTTATCATTATGGAACCCTAATTAGGCAAATTATGCAAAATTATCAACCAATTTGATCTAATCCATCTTTTAAGTCAAAAGTATCTTTTCTTAATAACAACCAAGTAACAACATTAGATCCTTTAATCTTCAAACTTAGGGTTTTCAATTCATTTAAACCCATTAAAGGTACCACCTTTACATGCTTTTTGAGTTGTAAATAAATTTAGGTCTTGAATTCATTTTTATTGGATTCTACATATTTTTCTGATAAAATGCACTATCTACTTTTATTTTTAGGCCAAAGGATTGATTTTTAGTGAATTACACAAGACCTAGCTAATTTCTAGATTTTCTGACCTGAGAGACGAATTACCTTTTTCTTTTGGAAAAATGTTGGACGTCGGAAGTCAAGTCTTCATTGACCAGATGTGGGATCGGGTGGCTCACTTTGGTTGCATCCACTCACATGTTCGAAAACATGGAAAGGCATTTGCCATCGATCTTCTTTCATGGTTGGATGTTAACTTGGATTTGAGGGTTCCCATCTCTCATCTCGACAAAAGCCATGCACTTCAAACTTGCAGCCATCCACGACAAATAGCTTGCTAGAGTAGAGGCAATCGAGAGAGAGAGAGAGAGAGAGAGAGAGAGATCAAGGGTAAGAGTTGGCTGGGTAGTATTGTGGGGTTTGGACAAGGTCGAGGGTAGCCCTATATATAGGTGTGGGTGTGGACTATTAGGGTTTACAAACCCTCATTGTCGACTGGTCTAAGAGTAGATTGGGCATTTCCTCTAGAACCCTCAAAACCCTCTAAAACTTAGGATCTACTGGCTCAGAATCCTCTACCGAAGCCAACCTCACAACATCCTCGCTTTCACATACATCAGATCGTGAGAAAATCAAGATCAAAGTCTCACTTCACATGTTCCTTTCCCAATCTGACTTGAGCTAAGCGATGCATGCACACCCTTGGATTTCAAATAAAATGGTTGTCATTGTGTATGTGACAATTACATATATAATAGAAATCTAAATAATCATGACACTTAATGCACTAATTCATTATTCCATCACTTTAGGGATTTTTCAAAAATCCATAACTCTCAATCTGTGAACCATTTTAATCCCAAATTTTAAGGGAAACTTTTAAACGACTTAATTTACTTGAGTGCAAAGTTTGGAATCAAAATTGGAAAATAAAGTAGACTTTTCTTCATATGCAATTCATCCACTCAAAAGGCATATATTATGCAATTAAAATCCATCTTTTTTATTTCTTTTTTTCTATTTTCTTTATTTTGATTTCTTTTCTCATTAAAGCTAATAGGAATCAAAAACCAATCAATAGTGGCCATCCATGCCATTTTCTAGAGATTTCTACATAATTCTCATACATGTTCACAATTAACTCTTATTTTTTTTCCTTTTACTTATCATGGGATTTCTTTTATCCTTTTTCCCCTTTTATCTTTGTTGGATTTGCTAAAACAATAGAAGCTACGAATTTATGCATCATGGGAAATACTACAAAGAATCCATTCTTTGACAATAAATCATACAATTTTCCATTCAAATCCGTTCTATTTGAAAAATCACATGTCAATTCATACAAGAAAAAATGAGGTTATAAAACTATGGTCAACTTTTCCTTCAATTCCTAGAATTGAGCTTCGTACAAGTCTGACCCCACAAACTACTCATCTTATAGGTAAGCTTGTGAGGGGCAGAGCGGTCTTTGAAAAATCTTTTATGAAGCATCCATAATATCTAGCCAATCCCAAGAAGCTGCAAATCTCAGAAGGGTTCTTGAGTGCTGGCTAATCACATACGATCGACACTTTAGTAGGATCCATTGAGATAGTCCCTCCAGATATAATGTGTCCAAGGAAAATGAGACGGCCTATCCAAAACTCCCACTTTAAGAATTTGCCATAGAACTTCTTCTTTATCAGGATATCAAGGACTCTACCCAGGTGGTCCCGGTGTTGTTCGAAGTCATTAGAGTAACCCAAGAAGTCATCTATGAACACTATGACAAAAGAGTCTAGGAAAGGTTGGAACACATTGTTCATGAGATTTATAAACACATTTGGGACATTGAACAAATGGTATGACCAAAAACACACAGTGGCCATAATGGGTTGGAAAAGATTTAGAATGTCCTCACTCTTGATTCAAAACTGATGATACCCAGATCTCAGCTCAATCTTTGAAAAGACTCGTACTGACTTGAGCTTGTCAAATAGGTCATCTATATAGAGTAAAAGATAATTGTTCTTAATGGTAGCCTGATTGATTATTCTATAGTCTATGCACATTTAGAGTGATCCTGTTACAACCCCAAATTTGCATATGTTTCTATAATTAAAATGTACAGATTGTATGTATTGGACTTAATTAAAAAGGTTGTAGGATTTGCTTCAAACAATGGATTACTTTGCAAATATCCCTCTTGATAGAAATTTCATGATTCCTATTATTAAGATTAATCCATTAAGGGATATAAAAGAGAGGAAAGGAAGAAAAGTCCAAATAATAGAAAAGAATACAAGATATTGAATAAATTTTCGTTTATACATTTTTCTAATAAAAGAAATAGAAAAAGAGGAAAGGAAATGAAGGATAATGAGAAATACTTAAAAAAAAGAGAAGTTTATTAAGAAGGAAATTTGAAATAATGAGGAAAAGATAAGGATTATGTGGAAATCTTATGGTGGTGCCTCTCGTGGCCTTTTGGAATAAAATAAAAGGGTTTATATAAAATTGTATTTTTTTTCTTTCCTTGTTGGTGTTGAGATTAATTAATCTTGGAAAATTGAGTTTACAAATAGTTGTAATACTCCTTGCCACTTTTGGATTACTTGAACCCAAAGGAAAAAGAAGTAAGATGCAATCAGGAGTTATGGAGGCAGGGATGGTAGTCCAAACACAGACTCTTTTAGGTTTTCCCCTAGGAGGCATATCTATATATGTAGGCCGTGGGAAATCCTCGTCACCAAAACCCTACGTCCAATGAACTAGTCACAAGATCCCTCGCAACTCCCATGACGATCAATGTATGGGTCTTTGAGAAGTTCACAGTAGCACCCCAAGCTTCTCCACCCTCATGTCTTCTTCTCCAGAACACTGGATTAATGTATGCGTCGACCCCTAGGATGAGATGTGTAAGGCTACAGCCCGCTCATGGACCTACCACCGCGAAGGAGGTGGATATCTAGTTCGATGGGATGAATCTGAGGCAGAAGTTTAGATGGTTCTTCGACCCTCATCAGGGTCCGTTTCCATGATGGTGTGCGGGCGATGGAGACTCATCGGTCTGAGGATAGTTGGCGAGGTGTTCCTGTATCTGGCCATTTCCGTCTACCCAGTAGTTGGATGGATGCGGCAAGGTAGTGAGTATGTGGCCCATGGGCTGGCTTCCCCGGGAGGCTCGATGATCAGAACCGCAGTCTTAGGTGACCTGCCGTTGCAGGCTAGGAAACGCGACTCCATTGGGATGCTTGCGGTGAGGAGGACAATCGCAGTGCATCACCTGGGTGCACTGCTCATGAAGATGGTGCTCGGCACTATGTGTGCGGATGCGTGAAGGGGATCAGCGAGGAGGTGACCTACTGACATCATTGTCCGTTGGGATACACACCTACGTTGGCTGCAGTGCCGGTCGTGCTTCACATATTTGTGATGTGAGGAGGAAGGAGACAAGATTTTGCGTCCTTCGGGAACATGTTTTGAGGCGTCGAGGATGATGGCCAACGATGGGCGGCAAGGAAACTAGACCTTATGCTCCGACGGCAGCATCGCGGGTTCCTCCTGCGTGAGGGAGGAAAGTATCGTGTGAAGAAGAAGACATGCGGTTCAGCCCTGAACCAGACTTTCCCCTCCACGTTCTTTTGGTTCTTGACTCAAGTGGTGAACCGGGGGTTAAGACCAGACCGGCCGTCAGTAAGGAAAAGGAAAGTGAAGCAAGTTCGCAGACGTGTCAAGACGGGATTGGCCCAAATAAGGTTAGTTTACAAAATTCATAAATAATTACTGGTAATTCAAAATTAGACAAACATTATATGAAAATTGATCAGGAGAATAGAGGAATCCAAATAAAATAGATTTAGAGTCTAATTTTGCTTCATGTTCCAAAAATATGTGCAATACATGTTTAGATATGTTTAATACCTAGATTTGCCTTAATCTGATGCGTAATTGAATATGTTCGTTCATGTTAAGATAATACCTAATCTAGACATGTAAAATGAAGGAATCATTGATACTGATGATTAATGAACTATGAATTGATGTTAAATGAGCATAATGATTTTGTCATGGATTAAAAGGATGATTTATATCTAAAGAGATGATCTTTATGCAGTAATGGGCTTAGAAACCCTAATATAGGAGAATATGTCTTTTAATGGTTTTAATGCTACAAATCTATGAATAAGACAGAGTTATGTTGTTCCAAATCCAATTTTGGTATAAAAGACTATTAAAATGGATAGTTTGAGAAATTAAGGTCTATATGAGTAGAAAAGAGTGTTTTAGGGTTTGTTGACCTAAAAGGGATAAAGTTTGAGGAATTGATCTAAGAAACCCTAATGAATATTAATGAAACCCTAATGTGGATTAGAAACCCTAGAAAGTGAATCTAAGTCAATAAAGTAGATTCTTGATAAAGTGTGTAATAAATAGAGTGCATATTCTTTTCAGGAATTATGTGATGATCGAATTGCTTGCTTGGATTTCATTCTTGGTTTGGTTTACTTAATGCTTGTGAAATCATCAAATCAGATATGTGGTTATGCTTATGACTATATCGATTAGTTTTTTCGAGGATTTTATCAACATTTCCCTCAATGCTTGAAATAACTGATGGATGTTTTAATTCATGCAACTATAAAGTGACTATGACTATCACTATGAGTATACATGTATAACTAGCTAGATCCTAGTCCTCCCCTGTGGCTATGCACAGGCTAAGGATAACCTAGAGCAAGGTCTAGGGTATCATGAGTTAGAAACTGGGCTACCTACGTGTAGTGCCATGAGACTCTTTAGCATACCATGAGTTAAGGAGTGGTCTACCTATGGGTAGTTCCATGTGACTCAACCCTAGAAACTAGTTCACTTGATAGGTGGATCATGAGGGGTTTAATGGGGACAACACAGAGGATAGGGTATCCTTGGATCGCGTAGTTATACTTAAAACGTAAAAATGTTTGTTAAATGATAATTGAGTGCAATACATTGTTATAGATAATTGCATGATTATTGTTTCCCCCACATACCAGCTTCGGCTGACTGACGTTTTGTTTGTCAGCATTTTAGGAACAAGCCAAAAGGACAAATAGTAAATCGCATATTGCAAAACACATGAAGTAAAATACAAGGAGGATTAGTTAGAGTAGAATCCTTAAGTGGATAAAAGTTTAGAGATCCAAGTTTTCAAAAAGGTATGCAAAAAAATTATTTTCTTACAGCTTTTCAGTATAGTTTGTTAAAATTTGATAATTATTCTTGGTTAATTACCGAACCTTTGATCCAGTTTTATTGGTTAACGGCTCTGACCTTTTGATCTCCCTTAATTGGGGGTTACCGGGAGGCGGGGTCGTAACATTTGGTATCAGAGCGTAGGTTCCCCACTTAACAATTAATAACTATTAAATTTTACAAACTCCATAGAACCCAAGGGAGTTATTAGAGGATTATCCGAAAGACGGAGGTGTCTAGAAAAGGATCACGACCGGGGGCTGGCAATATTTTCCTCCGCACCGCTAGTCGGAATACGAGGACTCCCATATTCATGTGACTTCCTGGCCAAAGTCTTAGGGTATGAATTGAAATAAGATACCTTTAGGACTTTCTCATCTTATTCATCCCTTCTCATCACAAAATTTTGATAAGGACCTAAAGGATTAGGGTTTTCTTTCTTCTCCTCATCCTCTTAAGGTTTGGGTAAGGTTAATAAGGTTTAAGGAATCCTCCACCAAATTAATGAAAAGCATGTAAATAAAATGTCATGGACATAAAGTTAATAGATTAAGCGCAAATTAAAGAATAGATACATGCTTAGGGCGTATGACATAAGTTGTCATGTCCTCAGAAGGGACCTAAGGCTAGACCTTCTTGTCAGGAGGATAAGTTAGTCTTGGAGATAGAGATATCCATTGCAAGTAGAGACATGGCACATCCTCTGAGGATGATGCTAACTCTAACCCTAAGTGAAGATTAGAGATAGATGAGTTAGACTAGGTGTTTGAAAGGTCATGCCTTTGGGATGCCATATGATCCATTGGTGACCTAGCACCTTTGGCAACCCAACCCTGGGAAGGGTCGTGCATGTTCGGGGTAAAGGATAGCTCCTTAGATGATGATGTTAGTGAAGGATATTAGAAACCCTATGGGCTTATGACATAGCATGCATTCAGGGTACGTGAGTAGTGTGAGCAAAGGGTTGAAACCCTGGCTAGGAGAGCTTGATGGATAGCTTAAGAAATAAGCATAAAGAACTATGGATAACCTTGAGCAAAACATACATTGAACATAGGCTTCATCTATGTAGGGGCATGCTTTCGAGGTTGACCCTTCACGAATATATGACCTCTAATGGTGAGGTTGGTTGTAGGGTTAGCTCTAGAAAGAGAGAGTAGGAACCAAGCAAGAAGGTTAGAATCCTAAACTCTGAGATATGTAGGGAGTTGAGGATGGTGCGACCTAAGTGGATGATAGTGGTTGCCACATGCTTGATCCCTAGAGGTTGCTGATATCTTGGTTTCCATGAGAGGAACCAAACCCTAGAGAGAGGATGAGTCTGCTGGTACCTCTGTACCTATGGTATAGATGATGAGAAGAAGAGTTTCATAAACCATGTAGAGGTTTAGTGACAGGTTGTGGGGCCTTATGCCTTGTTGGTTGTCCTTGAGGAGGACCCAACTCCAAGTGTTGCTTGAGTTGAAGGATGACAGGAAGTGCATGTCATGCCTTTTGCATGCTTGGTTCGTGGTTAAGAGATAGAGCATGTAGTTGGACACCTACAAGTGAACCTAGGGTTCCTAGGTCTAAGAGGGGAAGTGGTGTACCTAATGCTCATGAAGAGAATTAAGTTGCTATAGTTTCGAGCATGGTACTCCTCATGTTTAGAGGAAAAAGTAAACCCCTTAAGTTTAAGGTGTGTTTGATGAAACCCCCCACAGCTAGGTTGATGATAAAGGAAGGTATGATCTTGATCCGGCATGGAGGAAAGAGGACAAGTATGACCTAGCATGGTTCGGTAGGTGATCTGATGTGCCTTAATAACTTGCTAGGGTTAAGTAGGCTCACGTGTATGTAAACTCTAGACCTAAGAGTTTTTGTGACCTTGTTGTCAAGAGATAGTTTTCCTCCCATCCTGGGAGAGGGACCCCTTTGGTAGGGTGTGTATCCGTTTTGTTGGTTTAGGGTCTCATAGGATCTTGAGAAGCTAAGTGAAACGTACATGGTATGAGAATGAACTTGTAGACCCATAGATATCCATCTCTAAGTGCATGTGGATGTGTTACCATGGAGGTAACTGGTAAGGGGCTTGACCAAGGTAGGCAGGTTGCCATGATCCCTATGAAAGGATGAAAGTCAGCCCATGAATGCAGGAAGAGAGATGATGAATGCCTGGGTAAGGTTCTAAGTTGGACATGTACTATGATATAATCCTAAGTCTATCCTAGGGTCAGGTAGGGGTAAGACCGATGGAAGTAGAAGTTTCCTAATTCCCTAGTTGCACATGACCATAGGGTCGGGAGGTAACAACTATCATTGTCTGAGGGCCATGGGTTAGGAGATTGATCACCTTTATGAACTCATGAGACCCAAAGGGCAGATGAGTAGGCGTAGATTGCTTGAACTTTCAGGATAAATGTTCTTGGTTTGATTCATTGATTGCTCTTCCTTGGCATCTAGAACACCTGATCAAGGTATGTGGTTAAGCCTATGACTAATCTCTTTAGTTTACCAGAGTTTTTTGAGGTTTTACCAGATTGCTTGAAATTAAATGCTTGGATGATATTAATTTCTTGCAATCTATCAAGTCACTATGGCTATCACAATATTATTCTTATAACTTACTCAAACCTACATGCCAACTCTGGAAATTGTGAATGTAAAGAAAGGTAAAGCCATGGTAATGATTAAAGTCCAAGCCCCAAGTTGGGACGGTCAGACCATGCCCCAAATTGGGAAGGTCATGAGAGTTCATGTCCCAGATTGGGAAGACCTAATGGCACCTAGCTCTAGATTGAGAGGTGGCCAATAAGGTACCTAGATCAATATTGAGAGGTATGCTAAAGTCTATTGCAGGGACAAACCCTAATAGGGGGGCTACCAGAGGTTGAGTAAAAATGGTATAGAAGTTATAAAGAAAATGATAAATTTTGTTTCCTTAACAATAATTGCTTGGTTATGTTGTTAGATGTGAACATTTTGGTTCCCCCACATACCAGTATAACTCATTATACTGACAATGCATTTGTTTCACATGGTTTTAGGATAATATGTTTTTATTGCTACAAGTCTGATGGAAAGAAGACATTCAAGAAGAAGGCACCAAACAAATAAAGAGCAATGTAATCTTTGGAGGATATAGTTAGTTTATCTTCTTGTTTCCAGTTTAGAAAACATATTATGTAATTCCTTTGTGGAAATTCAATATTGTACAACTCTTTCCTATTCAGTAAAATTTATGAATCATTTCTGGTAATTTTCTAAACCTACAGTCCTATATGATTTATAATGGCCCTTACTTTCTCAGTCCACCTGAATAGGGGATAATGTGGTGGAGGGGGTCATTTAATTTGGTTTCAGAGCCAGTTTGCCATTTAACCTCAAATAAATATAGAATTAAAAAAAAAAGTTAGATCCCAAAGGGAATTATTAGAGTGTTTTCCAAAGGCAATGATGCTTAAAAGGGAACACAGTCTGGGGGCTGACAATGTTTTCCTTTGCATCGCTAGTCAACTTATGAGGACTCCCGAACCTGTGCTTCCTGCCAAGCAAAAGTCTGAGGAATTTACTCGAAATAAAATACCTTTACGATTGTCTTGTCTTTTTCATTACCTCTATACCTCCTTCCCTCAAAAAACTATAGGTATGTATGATTGCTCTTTGTATCCCTCTCTGAGCACTAGGGTTATGAGAAATAGGGGTTAAGTCATCCTCTACCAAATAATAAAAAGCATGTAATATAAATGTCATCGACATAATTTATGATGCTCTAATGATCTAAAAACATGGACTAAGTTTAATTACATGCTTATGTGAATCACCATGGCTCATACCAAGTCTGTTGCTATCCGTTACAACACTCCCCAGGAACATGTTGAAAGTAGGTCGTCTTTACAGAAGAGGAGGACTCTAGAGAAGAAGAGTAAGACTGCGAAGGAAGAGTCCTCCAAAAACATGAAGAGACCTGAGGGATCCTTTGAGGAAGGCTCAGATCCTAAACATGTTCCCTTTCACAACCTGAATCTAGAGAAAGATCATAAAGGTGAACCAATGTCAAAAGACAAGGTCAAGCCCAAAGAGAACCCGAATGACAACCCATGACCTATAGTCGGGCAAGTAGTGTTCCAAAATCCCAATGCTCTGTGGATGGAACATCAGAAAAAATTAACTGAGGTTATTAGGCCTAACCCTCAAGGACCTAACCAGAGATGAAAATGGTGAGCCACTCATTTTTCCATGCCAGGGAGCCACCATTTTGGACTTCGTGAAGCTGATCATTGAGAAATTCTAGGGAGAAGACAAGACAAGGTTGGTCGATAAAGTTGATGCCTGGGTTTTGGCAGTGGAGAATGGCTTCCGTATGCTGGAAGTGCATCCGAACAAGAAAGTATGTTTTGTCGCTCACATTCTGGAAGTAGCAGCTAATATCCGGTAGTAGAACCACATCATGGGTCAACACTTGAATGAAGACCCAATGGCCTAGACTAATTTCTCTACCAAATATATGCCCATCTTAGACAAGAAATAGAAAGAGAGGGAGTTTACCTACCTAGTTCAAGGCAGTCACTTTGTGGAAGACTACGCTCGCAAGTTCTGCCTTCTAAAGTGGTTTGGCTACATGTTGACTAAGGAAAGAAGGGTGGATCACTTTGCAGAGTGTTTGAATCCTTTGACTAAGCCTCATGTAATGGTGAGCAAACCAACAAACTTCACCAACTCTTACAACACCGCCCTAGACATGGAGAAGATGGTGATGCATGAACTGAACCCACCAAAGGGGTGCCTCAGTTTCACTCAAGGTACCTCTGGTCTGAGGAACGACCATAGGAAAGGACAAGGGTGAAACCATGCCAAAGGAAAAGATAGGGAGGGAAGGGAAAATCCCACAATGAGAACTGCCTCCAAGGTGTCGCAATTGTGGAAAGTCACACTCAGGAAAATTTCGCTTTGATAAGAAGTTGTGCTTTCATTTCCAGAAAGAAGGACACTTTTAGGCTAACTTCCCCCTTCCTAACCCAAGATGTCCGGGCCCAGTAGAAGCTCAACATGTTCCAACAACACCACTGACAATAGTAGTTGCACCAGTTGTAGTCTCACCTGTAGGAGAGTGAAGGCAAGCTCAAGTTTTCACCATCAACAATGAAGAGGTTCAAGCCAATGCCAACCGTTTGATACAGGTAATAACCTTTAGAGTTTATCTTTACTATTTTTAGTTAAACAATGTAGTATTTTGACTTGTTATGAAAAACAATGTAGGCATGCTTGAGATTATGGGACACAATGTAAAATCTATATTCTACTCTGTATCTACTAATACTTTCATTTCAAGAAGTATTCCAACAATTTTTTGTTTGGACATCAAGGATTTAGGATATGTTTTGGATGTCACAACCCCGAGTGGTCGAATATTTATGTATCTCTTAAAAACCCCATTTATACCTATTAAGTATCTTGATAATGAGCTCTCTATGAATTTTATCCTTCTTGACATGAATGACTTTGATGTAATAATTGGTATGGATTGGCTCTATACATATTAGTCAAAGATCGACTATAGGGAAAAGAAAATAAGAATATAGAGACCAGGTCATCCACCGTTCACCATTAGAGGTTGGAAGGGTTCTACTACTAGCATGTATGTATCAGACTTGAAGGCTGAACATATGATAGCCAAAGGTTGTCAGGCATTCCTTGCAGTAGTTACTGAGCCAGAGCCTAACGTGCAACCTTTAGAGGAAATCGAGGTATTCAGGGATCATGCAAATTCGTTCCCAGATGATTTTCTTGTGATTCATCCTGATAGAAAGGTAGACATTTCGATGGAGTTAGCTCCCATGGTAAACCCTATCTCTGGGACACCTTACAAGATGGTCCTCGCTGAGTTGCTGGAGATGAAAATGCCACTAGAGATTGCTATAAAAAGGCTTTATCTGACCTAGCACATCGTCATGGGGAGCACCAATTCTCTTTGTGAAGAAGAAGGATGGATCTATTACGACCCCGCCTCCCAGTAACCCCCAATTAAGGGAGACTGAAAGGTCAGAGCCGTTAACCAATAACCCGGATCAAAGGTTCGGAAATTAACCAAGAATAATTATCAAATTTTAACAGACTATACTGAAAAGATGTAAGAAAATAAAATTTTTGCATACCTTTTTGAAAACTTGGATCTCTAAAGTTTTATCCACTTAAGGATTCTACTCTAACTAATCCTCCTTGTATTTTACTTCATGTGTTTCACAATATGACGATTTACTGTTTGTCTTTTTGGCTTGTTCCTAAAACGCCGACAAACAAAACATCGGTCAGCCGAAGCTTGTATGTGGGGATAACAATAATCATGCTATTATCTATAGCAATGTATTGCACTCAATTATCATTTAACAAACAATTTTACGTTTTAAGTATAACCAAGGATACCCTATCCTCTGTGTTGTCCCCATTAAACCCCTCATGATCCACCTATCAAGTGAACTAGTTTCTAGGGTTGAGTCACATGGAACTACCCATAGGTAGACCACTCCTTAACTCATGGTATGCTAAAGAGTCTCATGGCACTACACGTAGGTAGCCCAGTTTCTAACTCATGATACCCTAGACCTTGCTCTAGGTTATCCTTAGCCTTAGCATAGACACAGCGGTGGACTCGGATCTAGCTATTTATACATGTATACTCATAGTGATAATCATAGTCACTTTATAGTTGCATGAATTAAAACATCCAACAGTTATTTCAAGCATTGAGGGAAACGTCGATAAAATCCTCGAAAAAACTAATCGGTATAGTCATAAGCGTAACCACATACCTGATTTGATGATTTCACAAGCATTAAGTAAACCCAACCAAGAATGAAATCCAAGCAAGCAATTCAATCATCACATAATTCCTGGAAAGAATATGCACTCTATTTATTACATACTTTATCAAGAATCTACTTTATTGACTTGGATTCACTTTCTAGGGTTTTGAATCTGCATTAGGGTTTCATTAATATACATTAGGGTTTCTTAGATCAATTCCTCAAACTTTATCCCTTTTAGGTCAACAAACCCTAAAACACTCTTTTCTACTCATATAGACCTTAATTGCTCAACTATCCATTTTAATAGTCTTTTATACCCAAATTGGATTTGTAACAACATAACTCTGTCTTATTCATAGATTTGTAGCATTAAAACCATTAAAATACATATTCTCCTATATTATGGTTTTTAAGCCCATTACCGCATAAAGATCATCTCTTTAGATATAAATCATCCTTTTAATCCATGACAAAATAATTATACTCATTTAACATCAATTCATAGTTCATTAATCATCATTATCAATGATTCCTTCATTTTACATGTCTAGATTAGGTATTAGCTTAACATGAACGAACATATTCAATTACGCATCAGATTAAGGCAAATCTAGGTATTAAACATATCTAAACATGTATTGCACATATTTTTGGAACATGAAGCAAAATTAGACTCTAAATCTATTTTATTTGGATTCCTCTAGTTCTCCTGATCAATTTTCATATAATTTTTGTCTAATTTTGAATTACCAGTAATTATTTATGAATTTTGCAAACTAACCTTATTTGGGCCAATCCAGTCTTGACACGTCAGCACACTTGCTTCACTTTCCTTTTCCTTACTGACAGCCGGTCTGGTCTTAACCCCCGGTTCACCACTTGAGTCAAGAACCAAAAGAACGTGGAGGGGGAAGTTTGGTTCAGGGCTGAACTGCCCGTCGTCTTCTTCACGCGATAGTTTCCTCGCTCACACAGGAGGAATATGCGATGCTGCCGCCGGAGCAGAAGGTCTAGCTTCCTTGTCGCCCATCGCTGTCCATCATCCTCGACGCCTCAAAACATGTTCCCGAAGGACGCAGAATCTTGGCTCCTTCCTCCTCACATCACAGATATGTGAATCACGGTCGGCACTGCAACCAACCTAGGTGTGTATCCCAACGACCAAGGATGTCAGCATGTCACCTCCTCGCTGATCACCTTCACGCGTTCGCACACGTAGTGTCGAGCACCATCTTCATGAGCGGTGCACCCAGGTGATGCACTGTGATTTTCCTCCTCACCGCAAGCATCCCAATGGATTCGCGTCTCGTAGCCTGCAACGGCAGGTCACCTAAGACCGTGGTTCCAATCATCGAGCCTCCCGGGGAAGCCAGCCCATGGGCCACATACTCACCACCTTGCCGTAGTCGTCCAACTGCTGGGTAGACGGCAATGGCCAGATACAGGAACACCTCGCCAACTATCCTCAGACCGGCGAGTCTCCATCGCCCGCACACCGTCGTGGAAACCGACCCTGATGAGGGTCGAAGAACCATCTACACTTCCGCCTCAGATTCATCCCATCGAACTAGACATCCGCCTCCTTCGTGGTGGTAGGTCCATGAGCAGGATGTAGCTTACACATCTCAGCCTAGGGGTCGACACATCCATTAATCCAGTGTTCTGGAGAAGAAGACATGAGGGTGGAGAAGCTTGGGGTGCTACTGTGAACTTCTCAAAGACCCATACATTGATCGTCATGGGAGTTGCGAGGGATCTTGTGACTAGTTCATTGGACGTAGGGTTTTGGTGACGAGGATTTCCCACGGCCTACATATATAGATATGCCTCCTAGGGGAAAACCTAAAAGAGTCTGTGTTTGGACTACCATCCCTGCCTCCATAACTCCTGATTGCATCTTACTTCTTTTTCCTTTGGGTTCAAGTAATCCAAAAGTGGCAAGGAGTATTACAACTATTTGTAAACTCAATTTTCCAAGATTAATTAATCTCAACACCAACAAGGAAAGAAAAAAAAATACTATTTTATATAAACCCTTTTATTTTATTCCAAAAGGCCACGAGAGGCACCACCATAAGATTTCCACATAATCCTTATCTTTTCCTCATTATTTCAAATTTCCTTCTTAATAAACTTCTCTTTTTTTTAAGTATTTCTCATTATCCTTCATTTCCTTTCCTCTTTTTCTATTTCTTTTATTAGAAAAATGTATAAACGAAAATTTATTCAATATCTTGTATTCTTTTCTATTATTTGGACTTTTCTTCCTTTCCTCTCTTTTATATCCCTTAATGGATTAATCTTAATAATAGGAATCATGAAATTTCTATCAAGAGGGATATTTGCAAAGTAATCCATTGTTTGAAGCAAATCCTACAACCTTTTTAATTAAGTCCAATACATACAATCTGTACATTTTAATTATAGAAACATATGCAAATTTGGGGTTGTAACATCCTTCCCCTCTTATAAGAATTTTCCTCAAAATTCTATCAAGCAAACAAACAATTTGGATAAGACTTTTCCATGTCCATCATTGGCCCCTATGTGGCTTTACCGTACTCATGGCGCTACCAAAGAACCATTATCATCACATATTCTTTTCTCTTGAGTTCTTTCATCCTGGAATCTATAAACTGCACAGGTGACTCAGGCCATTTCATCCTCCCTTAGGGCTCACTAGGTTCATTGCTCAGCACATGGTATGGGTACCTCACATAGTGCTCCAAACTGAACACATGGAACTCATCACACATTACTTTATCCTTAGGGGTAAGGTCAAACTTAACCTTCTCCACCAATCAATCTCAAATGAATCCATGCATCGAGGACTTAGCTCTCTTATAGAGGTCGGATTTTCATGTCACATGTTCTCCCACAGTGAATTGCATCTCAGCCTACTTTGCATCTGCTCACGACTCTCATCGTTTCTAGGATCCTTTCAGCCATTGCACGATCAAAGCGACTTCATCTATACGCATTGTGGTACTTTTATAACCATCATGTGGTCCTTTCACCAACATCACCTTACTGAAGTGGTGACCGACACAACCTCCCTTACAGAGCTTCTTTAAATCCCGATACTGGCTATTGTGGTCATCATCACATCTTTCATTGGACAAAAAGTGTCTCTAAATATCACCCTGAACGAGCACACATGCTCTCATCTAACCCTTTAGTCTGGATCACACTAACCATTAGCTATGGGTGATGAACTATACTAACATCAAGTCCTTCATGTACCTAATTCCCCCTTACGGAAGTGAACCTTTATTATTTACTCAAGGACTTTTGAACTCGATTCATGGTGTAGTTGAACCATCTCCCTCATGGGTAGTTCAACCATATCTGTTCTATGACAGAACTCTTTCTTTCTCATGTCATTTAGGTAAGGTGATCTACCATAACCCATATTGCATTTCAACCTTCCTTGGTCCAGGGGAGAATTACAACGTCCATAGATATGAACTCCCTTTCTCTTTTGGGGACTCTTTATCCTTTATATCAATGCACTGGGTTATTGGTGCTCGTCCATCATCCTCTGCTTGCATGGCCATATACCACATGCAACTTTATCTTAGGTATTTAAAGTGCCATTGTCACTCATTATCTACGTATTACGGTGTATGGTGATCTTAAAATTAGAATCTCATGTATGTCATTATTCCTCAAGATCGATTCCTCTGAAACCCTAAACCACTCTAGTCGGGGAGTGCATCTGAGATTCTACCACCATCCTTTCATTGCATCAAGGACTAGACTGGCTAACCAAACAACCATTAACTGGTTTAATAGATCTCATTACATCGGAGTATTAGCCAAACATATCTCCTTTTCCACTTAGGGTTAGTCAAACAACCTCTTCTAGCCAAACCAGGCAGATATATCTCAACCAGAGCATACATAACCACTTCACATCCTTAGGTATTAGGTAACATTGAAGACATACAATTCCATGTATTTCACTTATCATCTCGAACTCTAAGTCTATCTCCATTGAAAACACTTTAAGCTCATCTTTTTGGTGATCAAACTCAACCTTGTATGACTCATTTTTCATGATAAAAAAAATATCCTCATAAGGTGACTACCTTCATTCCCTTTTTTTGTAAACCATCCATGTATTATTCACTTTACCAGGGTATGTTATCATCTCTGTCCTCATACCTCATAGCAACGTTCCAACTCATAACCATCTTTTATCCTTGGTGTATGGCATGCGTACTGTCCTATCTCTCACTCCCATAACAAGAGGAAATAAGCATTTGGCACCCATCCAAATACAAAGTTCTACCTGTTCCACGAGTAGAGATGGTACATCCCACATTGCCAGTACACCTTCAAATCTAAGTTGGAACGTGCAACTTATGTCTCTACATCACAATCATCTTGATATCAAAGTTACTTCCATGGAAAACTAGTCTTGAACCTACTGAAGTTTACACACATCCCTTGGTCATCTCCTCTAGGTCTATAGGGTGCCGACACTTTTGGGGTCCTCCCTCTTCCCTTATGCATCAATCTAAATCATCATTAAGAGTGACTTGGGTCTCAAGTTAGGGTTTACTAGGTCAACGTTAGGGTTTTTTCTTCCTAAACCCTAGTTTCCATTTTTCATTCCCATTGGGTTTACATACCCTAATTATCATTAATTTCACTTTTAATTCTCAATGAAACCCTAATTTATCAAATTATGGGTTACTAAGTTCAAATAAATTTCAAGCTTCTCTTTTTATTCACAAATGATCAATCTTTTATCATAAATATTAATTTAATACATTAAGATCATATATTCTTAAAACTTAGGGTTTTTGGTTCATTTAACACATTAAAGATATTAAGTTCAGGAACTTTTCGAACTAGAAGCATATTAGGTAATGGTTATATTTTTAGTGGATTCTATGAATTTTTTTTGAAAAAAAACCATATATTATTTGCTATTATCCGGTCATCCTACTAATTTCTAGGATTTTTACAAGTTAACTACTTTTGGGCCAATCATAGGCCGCCAACTAGGCAAAAGGCCCAATGGGCTACAAATAACTCGTCTCCCATGCTTGCATGGTGAAGACCACTGGACCGAGTTAAAGAATGGATAAAAGACCAAGAGGTCTTACCTGTTTTTAAGGGGAGGCAAGGGCAGTATGTTCTTTACACTAAGATACTTCTTCTTCCTCAGCTCTGTCCTCCTTGCAAACCAGCCAGTCAACCAATGAGTTGACTTGGGAGTATATGCTTCCTTCTCAGCAACCAAGGACTCCTCCACCTTCACTTTCCTCCAGCAAACTCAGTAAGGGCTTCAATTTCCCATATGGTGGTCGAAGGTGATCGACTAGAAAGGAGCTTCTTCAGCTTGACAACAAGAACAAGCAAGGGGGTAGGAGAGGAGGGATCGAGCAATTGAGAGCAGGGACTTGTTCGATAATCATCACACGTTGTTCAATAATGCATAGTTAGATTGCATAGGGGATCTATGTCCCTATTTATAGTTGGGGTTCGGCCATGGAGGGGTTGTGAATTTTGTGATCCTTCTAGAGACCCCCAATCTAGGTCAAACCTAGGATAGATGCATTTGTTTCATGCCCCTAAAGTCTTAGGTCCAGTTGCCAAATCCGTTCATCCATCATATCTCTAGAAAATTGGTTCCAAAGATCACCAGTTTAGTTTTTGGTTTCCTTTCTTGATTGAGGTAGAGGATGAATGCTCTACCATTGCACCTCAGATCTGATGGTCCCAATGACACGCGTCGATTAAAAGGATGATAAAAGGATTTCCAATATGAATCTAAATTGTGACATTTAATGTTATTCCTTTGAATTTAGGGATTTTTTTTATAAAATCCATATCTTTCAAATAATACATCCTTTTAATCCCAAATTTTAAGGGTAAGTCTTTAATGACTTAATCTATACATGTGCCAAGTTTGGTACCAAAACTCAAAAATTAGAGGGACTTTTCTTCATATGCAAGCCATCCACTTATAAGGAACATATTATGCATTAAAATTCATCTTTTTCTCTTTATTTCTTTTCTATATACTTTATTTTGGACATTATTTTATTAGAAACCATGTGTACATGAAAAATAATTATTAGTGGCCATCCATGCCACTTTCTAGAGAATTCTACACAATTCTCACATATACACACAATTATCATATATTTCTTTTCTTTATGCTTAATATGGGATTTACTGTTATACTTTTTCCCTTTTATACATCATTGGATTAATAAAATAGTGACACACATAAAATTATTATTCAAGGGAGAATTTTCAAGGAAATCCATTCTTTAAAACAAAGCACCCAAAGTTCCAAACAAGTCTCTTTTCATAGAATAATTGAATTTTGATTATTTAAAATACAATCAAAATTGCGGTTATAACACATACTATATTCTAAACTTTCTTGTTGGTGATACCCTTTGCAGATGAGTCTTGCATTGTCCATGTAAGAGAAACATCAGCATTACATTTTTTATGAAAATTCCATTTACAGCCAAGAACATTCATATGAGGTTCTTGGGTTACTACAGTCCATCTTTCATTAGAAAAAGGCCATGGAGTTCATCCAACATAGCATGTCTCTGATTAGTATGGATGATGAATTTAATGAAATTATGTCATTTATTGTGGTGTTGGATAAGATAGGGTATAGGAACATGATAGTGTGTTGTGGTCCATATTGAGTGATCTAATGGGTTATGAAGAAGTTGATTGTGAAATTGAAGTGGTATTTTCTAGGGTCATGGTAGTGTTTGCAGAAGGTGCCACATTGAGTGATCTAATGGGTTATGAAGAAGTTGATTGTGAGATAGGTGTTTGTGATGAGTAAGTCATGATTTCAAATGTGACAAATGAGATTGGATTATCTAGACTACTGGTTGGTTGTGCATATGATTGGGTTGGGATGAGGAGTTTGTGTAGGGGGTATGATGGGGTAGGTAGAGAGTGAATGGATAACCAAGGGTATACCAAGGGTGATTCGGGTGATGGGTAAGTTGGAAGCCCCTAAAAAGGAAAATAATCCTCTATGAACCATAAACGGCCAAAAAAAATCATGTGATAGGTTTGAGACAGTGGTAGCCATGATGATGGGATGGGTAAATCGAAAAAAAAACACATTATTTGGTGTGGGAATCAAATGCTTTCTTACCGTAAGGGGATGGTAATACTTTCCTTTTGTAAAAGGAGATAACACTAATTTCTTGGAGAATATCAACCGAAGGGAGCCCTGGAGACCTCACTCGTGACCACACTGGCGGCCCTAGTGTAATGACCACGCCTCCCGGTAACCCCCAATTAAGGGAGACCAGAAGGTCAGAGCCATTATCCCAATTAACAGGATCAAAGGTTCGACAAATAATCAATAACAATTATTAAATTCTACCAGGTATACTGAAATATGATAAAAATAAAAGCTTTGCATACCTTTTGAAAACTTGGATCTCTAAATTTCTATCCACATATGAATTCTATTCTAACTAATCCTCCTTGTATTTTAATTCATGTATTTCACAATATGACAGTTTATTGTTTGTCCTTTTGGCTTTGTACCTAAAATGCCGACAAACAAAACGTCGGTAAGCATAAAGCTAGTATGTGGGGGAAACAATAATCATGCAACAATGATAACAATGTAATTAGTCAATTATGATTTAAACAAACAACTTTACATTTTTCACATAACTGGTCAATCCCTACATACCCAGCCTCTGCACTGTCCCTACAGTGGACATGGATGCTACCTTCCTTATGGTAGATCCCCACTAAACCCCACCTAAAAGGGGAACCAATTTCTAGGGTTGAGTCATATGGAACTACCCATAGGTAGCCCACTCCTTAACTCATGGCATGCTAAATAGTCTCATTGCACTACACGTGGGTAGCCCAATTTCTAACTCACGATAACCTAGACCTTACTCTAGGTTACCCCTTTTTAGCCTTTGCAAAGCCACAGAGGTGGACTAGGATCTGAGCCAGTCATGTATGCACATTTATAGTGATAATCATAGTCACTTTATAGTTTCATGAAATAAATAGGCATCGAACAGTTATTTCCAAGCAACCGATAAAACGTTTGGGAATCACCATGAAACAAGAGCGGTTATTCAAAAGCGTAACCACATACCTGTCAGGTTGATTTGAGACAGAATAATCCATGCAAGTATGAAATCCAAGCAAGCAAACACACATAACAAGATCCTAAAATAATCATAGAATTTCCTTTTATTGCTCACGTCATCAAGATCTATTAAACCTAGCTCCCTTCCTTGGGTTTCTAGTTCACTTTTAGGGTTTCCTTTGCAATATGGGTTTCCCTTCATACTTTACCATTTTAAACCCTAATTTAATGCAATTGATCACAAACCCTAATTATCTCAACATCTAATCCTCAGTTTCAGATTAAAGGCATACTTAATGATAACACCAAATTTTGTGATGTTTTTGACCATAATTTCATTGTCAAGTCTGCCCTTTTAAACTATTTCCTCTCCTTTTTATCATGTTTTTGAATAAACAGGCCACACTACGCTCTTATCCCATTTTTATCATCTTTTGCAGGTTGTCCCTCATTTTTCCACTCTTTTATCAGTAAAAGGCCCGTCCCGGCCCATGAACGTGTTCTACCTACATCGGCCTTCCTACCAGTCGGCTGACACACTCACTGCTCGACATATGGCAGCACGACATGCCTACCGAGCGAAACGGGGGTGCCGCGCAAGGAGGATCTGACGAGCGATACACCACTTACCCAATAGGGATCTGTACTCGCCACGACAACTGAAGCGTGTCGCACGATACAAGCCACCCACCGGCAGGTGCCACTCGTCACGATGACTGACACACTTACATCCCTACATCCTTGTGTCGGGCGACACGCATATCGGGCATCCCTGAATCCGTGATGATAGAGCTGATGGAGGACACATGGTGCCCAGAGAACCACAACTTCCCCCAACCGCTGCCTATAAATAGCAGCTACATGACTCCGATGGAATGGGTCAGAATCTCACGAAAGCAAACTTGGGAAAGAACCTGGAGCTTGCATGTCGTGTACCAGGCGATACTAGATGACCACTTACCCAACCCGAGAGGGCGGGAATGGTTCACTTAGAATCTGTCCCGGTCACCACAACAGCCCGATATCAACCAATAAGGACACCCAATATGAGTAACCCGACACCCTAAGCAGTCTCTAGCCTGACACGATACTGAGCCCGATACGAATCACCCATCACGGTGTGTCTCCCGAAAGGGTGGTATCCCGACATGACCGTATCGGGTAAGCACTACTACTGAAACAACGTTCAATGTCGCTTTTCTGGGCGTCGGTTATTTAGGAAAACCGACGCCTATAATATTATACGTCGGTTATTTATTCAAATCGCCATCTATATTCGAAGACCAGCCAAACACGGGTACCGCTTTGTATTCAGCGTCAGCTAGTTATAACAGATCGATGCCTAAAATCTCCCGCGAAATCCAATTTTCAAGTGAAAACATTTTAGGTCACCTACAGCGTCGGTTTTTTTAACAATTCACCGATGCCTATTGAAAATGAAAATTTGTGCAAAAAGTCCCACTTTCAGTGTCGGTTATCCTTCGATAACCGACGCTGATAATGGTTCCCGCCAAATAATTTAGGGTAAAGGTTGTCTAGTTGGGCGTCGGTGTTTTACTATCAACCGACGCTAAATCATAATAGGCATCGGTTTTATAGATAACCGACGTCGTTGACCAACTTAATAATCCCGATCACCCGGCTCATCCCCCTTTCTTCCTGTTTCATCGCGATATTATTGTGCTGCTGCCGCCGCTCTCCTGAAATCGGCCGACAACCTCACTGCTGCTCACCGCCGCTACTGTTGGTGCTTCTCCGCTCTCCGCCGCCACTGCTCCTGGTGCGCCGCTGCTGCTGGTGCACATCTACTCACCGCTACCGCTGCTGCTCTGCTCATTCCCGGTGCCACTGCTACTGGTTCACCGCCCACCACATAGGCTCTCTCTTGTTCTGCTGCCACTGCTGCCGCCGCTCGCCACCGCGCTTTCCACGCTAGCTCCAAGTAGTGCTACCTCTTTGCTTCCTTCTCCCTAGTTATTTACCAACATGCAAGCACGACCTTGGTTCTGTTGGCCTACCACGGCCATGCTGGACAGCACGGCCGTGGTAATGGCTGTGGCTGTGTTGCCCTACCACGGCCGTACTGGACAGCATGGTCGTGGTAGGGCAACACAGCCACGACCGTTACCACGGCTGTGCTGTCCAGCACGGTCGTGGTAGGCCAACACAGCCACGACCATGCTTGCTGTTGGTAAGGATATGAAAAAAAAAATTTATGTAATGCTTTATGTAAATCCTAGGAAATGAACACATTTTTTTCTTGCATATATTTGTGCTTCTAATCCTAATGTTTGACTGAATTCAGTAAATTTTGATGCATGTTGAAATAAGATTTAAACTTGTCAATTCTAGCATCCTAATTTGATTTGATTAAACCTAACATTGATGAAACCCTAACATCAATTGTGATGAAACCCTAACATTAATTGTGATGAAACCCTAACATGTACATATCTATTATTGTGTTTTTTGGCCTAGAAACCCGTCCAAGATTTACTCATTAGGAGTAAATCTTGGATAGTCCCCAGTTTGGGACTGTTCTTGAACACCTAATCTCACTTAGGATGTAAGTGTATAATGTGTATTGGGTTTTTGAGAAAATTTCGGTAGCATTTCCCCATTTGTTCTCTAAGTTCATATGTACTTAGAGAACAACGGGGAAATGCTGCCGAAATTTTCTTGAAAACCCAATACACATTATACACTTACTAGTAAGATTAGGTGTTCAAGGATGGGATAGGTGGTACACATTTATTATATATAAGAATGACATCACATGTGTTTGTTGGCCTAGAAAGTGAACAATCATTGTTCTTTATATTACTTGTACATTGGTATAAATTAGAATGAACAATCACTAAATTATATATTGTTTGTATGGAGTCTGGCTTCATTGTAGATATCTATTATTGTGTTTGTTGGCCTAGAAATCCGTCCAAGATTTACTCATTAGGAATAAATCTTGGATAGTCCCCGGTTTGGGACTGTTCTTGAACACCTAATCTCACTTAGGATGTAAGTGTATAATGTGTATTGGGTTTTCGAGAAAATTTCAGTAGCATTTCCCCGTTTGTTCTTTAAGTACATATGTACTTAGAGAACAGCGGGGAAATGCTGCCGAAATTTTCTTGAAAATCCAATACACATTATACACTTACTAGTGAGATTAGGTGTTCAAGGATGGGATAGGTGGTACACATTTATTATATATAAGAATGACATCACATGTGTTTGTTGGAGTAAATCTTGGATAGGATGTAAGTTTATACCCTAATCTTGTCCTAATATATACTTGTTTTCTCTTTGATCATAGAATGGATAGATCATGGATGTCCATTCGCAATCGCTGCACCCCAGAGTTTATATCTGGTCTTGATCAATTTGTTAGATTTGCTGAGGAACATAGGAAAAAAGCTACATATAGGTTCTACTGTCAATGTAGGCATTGCGGTAACAACTTGAAAGTCAACACTGGTGAGGAAATCAAAAGTCATGTCATGTGCAACGGGATTGTACAACGATATACAGAATGGCACTGGCATGGAGAGATTTCAAACTCCAAACCAGTTGATGTCGATAGCAGTGCTTGGGTGGAAGAAGAAATTGCCTTCGATGACGTAGATGTGAACGAACCAGTTCCAGTAGACATCGTTGATGCAATGCTGGATAGTTGTAGGGTAGAGCACACCGATCCACTCCCTATCTTTAGAAACATTGTGCATGATGCTGAGATACCGTTATACACAGGCTGTGCTAAGTTTACGAAGATTAGCGTTGTGTTGAGATTGTATAAGTTGAAAGCTAACAATAGATGGAGCGACAAAAGCTTCACTGAATTGTTGACTTTGTTGAAAGAAATGCTTCCTGAAGGAAACGAGCTGCCAATCTCAACATACCAGGTAAAGAAAATGTTGTGCCCAATAGGAATGGAGGCCAAGAAGATACACGCATGCCCGAATGATTGTGTATTATTTCAAAAGTACTATGTAGATTTGAAAGATTGTCCAAAATGTAGTGCGTCACGGTATAAATTGACGACTTCGGGGGAGTCCAAAACTGGTTCTCCTGCCAAGGTGTTGTGGTATCTACCTATAATATCACGGTTTCAACGCTTGTTTGCAAATCTGAAAGATGCGAAGAATTTGAGGTGGCATGCAGATGTTAAGAAAAATAATGATGGGATCCTACGACATGCGTCTGATTCCCCACAGTGGAAGAAGATTGATCTATTGTACCCCAAATTTGGTGAAGAAGATAGGAATCTAAGACTTGGGCTTTGTACATATGGGATGAATCCGTACGGGACATTGAGCAGCCAACATAGCACTTGGCCAGTCATGCTTGTTATATACAATCTTCCTCCTTGGCTGTGTATGAAAAATAAGTACGTTATGTTGTCGTTGTTGATATCGGGCACTAAACAACCCAGAAATGATATCGATGTTTATCTTGAACCTCTGATTGATGACTTAAAGAAACTTTGGGCTGAAGGTGTGATGACCTATGATGCTTCAGGAAGAGAGACATTTCGTTTGCATGCTATGTTGTTTTGCACTATTAATGACTTTCCAGCATATGGGAATTTGTCTGGATATAGTGTCAAAGGAGCTAAAGCGTGTCCTATATGTGAAGAAAACACTGATTCAATAAGACTAACACATGGTGGCAAGACTGTATATCTTGGTCAATGAAGGTTTCTTTCAAAATTCCATCCGTATCGTAGGAAGCGCAAAGCATTCAATGGATGGAATGATGAACGGAGTGCACCTAAACCTATACCAGGGGATGTTGTTTATGAAAGAGTAAAAGACATTGTCAATGAATTTGGTAAGAAATCACAATGTAGTATGGCCACACGGAGTGACAATTCTTCATTCAAGAAGAAGTCAATATTTTGGGATCTTCCTTATTGGAGTTCTTTGACAGTCAGGCATTGTATCGATGTAATGCACGTTGAGAAAAATGTCTGTGATAGCATCATTGGTACTCTGTTAAATATACCAGGTAAGACTAAAGATGGGATAAAATCCAGACTGGACCTACGTGAAATGGGAATAAGGTCAGAATTAATAGAATTACATGAAAGGGGTAATAAAAGAACATACTTACCTCCCGCTTGTTACACGTTGTCTAGAAAGGAGAAGAAAGCTTTTTGTGAATGCTTGGTAAATGTTAAGGTGCCACATGGTTACTCATCCAACATCCGTAGATTGGTATCAATGAAAGATTTGAAGTTGATAGGTCTTAAATCTCATGATTGTCACACTCTAATGCAACAAATATTGCCCGTGGCAATTCGATCTATATTGCCGAAGTATGTAAGGTTTGCAATCACCAGACTTTGTTTCTTTTTCAATAGTCTATGCAGCAAAGTTATTGACCCTAATACTCTCGATAATTTGCAAAGAGAAGTGGTTGTTACCCTATGTCAGCTTGAGATGTATTTCCCTCCTTCGTTCTTTGATATCATGGTACATCTTGTTGTCCACTTGACTAGGGAAGTGAAAATGTTGGGACCAGTTTTCTTGCATTGGATGTATCCCTTTGAACGATACATGAGCATTTTTAAAGGTGATGTTCGAAACTGTTATTAGCCTGAAGGGAGAATTATTGAAGGTTATGTGGCGAGAGAGGTTATGGATTTTTGCAATGACTTTCTGAGTGGTAATAACACTCCTGTTAATGACAAGAATATTGAGGAGGGCAAAGGAATTTTGGGATCACGGGTGAAAGTAATCAGCCGTGAGCAGTTGGAACAAGCTCACTTGTATATTTTACACAACATGGACGAAGTGAGTGTTTATATCGAGGAACATACCAATTTCATCAAGAGACAACATCCTCGAGAAATTTCAATGTGGCTTCCTAGAGAGCATAATAAGACTTTTACTAAGTGGTTTGAAGATAAAGTCTTACATCAACTATCTCAAACACCAAATGATATTACAGAAACTATCAAATGCATCTCCTTTAAACCAAAACCGAATGTTATGTCTTATGAAGGGTTTGACATTAATGGGTTCACATATTACACAAAGCGCCAAGGTGATAAGAGTGTCATCCAAAACAGTGGGGTCACTCTTCAAGCGTCGACTATGTATTTTGCAAGTGCAAAGGATAAGAGTCCACGTGAAGATAAAATGTCATATTACAGTGTCATTGAAGACATATGGGAGTTTGACTACATAGATTTCAGAATTCCGCTCTTTAAATGTAATTGGGTTGATAACACCAAAGGAGTTATAGTGGATGAATTGGGTTTCACTTTGGTGAACTTTGAAAAGATTGGCGAGAAGGGTGAACCATTCATATTGGCATCATAGGCGAAGCAAATATTCTATATCGATGATCCTGCAAATGATAAATGGTCGGTTGTTCTTCATGGTAAAAGACAGTTCATTAAATATCCTATAGATGAAGAAGAGTACTATGATAAGTATGATGACTCCAGTCCATTCTCAGTTGGGTTGCCAACTCCACAAAATATTGAAGCTAATGATGACTTATATATGTGCGGAGATCACAATGAAGGATTGTTAATTGATAAAAGATCACAATTTTAGAGACATGTATGTTTATAGTTAATACAAATGCTAAATGTTTGCCTTTTTCTAGTTAATACAAATGCTAAATGTTTGCCTTTTTCTAGTTAATACAAATGCTAAATGTTTGCCTTTTTCTGGTTAATACAAATGCTAAATGTTTGCCTTTTTCTAGTTAATACAAATGCTAAATGTTTGCCTTTTTAATGACATTTTCAGATGGCTGACCATGATGAGCATGGTGTCCATGATGAGCATGTTGTCCATGATGAGCATGGCGAGGATACCAATGTAAGTTCTAAAAACATATCATGTATTTTTATAAAATTCATTATCTTCTAGTTATGTCATATATCCTATATTTCTATATTGGGCTAATTCAGTGTGTTTATTTTTGTCAAATTTTAGGTTGATGATGCACATGTACCCACTGAAGCACTGGAGCAACTTGATGCACAACACCAAACACTTAACAAGAAAAGGGGCATCACTCTGTTGAAGAAGTTAATAGCGCTGAGTGGCAGTGGATCCAAATTGGTTGTTGAGTTTGATAATGGAGGAAATGCAATTGGAGTGAACTGCAATAATTTTGTAAACTATCTTGGGTGTGTCACTCGAAGCCATTGTGGTGTTAAGTATGATAATTGGCATAAAGTTCCTTAGGCGAAGAAAGACTTGATATGGAAGGATTTATGCGTGAGTTATTATTATTTGCAATTCTGTTTTGTAGATTACAAATTATATTATTTGCAATTCTATTTTTGGATACTAGTTAATAAGAATTCTATTTTACAGAATCTGTTTGCATTGGATGAGAAGCTGCATCGTAAAAGTGTGATGCAATGCACTGGAAAGATGCTTAGGAACTATACGACAAATCTGAACAGAGAATACATAAAAGATGGTGATAAGAAGAAGAAGTCAGCCCTTGAGTAGTGGAACTTCTTTGACAAAGAAGATTGGGACAATTTTGTTGCTTTAAGAAAATCTGAAGAATTCAAGGTATTAGGCGTCACTCCCAATTTAATTAATATACGTTGTATTCACCTATTCAAGATTAACATTTAGTGCTACTAACCAAATCATTAATGTGCATACTAACTAGGCCCTCAGTGACGCACAAAAAGCAAGGCGTGCATTGAATGTGCATGACTATGGGTCCAAAGGGCTATGCAAGCGTTCACCAAAGACTACAGGTGGAGTCTGTGACTACTCAAGAGTCTACTGCTACTCAGGAGTCTGCCACACCCATGCCTCGCCATGATATCTGGATAGATGGGAGGAAAAACAAGAAGGGTGAAATAAAGAAGCCCGTAACTACTGAGGCGGCTCCGAAAATGGTAAAATACAACTCTTAGAGCAATCGTTTGAATATTGATTGTTTGTGGTGTTAACTTACCAATTTCTGTTGATGGTGATTAGCGGGAGCTGCATGAGCAGAGGAAACACGGCACGTTCATCCCTCAGGGCACAAGGGATGAGTTGACAGTTTCTTTGTGTAACCCAGAGCATCTTGGACGTGTTAGGGGTGCAGGCGCTGGTGTGGGCATCAAAGCATTCTTTGGGCCATCCCAGCGCGAACCCAGAGCGGGACTTTCACAAGAAGAGGTAACCTATTCTTTTTTTAGAATGTTACTACAAAAGGGAATTCAATAATAAGAAGCTAATGTTTCTTTTATCCATGTATAGAAGAATAAGAGAGTCGAGGATATAGTTGCTAAGAAGGTCAATGATATAGTTGCTGAGAAGGTCAAGGAAGAAATAGTGCGGTGGCAGGCATCTCAGGCTTCCAATCATCCTATGGCGACCCACTCTTCTCCTGATGCACAGACTGCGAGTAATCCTGGAGACCCATCGCCTAGAACGTATGATGTAAGTATTGTTTATGACATTGTAGCTAGTCTTTTCAAGATGATATGTTTTCAAGATGATATGTATATATGTATAACATTCTTTACATAAATTTGTAGGCATTGAAGCCATTCCGCTTAACAATGCAAGACTATGTTGTTGTAGAGGCGCAGGCTTACCAGTCCCTTCCTGGGGCAACATTTCATGGGACTCCAATGCCGCAGGGCTATGTTCGTGTGAGCCCGATATGTGTATTACCCGATTGGAGGGAAGCTGCTTTGCCATATGCCCACCCAGATATTGATACACTTGGTGAGGTAGAAGGCAGGGTGATATTGTGGCCCAAAGCAGATGTCGTCTACACTAATGAAATTGTAAGATAAATTTACATTACTTTAGATTGTTAATGTGTATATATGAGGTCAACTGATCTGAAATTATATATACATGTTAAAAAGAAGACACCCGGAGCACCTAGGCCTCCACCTCCACTTCCTGCATTTCAAGTTGGGTTCCAACTGACCTAAAATACCAGTTAGGTCCTACTTGTAGGGAAATGGCATGTTGGCTACGGGCACATAATATACATTGCCCTATAATTGTTTCTTTAGAAGAAGATTATACAGGTCAATCATATGATAGCTTTTTATTTATACAAGATATTATTGAGCTGTTTATGTATGATTGGCTGAATACATCAATGATAGAGAGATGGATAAGGTGAGATCTTGTTTATACATCCATATACCTTGTGTAAGATTCGGTGATCTGGTTTCTTATATATTAATGCATACGTAATACATGTTTTGCAGCTACTTAGTCGAAGATCAATGCAAACAATTTGCATTTGATCATGTGGGATTTTTGATTCCATCATTGATTAGTATGGTAGATAAAGACCCTGATAGTGTTCAACAATATTGTATAGATGCTTTTACAATTTTCGGTCAACAAAAGAAGTCGATAGTAATAGCTCCATTCAATGTCAAGTAAGTTTACTTTATTTATAATTTGGACTTAAGAAAATTCCATTTTTATTGTGCATTTTGAGTTATTAATTTTTAACTTTTTTACCTCTAGCGGTAGACATTGGGAGTTACTAGTTATTGTCCCCGGGACATTCACTGTTTATTAACTAGATCCTACGGGAAGTACATTGAACACTAAAATTGGACACATATTGAGAATGCCATTATTCTGGTGAGAAATATTTCATTTTTATATCCGTTAACATCTACTATTACATTTCTATTTAATTATGCAATTTACTATGTTACATTAACATGTAGGGGTTTAGATGCATTCAAAAATGCTGGAGGAAATGTCCCAAGGAGAAAGAACCAGCCAATAATTTGGGAGAACGTAAAAGTAAGTTCCCGACTCCAATGTATATATTATTTATGTGAACTGGCATTAGTTGTATTTTTTAATATTTTGTATGTTTCAATTTATAGTGTGCTACACAAGACAACGGCTGGGCATGCGCATACTATGTGATGTGATTTATGCAGATGATTATCCGACATGCCGCATTGGATATTAATACCATACATGAGGTAGTATATATAGTCTCATTAGTTAGTATGAAATATATCAATCTTATTTTTATATTATTACTTATATATATACATCATTCTCTTTGCAGGTGTTTAAAACTGACCACACTATAGGTAAACGCTTAAAAAATGTACATGCTCCATATACGATGGAAGCATTAAATGAAGTAAGAGAAAAATGGGCAAAAGCCATACAAGCAGTGGCGATTGTAAGATATAATTGGGATGCTGATAGCGATGCTTAATGATATTTTGTAAATGAATATTTTTGAATGCTTATACATGTATGAATGTTTCTATGTGTATTTGAATGTTTCTACATGTGTGAATGTGAGAATTTAATTGATGTCTGAATATATCTGTAACGCCCGGGCCCACTGCCCAAAGCTCTAGTAGAGTTTTAGGAATGACGACTGGCCCCACAGACCACCACTAGCCTTTAACTGTGTGCTTTGTCCTCATGCACTTGCAAGCCGGGGTCAACTTCCCGACTGGTCACCCATCCTAGTACTACTCCAAGTTGAGCACGCTTAACTATGGAGTTCTTTAGAGATGGGCTCTCTGAAAAGGAGGTGCACCTTGGTGATATGGGTAGTCCAATAATTCCTTTTAAGAGTGTTTTATCCGAGGCCTCAAATCCTGGGATGTTACAATCTCCCCCACTTAGACTCTTGACGTCCTTGTCAAGGCTCAACTATATGGCCACATAATCTGACCCCATTTCAGTGCAGACCCACAATGGCCCATGGACACCCAGCTCCCGTCCACGGCTACCAGCGCAAGGGTGGCTCCATCTCGTCTCTACGGATAGCCCTTTCCAACTTGCCTGGACCGCATGGCTCAAGACTGGCATGCCACATGCCCATGTAGGCCCCACCTACTGGAGGGGTTATGGCTCTGATACCATTTGTAACACCCGGGCCCACTTCCCAAAGCTCTAGTAGAGTTTCAGGAATGACGACTGGCCCCACAGACCACCACTAGCCTTTAACTGTGTGCTTTGTCCTCATGCACGTGCAAGCCGGGGTCAACTTCCCGACTGGTCACCCATCCTAGTACTAATCCAAGCTGAGCACGCTTAACTATGGAGTTCTTTAGAGATGGGCTCCCTAAAAAGGAGGTGCACCTTGGTGATATGGGTAGTCCAATCATTCCTTTTAAGAGTGTTTTATCCGAGGCCTCAAATCCTGGGATGTTACAGTATGTACTTGTGTGAAAAAATATTTGTTGATTTTGCAGGTTTGTGGCCTGTTTGTAGGCTGATATCAATGGATGTCATAAACCTACAGTTCAGAAAACTGAACTGCAGGTTCTAATCATGCTGACCAGCCACAGCAGGCCTGCAAACTGATAAGAAAAAAAAAATTAAAGTATAGGCGTCGGTTATTTATAGAACACCGTCATCAAAGGCCTACATCGTCAGTTATTGGATAAAAATGACGCCTAATAGGTCAAACAACCCGACCGTGCAAGAAAGCACAGCCGTGGTAGAAAAGGCGTCACTTATTCGTATAAAACCGATGCCTATAGTACTAAACACGGCCGTGCAGCGAAGCACGGCCGTGTCATCTGGAAATGAGCTTGACATCACTTTCTTTTTCCTTTTTGATCTTGTAACCTGAAATGAGTATAGAGTAGTTCGTCTTATTAATACAAGTTTTCTAACTTGATTATACGTTCTATTCAGGTACTCAGGAAAGAAGGTTTCTGCTCATCTGAGAACCAACATCAGTAGACATGCCAACTCGCGTCGAACCACCTCTTTCAGAGGGTGAGCAACACGCGAGAGTTAGACCTCACTCGCCTCTGCCTGAAGACAATGACCGTTATGACGGTAACCATCAACATGAAGATTTTGGAACAGAACAATTCGAGGATGACCATCGCCATGAGAGACGTCGTCATCACCGAAGACGTAGACGAAATCAACATGATCAGGAACAGAACCAGCAAGACAGTGATAGTGAAGACTCTAGCGAAGAAGAAAAGAACCACAGAGAGTTGGCTGCTACGAAGGCCAACAACTCAAGGTGTCCTATTGTCATCCCAAGGTTCAATGTCGTAAACTTTGAGTTGAAACCTTCCGTCATATCCATGATCCAGAACAAGAGTTTCTGAGGAAGTTCAAAGAATGATAATCCTTACCATCATCTAGATGCCTTCAAGAACATATGTGATACGATTAAGATGCGGGGAGTCCCACAGGAGGTCATTTACTGCAAGGGATTCATCTTCTCTTTATAGGACAAGGCTCTATCTTGGTACCTCGGGCTGTCGCATCAAGCTCTGAATGGATGGAGTGCACTTCCAGATGCTTTTGTGAATAAGTTTTACCCTACGGAGAAAACTGTCAGGAATAGGCAAAGGATAACGTCATTCATGCAGAAGACGAATGAGAATCTACATGAACCATGGGAACAGTATCAAGAATATTAGAGGGATTTCCCCCATCACAACTACAAGAAGGGATTTCTGATAACCACCTTCTACAACGGTCTGACCCCTGAGGAAAGGGTTTCGCTTAATGCAGCTGCAGGCAGCGACTTTCTAGGGAAGAAGCCAAGAAGATCCAAAAAGATCATCGAGAACATGGTCGAATTACAAGTCGACACTGACTATGACATATCTAATAGAGGACATGCTAAGAAGGCCGCTAGAGAAGGGCCCTCCGTCCAATCCAAAGCTCTTGAAGATATCACTTCTCAGATCCAGAAGATAGCCACCGACATTAGACAATTGAAAGAATCAGGTGGAAAGGGAAAGAAACAAGTTGAGAAAGTTATGAAATGTGTCACCTGCGGAGAGGGTGGACACGGGGTTGATAATTGTGTTTACACCCGACCTGAAGGGTCGAGTGAAAGTGAATCTGAGACAGAGGACGCTGAGAATGTGTCTTTTGTGAACTTCAAGAGGTCGGATCATCCTAGTTTTAATTATGGCAATAAGGATGCGGCCGAAAATTCGCATCAGCTAAATAACCCCACCAAGCAACCCCAAGGTTTTGAGAAAAGAGGGGGACAAGATCAGTTCACCAGAACTACCACTTTCCAATCGAACAAGGCAAATTTCCAAGGACAGGGAAAGTACCAAAGTCGGCAAGCAGCTAACCCTAGTCATAGCCTAGGTCAAGCCAAAGAGCAAAGTCAGGACAAGAGCCCGAACCAACTAGATTTGGTGGGGCAATTGTTCGATTTTTTAAAAAGATAAGATACTATCAATAACCAGCTGGCGCAAAGCGCGTTGTCAAATTCAGGAGTTCTGAACACGATGCAGGTTCAGATGGCAAACATGCAGACTCACCAATGCCAAATCGATCAACAGTTGGCCCAGATGGCCGAGTTGATAAAGAACCCCTCAGGTAAGATACCCTCCAACACTGAATCCGCTAAAATTGCGGTGATGAGATCAGGGAAGGCAGTAGAAAGTCCTGAAGCGGCCAATCCCGTAGAACTTGAACCAAAGATTTCGGCAGAGATTCTAGTAGAGGAAGAGAATCAACAAGCTCATGATAGGGAGCCCGAAACAAGATCTGTTGAGGAACTATTTGGTAAAAGGAATCCTTACTCTCCCAAGTTGCCTTTCCCTTACAGATTAAGAAAGGCACATCTTAAAAGGCATTATGAGAATTTTATGGAGTCAGTAAAGAAACTTCACCTCGAAGTACCCTTCTTGGATGCTTTGGAGGAGATGTCGACATATGCAATGTTTTTCAAAGACTTGATCATGAAGAAGAAAAGCGGAGGAAGAATCGAGATAGTGCACCTAGCTAGCATGTCTTCTGCTTTTGTCAAAGCAGATTTACCAGCTAAGAAGAAGGATCCTGGGGCTTTCACCATTCGCTTTGCTGTTGGAGACAATATGGAGCGAAAAGGTCTTACCGATTTAGGGGCTAGCATCAGCCTTATGCCCCTAAGCCTCGCGAAACATTTGGGTCTGACTGATATGGTTAAGACCAACATGAGGATTGAATTGGCGGACCATATGTTCAAGAGGCCCGTTGATGTTGTTGAGGATGTACCGATATGTGTTGGAAATTTCTTCATTCCCTGCGATATCGTGGTCATTGACATAGTGGAGGACCCTGGCTGTCCTATCATCTTTGGACGCCCCTTCTTGGCTACAGGAAGGGCGTTGATTGATGTTGCCGAGGGGATCATTACTCTAAGGGTCGGAAACGACCACTTAGATTTCAAAGTAAAGGATGCTATGAAGGGACCTTCCCTTCTAGAATCCGCTTACTCTGTTGAAAGCTACAACCAGCTTTGTGAAGATATGGAAGAGGATATAGTAATGGTAGACCCACTTGTGAAAGCATTAAGGAATCAAGATTTTGATGCTAAAAGTTCTGAAAATCCAAAAGTTTTCGAGTTTCTCAATTATCTTAATCAGTCTGATGAAGATCTGAGCAATGAGGAAGAGGTAATAGAAATAGCTAAGTTTGCCTCTCTAGAGGAGGCACCAGAAGAAAAGGCACCCAAGGCTAAGCCTGAGTTGATGCTGCTACCTGAAGGGTTAAAGTATGAATTTCTAGATCAGGAGGAGAGAAATCTTGTCATCGTTAATGCTTATCTTATGAAGGATCAATTGGACAAACTTCTTGGGGAGTTTAGACTCTATAGGTAGGCTATAGGATACTCGGTAGAGGATATCAAAGGCCTTAGCCCTGCGTTATGTATGCATCACATCAATTTGAAGGAATTTGCTAAACCTCTAGCTCAACCCCAGAGTAAATTGAACTAGATGCTGAAAGAAGTTGTGAAGAAAGAAGTAATCAAACTGAGAGATGCTGGGATCATTTACCCGATCAGTGACAGTATCTGGGTGAGCCCAATCCACGTAGTACTGAAGAAAGGAGGTATTACAATAGTTAAAGGAGATAAAGGCGATGAAGTGGCGGTTCAGACCGTCACATGATGGAGATTGTGTATTGACTACCGAAAATTGAACCAAGCCACTAAAAATATCATTATCTGCTTCCTTTCATTGATCAAGTTCTTGAAAGATTAGCACATCATGACTATTTCTGTTTAACATATCTATGGTCTTGCAACGCTGCGAGGAAAAGAGTTTGGTTTTGAACTGGGAGAAGTGCCACTTTATGGTACGAGAAGGCATCGTGCTAGGGCATAAAGTTTCGAGGCGTGGCTTCGAGGTAGACGTTAGCAAAGTTGAAGCCATATCTAAGCTTCCTCCACCAAAGTATGTAATGGGAGTGAGGAGTTTCCTTGGGCACACCAGCTACTACCGAAGATTTATAAAAGACTTCTCAAAGATCTCGAAACCGTTGTCCAACCTTCTGGTAAAAGATGTTGAATTCAATTTCTCTGACGATTGTATAATTGCTTTTCAAGCCTTAAAAGATGCCCTTATCTCACCGCCTATGAAGAAGATCTTTTCGGACGTAAAGAACTATTACTGGGACGATCCTCTCCTCTTCAGAAGATGTGTCGATAACCTGTACAGAAGATGTATCCCCGAAGAAGAGGTCCCAAACATCCTGAAAGAATGTCATGCCTCTCCATATGGAGGATACCTGGGGAGTGAAAGGACCACCGCCAAGGTGCAACAATCGGGATTTTACTGGCCCTCTTTGTTCAAAGATGTTGCCAACTATGTTAAGGTTTGTAAGGAATGCCAATCGACGGGTAACATTGGAAGAAGAAACGAGATGCCAATGGCCAATTGGGTGGAGGTCGAGATTTTTGATGTCTGGGGAATTGATTACATGGGTCCTTTTCCCCCATCAAGGAGATACCAATATATTCTAGTTGCGGTAGACTATGTGTCTAAGTGGGTAGAAGCGGTTGCAACCCTGATGTGCGACTCAAAATCTGTGATCAAGTTGTTTGAAAAGACTATTTTCCCTCGCTTCAGAGTACCTCGTACTGTGATAAGCGACGGCAGATCACATTTTGGGGAAAAGCAGTTTGAAGCGCTCCTGCGAAAGTATGGAGTCAGGCACAAGGTTTCTACACCATATCATCCTCAAACTTTAGGACAAGTAGAGGTCTCGAATAGACAGATTAAGAAGATTCTAGAGAAAATTGTCAGCCGCACACGAAAGGACTGGTCCATGAAACTCGATGACACCCTTTGGGCCTACAGGACAATACATAAAGCACCCCTTGGAACTACTCATTACAGATTAATCTATGGGAAATCCTATCATATACCCTTAGAGCTGGAACAAAAGGTTCTTTGGGCGATTAAATTCCTGAATATGGATCTAGAGAAGGTAGGAGAGAAAAGATATGTCCAGTTATAGGAACTAGAAGAGTTGAGACTACATGCCTTTGAGAATGCAAGGATCTATAAGGAAAGAACCAATGTGTGGCATGATGCCCACCTGAGGAAGAAACATGTAAATGAAGGTGACAAAGTTTTATTATTTAAATCATCTATTCGTCTTTTTCCAGGGAAACTACAGACGAGGTGGTCCGGGCCCTTCATAGTAGTGAAGATATACCCATCAGGCATGATGGAGTTGCATGATAAAGACGATCCATCCGAAGTTTTCCAAGTGAATGGACATAGAGTAAAGAGATACTATGAAGATGAAACATTCGTAAGAAGAACAGAGATCAGTCTGCAAGATATGGAAACGACTGAAGGCACAAAGTAAAGGATATGAAGATGTCGAGCTGACGACGTTAACTACAGTGCTCCTCGGGAGGCAGCCTGAGCTTTACTTTTCTTATAATAGGATTTTATTTCCTTTCTAGCATGAAAAACATTACGAACATTACTATTGTAATAAGGCCCGAGTCAGTGCATGCGTCACATGCTCTGACTCTTCTGTTTTATGGGCCACCACTCTGTTTTATGAGCATTGATGAGTAATACTATCTAAGGCTGGGAGCTTCACCTTAGGCCAATGATGTTTTACCCATCAATCACTTTTTCCTTCGCTTTGATTTTGGTTTTTCATTAAATATCATGTTCTAAAGCCTTGTATCTGGCAAGGATACCTCCTCCAGCGGACCATATCGGGCAAAGACTCGGGCGGCACGCAAGTACGCCCTTATCGGTCTGGTGTATCGGGCGACGCGCTTTAGCAATGAACCGTGTCAGATGATAAGCCCGAGCAGCGAGCACCCGTGTCGGGCGGCAGGAGTAATAGCCCTTGATTTGACGGATGGGACTGCTAGTCTCGGGAATGATTTATGTTCTCACCCGACACGTACCCCTATTTTACCTGATTTTCCCCCGACTTGAATTGCTATATATAGTACAGAGGTTTTACTGTGTCGGGCTACTGCTTTTACTCTTCCAACTACATGTATCGTGCAGTAGTTTCTCCCTTTTGCTCGTGTGTCGTCCAACTAACTTTTGCTCTCGTGTCATAGAAGATAGCTTCAGATAGCAAAGTTATAGCCCAATAGTCGTGTCGTCCTGCTTTCCCGACACGAACTTCATATTGCACACTTTCGTATCGGACTCACGGCTTTAGTTAATTTCTTTGTATCGCCCGACACACCTTTGCGTCGGCTGCGTGACTTTTTCCTGTGTTGCACGACTCATCTTTAACGTGCGCTTGCCCGATACCCTATATCGGGCGATGCCTATGTCTCCCAACCTCGCATCACTTCATTTGTTTCTGATGTCGGGTGACACATTTTCTGTCAGGATGACCCTATCGGGCGATCCGCATCACGTGGCTGTGTCGCCCGACACTCTTTAAATTTGTAGTGTATCAGGTAATGGCTATATTATTCGGTTTCCTCCCGTGTCACCCAGTTTTGTATCACCTAGCATTTTCTTCCTGACGGGCGACACCTTTCTTAAGGGCGATCGTATCAGGCATGAGATCTGTTTGATGACGTATGGTATCTCACGATGAACTTATGCGATTTTCAGATGAACTACGTATCGCCCGACACAAGTGTATCAAGCAAGCATCATATCACCCAATTTTGAGGCCCGATACGATGGTGTCGGATTGCTTTTGTATCAGGCTAAACTTTTCTTATTAGACACCGATATCAACTTTAAAACATTTAGATACTTAATAAACTTATCTGATGATAACAGAAATGGCCCGCACCAAGCATACTGTGGTTCGAGTTGACGAACACGGTCAGAGGATCGACACCGAGGCCGCAGCTAAAGCAATAACAGTCGGGAAGAAATGCACGAATCCCGCGGCAGCTGGGCCATCAACGGCTGAGAAGAGAGCAAGGACGCAAGAAGTAACGACTCCAACAATAGCTTCAACCGCAGCGGCAGAACCCCTGGATCACACACCAGGAAGGTTCGTGTCAAGAGATAACAAGCACGGGTGTCGATACTCAGAACTGGCAACAAAAATCTACAGGCCGAGCAGATTCTACCACCAGTCATCCTTCCTTCAACTAGGTATCTTCGAAAGACTGGAGAATGTCCTAGTTGCAGTAGGACAAAAGAAGATCTACCTCAGCAGCTCTGCCTCCTACACCGAACTCACCAGGGAGTTCATGTCGTTTCTCCGCTGGATGAAGAATACACCTGAGGACGTTGAAGAATATGGCGGAGCAGACAGACTGCAAGGGTGACTATACAACTCCGAGCACGTCATCTCTGAGAAGCTGCTCAACGAGATCTTCTCTTCCAGCGAGGAGGAGAAGAAACTACTGAATAACGGTGCAAGAATCAACAAAGGAGACAGGTTCAACCCCGTGGAGCTCTGGAGGAGGCTGACCGGCGAGTCATCATTCAAGTCAGGAAGCAAGGTGGCGGCGGTGCACTCCTGCTTTTAGAGAATAGTGCACAAGCTGGTGGCGTTCCTACTCTTCAGCAAGAACGAATCAAGCAACATCTACATGGAAGAACTCCATCTCATGTGGCACATGATGGAGGGCAAGGTGATCAATCTGGGGTGCTTCTTGCTGAATAGGCTGCACCCAATAAAGGATGCCACCAAGGAATACTGCATGGGTGGCATCATAAATCTTATCGCGGTTGGGTTAGGGTATCCAAGGGAACCGCACAGTCTTTTGAGGACAAGGGGCGACGAATTGATTGACCTCAAGTTCCTCATGAGGGCCAACATCATAAAGAAGGAGGGGCACAACTACTTCTACAAGTTCGCAAGGACAAACACCCTCCTTCCACTTCCTCACTGCACCACCTACGACGCAGAAATCAAAGTTGTGGCAGTAGAAGCAGCTTACGCCGCTACCACCAGTATTCAAGAGAGGGCGGCTGTGAGACAAGAATCAATTCCTCTCGGCCCGAGGCAGGACAAATATTCAATGACCCCTGCCGAGCCAGCCACCACTCCAGAGCCACCGACGACAGTAGTTGATAGAGTTGTCGTTGCTCCTACTATACCAGCCACAATCACAACAACACCTGTCGTGGCTGAAGAAGTATCGGCGATCATTGAGGTCGCCGAGACAACTGGGGGAAAGACAACAATGCCAGTCCAGACGGGAGCTGCCGCAAAAGAGACAGCCGCAGCCCCTGAAACTTTTGTGGTGCCCGTGGTGGCAGAAGAAGAAGTGTAGCCGGACGCCAGTAACGGGATGTTCGCCGACATCCTGGAGATAGAGCTCAGAGATGCACAGCTTACTCCAACGCCGCCGCCGATGTCTCCTGTTATAGCTGCAGAGGAGGTCGTTGAAAGCAGAGAGGTAGGTTCTACATCGTCGTAAAAGCGTTGACGCCTCGCCCAATATCATCCATCTCGCAGACGATCGAGATAGGTTCTACCTCGTCAAGTAGACCCTCGCGTGAGAGGAGTATTATGAGGATGAGAGGGAGATCTGCATGAGCCCCTCCGTCGCTCGGGAAAATGTTGGGGCAGGAACTCGATCACTTGCGGGAGGTAACAGAAAGACACTCGGCTACATTTACTTCTCTAACCCGCAAGTTTTCGTTTTTCCAGCAGAGGCTGAATAGCCAGGAACGGGAACTGCTGACTCTAGTTGGCCTTCCCAGCCAACTACAGGCACTCAATGCCATGCTGCAGCAGGCCCTCCAGCGCCTCGACGTGATCAAGGAGAGGATGGACAGGAGGGATGATCACCCGTGCCAAAGGCAGCCGAGGAGATCTTCGTCACCTCCCGGCTCAGGCGCTCAACCATCCTCGTCAGCATCCTCACCAAGATCGCCGTCTACTTCCTCCTCCAATGAGCCAGCTCCAAGGCCCGAGGAAGGGATGCCGCAAAGATCATCCAACGGAGCTCCAGCAGGACAGGCGAGCTCCCGCAGTCTAGAAGAAGTAGCTCCCTTAGTCCCCCTAGACGAAGCTGAGGATGAAAACGAATCATTCAGCGTCGGGGAGGACTCTTCTGATGATCTGAGGGAGAGGGGGGGACATATGTGCCGCCAATGAAAGACACCCCCCAAAGGAAGAAGCTCGACGGCAGATGAATTCTCTGTGCCATCGGAGATACCTTCCTTTGAGATGGCCGACTTCGACAGAAGGGTCATCGGCTACCTGACGATCAGGGACCAAAAATTGTTGAACAAGGTCCTAAGGTCACAGGAAGATGAAGAAGACGTCGTCTGGAGCGACGACTACTTCTCTGTACGACGAGAAGCACTCAGAAGCATATTCCACTCGCCTATCGTCATCGGAAAGAAGTTGTTCAGGGTCCTAGAATGTGCTATAATAGAGAATATCAGCACCGAGACATGTCGGAGAACAATACACAACGCCACCCCGACCTTGGCAAGAAGATTGATGATGGGAGTGCCAGACTCCATCGCGGTGGCCAACATGTTGTGACATATCAAAGAGCACAACACGAACATCGTGTTGGCCCCATACAAGCACCGCAATATGTGGTTCCTATGTGTGGCAAACCTCTGGAACCATGATGTCCAGCTCCTCAGCTGCTACAACAAGGAGGTGCCATGCTCAAGACTCATTTTCAGTCACCCAGAGGATAAACATCTCAGGCTCCTACCACTGTGTCTTCTCTGAGCAATCAAGCAAGGAGTCCAACGTCATAGCACCATTTGGAACTTCTTCACTATCAGAGACTTCCCCGTCCAAGCAGAAGAGGGGAGTAGGAACAACGCCTTTATCATCTTACGTGCAATGGAGTTGCTCAACATATTCGGATACATAAGGCATCTCCAGGGCCAAAATTTCTACCAGATCATAAGCACATATGCACTATTTCTGATCAAAGACAGGCGCTACTTCCAAGACGCAGGGGTACCAGGGAGGCTGTTGGACAGTGATCAAGCAGACGAATCCTCACAGCCCAGCAGCACTCTAGAGAAAGAAGCTGAGACAGAAGCAGAAATGTATGGGGTAGGCAAGCGGTTGGAAATCTTGTAGGAAGTACACAGAATCGAAGACCCCGCTTCTCCGGAAACATCAGAAGAAATGATCAACAACTTTGATCGCTTCTCGTGCTCTACACTCACGTAGGACCAGGTCAATGAAGTTCTTCTGAAGTTAGCGAACTCTACCCCAGAAAATGTAATCTACGAGGCAGGAAATGTCATAGTCCCAGTTGACAACTTGAGGGACATGGTAAAAGAAGGAGGATGTTTGGCGATATCTGTGGCGGCCGCCTACATCCAGACTCAAGAGTGAAGTTTGAACACGCATACATAGGTCATCCAATGATGTTCAATGACATATGCCTTGCCGATGAATCAGGAGTGAATCAATCTTTTTTGGCAGAGTTGCAGTGTAGAGTTCCACGCACCATCTTCCTTCCCATCCTGCATTACAACCACTGGATGCTCTTGACGATGTACATGCGCCAACGAGCTGGAATCTTCTGCAACAGTTCAGACAACAACAAAGATCATCCGGTGCAGTGTACATTGACAACGTTGACACCCCTCGAGCACTTAGTACGAAAATACTATGAGGATGTGGCGATGTTGATACAACCATTCCTAGACACAACAACTAGAAAATGGCATGAGCTTCAGTTCTGCCACCATAGTCCACAACAGATTCCCTTATCCAACGACTGCGGCATCTTCGTGCTGGAATGGATATCAAATGAAGCGATGCCTGACCAGCTCCACCACATCAACTACCACAGAAAACGAGGAGAATATGTGTGGGAGCTTCTCTCTGGCACAGGCACGCTCACCAGCTAACCCTCATTGGGTTAACATTACCCTACCTTATCTGTTTCACAACTCTGGGACAGAGTGTGGAGTAAGTTTGGGGGGGATACTATGTACCAGTGAGGGAGGTACTAAAAGCACTTCAAACTTCACCCCTTTTGTTCTTTCTGCTCTTTTTCTATATAACATGTGTACATATACTTATACATGCTCATACAAATATTTTGTAAAAATTTTGCTTATTTGTCTCCATACATATGTACAAAGACAATGTATAGTAAAAACATGATACGACTTCTTGCCAGTTTATTATCAATGTGTCCAAAGAGGTATAGGTTTTGCTATGTCTTTTTGAAAATGCAGCCTCAAACAACCAAAGACTCTGACTTTCCACGCCAAAAATTTCGAACAATAATCTTGCGACAGCTAAGAGACGTGTATGCAAAAGGAAAAAGCTGCCCAAACAGCAAAAACTTTCTCCTATTTTCCATTACCCAAAAAAAATCCCAAAAAGAGAGAATAGCCTTATGAGAGTGAATAAAAGCATGAGAGTTGTGCCAAAAAAAATATACACACTTGTGCTCCAAAAATACCCATCTTTAGGCATGGTAGATCCGAGGTAGTGGTACGTAGGATGTGAAATCACTGCTCTAAAGCCAACTGGCTTGGACTGTAGGGATCACTCACCCACTAACGGGCCCATACCTGGATGGACTGATGGGAAACAAGAAAAACCTAAAAAGCCTTAAACCTACCCAAACACACAACTTTCTGTCCCCAAAAGTTGTTTGGTGCGAAAGCTAACTTCGAAATCATGCACCCAAGTCTCACCGAAGCTGTGGAGAAAATTTGGCTTAAATAGGGCAGGAGAAGTAAAGTCGGTTGTTCGTGGTCGGCCAGTGTTCTCTTTCAGACATCTCAAATACCCGCTCAAACTCATGGTCTGAAAACCATACCGGTCAAGAAGAAGAATCATAGAACAAAGTTTTAAAAGATTGATTGAGGACAATCAAAATGCTAAGTTTGGGGGAGTTGACAACACCAAATTTTGTGATGTTTTTGACCATTATTTCGTTGTCAAGTCTGCCCTTTTAAACTGTTTTCCTCTCCTTTTTATCATGTTTTTGGATAAACAGGCCACGTGTCGTTGTATTTTGAAACACACTAACAAACTCACTCGGGGTTGAAATCCCCGAGCTTCTACCGAAACCAATGTGCAATAATACCACCAGCAAGCGGACGAGTCTTATCGCAGTATAGTTTAGGATCGAACCCAAAGGACAACATTTTTAAGAATCCTAGTCAGTCGAATCTACCTCATGTAAAACTAGTATTTAGAACGATTGGTTGATTTGAGGTTGGTTAAACTAATTGCAAGAAAGTAAAAGGCTGAATTAAAGATGGATTTAGATTAATGGTATGGAATCGCTGGGATGGTACCGGGTGTCACCACCGCTACACGTGCAAACACATTCAATCACAAACAAACCATGCAAGATATATCGATCCAAATAGAGCTGTTGCAGAACCCCCCCATGAGGGCGTTAGGTTCGCGTCAGCATCACCTTAGGCATCAGATGTCTCATCACCATCCGTATCACTTACTTACGGCTCTGAAGAAATCTCATCCTATTTCTAGTTTGGGAGTCAGCCGTATTAACCGATAAGCGAGCAGGTGATTAGTGTACGAGCAAACATCAACGATTAACAAGAAGATACAAAATCCAACTAAGGTTGTGAACCCCCTGTAAAGGCGTTAGGCACACAGAAGCGTCACCGAAGGCTAGATGGCTCGTCCCCTCACGGATCATACACTTACGACCTCAAGGAATCCTTTCAGAAGTTCTCATCAAGGAGTCAACTTATTAAACGACATTCTATCATATATATAGAAGTTCCCGCAATATAGGTAGGACATAGATGAAAGCGAGCAATTAATCAAACTACAAGCATAACGGTTAACCACGAAATGAAGAGTTATATTCATTGCCATGGAAAGTTTAACAAAAGAACATGGTTGCATGGGCAGCGGGGCTAGTCCCCGCACCCCAACAAAAAGGTACTACTCGTTCATGATGCGAGACATAAGAAGAATGAGAAAGAGAGAGAAATCCTCCATGAACTCGGTGCAGAAGGTAGTCGCAGATTGGTGAAGAATATACGACCTCCTACGTCGTGTCGGAGAAGATCTGGACACGAACGGGATTTGCCAAGACAGACCGGATAGTCTCCCTCGCTCCATTTTCCTTCTCTCCTCAGCCTCCTTGGTTGCAGCACAGGCAGTAGGTGAAATGGAACTAGCATAAACTGGACTGGATTTGGATCATAACTGTGTTCGGGCAGCCTGGCGGTTACCGGATCCGATACCCAAATGAGGACCCTTGGGGTCCTATTTATAGGCACATGACTGACCCCAAACAGTCTTGGATAAAAAGAGACTAAACGGTTTCATTTAAAACACCCCCAAACGGTCTGTAGAAATAGACCAAACGATCCTGGAAGTATCTTCTCCAAACAGTCTGGAGACCATTTGAGAGCAAACGGTTTTGGGCAGAAAAGGGGCAAATGGTCTTGGAAGCAAATGCCTTAAACGGTCTGTAAACTGTTTGATATCAAACGGTTTGGAAACCATTTGCAAGCAAACGGTCATTGCTTCGGTCAACGCTCCTAAACGATCTCAGACCAGCAACAATAAATGATCTTCAACCCTTGCCAAATGATCTGAAACTGCAAGGGGGCCAAACGATCTTGGATCGACATCGAACTAATCAGTCCTACTTCGACCAGTAGAGGGTCTCTTGGTAAATCGATTCGACGGCACTCTGAACTATCAAATGGTCTCTCACCTCCTTCTGTAGGTGCGACGGCCTCGGGGCGACCCCATTTGGCCCGCGAATCATCTCCAATCAACCTCGTACAGGATCTGTAAGTAGGTGCTGGTCGGAGGTTGAAGACGACGTGCCACGATCGTGGTTGGGCACCACGGTCCTCGTGGAGCTGCTGTCCCACGGCCGTGTCACCCAGCACGGGCGTGGTGGGCGAGAAAATGGGCCCTGATGAAATCATGCCACGGCTGTGGCGTAGTACCACGGTTGTGGTGAGGTAGTAGCCACACGGCCGTGCTGCCGCACACGGGCATGGTAAAAGAGAAAGGGTTGATGCAGGAAAGATGCCACGGTCATGGCTCGTTGACCACGGTCGTGGCTTGTTGACCACAGTCGTGGCTTGCTGACCACGGTTGTGGTGAGTGAGGGCTCAGGTCTACCATGGTCATGGCCACGTCACACGTTCGTGGTGATAGTGGAAAACCACGGCCGTTATGGACCACCACGACCATGGTCAGGACTCTACTTCGCGATCTTTGAGTTCATGCACTGCTCGATCCCTTGCGGTTGAGTGATTCCTTCAAACGGTCTCTGCTGCTCAAACGGTCTCGAAACTGTATGAACTCAAACGGTCTTGGGACCGCATGGACCCAAACAGTCTTGGGACCGAATTGATGGAATTTATTGGTTAGATTTCTTGACCAGAGCCAGAGATGAAGGCAGACCCTGCCTTCTTGTTAAGCTTTGTCAAAATCTGCATCAAATGAACAATATTTAGTTAAAACTTTGATAATCGAATCAATTAAGTTGTTTTGCGCATTATGATTCATATTGAGTGAAAAAGTATGTATAGAGTTGAATTGGTCCCGAAGTGATAATTGAATTACATGATGAATATGCATTCATTAAAACACCCCAAACTTAAACGTTGCTCGTCCTCGAGTAACACAAAATCTGAAACAGGCACCAAATGAATACTTTCAATTCATGTGATTGCTTCATCTTCACATCACGAATGTTTTCTTTCTTCTCAATATGACTCAATATCTCAACCTCCTGAGACCACTAAACACATCTTACCATATCTTCGTTCCCAAGTTCGTTTTCCAATATCACTTCCTCCTCACTTTTTCCAACAACAAGCATGTCAAAGAGCTTTGTAAGAGTCCAGAGATACCCGCAGAACAACAAGTGTGCATCTGACTTGACACTGGTGTTTTCCAGGATAGGGTAGGCAATCATTGTGCCATTAGGTAGAAAAGGAAGTGAAAGGTGGTATGGAAGGAAGAAGCAAATCTCTCCTCTATTCGACTCGAGATTGCAATTCTTTTTGTGTGCACTTTGGCATCTTTTGTTTGCATATCTCTCCTCTATTCGACTCGAGATTGCATTTTTAGTGATACGCCCCTATTAATTTGTTAGGGGTATGGAAGAAGTGAATATAGAGGGAAGTGGCGTGCCACCCCGAACTTAGGGTTTGGCACTATTTTGGCTACTTTTGTTTCTTTTTGATGGATGGAGAGATACGAAGATGATAGAAGAAGTGTAGAAGAGAGTTCATATCAGAATGCAACTTGATTTACAATTCAGTGCACTAGGTTGTTCTCTTTGTCGTACTTTGCTCAAATAATTACTTGATGAGGATCCGATGGAGATTCCATGTTATTGTTCCACTAGTCAGTTAGGAAGCACGACGTGTTTGATCCCTATCAGTTTGACAGACACTTATCAATTTTGCAAAAGTAACATGATGTTAGGAGTCATAAGCTTCACAAGATGATTTCAATCAAAAGGCTTGTTTCAAAAAAAAAGTGGTCCTTTTGAGGATTTACTACGATTTGGGAGGATATAATGATTGAAAATGCATAGAAAGTTAGAGAGTGACTTTTAATGAAAAAGGAAGCGTTAAAAATTCATCAAGTATCTATTCAATTTCTTTGAAAAACATTAAAGAATTTTGAAAATTTTGAAATTTTTTTATCAAGAATGTGATAGTGAAAGCTTAAGAATGAAATAGATGGGTGTAGGTGGAAAGTGACGTACATACCACCCACCCTCCACCCTGAACTTAGAGATTTTCTCATCCCGAGAAAATCCTAAATCCAAGATGGAGGGGAAAAATCATGCCAGATTGACCACCAGGTGTGGTTGCATTCCGATCAGCGCACATCCTCTTATCTGAAAATCTCAAAGGTGAAGGGTAATTAGATCATAAAATAGCATCTTGCGATGTGAATTTTATTTAATGAAAAATTGACTAGAATGGAAAAACAAAATTGAAGAAATATTCTATTTTGAAAAGAAAAGAAAAGTAAATTTATTGATCGGGTTGCCTCCCGACAAGCGCCTTTGTTTTATGTCGATGTCTCGACTGTATCCTTCAACTTCACGGTGGATCCTTTGGATTGGTGAGTTCCAGTGTTGTTTTACTGCCTATGTCAGTTGAGGTGAAATATCTCTTTAAGCGGTGACCATTTGCTACAAATTCACCTGACTTTTCACTCCATAATGAGAAGGCACCATGTGGAGAGATGCTCTTGACGATGTATGGTCCAGACCAGTGTGAGCGGAGTTTTCCTGGGAATAACTTCAATCTTGAGTTGAATACTAGAACTTGGTCTCCCACTTGTATGTCTTTTCTTTTCATATGTCCATCGTGCCAATGTTTTGAACGTTCTTTGTAGATCTGTGCATTCTCATAAGTTGTCATCCTGAGTTCATCCAGCTCTTGGAGTTGCAGAATCCTAGCTTGGCCTGCTTCTTTCATATCAATGTTCATGCCTTGTGTTCCAGTTCAACTGGAAGGTGGCAAGCTTTTCCATATATTAATCGAAAAGGTGTAGTCCCAATGGGAGTTTTATAAGCAGTTTGATAGGCCCATAAGGCATCATTGATTTTCATTGCCCAATCCTTTCGATTGTGTCCTATAGTTTTTTCCAGAATAGTCTTTAGCTGACGGTTAGAAACCTCTACCTGTCCACTTTTTTGTGGATGGTAAGGCGAGGTTACCTTGTGTGTTACACCGTATTTTCTCAGTAAAGCCTCAAAGCTTCTTTCAAGGAAGTGGGAACCTCCGTCAGATATCACAGTTCGTGGCACTCCAAAATGTGGGAAGATAATATCTTTGAATAATTTGATGACGGGTTTGGAATCACTAGTGATAGTTGGTATAGCTTCAACCCATTTTGAGACGTAGTCCACCACCACTAGGATGTATGAAAATCCATGAGAAGATGGGAATGGACCCATGTAGTCCACCCCCCAAACATCGAATATCTCTACTTCTTGCCATAGATTCAGTGGCATCTCATCTCTCTTTGTTATATTACCTATTCTTTGACATTTGTCTCATGATAGGACAAAATCATAAGAGTCTTTGGATATGGTTGGCCAGAAGATTCCAAATTACAAAACCTTTAAAGTAGTCTTTTTAGAGATCATATGTCCTCCCATAGGTCCTGAGTGACATTGTTCCAAAATAAATTGAGCTTCTTCTTCGGTGATACATCGTCTATACAGACCATCATCACATAGTTTAAAAAGAGATTGTTCATCCCAGTGATATTGCTTCACATCATGCATGAACTTCTTTAGTGCATTCTCGGTGCATTGGAGATGGATAACCCCAGCAGTAAGGTAGTTCACAAAATCCGAGTACCACGGTATAACTTCTGAGACTTTCATTAGTTGATCATCCGACAGAGAATCGTTAATCGGAATCTTCTCAGTATCCTGAGTGTGGATGCGACTGAGGTGGTCTGCTACAACATTCTCTGTACCTCTTTTATCTCTTATCTCTAAATCAAATTCCTATAATAGAAGGATCCATCTAATTAATCTGGGTTTCGCATATTTCTTTGCCAGAAGGTAACGAATGGCAGTGTGGTTTGTGTAGACAATGACCTTCGAACCAATTAGGTAGGATCTGAACTTGTCAAAGGCATATACGACTGCTAGAAGTTCTTTTCGGTAGTAGTGTAATTCCTCTGGGCTTCATCGAGAGTTTTCGATGCATAATAGATCACATAGTGTTTCTTCTCTATATTTTGCCCTAAAACAACGCCCACATCATAATCACTGACATCGCACATAATTTCAAAAGGATGGTACCAGTTGGGAGCTCTAATGATGGGGGTGGTTGTAAGGGTCTGCTTCAGTGTGTTGAAGCTTTTGACACATTCTTCATTGAAATTGAAATTGGTATCCTTTAGTAGTAGGTTCGTCATTGGCTTCGTTATCTTGGAAAAATCCTTTATGAATCTTTTGTAAAATCCTACATGACCTAGGAAAGCACGAACTTCTTTTACATTTGTGGGGATAGCCAGTTTAGAAATCACTTCAATCTTGTCTTTATCGACTTCAATTCCTCTATTTCTGACCCTATGGCCTAGGACAATGCCTTCTTTTACCATAAAATGACATTTTTCCCAATTTTGCACAAGATGCGCTTCTTCACAACGTTTGAGGACCAGGGAGAGGTGCTTTAAACATGAATCAAATGAATCTCCATATACAGAAAAATCATCCATAAAAACCTCCATAATGGTTTCGGTGAGACCGGCAAATATTGCAGCCATGCAACGTTGGAAAGTTGCAGGTGCATTGTAGAGGCCAAATGACATTCTTTTAAATGCGTATGTTCCGAATGGGCAGGTAAAGGTTGTTTTCTCTTGGTCATCTGGATGTATGGGTATCTGATAGAATTCAGAGTAACTGTCAAGATAACAAAAATATTTTTGGTGAGCCAACCTTTCTAGGACTTGATCAAGGAAGGGCATAGGAAAATGATCTTTTCGAGTTGCCTTGTTCAATTTTCTATAATCTATGCACATCCTCCACCCTGTGACTGTTCGAGTGGGGATGAGTTCATTGTTTTCATTCTGTATAATAGTCGTTCCACCTTTCTTCGGGACAACATGCACTGGGCTTACCCATAGAGAATCGGATATCAGATAGATTATTCCAGCTGTGAGCAATTGAATGACCTCGCTACGGACCACTTCCTTCATATTTGGGTTCAATTTCCATTTATGCTCAATAGTAGGTTTGTGATCTTCCATCATAGGGATCTTGTGCATACACAGCGCTTGACTGACCCCAGTGAGGTCACTCATTTTATAACTGATGGCTTTCTTTCTTTCCCTCAATTCCTTCAGAAGTTTCTCTTCTTATTCAGCTGTTAGATCGGAATTTATAATAACTGGACAAACCTTGAGGTCGTCTAAAAACACGTACTTCAGTCCTTCGGGAAGAGGTTTCATTTCGGGAGCTTCTGGTTTTTCGCTTGTTTCTTCTGTAGGTTCCATAGCTTTGAGTTCTTCACTAGTGCCTTCAACATCTTCCTTGCGGAGTCGAGGGATTCGATGCAATCTTTTACTTGTTCATCAATTGATTCATCAACTGATGGGTTCGTCAGGGAAACTTCTAAAGGATCATCTGATTCATGTTGCTCTTGAGTCAGAAGTGACATTTGCTCAATGAAGTCAATCAGGTATACTTCTTCTTGCATACTTGGTCTTCTCATACTTTCAAAAATCTTAAATTTGAGAGTTTCTTTGCCTAATCTGAGCAGTAAGGTAACGGCTTCAACATCTATCAGGGCTCTTGCAGTGGCAAGGAACGGATGACCAAAAATGAGTGGATATCTGGCGTCTTCTTTTATGTTCATAATGACAAAGTCGCATGGAACATATGTGTCCTTGCCCACCTTGACCGGGACATCCTCAAGGATTCCTAACAGACATTTTATCGAATTGTCTGCAAGCTGTATAGTCATACCAGTAGGAAGCAATTCTGCAAATCCTAGTCTTTTGCACAGACTTAGTGGCATAATAGAGATGCTTGCGCCGAGATCTGCCAAACCTTTCTTGCATGATGAGTCGCCAATGTGACATGAAATTCCAAAGGATCCCGGGTCTTTTGTTTCTTTGGCATCTTTCTCAATATGATATCTGATGTAGTTGTTGCCAATTTTACTGTCTCATATTCCTCAGTTATATACTTCCTGGTTAGGAGTAACTTTAGGTACTTAGTCCAGGCTGGTATCTCAGCCAGAGCATCTAAGAAGGGTATATCAACATGAATTTTCTTCATAGCCTCTTTAAACTTATTGAATCTAGTATCAAGCTTGGTTTTCCTTAGACGGGCTGGGAAGGGTATACGAGGCTTATATGCAGGAATATCAGGTTCTGGTGTTTCGGTTTCTTCATCAGTAGATTTCTCAAGACTTCCCTTATCTGTCTTATCTTCTTTTGATTGAGACTCTAGTGTTGTTGAGTTTTGGACAATCATAGGTTCATCTTCGTCTGTAATAACCATAGGTGTCTCTACTGGGGGATCTGAATAGTCTTTTCCTGACCTCATGGTGATAGCCTTCAACTGTTCAGGATGCTTAGGATTGTTCTCGGGTTGGCCAGCAAAAACTCCAGCAGGTGGCTTTATGCTAGCTGCAAGTTGAGCTAGTTGAGATTCAATAGCCTTCTGCTGAGCTTGTTGGTTGGCTATCATAGTTTGCTGAGTTTGCAAAATTTTTTCAATGGCTGATAGCTTGTCATCAGAAGAGGCGGGTCCTGCTTGCTGTCATTGTTGTTGATTAAGATTCTGATACTGAGAGTTGTTTTGATAATTATTGTAGTTCCTATTCTGAAAGTTTCCTTTGAAATTTCCTTGATTCCCAAAATTCTATTGCTGATTATACTAGAATCCTGTTGGGCCTCTTGGTTGATTGTTTGAACCAAATTGATGCGAGTTTACTGCTCCAGAGGGGTTTCCATATTAAAAACTTGGGTGATTCCTATTCTGATTCGGATTGTAATAACTTTGCCCAGGAATAGTGTTGATAGCATTAAGATTTTCCATTTGACTATTATCTCCTTGTCCACATACATTGCTCAGTACAATGTCATATAGAACATTGCATGATAAAGTGGAATGATCGGTGCTCTTACATGCTTCACAGAACAACGAAGTGGACTTGACCTGTTCCGGTCACCGAGTGGGTGAACGTCCTCTTCCAATAGCAGCTAAAGATGATTCAATATGGTCTTGCTTGGCAACTAAGACTTTCAAGGTTTCAGTGATAGACTTGTACTCTGGAATAGCTTCGGCCATAGCTACCTTCAAGACTCCTTTACCTACAGATCTTCCCCAATTGGCTTGATTTTCTGCTCCCAGGGTGACGACTCTCCATGCGCTGTCATAACTTTGACGCATGAAGTTTCCTCCAGACGAGGAATCTAGAAACCTCTTAATATCATCATCCTCACCCTATAGAAAATCTCAATGAGTTGGTTTTTGGGAATTCCATGGTGTGGACATTTGCGTAGAAGCTCTTTGTACCTATCCCATGCTTCAGTGAGAGTTTCTCCAGGGACTTGAGTGAAATTTGTTATCCGGCCCCTAATTTCATATGTGATAGATGGAGGATAGAATTTTTCTAGAAACACATTTTGGAGTTGTTCCCAGGTGGTGATGGGTATTTCACTTTGCAATGAATTGTACCAACTTATGGCTCTATCAGCAAGCAAATACTTGAAGAGACGGAGTCGAATGGAATCATCAGTGACTCCGTTTTGCTTTGTCATAGCACATAGATCGATGAATCTCAGAAGATGTCCTTGGTTGTCATCTGTTTGTTTGCCATAGTGATGCGATGATTTTGAGTCGCATTTATAGACTTGTTTGACATGTGTTTTATGCATGTATTAGTCATTTTCATGGTTAATGTTGCATAATTCATTCATTTTGTTCTATGCTACTTCTTTATGTCAAATTCCCTTTATTTAAGCATTTTGAGTATTAATTATCAAAAGAATATATTTTGTGTGAACTTATGTGGTTTCGTGTGTTAATTGCAGGAAAAACAAGTTTCTGCTACCGTCGATACCATCGACCGGACCACATGTTGCCAGCCGTAAGGACCAGAAGAAAGTCGATACTATCGACAGGGATGTCGATGGTATCGAGATACCATCAGGTTTTTGTCGAGAAGTGAGTCGATACTATCGATGAATGTCGATACCATCGACAAGTGGAGCTACAACGACGGTAAAAGGATGAAACCGACGCCTAAGAATTTTGATACCATCGACCCGCGTCGATGGTATCGAGTCGGTATTAGTCGCGACAGAAGAAAAGAAAAGAAGACCAGCCGATACAGTGCAGAGTCGATACTATCGACTCGCGTCGATAGTATGGACACCGTCAGATATGAGTTTGTTTCAGATTAATCTTAATCGGACGACTGTGATTGATTGGCGACCTAATTCGGGAATTATACCTAATGACGGCACCCAAGTGGGAATCATCATGTCATTAGCCGTTGCGCACATCCCAAAGAGCGAGGAGAGAAGAACGGAGCACGAGAGCACGCCCCAGTCGATCCGGACACTAAAGAAGGCGATTTCCACCACCGAAAGGCGGGAGATTGCGTATTCCACGCCAAGGATCGCTTGGATCTTCTCCGTTCAGGGGTTTCACCACTCAATCACATTTTTCTCCATGTTTCCACTTTTCTCTACAATGTTTTATTGTCCAATATATTGTTATGCTTGATCACCATAATAATAATCTAATGCCCTTAATTGCTTTGAAAGAAGAATTAATGGTTGAAAAGATATGGAATTTACATTAATTGAAAAATCCCTTGAACAAGGTGGTGTAAGGTTAATGGTGGATACCGAGAGATCGTTTTTAATGCACCTAGTTTAGGGTATAGGTTACTACAACGGTGGAACCAACCTAGACATAGGTAGTGAATTGTACCACGACAGTGGGAAATTCTGATTTCAGGCCACTACCCGGATAGAGAGATAAAATTTAGTAACTATATAGACTTTAATACAATGAAAACCCGCGGTGAAACCACAATCCTAAAGATCTCCTTTTGAATTGATTAAACCAAACATTTAATCGATTGCTTTGTTTTGTTTCATTTTTACTTTCTTTTAATTTTAACAACAACTCTCAACTTTTTAATCAGCTTAGCTGATTGCGAGTAGTTAGTAGGAGTCTTTGACAATTTCACGTATCCCTGAGTTCGAATCGGGCCTCACAAAGGCCTATATTACTTCGATGCGTTCACTTGCGTTTCTGCACACGGTAAATTTGCGTCAAGTTTTTGGCGCCGTTGCCGGGGATACGGCGAATTGTCGACACTACGAGTGCTACAAGTGGCCACTCTAGGCCACATTTTTTTTAATTTTTCAAAAAATTCATAATCTATTTTCTAAATATTTGCAATCGTCAAGCACTGTACTAAATTTAAATTTTCTATTTGCAGGTACTGTGCATGGTTCAGACGCGTAGTACAGACTACACAAGTCACGCACCAGAGGTTCTGCTGACAGGACCGGAAGACGAAGGTGAGTATAATCAAGACCATCTTGAGGATACAGATTCAGAATCCGAACAAGAAGCGATAGACAAGCCACAGACAATATGGGAGAAGATCAAGGCTTCTTCCTCATCCACGTCCAAGGGGCCGATCAAGAAGCAAGCAGTGAATATTCTAACATACAAGATTGATCCGGCTTTAATCAACTTGGTGAAGTCGAATGCTTTCCATGGGCTCAAAAATGAAGACCCCGTCGCGCACATAAGTCAATTTGTGGAGAATTGTGATATGATAAAAATCGACAGATTTCCACAAGATGTGCTTTACTTGAAGCTCTTCCTGAGTTCTCTAGCGGGAAATGCGCGTGAATGGCTACACAACTTGGATGATGAATACGTGGAGTCTTGGGACCACATGGTGGAGGTTTTCTTTGAGAGGTTCTTTCTGCCCGAGAAAACCAATGACATGATCAGAAAGATCCATAACTTCACCCAACAAGCAAGAGAGACCTATTCTGAGACATGGGAAAGGTTTCAGATCATGCTCAGGCGATGCCCGCATCACGGGCTTGATAAGGAGACACAAGTCAAGATCTTCTATTTTGCTCTCTCCGAGCATGATAGAAGCAACCTTGATTCAGCCGGCTCTAGACTATTCTTGAATAACACAGACACAAGATGTTGGGAAATCCTAAAGAACATGGCTAAGAAACAATCATGGGGTGAAAGAGGCACCGTGGAGCAGGTTCGAGTAGCAGGTGAATCTAAAGCAATCAAGGAGCTGAATGAGAAGATGGATCTTCTCGCAAAGAAACTTCTCACAAAGGAGGATACTGAGTCCGAGGATGAGGCTCAAGTTAAATTCATGAGGCAGCAGTAAGGCTACAGGAATAACGACTATTCATGGAGGAAAGACAAGAAGTTCTCCTGGAAGGATCCAAATAACTTCTTGCAGGATCTGGACGCTAAACCCCAGCCAGTAGCGGAGGATAAGAGCACAGAGCTGCTCAACCAAGTGATAAAGCAAAATCAAGAACTCATGACTACTTTCGGCCAGCAAATAAAGCAACAAGGGGAGTTTATGAACCAATTTGGGCAGACACTGCAGAACCATGGGGCTCAAATGAGGACAATAGAGACATCTATGGCACAAATGGCAGTGGAGATAGCCAGTTTGAAGAAGCCGGCGCATCAAGGTTTTTCGTGCAATACTAATGTTCCAGGAGGAAACCAGCAGGCGAAGGACATCTTGCTAAGAAGTGGCAAGAAATTATTAAATCCCAGAGTCGATGAACCAAGCAAACCCCAAATAGAAATTGAAGCTGAGGTCACTGAGGAGCTGCCCATACCGGTCACAGAACCAATTACTGACACAATAGTGGATGCTACTGAAGATCCTATTGCAGAGGAGGAGGAGCCTTAGAAAAGGACACCCTATGTGCCACCGCATCAAAGGGCACAAGCTGTCTTGGTCCCTTATCCGAACAGCGCTAAGGCAAGGAAGGTAGATGCCCAATTCAAAAAGTTTTTAGACAGTTTCAAAAATCTTTCAGTCAATATCCCTCTATTGGAAGCTATTGAGCAAATCCCTTCTTACGGGAAATTTCTGAAAGACATCATCACCAAGAAGAGAAAAATCCTGGACACTGAGGTTGTTGTGCTTAAGGAGTAGGTGAGTGCCTTCATCATGGGCACACTGCCACCAAAGAGGCAAGATCTGGGCTGTTTCAACATCTCATGTTACATCGGGAAGGTCAAGTTTGGTGAAGCACTATGTGACTCAGGGGCGAGCATTAACTTGATGCCCCTCTCTACATTCAAGAAGCTGGGATTAAAAGAGTCACGACCAAGCAACATGACAATCCAATTGGCGGACAATTTAGTGGTAAAGCCATATGAGATTTGTGAAGATGTGCTAGTGAAAGTGGATCGATTTGTATTTCCAGCAGATTTTGTCGTCATGGAGATGCAGGATGAACAAGGCAATGAGCTGCTACGTGGACGACCATTCCAAGCTACAGTCGACATGATACTTGAGATGGGGAGAGGTCGTTTGACCTTAGGTATAGCTGATGACCGATTTGAGATGGTCATGCCTTCCAGCGTCACTTCACCTAAATCCAAGGAGCAATGCCACATGGTAAAACATTTTGATACCAATATCTCACTTTGTCTAGGGAAGCCATTTCTAGATATGGCTCATGTAATGACCAAGGTGGACAAGGGGACTTTGGCTGTAGACATCATGGAGCAGACCAAAGTGGTATCCCTTTGCAAGGCTGTAGGGTTCCCAAATGATGAGGATCAGGACATTCCTCCCTCTACAGAGGATGATGCTACAACAAATTCAGTTTTTGATGCATATCCGGAATTACCACTGGAGGCTTGTTTAGTCAATATCACTCATGATTGGATGAGAAGCAAATCACTCAAGGAGTGCGCCAAGATTCTTCATATGTTTCCATGCTTCTATGCGAGGTATTATGAAGATTTAGGCGAACTACCACCTCTGCTTCAATCATCCTTAATCAGCCCGCTGGAATTGGAATTGAAACTGCTGCCACCGCACCTGAAGTATGCCTTTCTAGCTGAGGAAGACAAGTTTCCTGTGATTATTTCTGCTTATTTGAGTGCTGAAGAGGAGGACCAATTGTTGATAGTGCTGAAGAACCACCGGGGAGCATTTGGGTGGTCTGTTGCAGATATCAAGGGGATTTCCCCTACTTTGTGTCAGCATAAGATTCGGCTCGAGGAGGGAGCCAAGCCGGTGATTCAACCGAAACGTAGAATGAATCTGAGCATGATGGAGGTGGTGAAGAAGGAGGTGATTAAGTTTCTTTCCACAGGTATCATCTATGCAATTTCAGAATCGACATGGGTGAGTCCCACATAGGTAGTCCCTAAAAAGGGGGGAATAACTGTCACGCCAAATATTTTAAATGAACCTGTCACCACCCGCTTGGTAATCGGGTGGCGAGTTTGTATAGACTACCGACGTCTGAATGCCGCTACGCTAAAGGATCATTTTCCTCTTCTGTTTATTGATCAAATTCTAGAGCGTTTAGCCGGCCGATCACATTTTTGTTTTCTGGACGGGTATTCGGGGTACAATCAGATTTTGATTGATCCTAAGGACCAAGAGAAATCTACTTTCACTTGTCCCTATGGAACTTTTGCATATCGCCACATGCCCTTTGGATTATGCAATGCACCAATGACTTTTCAGCGTTGTATGCTCGTCATTTTTTCTGATATGGTAGAACGCTGTCTAGAGGTCTTTATGGATGATTTTTCGGTTTATGGTGCTTCTTTTGATGAATGCCTTTATAATCTGGATAAGGTGTTACAAAGATGTGAGGACACACATTTGGTCCTCAATTGGGAGAAATGTCATATGATGGTGAGTGAAGGGATAGTGCTAGGACATAAAGTGTCTATCAAAGGTTTGGAGGTAGATCCGGTAAAAATTGAAGTAATTTCTAAATTACCCCCACCAAATTCGGTAAAAGGGGTAAGAAGTTTCTTAGGACACGCCAGATTTTATCGTCGGTTCATAAAAGATTTTTCAAAAATCGCCAAACCTCTATCCAAGCTTCTTGAAAAGGATGACGTTTTTTATTTCAATGACAAATGTGTACGCGCGTTCAACGTGCTGAAGGAGAAATTGATTTCTACACCAGTTGTTCAAACACCAGATTGGACTAGGCTGTTTGAACTCATGTGTGATGCATCTGATTTTGCTGTAGTAGCGGTGTTGGGACAGCGGGTGGACAATAAACCCATCGTGATTTTCTATGCCTCTAAGACTTTGAATGATGCCCAACTAAATTATACAACTACTGAAAAAGAATTGCTTGTCGTCGTTTTCGCTTTTGAAAAATTTCGGCAGTATTTAGTTGGATCGAAAGTAGTTGTTTGGACTGACCATGCTGCTATTAAATATTTGATGGAGAAAAAAGATTCCAAACCTAGATTGATTAGGTGGATCTTTCTCCTACAGGAATTTGATATCAAAATCAAAGACAAGGCGGGGATTGAAAATGTTGTAGCGGATCATTTGTCTAGGTTAGAGAGGGTGGATGAAAAAGATTTACACATACCCATAACTGAGACATTTCCAGATGAGCAACTTTTGAAAGTTAATTCTAAAGATCCGTGGTTTTCATATATAGTGAATTATCTTGCTTGCAGGATCACCCCGGAAGATTGGACATATCAAGAGAAAAAGAATTTTTTCCATTCTCTACGATACTATTTTTGGGATGACCCCATTCTTTTGAAGCAATGTAGGGATGGTGTCCTACGTAGGTGTGTACCTGAGGTGGAATACGAGAGTGTTCTTCATAACTGCCACACTCTACCTACGGGCGGACACCATGCGAGCTCTCGTACGACTGCCAAAGTGTTGGAAAGTGGCCTATATTGGCCTACCTTGTTTAGAGACTCCTATGAGTTTGTGAGACAATGTGATTCCTGCCAAAGGGTGGGTAACATTTCAAAGAGACAAGAGATGCCCCTAAATGTTTTCCAAGAGGTTGAGGTATTTGATCTATGGGGTATAGATTTCATGGGACCCTTTCTGTCCTCCAATTTGAATTTATATATCCTTTTAGCTGTTGATTATGTGTCGAAGTGGGTAGAAGCAATACCCACAAGGACTAATGATTCTACTGTAGTGTGCAGGTTCGTTAAGGAAAATATCTTCTACAGGTTTGGAGTGCCCCGAATGATCATTAGTGATGGGGGTACTCACTTTAGGAATCAAAAGTTCTCGGCACTACTGAAGAAATATGGGGTCAAACATAACATAGGTACCCCATATCACCCGCAAACGCAAGGACAAGTGGAGGTCTCCAATCGTGAAATTAAGAAGATCTTGGAGCGTACGGTGGCTTCCACGAGGAAGAATTGGAGTGCCTTACTACCGGATGCATTGTGGGCATACAGGACGGCATACAAAACACCTATAGGCATCACACCTTTTAGGTTGGCGTACGGCTGGGCTTGTCACTTACCGGTGGAGTTAGAGCACAAAGCACATTGGGCACTGAGAAAGCTCAACTTGAGTTATGATGAAGCGGGGAAAAAGAGATTACTTGAATTAAATGAATTGGATGAGCTGCGAATGACTGCATATGAGAACTCTCGGATATACAAGGAGCGCACTAAGTTGATCCACGATCGCCACATTCAGATGCGCACCTTCAAGAAGGGAGATCGTGTGCTTTTGTTCAATTCAAGGCTGAAGTTGCATCCCGGGAAGCTAAAATCCCGGTGGAGTGGACCATTTATGGTGGAAGAGGTCAAACCACATGGCAGAATCATGGTGCGCGTTGGCGAGACTACATTTTTGGTGAATGGCCAGAGGTTGAAGTTATATTTTGGTGAAGATTACATGAGGAAGGTGAATGAGGTCAAACTCATTTCACTTTTGGATGTGTGACAAGCTTCAAGTCGTCTAGCCTAAGATGTTAAATACGGGCGCTTGTTAGGAGGCAACCCAACCATTGGTACTTTAGTTTAGTTCATTTACATTCGTAGTTTGATCTGTTTTAACTTAGTTTGTAGTGTAAAAAAGATACCGTGATTGTTTGCTCATTGTGCAGGGCTGAGGCAGAGTCGATACCATCGACCCTTGTGTCGATGGTATCGACCATGGTACAGGTTGGCGACTGTAGGAATCGCACTGCGTCGATACCATCGACGGCCTCGTCGATGGTATCGACATACCAACAGACAGATCGCAAGCAGAGGTCGATGGTATCGACATGGCTGTCGATACTATCAAGATCTCTGGAGATTTTCAGAACGAATCATCTCAGGAAAGTCGATACCATCGACTGGCGTGTCGATGGAATCGACACATTCACGCAAAAAAGGCGGCGGCCGGGCCTCGTGAGGGTTGCCCTAATCAGAGAGTCGATACTAATCGACTCGCGTTGATAGCATCGACGCGCCACGTCAACGATCCGCGAGGACAGATCAACGACGATCGAAGCAACAAGGAAGTCGATCCGGGGGAAGGGTCGATACCATCGACTTGCGTCGATAGTATCGACGCGTCAGCAATCCGGGCCCCACAGATCCAACCATCGACAACCATCGATACTCGCGGAGGTACGGATCGTGCTACCCGTGTCAATACCATCGACTCGTGTTGATGGTATCGACGAGCATACAGTGGCGCCGGCCACGACTATATATGAGGAGTATTTGTGTCAGATGACATCACAACTCCAGTGCAATTCTCCTTGACTTGTGTTGAGCATGTTCCAAAGCTATCCAAGCCCGACGACAAGCAACACTGAACAAGTTCTTCATCGAGCGGAGATTCACTTCTCTGATCTTCACCAAGCTCCCTTTCTATTCCTCCTTCTGTCGCAATCATGGTGCATGTAGCTGGTGCATCGTCTTCACGTGCAAACCCGATGGACATCCTGGAGTTCGTGCCACCTCCGACCGCGTCAATCTCACGCCCGCGGCTGATCCATCCATCCACGGAGGTCAAGAAGATTTACGAGGTGATTCTAAAGAGGAAGATCGAGCCGACCCGTTATGTTGAACGGGAAACTATCTGCAACCTGGGGTTCGACGCCAACCTTGCCTACGTCTTGAAGGGGTAGGCGCATCACATGACTCGAAGGCCTGACGAACTGGAATACCATGTAGATGGCCAGCTATTCTTTGGCAAGTGGCCTACTTACAAGGAGTTGGTGGCTGAGTTCATGGCGTCACTGGATGTCTGCTTCGTACCCAATGACGTCATAGCCACCGACCGCGAGTGGATCAAGGGCCGAGTGTCTTTTCGGCTGGACAACAACGGCTACACCATTACACTCTGGTAGTTCAACGAGATTTTCAACTAGAATCACTCGCGGTCTGACTACCGGCAACCGGACAATCGCACCGACTACGATGCAATCTTCACCGAGCTAGTGACGGTGCCGCCGGGCAAGTCAGTGAGCTACCATAATGTTGCGGTAGCTGATTTCGAGCACCCCTTCATTTGGATACTTCACCGGATGCTGAGTTCGACGTTGTTTGCTAGGGGTGATTTGGCCCTTAGCAAGTTTCAGGAGAAGGACTTATTCTTCTTGTATAAACTCCTGAAATGCCAAGAATGCAACTGGGGTGCCTTCTTTTTGCAGCGGGTTTTGGTGGTGAAGAGGAATACACAGAAAGCGCCGATTCACTTTGGCGGGCTTATCACCAAGCTGGCTTCATACCTCGGGCTGAATTTCTCTACTTTGACTCCTCTCTCCACCAGGAGCAAGGTGAACTTGCAACATCTGCACCGCTCCAACATCATCCTTCTTCGAGATGGTTTGGCGTATGCGCACTGCCACGTCAACCATGCTTACCAAGAATGCTCGCTTCCCAATCCGGTCTTCAACATCGAAGGGGCGCAACACTTTCGATGGCCTATCATAGCCATCGCTGACTCTGATGAAGACGGTGGCAATGACGACGACGACAATGACGATGAGGCTCAGGAGGAAGAGGAGGCCTTCACACCTCTTTGGGCTCGAGTGGCACCACGGAAGCGTCCTCGCATGCATCCGGGTGCATCTTCATCATCGCAGCCTCCACCACCACCACCGCCCTCACAGCCAAGCGAGGATGCCTACTCGATGCAGGGTATGTATGCTATGCAGCAAGACATATAGCAGACGCGGTAGCATCACATGACGATGTACACCGGTATTCAAGACACTACCAACCGGTTACTGGACAATCAACGGGCAATGTTCGAGAACGAGCGTCTTCTCCTCGAAAACCAACAACAAATTCATGATCGGTTGCAACGGATGGAGATGCAACAGTAGCCCTTTTACGACCACTATTGGAGCCAAAATTACTTTGGAGGCTATCCACAACCTCCACCTAGGGCCCAGTTTGATCCGAGCTTCCAGGGGGAGTATCCTTCTTGGGACCCTACGGCTCCGCAGTACCAGCCTCCACCTGAAGAGTAAAGCGGTATCTCTGTTCCAACCTTTAAGATTGTTTTTGACTATGAGGCCATAGTCGAATTCAAGCTTGGGGGGGGTGTTGGAACAACTCTATCTTTTATTTTCTCTGCTTTTAATTTTCTTGCTTTTATTTCTTGTTATTTGTTTCCTGCAATTTTAGTTTGTCTGTAGGATCCACATTCTATATAGTGTAATCGTGGATGTCGTTAATCTTGAGTCATATTGGTTGCATGTGCATGGGAATTGAGGGAAACTAAAAATTTTTGAGTGTTCGCAAGCTTGAGTGTTGTTTAACCCTAATCATCTGACTTAGAAAATGATTGGTTTTTTTAACTTTAAAACAGAAAATCACAACTGTACATTCCTAATGATTCATGAAAGTGGATGGAATTGGTTGTTTGAGCCTAAAATGACCAAATGATAATGAGACTTTAATTTTAAGTAAGAGAGAAAAACTTCTTAACTACTACACAGGTCAGTAAGGAGGGACACATAATATTTTTCAAAGGTTCAGTCAATTAGTCTTGTGATCTGTCCACCTCATTGCTTTTCACAATCCACCAAGACTTGGAAGTAAAGTACGGTTTTGACCTTTTTGATTGCATGTCATGTAGATAGGACTTGCATTGCAATCACCTTCATATGTTTTGCATGAAAAAATGAAAAATAAAAAGATTCGAATAGGTATACATGCACATTACCCTTAGGTGTATGTCATGTAGTTGCATTCATAACTTTTATGTATAGAGTACATCATGTACCTCATCTGTTCTTTAATGGTGAATTAAATTGTTCCATACCTTCTAAAGAGTGCAAATATTGAGTTATGCAGAAAAAATAAGCCCAATAAAGCATTCATTGTCAATTATGGATATAAGGGCTTAGAAAAAAAAATTCTGAAATTGAAAAAAAAAGAGAAGTTATTTTGAAGCAACTAGAATAAGAAGGAGAAAGGAACATAATCTCACCTACATTTCAAGATGAGTAAGTACATGACATCAATCAATTATATATCCATCTCATTTTGAGACGGAATGTTAGTGCATGCATCAAACTCATCATTCCACCCAATCTTATGCATTATGGCATTTTTTATGTGCATTTGCATCATTTAGGGTATTCTTGTTTTATACATGTGAAACCGTATAATACTTCTACTTCTTCCATGAGCCACCCATTTCATCCACCCATTGATCGGATTGGTAGGCCACCTTGAATTTCTCCCCACTAATGAATATCAGGAGAACTGCTTCCATGTAGATGGTAGTTAGGGCGAGCAACGTAGTATAGGAGATCACAAGATCCACTAAGTCTGGACCGGTGAATTTTATTATGTTAACTGCCTTGTGTGATAGTGTTCATCAGTTTTGAGGTCAATTTCTTTTATGGATGATTACTGTCGCCTTTAGGGTAATTATCATTATGTGGTTAGCGAGGGCCAGTATGTGAATGTCCAGTGGGAGTCATATGGGATGTTTGTTGTGATGCTTTGTTCTATAGTTGACTCTGGAAATTCTATTCTAAGGTTTAGTTGCTTGAGGGCGAGCAATGTTCAAGCTTAGGGGAGTTTGATGCGATGAATTTGAGTCACATTTATAGACTTGTTTGACATGTGTTTTATGCATGTATTAGTCATTTTCATGGTTAATGTTGCATAATTCATTCATTTTGGTCTATGCTACTTCTTTATGTCAAATTCCCTTTATTTAAGCATTTTGAGTATTAATTATCAAAAGCATATTTTGTGTGAACTTATGTGGTTTCGTGTGTTAATTTCAGGAAAAACAAGTATCTGCTACCGTTGATAGCATCGACGGTTGTCGATACCATCGATCGGACCACAGGTTGCCAGACGTAAGGACTAGAAAGTCGATACTATCGATAGGGATGTCGATGGTATCGAGATACCATCAGGTTGTTATCAAGAAGTGAGTCGATACTATCGAAGAATGTTGATACCATCGACAAGTGGAGCTACAACGACGGTAAAAGGATGAAACCGACACCTAAGAATGTCGATACCATCGACCCGCGTCGATGGTATCGAGTCGGTATTAGTCGCGACAGAAGAAAAGAAAAGAAGACCAGCCGATACAGTGCAGAGTCGATACTATCGACTCGCGTCGATAGTATCGACACCGTCAGATATGAGTTTGTTTCATATTAATCATAATCGGACGGCTGTGATTAATTGGCGACCTAATTCGGGAATTATACCTAATGACGGCGCCCAAGAGGGAATCATCACGTCATTAGCCGCTGCGCACATCCCAGAGAGCGAGGAGAGAAGAACGGAGCATGAGAGCACGCCCCAGTTGATCCGGACACTGAAGAAGGCGATTTCCACCACCGAAAGGTGGGAGATCGCGTATTCCACGCCAAGGATCGCTTGGATCTTCTCCGTTCAGGGGTTTCACCACTCAATCACGTTTTTCTCCATGTTTCCCCTTTTCTCTACCATGTTTTGCTTTGAGATGAACATGCGGGGCTAAACCCCTTTTGTCTTTAGGACCGGGAGTAGCCCGGGAATTCATTGTATGACAATTTTATCATATTAATTCATATCTTATCTCATAAATCCGTGGTATAATTTTGTTTTCTCCAATATATTGTTATGCTTGATCACCATAATAATAATCTAACGCCCTTAATTGCTTTGAAAGAAGAATTAATGGTTGAAAAGATATGGAATTTACATTAATTGACAAATCCCTTGAACAAGGTGGTGTAAGGTTAATGGTGGATACCGAGAGATCGTTTTTAATGCACCTAGTTTAGGGTATAGGTTACTACGACGGTGGAACTGACCTAGACATAGGTAGTGAATTGTACCACGACAGTGGGCAATTCTGATTTCAGGCCACTACCCAGATAGAGAGATAAAATTGAGTAACTATATAGACTTTAATACAATGAAAACCCGTGGTGAAACCACATTCCTAAATATCTCCTTTTGAATTGATTAAACCAAACATTTAATCGATTGCTTTGTTTTGTTTAATTTTTACTTTCTTTTAATTTTAACAACAACTCTCAACTTTTTAATCGTCTTAGCTGATCATGAGTAGTTAGTAGGAGTCTCCGACAATTTCACGTATCCCTGAGTTCGACTCGGGCCTCACAAAGGCCTATATTACTTCGACGCGTTCACTTGCGTTTCTGTGCACTGTAAATTTGCATCATATAGAAAGGGTTGTTTTGAATTAACGTGATCCAATGTGCCCTAATCTCAAAATTGGCAGCATTGATGGGAGGAGGTTGTACTGGATGATGAACATTTGCAGCTTTCGGAATTGAGAACTCTCTAAGATCCTTTTGTAGTTCAGCTGCTTGCATTGCTGCTTGCGCTGCTAGGATTTCCTATTGAACCACAGCCCTAGCTTCTTGCATGAGCCTCTCTCTTTATGCATTGATGGCTTGAGCCACCCTTTGGGATACCTCTTCTTCTTGAGCCATCCTTGCTTGATTCTCTCTGATCTGATGATGGAAAGTTCTGTCTATTTCGGGATCAAAGCTTGCTGTGAGTCCGGGACTGTCCGAACGGTGCATACACTATGCCTTGGGTTGTACCTAAAAATAGGAAGATCTTGAAAATGAGATCCATAAAGTAGAGTCAAATTCAAGAAGATGATCTATTGTTTCAAAAGAAAAAAGCAAAATCCTAGATTAGTCTTAAAAGAACTAGATTTGACCAACTGATTTCGTTGTCCCCGGCAACGGCGCCAGAATTTGACGTGGTATTTTGAAACGCACTAACAAACTCACTCGGGGTTGAAATCCCGGAGCTTTTACTGAAACCAATGTGCAATAATACCACCTGCAAGCGGATGAGTCTTATCGCAGTATAGTTTAGGATCGAACCCAAAGGACAACATTTTTAAGAATCCTAGTCAGTTGAATCTAGCTCAAGTAAAACTAATATTTAGAATGATTGGTTGATTTGAGGTTGGTTAAACTAATTGCAAGAAAGTAAAAGGCTGAATTAAAGATGGATTTAGATTAATGGTATGAAATCGCTGGGATGGTACCAGGTGTCACCACCGCTACATGTGTAAACACATTCAATCACAAACAAACCAGGCAAGATATATCGATCCAAATAGAGCTGCTGCAGAACCTCCTCGTGAGGGTGTTAGGTTTGCGTAAGCATCACCTTAGGCATCAGATGTCTCATCACCATCTGGATCACTTACTTACGGCTCTGAAGAAATCTCATCCTATTTCTAGTTTGGGAGTCAACCTTATTAACCGATAAGCGCACAGGTGATTAGTGTACGAGCAAACATCGACGCTTAACAAGAAGATACAAAATCAAACTAAGGTTGTGAACCCCCTGTAAAGGTGTTAGGCACACAGAAGCATCACTGAAGGCTAGATGGCTCGTCCTCTCACGGATCATACACTTACGACCTCAAGGAATCCTTTCAGAAGTTGTCGTCAAGGAGTCAACTTGTTAAACGACATTCTATCCTATATATAGAAGTTCTCACAATATAGGTAGGACAGAGATGAAAGCAAGCAATTAATCAAACTACAAGCATAACAGTTAACCACGAAATGAAGAGTTATATTCATTTCCATGGAAAGTTTAACAAATGAACATGGTTGCATGGGCAGCGGGGCTAGTCCCCGCATCCCAGCGAAAAGGTACTACTCGCTCATGATGCGAGACACAAGAAGAATGAGAAAGAGAGAGAAATCCGCCATGAACTTGGTGCAGAAGGTAGTCATAGCTCGGTGAAGAAGATATGGCATCCTACGTCGTGTCGGAGCAGCTCTGGATGTGAACGGGAGTTGTCAAGACAGATTGGACAGTCTCCCTCGCTCTGTCTTCCTTCTCTCCTCAGCCTCCTTGGTTGCAGCACGGGCAGTAGGTGAAATGGAACTGGCGTAAACTGGACTGGATTTGGATCAGAACTGTGTTTGGGCAGCCTGGCGACGTCCGGATCCGATACCCAAATGAGGACCCTTGGAGTCCTATTTATAGGCACAGGACTGACCCCAAACTGTCTTGGATAAAAAGAGACCAAATGGTTTCATTTAAAACACCCCCAAACGGTCTGTAGAAATAGACCAAACGGTCCTGGAAGTATCTTCTCCAAACGGTCTAGAGACTGTTTGCTACCAAACGGTCTGGAGACCATTTGAGAGCAAACGGTCCGAAGACCATTTGAGAGCAAATGGTTTTAGGCAGAAAAGGGGCAAACGGTCTTGGAAGAAAATGCCTTAAACAGTCTGTAAACCGTTTGATATCAAACGGTTTGGAAACCGTTTGCAAGCAAACGGTCGTTACTTCGGTCAACGCTCTCAAACGATCTCAGAAAAGAAGCAGCAAACGATCTTCAACCCTTGCCAAACGATCTGAAACCGCAAGGGGACCAAACGATCTTGGATCGACATCGAACTAACCAGTCATGCTTCGAGTAGTAGAGGGTTTGTTTGGTAAATCGATTCGAAGGCTCTCTGAACTATCAAACGGTATCTGACCTCCTTCTGTAGGTGCGGCAGCCTCGGGGTGACCCCATTTGGCCCGCGAATCATGTCCAATCAACCTCGTACAGGATCTGTAAGTAGGTTCTGGTCGGAGGTTGAAGACGATGTGCCACGATTGTGGTTGGGCACCGCGGTCCTGGTGGAGCTGCTCTCTCACGGTCGTTTCGCCTAGCACGGGCGTGGTGGGCGAGAAAACGGGCCCTGATGAAATCGTGCCATGACCGTGGCGTAGTACCACGGTCGTGGTGAGGTAGTAGCCACACGGCCGTGCTGCCATACACGGGCATGGTAAAAGAGAGAGGGTTGATGCAGGAAAGATGCCACGGTCGTGGCTCGTTGACCACGGTCGTGGCTTGTTGACCACGGTCGTGGCTTATTGACCACGGTCATGGCGAGTGAGGGCTCAGGTCTGCCATGGTCGTGGCCACGTCACACGGTCGTGGTTATAGAGGAAAACCACAACCATTTTGGACCACCACGACCGTGGTCAGGACTCTGCTTCGCGATCTTTGAGTTCATCCACTGCTCGATCCCTTGCGGTTGAGTGATTCCTTCAAACGGTCTCTGCTGCTCAAACAGTCTCGAAACCGTATGAACTCAAACGGTCTTGGGACCGCATGGACCCAAACGGTCTTGGGACCGCATGGACCCAAATGGTCTTGGGACCGAATGGACCCAAACGGTCTTGGGACCGCATGGACCCAAATGGTCTTGGGACCGAATGGATGGAATTTCTTGGTTAGATTTCTTGACTAGAGCCAGAGATGAAGGCAGACCCTGCCTGCTTGTTAAGCTTTGTCAAAACCTGCATCAAATGAACAATATTTAGTTAAAACTTTGATAATCGAATCAATTAAGTTGTTTTGCGCATTATGATTCATATTGAGTGAAAAAGTATGTATAGAGTTGAATTGGTCCCGAAGTGATAATTGAATTACATGATGAATATGCATTCATCACCACGCTACGCTCTTATCCCATTTTTATCATCTTTTGCTGGGTTTTCCCTTGTTTTTCCACTCTTTTATCAGCAAAAAGGCCCGTCCCGGCCCAAGAACGTGTTCTACCAACATCGGCCTTCCTACCAGTTGGTCGACACACTCACTGCCCGACATATGGCAGCACGACATGCCTACCGAGCGACACGGGGGTGTCGCGCAAGGAGGATCTGACGGACGATATGCCACTTACCCGACAGGGAGCTGTACTCGCCACGACAACTGAAGCGTGTCACGCGATACAAGCCACCCACCGGAAGACGCCACTCGTCACGAGGACCGACACGCTTATAGCCCGACATCCTTGTGTCGGGAGACACACATATCAGGCATCCCTAAATCCACGATGATAGAGCTAATGGAGGACACGTGGTGCCTGGAGAACCACAAATTCCCCCAATTGTTGCCTATAAATAGCAGCTACAGGACTCTGATGGGACGGGTCAGAATCTCGCGAAAGCTAACTTGGGAAAGAACCTGGAGCTACTGTGTCGCATCCCAGAGCTGTACCGGGCGATACTAGGTGAGCACTTCCCTGACCCGAGGGGGCGGGAATGGTTCACTTAGAATCTGTCCCGTTCACCACAGCAGCTCAATATCAACCAACAAGGACACCCGATATGAGTAACCCGACACCCTAAGCGGTCTCTAGCCTGACACGATATCGAGCCCGATACGAATCACTCGTCACGGTGTGTCACCCGAGAGGGTGGCATCCCGACACGACTATGTCGGGCAAGGGAGCTTTGGTTGGTACGTCTGCCCGTCATGGCCTATCGCCCGATAGGGAGTGCCGCCCGACATGGGCATATCGGGTAGAGCCCCAACCGGTATCGGGCTAAAGAGCCCTTAGGGATCTGCTGCTGCATGTCGCTCTTCTACATCAAGGAGGCGATACTTATCTTTCTTTTTCAGTCATTTACTTCCTTTACTTACGAAATGTAACCAAACCTCTTTTATATAATGACTATGCTAATGGAATTAGAGAAGTTTTAAATATATGTTGCTTTATGTTTGGTTCCTTTTGTTGGATGGTTACTTTGTTTAGCATCCGAACTCTAGCTTGCATGCTTGGATCATGTTTTGACTAGCTATCAAATCGTGTTTCCCGCTACAGCAGCCTCGAGAGAGGTGTTGTAGCTCTAGTGTTTGGTCCAATCAGGGAGTACGAGAGTACCCAGGATCGGAGTTGCTTCAGTTTTCTTTCCACTCTAACCCAAGGTCCAGCAACCTCGAGAGAGGTGTTGGTGCTTAGTTAGAGGTACCCTCTTTGAGAGAAGGGGTAATGGATGTTCCTGCTGCCGCTTGTTTTACCAAAGTTTCCTCCTTCATTCCTTACCGAAGCAATAGTTTTATCTCCTTTGGTTTTGTTGCGCAAAAACCCCTAAAAACCGATAAATGCTTAAAACCTTAATTTACCTAGTAACTCTAGTTGGAGATAGTTTTCTTTTATTTTATCGATCTTAGCCTATTGTTCCCTCCGGGAACTTTATCCTCATCTTACCCTTGTTAGAGTGTAATGTGTTGATTATGTGCTCTTTACACTACCCCCCTTGTCCCTGTGGTTCAACCCCGATCGCTACTTCGGACCCCTTCATCGTTGTGGGGGCCTAAGAGTCAGGTAATTTAAAAGTCGGATTACTTCAAATCTGCTCCTTTTGGGACACACGATTTAGGTCGGTCACTTAACCATTGAATAAGTCCATTAATCCTCTTTTACATTACAGCTACCATTTTTATCCTTTTTGTCCATGACAAGATCATTATGCTCATTTATCATCAATTCAAAGTTCATTACGGTCTAAATCACATATGAACTCGATTTGTCATTAATTCATTAGAAAACCCTAATTACTACATTAAGGATATTTATCCACAATTAGTAATCATTATACTCGCAATAGCTTAGAATTATCATATTTCGACTTTAATCATGATTTTAAACAATTAATGCTATTAAAAGTCACCATTATCATCATTAGGGTTTCAAGGGCCATTAAAGCATATTTATGCACATAAAAATCTAAATTAACCAATTACGTGAAAAATTCATCCTTTTTGTTCCTAATGTTCATTTTTATCATTAACAGGTTAATACCAACTTTAATCATCCATTAAGCCCTACTAGACACATTAATCATCTCAAAATAGGGTTTCTTAATCATTAAAGTATTAAAGTTGATTACATCCATTACTTTTCAGATTGGAATTAGAATCAGGCTTCAAACATAATTTCTTTGTGTTCCTCTCGTTCTGAGGATCAATTTTCATATATTACTTCTTTTAATCCGAGTTTCCTAGAACTAGTTACGGTTTTAGCAAACAAAACATAAAGTAACCAATAGGGAGGTGCCATGTAGGCAAAGAACTCCCATGCATGTACCTCGCGCGCGCCCAACTTCAGATATAATAAAAAGATGACTTTGCCCCTGGTTAAGTTTGATGTTCTTCAGCCCGCGGAGGGGCATTTCTATCCAATGCCACCTTCGTCTCCTTCAATCTCACGCAGCTCGACCGCTGATGTCCTAGCCGCCCAAGGCGTAGCTTCTCCACCCAGATCTGGACCCATAGGCCACCAGAGTTCCTTCCTCCTCCTCTGCCATGCCCTCTCGTAGGTGGTGGTGCCCCTGGAATGCGGTCGGTTGGCCGGAAACCAGCCTAGAAGAGCTCCATCATGGCTGACCTACAGTCCATTTGTAGTCTCACGCAGGGGGTGGAGATGGGTTAGACTCCTTTCTGGTCAGAGTGGAAGCACCGTTCCTTCCTCTTACACTTGTCCTTAGCTCCTCCTCACTCCAAAGATCATGATGCTCTCCTAACCTAGGGTTTTGAGCGAAGAAGATGAAGAAGAAGATGAGGAAGAGAGTGGGAGATGTGGGATCTCTCTGGAACTTGACCCTGAGCTCTACCCCTTTTACAGGGGAGAGTATCCACACACCAGACTGCTTGCCTATGAAGCAACCAAGTTCTTTTCCAACTTGGAAACTTATTTTCCTTTTATAAAAGCAACCTCCTCTCTCTTCATCATCTCTTTCATATTCCTTTTTCTTTAAATATTAGGATTTTGAAAATTACATCCTTTATCTTCCTTGTACTTGCCTTTTAATTTATTGGCACGAAATCATGTTTTCCTTTTAATAGAAAATACTTCCTTTTTATCAATATCACAAAATTCATAAATAATGTATCACATTATCCTTTTATTTTGCAATTTTGGTATTTTCTCTTTCTTTCCTCTTTATTGGGGCTCCTTAGACCCCAAGAAATTATAATATTTCGGAATTCCTTTTCAAGAATACTTAATATCCTTCTAGATGCATCTATATGCATTATTTCTCATTATCATGTTTATTTTTATTAAAATAACTCTGTTTCAGGATTTCTCTTTATTTCTCTTTTATTTTCCTCATTGGTATTCCTTTTAACATTAGGAATCCTTTGGATATAAAAATCCATTAAGGATAACTTAATTACACCTCTTTCCATATGTTTTCCACATTTTACCATTGTTTTCAATTCTTTTCTTAATAAAGAAATACTTAATTAATCTTTTCTTTTCTTATCGCCTTTTCTTTGCAACTTTGGACTCCTTATAACCCAAGGAACCCAAGAGGCACGAAATCCATCTTTGGATTACATCCCTTTTCCTTGTAGAGGTTTCTATCTTATTCTTTTCTCAAAAACTCAATTATTCATTTACTAATTGAATGTTCTTGTTATTTGGGCCCAATAGCCAATAAAGCCCACAACACAATCATCAAGTCTATTGTAAATGAAATCCATTTATTCCAAACAAATTTTATCATTATTTGTTCAAATATCTTTAATATGAGAAATTACATTTCTCACCAAGTGAACCCAAAAATTGGGGTCGTAACAACCTTCCCCTCTTATAGGAATTTTGTCCTCAAAATTCCATCAAGCAAACAAGCAATTCAGGATAAGACTTTTACATGTCCATCATTGGCCCCTATGTGGCTTTGCCCTATCCATGGTGCTTCCAAAGAACCTTTATCATCACATATTCCTTTCTCTGAGTTCTTTCACCTTGGCATCTATAAACCTCATAGGTGACTCAGTTCATTACAGCCTCCCTTGGGGCTCACTAGGTTCATTACTCCACACATGGTCTGGGTACTTCACATAGTGGTCTAAATTGGACTCATGAAACTCATCACACATCACATTATCCTGAGGGGTTAGGGAAAACTTAACCTTCTCCACCAAACCATGTCAAAAGAACCCATGCATCGGGGACTCAGCTCTCTTAGCCACAACTTAGAGGGGTCGGATTTTCATGTCACATATTCCCCCACAGTGAACTGCATGTCAGTCTACCTTACATCAACTTACAACTCATGTCGTCTGTAGGCTCCTTTCAGCCATTGCATGATCAAAGCGACTTCCTCTACACACACTGTGGTCCTTTCTTGACCTTTGCGAGGTCCCTTCACCAACATCATCTTAATGAAGTGGTGACCAACACAACCCCTCTTACAAAGCTTCCTTATAACCCGATAATGGCTATGGTGGTTATCGTCATATCTTACAAAGGACAAAAACTGTCTCTATGTATCACCTTGAACGAGCACACATGCTCTCATCAGACCCTCTAGTCTGGATCATACTAACCATTAGTTAGGGGTGATAAATTGTACTATCATTGAGTTCTTCATGTATCTACTTCCACCTCCTGGAGGTGAATCTTTAGGTTATACTCAAGAACTTTTGAACTCACATCATGGTGTAGTTGAACCATCTTTCTCATGTATAGTTCAACCAGATCTATCCATTGACAGAACTCTTCCTTTCTCATGTCATCTAGATAAGGCGATCTACCATAACCCATATTGCATCATAACCTTCCTTGGACTAGGGGAGACTTTCCACAACATTCATAGTGATGAACTCCCATTCCCTCTCGGGAACTATTTATACTTTATATTAATGCACTGGGTTACTGATGTTCATCCTTCACCTCCTGGCTTACATGGCCACATGTCACATGCAACTTCATCTTAGGTATCCAAAGTACCATTGTCACTTATTATCTATATAGTACCATAGTATATGGTGATCTTAAATCATGATCTCATGTATTGTCGATCGATTCCTCAAAAACCCTAAGCCACTCTAATCGGGGTTTCATCACCTTCCTTTTTAGAGAAGTGCATCTGAGGTTCTACTACCATCCTTTCATTGCATCAAGGACTAAGCTGGGTAACCAAACCACCATTAATTTGATCAACTATTATTGTTACATCTGAGTGTTAGCCAAACTTATCTCTTTTCCAATTGAAGGTTAACCTAACAACCTTTTCTAGTCTCCATTTAATTTGGGCAGTTGTATCTCATCCAGAGCATCCATTACCACTTCTCATCCTTAGATGTTAGGTAATGTTGAAGACTTACACCTCTATGCATTCCACTTATTATCTCATCTCAACTGCTAAGTCTATATTGATCAAGAAAACTCTGAGCTTATTCTATTTCAAATTCAATCTTGTATAGCTCATATCTCATGATAAAAACATCCTCATAAAATGAGTACCTTGTTTGCAAACCATCCATGTATCATTCACTCCACAAGGGCATGCTATCATCTCTGTCCTCATACCTCATAGAAATGTTCCAACTCACATCATCTTTATCCTTGGTGTATGGCATGTGTACTATCCTATCTCTCACTCCCATAACAAGAGGAAATAAGCATTTGGTTGCAGTCCAAATATAGAGTTCTTCTTGTTCCAGGAGTAGAGATGGTACATCCCACCTTGCCAGTACACTTTCAAATCTAAGCTGAAACATGCCACATATGTCTCTATATCACAAACATCATGATATCAAAAATTACTTCCATGGAAAACTGACCTCGAACCTACTTGGGTCCCCACACAATCCTTGGTCATCTCCTCTAGGTCTATAGGGTGCATACACTTTTGGGGTCATCCCTCTTCCCTTATGCATCCAGAGAGTGCCTGACGTGTATTTTACTACGCGCTAAAAATGCAAGTGTACGCGTCGAGTAATATAGGCCTTTGTGAGGCCCGAGTCGAACACATGGATACGTGGAATTATTGGAGACTTCTACTAACTATTTGCGATCATCTAAGTTGGATAACAAAGTAGAGTTTGTTGTCGAAATTAAAAGAAAATAAAAATAAAACAAAGCAAACAATCGATTAAAGGTTGATTTAATCAATTCAAAAGGATATCTTTAGGATTTCGGTTTCACCGCGGGTCAACATTGCATTAAGTTTCATATAACTCCTCAATCTTCTCTCTCTATCCGGGTAGTGGCCTGAAAACAGAATTACCCACTGTCGTGGTGTAATTCACTACTTAGGTTTAGGTTGATTCCACCGTCGTAGTAATCATTCCCCTAAACTAAGCGCATTACAGCCGATCTCTCAGTTTCCACCATTAATTTTACACCTCCTTTGTCAAGGGATTTATCGATTAATGTAGGTTTCGTCTCTTTTCAACCGTTAATCCTTCTATCGAAGTGATTAGGGGCATTAAGTTATTATTATGGTGATCAAACATAACAATATATGGAGAAAACGAAATTATACCACGGATTTAAGAGAGAAAATATGAATTATTAATATAAAGTTGTCATACAATGCATTCCCGGGCTACTCCCGGTCCTAAAGATGGAGGGGATTAGCCCCGCATGTTCATCTCGCACAAATACATAGTAGAAATAGGGGAAATCATATGAAAAACGTGAATCAAATGGGAAAACCCCTAAATGGAGGAGAACCAGTGGATTCTTGCGTAGAACACGAGCTTTCCCGCCTCTCGGTGGTGAAATTCGTCTTCGGCAGCGTCCGGATCGACAGGGATGAGCTTCTGGCCTCCGTTCTCCTTTCTCTCGCTCCTCGGCACTTGTGCAATGTCAAATGAGATGATAATCTCATCTTGGCGGCCGTCATTAGGTATAAGTCCCTAATTAGGTCATCAATTAACTCCAGCCGTCCGATTGAGATCGAAATGAATCCAACGCATATCTGTCGGCGTCGATACCATCGACGCGGGTCGATGGTATCGACCCGGTGTAGTAGCGACAGCCTTCTTGTCTTTTCGTCCGAGTGCCTGTATCCATCTCGATACCATCGACTTGGGTGTCGATGGTATCGACTCTCTGTAGCGTCGGTTTTGTCGTTTAGCGACGCTATAGCCTCCATGCGTCGATGGTATCAACTTGGGGTCGATACTATCGACAGCTCCCTCTCCAGCAACCTGAAGGGGTCTCGATACCATCGACTTGGGTGTCGATGGTATCGACTCTTTGCTGCTCCTTTCGGCTGGCATCCTGCGGCCTAGTCGATGGTATCGACTTCCGTCGATGGTATCGACGAAAGCAGATACTTTCTTTTCCAAAAATTCCAACACAAGTCCAAATAAATCCACACAAATTATGATAATGTGATAAATAATGCTCAAAATGATGAAACTAAGGGGATTTGACATAAAATGATGGCAAAGACCGAAATGAGTGAATTATGCAATATTGACCATAAAAATGACTAATAAAAGCACAAAACACATATCAAAAAGGTCTATAAATGCGACTCAAAATCATCGCATCAAACTCCCCTAAGCTTGAACATTGCTCACCCTCGAGCAACTAATCCTTAGAACAGAATTGCAGATGTCAACTGAAAAACAACACACCAACCCCACATCCCATGTGACTCCCACTGAACATTCTCAAACCGGCCTTCTGTAATCACAGAACGGTAATTACCCTAAAGGCAACAGTAATCACCAATAAAAGAAATTATCCTCCAAACTGATGAACACTATCACATAAGGCAGTTAACATAATAAAATTCGCCGATTCAGCATTGGTGCATCTTGTGATCGCCTACACTACGTTGCTCGCCCTAACTACCATCTACATGGAAGCAGTTCTCCTGATAATCATTAGTGAGGAGAAATTCATGGTGGCTTACCAATCCGAGCAACGGGTGGATGAAAATGGGTGGTTCATGGAAGAACTGGGAAGTAAAGTACAATTTCAACATGCATGATACAAAAATGTCCTAAATGATGCCAATGCACATTGAAAATTCCCTAATGCCTAAAATTGGGTGAAATGATGCATGCACTAACCTTCCACCTCAAAATGAGATGGACGTCTAATCAAATTACATCATGTACTCAATTTCCTATAATGCGAGTGATATCCTGTTCCTTTCTCCCTCTTATTTCACTTCTGAATTCCTTTTTTTTTTCTTCAGATTTTCATAATTTTTTTTTCTTTAGCCCACATATCCATAATTTCTTAAGGACAAGTTTATTGGGCTATTTTCTTCATGCTTGGAAATCTTTGCAATATTTAGAAGGTATGGAACAGTTTAATTCACCTTTGAGGAAAAATTGAGATACATGGTGTATTTTATGCATGAATATCATGAGTGCAACTACATGGCATGCACCTAAAGGTAATGTGCATGAATCCCTATATTTTTTTCTTTTTATGCACAAGTATGGAAAAATATCAATGTGAGTCCTATCTAATTGCTATGCACACAAGAAGGAATTAAAACTGCACTTTACTTCCAAGTCTTAGGTGGATTATGGAAAAATGAAGTGGAATGATCACAAGATTAGATGACTGAACCTTAGAAAGATATTATGTATCCCTCCTTACTGACCTGTGTAGTGGTTTAGAGGGTTCTCTCTCTTACATCCAATTAAGGTCTCATTACCGTTTGGTTAAGTTAGGCTCAAACAACCAAAACTGTCCACTTTGCATGAATCCATAGGAGTACATGTGTGAAATGTTGTTTTAAAGTTGACATAATCAATCATTTTCATAGGATGTGTTCCCCAAGGTCAACCAAAGCAAGCTATCCAAAGACACAAATTTTTTTTTTAAATTTCCCTTAAATTTCCCATGAACAAACAGCAAGATGACAAACTTTTACGACATCCACAGTTACACTAGATAGCACGTGGATCCTACAAAAACTAAAAATGCAAGAAACAAATAACACTGCTAAAAACTAAAAACAATAAAAGAAAAGATAGAGTTGTTCCAACTACCCCCCTAAGCTTGAATATGACTATGGCCTCATAGTCAACATTCTCACTTAAGAAGTGGAACAACGGTACCGTTCGCTTTGAAGTGTGGCGAAGAAGGATGGTTAGATGCTCAAGTAGACCAAGTGATGATTGCTATCTCCCTCCTTTTTGTGGCCCATTTTTGTGTCTTAGTGGTTCTAAGACGTGACTTGCTTCATCCATCTTTCCTCTGCAAAAAACAGTTCGAAAAAATCTCGTTTCGATACCTTTTACGGCCTGTTTTATGTAGCTGTCCTGCATGTGTCGATACCATCGACCAAGGTCGATGGTATCGACCCAGACTCAGCGATTTTGTTGAATCAACGCATCTAAAAGCCTGGGAACTCAAAAGTGTCGATACTATCGACCCTAGGGTCGATGGTATCGACTTTACTGGCACCAATTTTTCTATAAATCTTCAGGAATCTCGATACTATCGACCCTAGGGTCGATGGTATCACCTTTTCTTCAGCGTTTACTTCTCCAAACTCAATACTATCGACATGGGTGTCGATAGTATCGACCTTAACATTCTGCACACTTCAAAACACGAGTTAGGGTACCATTTTTACAAAAATTATCAAAACCTAAGTAAAAACTAAGTACATAAACATAAAAGAACATAACTAAACATAAAATTGAACCTAAATTTGGGTTGCCTCCCAACAAGCGCCCTTGTTTAATGTCCTAGGCTTGACATAAAGATACCTTTAACCTGGGTTGTCAAGAGATGTCTCCAATGAGTCATGTGGCAATTTGAATTGAACTCGATCATGTCCAATCCCCAAGGTCAATGTACCTCTCCCAATGGCAGTGATGACATCAGTCGTAGCTTGGAACGGCCTTCCCAATAGCATCTCGCAACTTTGGAGTTGTGGCATGTCCATGACAACAAAATCTATCGGGAAGATGAACCTGTCTACCTTAACGAGTACATCCTCGCACACTCCATATGGCCTTACAATGGACCCATCTGCCAATTCAATTGTCGTGGCCGACTTCTTGATTTCTTTTAACCCAAGTTTCTGAAATGTCACCAGAGGCATGAGATTTATGCTGGCGCCTGAATCACATTGCGCTTTAGGAAAATGCTGATCACCTATCGAGCATGGAATGTAGAAACCTCCTGGGTCTTTTCTCTTCTTTGGAGAACTCCCGTGAATCATAGAACTCACCGTCTCATTCATCCGACAAATATCATCTTCTTTTATCCGCCTCTTCTTATTGATGATTTCTTTGATGAACCTCCCATAGGCGGGAACCTTCTCGATCATCTCCACTAATGGAATATTGATGTGGAGTTTTCGGAATATTTCCAAGAATTTCCTAAAATGACGATGCTCTTTCTTTGGCCCTGGATTTCCTGGACTTGACACAACTGCTGCACTCACACGCCTGTGGGGTGGCACATATGAGCTTTTTGGGGCCAACTCCCCTAAGCTTGCTTCAATCACTCCCTCTAACGTGGGCTTGGGCGAGACATCATCAACAACAATAGCTTGTTGTGGTTCCTCTCTCGCATTAGATGTTTCCACACGTGCACAAACAACCTTCAATTGTTCTTCCTGCCTATATGGAGATGCAATATTCATAACTCGCTGTGATTTTCTGAAGAACGGGTTTCCGCCCGGCAGTCCATAGTAAGTGCGTGGATACGGTATCGCCGGTGACGCATGCATATTAAAAGTCATTTTTCTTTCTTCTTTAGCTTCTTGCACCTGAGATTCCTCCTCATTGCTTTTCACAGACATATACTTGACCTGATGGTGTGCTTGGGCCACGTTTGCATTCTCGGCCGGTTTCTGTTGATTGGCGTGCTTGATGGCCACCACTTCACTAGAAATCTATGCCACGGTGGTTTCTAATGCCCACATTTGTGCTCCATGGCTTTGCAGCGTCTGTCCAAACTTGGTTAGAATATCACCTTGAGATTGCAATTGTTTACCAAACATAGCCATCATCTCCTGATTCTGCTGCACCATTTGACTAAGCAACTCGGTGCTTTTATCTTCAGCTCTCGGTTGTGGCTTTGCATCCGGATCTTGTAGGAAATTGTTAGGATCCTTCCATGAGAACTTCCTATCCTTCCTCCAAGCATAATCATTATTTCTATAGCCTTGTTGTTGCATGAATTTGACCTGAGCTTCTTCATCGACTTCTGCATCTTCTTTGGCAAGCAATTTCTTAGCAAGAAGGTCTAATTTATCATTTAACTCTTTGATGGCCTTTGACTCCCCCACAGCCTGAACATGCTCTACGGCGTCTCTGTCGCCCCAGGATTGCTTCTTTGCCATATTCCTCAAGATCTCCCAACATCGAGTGTCTGTGTTATTTAAGAAGAACCCAGAACCGGCTGAATCAAGGTTGCTTCTATCATGCTCGGAGAGAGCAAAATAGAAGATCTTCACTTGGGTCTCCTTATCCAGCCCATGATGCGGGCATTGCCTGAGCATGATCTGAAATCTCTCCCAGATCTCAGAATAAGTCTCGCCTGCTTGTTGAGTGAAGTTGTGGATCTTTCTTATCATGTCATTGGTCTTTTCGGGCGAAAAGAACCTCTCGAAGAAAACCTCAACCATGTGGTCCCAAGACTCCACATATTCATCATCTAAGTTATGCAGCCATTCGCGCGCAATTCCCGCTAGTGAACTCGGGAAGAGCTTCAAGTAGAGCACGTCCTGTGGAAATCTATCGATCTTTACCATATCACAATTCTCCACAAACTGACTTATGTGCGCGACGGGGTCTTCATTTTTGAGCCCGTGGAAGGCATTAGACTTCACCAAGTTGATCAAAGCTGGATCAATCTTGTATTTCGGAATATTCAGCGTTTGCTTCTTTATAGGCCCTTTAGAAGCGGATGAGGAAGAAGCATTGATCTTCTCCCATATTGTCTGTGGCTCGTCCATCTCTTCGTGTTCGTGTTCAGAATTTATATCCTCCAGCTCGTCTTGATTATATTCACCCTCGTCTTATGGTCCCGGCAGCGGAACCTCTGGTGTGCGACCTACGTAGTCAGTACTACGCGTCTGCACCATGCACAATACCTGAAAAGAGAAAATTCGAGTTCAATACAGTGCTATGACGAGTATAAAAATTATCGAACAATTTAAAAATATTTGAAGTTGTTTCAATCTAAATAAAAAAAAATTTGGCCTAGAGTGGCCGCTCGTAGCACTCAAAGTGCCAACAATTCGCCGTATCCCCGGCAACGGTGCCAAAAACTTGACATGTATTTTACTACGCGCTAAAAACGCAAGTGTACGCGTCGAGTAATATAGGCCTTTGTGAGGCCCGAGTCGAACACAGGGATACGTTGAATTATTGGAGACTTCTACTAACTATTTGCGATCAGCTAAGCCGGATAACAAAGTAGAGTTTTTTGTCGAAATTAAAAGAAAATAAAAATAAAACAAAGCAAATAATCGATTAAAGGTTGATTTAATCAATTCAAAAGGATATCTTTAGGATTTCGGTTTCACCGCGGGTCAACATTGCATTAAGTTTCATATAACTCCTCAATCTTCTCTCTCTATCTGGGTAGTGGCCTGAAAACAGAATTACCCACTGTCGTGGTGTAATTCACTACTTAGGTGTAGGTTGATTCCACCGTCGTAGTAATCATTCCCCTAAACTAAGAGCATTACATCCGATCTCTCAGTTTCCACCATTAATTTTACACCTCCTTTGTCAAGGGATTTATCGATTAATGTAGGTTTCATCTCTTTTCAACCGTTAATCCTTCTATCGAAGTGATTAGGGGCATTAAGTTATTATTATGGTGATCAAGCATAACAATATATGGAGAAAACAAAATTATACCATGGATTTAAGAGAGAAAATATGAATTATTAATATAAAACTGTCATACAATGCATTCCTGGGCTACTCCCGGTCCTAAAGATGGAGGGGATTAGCCCCGCATGTTCATCTCGCACAAATACATGGTAGAAATAGGGGAAATCATATGAAAAATGTGAATCAAATGGGAAAATCCCTGAACGGAGGAGAACCGGTGGATCCTTTGCGTAGAACACGAGCTTTCCCCCCTCTCGGTGGTGAAATTCGTCTTCGGCAGCGTCCAGATCGACAGGGATGAGCTTCTGGCCTCTGTTCTCCTTTCTCTCGCTCCTCGGCACTTGTGCAATGGCAAATGAGATGATAATCTCGTCTTGGTGGCCGTCATTAGGTATAAGTCCCTAATTAGGTCGTCAATTAACTCCAGCCGTCCGATTGAGATTGAAATGAATCCAACGCATATCTGCCGGCGTCGATACTATCGACGCGGGTCGATGGTATCGACCCGGTGTAGTAGCGACAACCTTCTTGTCTTTTCGTCTGAGTGACTGTATCCATCTTGATACCATCGACTTGGGTGTCGATGGTATCGACTCTCTGTAGCGTCATTTTTGTCGTTTAGCGACGCTATAGCCTCCATGCGTCGATGGTATCGACTTGGGGTCGATACTATCGACAGCTCCCTCGCCAGCAACCTGAAGGGGTCTCGATACCATCGACTTGGGTGTCGATGGTATCGACTCTTTGCTGCTCCTTTCAGCTGGCAACCTGCGGCCTAGTCGATGGTATCGACTTCCGTCGATGGTATCGACGGAAGCAGATACTTGTTTTTCCTAAAATTCCAAGACAAGACCAAATAAATCCACACAAATTATGATAATGTGATAAATAATGCTCAAAATGATGAAACTAAGGGGATTTGACATAAAATGATGGCAAAGACCGAAATGAGTGAATTATGCAATATTGACCATAAAATGACTAATAAAAGCACAAAACACATATAAAAAAGGTCTATAAATGTGACTCAAAATCATCGCATCAGTGCCCTACTCATATACCCTTTGGGTCCCATGAGTTCATGAAGGTGATCAATCTCCTAACCCATGGCCCTCAGACAATGATATTTGTTACCTCCTGACCCTATGGTCATGTGCAACTAGGGAATTAGGCAACTCCTACTTCCATAAGTCTCATCCCCACCTGACCCTAGGATAGACTTAGGATTCCATTATAGTACATGTCCAACTTAGAACCTTTTTCAAGCCTTCATCATCTCCCTCTGCATTCATGGGCTAACTTTCATCCTTTCATAGGGGTCATGGTGACCTGCCTTCCTTGGTCAGGCCCCATACCAGTTACCTCCATGGTAACACACATGGACTTAGAGACGGATATCTATGGGCCTACAAGTTCATTCTCATACCATGCACTTTTCACATAGCTTCTCAAGATCCTATGAGACCTCTTTAGGTTACTTTAAAACCACCAAGACTGGTATACACCCTACCAAAGGGTCTCTCTCCCAGGATGGGAGGAACTACATCTTGAAAACAAGGTCACAAACGTGCTTAGGTATAGCATGCTTAACCCTAGCAAGCTACTAAGGCACAAGCAAGCCACCTACTAAACCATGTTAGGTCATACTTGTTCTCTTTCCTCAACACTGAATCAAGATCATACCTTCCTATGTCATCAACTTATCTGTGAGGGGTTCATCAAAAATACCTTAAACTTAAGGGGGTTTCCCTTTCCTCTGAACATAAGGAGTACCATGGTCGAATCTATAGAAACTCAAATCCCTTCATGAGCATCAGGTACACCACTTCCCCTCTTAGGCCTAGGAACCCTAGATTCACTTTTGGGTTTCCGACTGCATGCTCAAACTCTTAACCACAAATCAAGTGTGTATGAGGCATGACATGCACTTCTTGTCATCCTTCTACTCGAGCAACACTTTAGAGTGGAGCCCTCCTCAAGGAAAACCAACAAGGTATAAAGCCTCACAACCTGTTACTAAACCTCTTCAGGTCGAAGGAACTCTTCTCCCTATCGCAGGAGGTAAACACCTATACCATAGGCACATAGGTACTAGAAGCATCACCAGACTCATCCTCTCTCTAGGGTTTGGGTCCTCTAGTGGCAACCGAGATAGCATCGGCATGAGGCAACCACTATCATCCACTTAGGTCGCATCATCCTCAACTCCCCACTGTTCCTCATATCTCGGAGTCTAGGCTTCCAACCTTCTTGCTTGGGGTCCTGCTCTCTCTCCCTAGAGCTAACCCTACAAAAAATCTAACTACTAGAGGTCCTCTCTTCATGAAGATGGATCAAGCTCACAAGCACACCTCTACATGGTGAAGCCTATGCTCAAACTTATGTTCGCTAAGGATTATCTTTATGCTTATCTTACAAGCTATCCATCATACTTACTAGCTAGGGTTTCAACCTACTACCACACCACTGATGTACTCTGGGTGCATGTTATCCCCTACTTGCATAAGCCCATAGGGTTTCTATAGGTTCTTCACTAACCTCATCAATGAAGGAGTTATCCTTCACTCTAACATGCACGCCCCTTCCCAGGGTTGGGTCGCCAAAGGTACTCAGTCATCCAACCTCTCATGGATCATATGGCATCCAAGGCTTGTCTACCCAAACACTTGATCTACCATGACGTCTGACTCATCATGTCATCTCTCTCTTTAACCTTCACTAAGGGTTAGGGTTAACATCATCATCAGAGGATGTGCCAGGTCTCTACTTGTAATGGAGATCTTCTACCTCCAAGACTAACTCACTTACTTATCCTCCTGACAAGAAGGTCTAGCCTCAGGTCTCTCCTGAGGACATGACAACTTATGTCATAAGACCTAAGCATGTATCTATCCTTTAGTTTACACTTAATCTATTAAGCTTATGTCCATGACATCTTATTTACATGCTTTTCATTAATTTGGTGGAGGATTCCTTAAACCTTATCAACCTTACCCATACCTCAAGATGGTGAGGAAAAGAGAGAAAACCCTAATCCATAAGGTCCTTAACAACATTTGAGTTGAGAAGGGAAGAACAAGATGAGAGAGTCCTAAAGGTATCTTATTTTGAGTCATATCCTAAGACATCGGCCAGGTAGTCACACAATCCAAGAGTCCTCGTATTCCGATTAGCGGTAGGAAGGAAAATATTGCCAGCCCCCAAACGTGATCCTTTTCTAGACACCTCAATCTTTCGGAAAATCCTCTAATAACTCCCTTGGGTTCTACATAATTTGTAAAATTTAATAATTATTAAAGATTAAGTGAGGAACCTATGCTCTTATACCAAATGTAATGACCCTGCCTCCCGATAACCCCCAATTAAGGGAGAACAGAAGGTTAGAGTCATTATCCCAATTAACATGATCAAAGGTTCGACAAATAATCAATAACAATTATTAAATTCTACCAGCTATACTGAAATATGATAAAAATAAAAGCTTTGCATACCTTTTGAAAACTTGGATCTCTAAACTTCTATCCATATATGAATTCTATTCTAACTAATCCTCCTTGCATTTTAATTCATGTATTTCACAGTATGACAGTTTACTATTTGTCATTTTGGCTTTGTACCTAAAACGCCGAAAAATAAAACGTCGGTCAACATAAAGCTAGTATGTGGGGGAAACAATAATCATACAACTATGATAAAAATGTAATCAGTCAATTATGATTTAAACCAACAACTTTACATTTTTCGTATAACTACTCAATCCCTAAATACCCTAGCCTCTGCATTGTCCCTACAGTGGAACTGGATGATACCTTCCTTATGCTAGATCCCCATTAAACCTCTCATGATCCCACCTAATAGGTGAACCTGTTTCTAGGTTTGAGTCACATGGAACTACCCGTAGGTAGCCCACTCCTTAAATCATGGCATGCTAAAGAGTCTCATGGCACTACATGTGGGTAGCCCAATTTCTAACTCATGATGATGAATGCATATTCATCTGAGTCCAATCGCCTCATTTGGCCCAAATTTTACCCCTATTAGTTGCCTTTATTGGCTTTATCTTCTAATATGCGAGATGACTCGGCTTAACTGCTTTAATGAACTTTTATTACCTATACCTTCTATTATGTGAGTAATTGAGCTTAATTGAATTATCACATATTTAATTGGATTTTTACATCGTTTTTGGCAGGTCAAATTGAGCATTGGGCCCGAGTTTTGGTCCATTTCCCAATTTTGGGCTTTGTTTATCTCTAGTCAATGGTTGGTCAATGAGGGGCCTTCCTCCTTTTCCCTCACGCGTGGCCCTTTTCCTTTGTTGGAGGCTACAATACTCACGTTCCATCTACTAAATACCGCGATCGCGGTTATCTTCCACAGCTGTCCGCGGTTCCTCCTAACCTAATCGCGACCCAGCTCGCAATCTTCCCCGTGGTCTGGACTTCCTCCCAACAACCGCGATCATGTCTTCTACACCCTCTGAGCCCATGGTTCTCTCCAACCACCCCATCACCGCGACCTTGCAAGGATCGCAACCTACAAAAATCGCGACCTACCACAGTGGATCGCCATCACCTCCACACTCTGTCTCCCCTCCTCTACCAAGACCGCGACCACAACAAAAGCCACGACCGCGGCAATACCTGCGACCAGTCGCCCGCGATCTCCACAAACCCCGCGACCGCGGCAACCTCTTCTCTCCAAGACCGTGATTTGCTGCTTTCCAAATCGCACCCGCGGTCACGCCTTCATGATTCCGACCACCTGAAGATCGTGACCCCTCCAACTCCAGTAACCACAGCCTTCTTACACCTCTCCGCCTACCCCCGCGGTGATAACCCCCATGACCGCAGTTAGGTTAAGATACCCTCGCTTCAACCTGGATTTCACAACAATAGCAGATCTCCATCAAACCTCTACACTTCAGCACCTGCAACGACACCACCATTTCCACCTCTCAGAACCGTAGCTATTTCTTCTCCACCTAAGCCAGATCGTGAACATCTATTGCTGCCCGCGACTTCATCTTCAATGTCGCAACCGTGCAAAAAGCCGCGATCGTGGCATCATTCAAAAGGTCACGACCTACTGTAGAATTATAGAGGTCGCAAATCTAAGTCGGTGCCCAACCTACCTATAAATAGAACTCGACTCCAGTCAGTCGGGGGGTCATCCTGAGACGTCGTTAGGCTGCAGGTCTGTCCTGGGCCTAAGGAGACGATCTCCATAGCCAAGAACATGTCTCCGTGGTGGTTTTGCGGCCTATTCACCCAGATCTGGAGTGAAGACTCAGATCTGCAAGCCATCTCATTCAGATCCGGATCTAGATCTAGATCTGGGTCTAGATCTGTTGCGTCTACACCAATTCTACGCTGCCATCTCGTCCACGAGCTGCTCCTCCTACTGCGAGTGAGGACAACAACAAGAAGAAGAAGGTGGAGAGAGAAGACATGCCCCGTATGTCGTGGTGTACTTCTCTCTTCGTCCAGATCTGCTCCGACGTTGTGTAGAAGATCGTTTCTCCAACGAGCAGCGATCATCTTCTTCACCATGCTCATGACGGAAACTTCTCTCTCTCTCTTGTTATTCTTGTTTCTCTCACCATGAGCGAGTAGTTTACTTTCGCTGGGGTACAAGGACTAGCCCCGCTGCCCACGCTTTCATATCTCACTGTTAAACATTCCATGGCATGTATATAATATTTCATTTCGTTGTTAATCGTCGAGGAGTTCTTGTGGATTGATCATCTTCTTGCATATATCTTGTTCATTTCCTATGTGGCGAGAACTTCAATGCGTAGGTTTTGAATGTCGATTAACGTGGTGGACTCCCAAACTAGAAATAGAATGGGATTCCTTGAGGTCGTAAGTGTATGATCCGTGTGGTGACGAGCCATCTAGCCCACGGTGATGCTTCTGTGTGCATGACGCCTGTATAGGGGGCCCACAACTTCATTTGTATTTCTATATCTTAGGAGTTGTAAGTGTGTGATCTGGATGGTGACGAGACATCTGATACCTAAGGTGATGCTTACGTGAACCTGACGCCCGTATGGGGGGTTCTGCAATAGCTCTATTTGAATGGTTATATCTTTCATGGGCGTTTGATGTTTGGATGTGATTGCATGAGTAGTGGTGGTGAAACCCGGGACCATCCCAGTGATTTCCATCATTAATCTTTAATCAACCTTTAATCCTGCTCTTTTACTTTCCTTGCATTTAGTTTAATTAAACTCAAATCAACCAACCTTGTTCTAAATATTAGTCTTGATTCAACTAGATTCGACTAGAGAAATTTTTTTAAAAATGTTGTCCCTTGGGATTTGATCCTCAACTATACTGTGATAAGACCTGTCCGCTTGCGGGTGGTATTATTGCACGTTGTTTTGGTTCAAAACTTAGGGATTTCAACCCTAAGTGAGTTTGTTAGTGAATAATATAAGCCACATCAAATTCTGGCGCCGTTGCCGGGGACAACGGAATCATCTGGTTAAATCTAGTTCTTTTGAGACTAATTTAGGTTTTTCTTTTACCTCTGATACTATCGATCATATAAACTTGAATTCGGTTCTACTCCGTCCATCTCACTAGCAAAATATCTTTTCATCCTAGGTACCCATAAAGTCTAGTGTATGCGCCGCTCGAACAGTCCCAGACTCTCTGCTAGCTTTGACCCTGAGATAGACAGAACCTTTCACCGTCAGTATAGAGACAACCAGGAAAGAATGACTCAAGAGGAGGAAATTGCTCGAAGGGTAGCTCAAGCCCTTAATGCACAAAGAGAGAGACTTATGCAAGAAGCCCGAGCTGCAGTCCAAGAAGAAATCCAAGCAGCCCAAGCAGCAGCTCAACAAGCGGAGTTACAAAAGGACCTTAGGGAGTTCTCAATCCCTAAAGATGCTGACGTTCATCATCCAGTACAACCTCCTCCCATCAATGCTCCCAACTTTGAGATACGGGCACATTGGATCACTTTGCTTCAAAATAGCCCTTTCTATGGTAAGCAAGGAGAAGATAGTCAAGAACATCTTTTGTGGTTCATAGACTTATGTGCCATGACAAAGCAAAATGGAGTCATAGATGATGCCATCAGACTCCGCCTCTTCAAGTACTCTCTCGCTGATAGAGATATGAGTTGGTATAACTCCTTGCAATGTGAACCCATCACCACTTGGGAACAACTTCAAAATGTTTTCCTGGAAAAATTTTATCCACCTTCTCTCACCTATGAAACTAGGGGTTGAATAATGCAATTCATCCAGGTCCCTAGAGAATCCCTAGATGAAGCATGGGAAAGATACAAAGAGCTCCTACACAAGTGTCCACACCATGACATTCCTAAAAATCAACTCATCGAAATCTTTTATAGGGGTGTGGATGATGACATCAAGAAGTTTTTGGATTCCTCGTCTGGAGGAAACTTCATGCATCAAAGCTATGATAGCGCATGGAAGGTTGTCACCCTTGGAGCTGAAAACCAAGCCAACTGGGGTAGACCTGTTGGCAAAGGAGTGCTAAAGGTAGCTATGGCTGAAGCAACACCAGTGTACAAGTCTATCGTTGAATCACTCAAACTCCTAGTTGCAAAGAAAGACCATCTAGAATCGTCTCTCACAGCTTATGAAAGAAGATGTTCGCCCCCTCGACCACAAGAGCAAGTTAAGTCAGTTTACTCTTTTGTGAAGCATGCAAAGGAACTGATCATTCTACTCTAGCCTGTAACATTCTCTATGATGTTGTTTTGAGCAATACTTGTACCCAAGGAGATAATGGTCAAACGGAAAATCTAAATGTTGTCAACACCATCCCAGGCCAAGGGTACTATAATCTGAATCAAAATAGGAACCATCTAGGTTTTCAATATGGAAATCCTTCTGGAGCAGAAAACTCACGACAACTTGGTTCAAATACTCAACAACGAGGCCCGCCGGGATTCCAATATAACCAACAACCAAATTTCGGGAATCAAGGGAACTTTAGAGGTAACTACCAGAATAGAAACTACAACAATTATCAGAACAATTCTCAGTTTCAGAACCCCAACCAAGTCCCTTATCAACAGCAACAACGAGGGAAACAAGCCGGTCCCATCCATCCTAATGACAAATTGTCAACTATTGAGAAGATGTTGCAGTCGCAACAGACTATGATAGCTAACCAACAAGCCCATCAAAAGGCTATTGAATCTCAACTAGCTCAACTTGCAGCTAGCATGAAGCCACCTGCTGGAACCTTTACCGGACAACCAGAGAACAATCCTAAGCACCCAGAGCAATTGAAGGCTGTCACTGCCAGGTCTGGAAAAGACTATTCTGACCCCCTATTAAGATACCAATAGCAGAGATAAACGATGATGAATTTGCGAATGTCCAAGACTATACTATGCCTGAGTCTCAACCGAAAGAGCAACCAACGGTTGATAATACAGACAAAGCCAGATTGGAGAAACCATTGGCTGCGGTGGAAGAAGATGCACCTGAGCCAGATGTGCCAATATACAAGTCTCGACCTCCTTTCCCAGCTCGTTTGAAGCAGACAAAGCTCGATACTCGATTCAACAAGTTCAAAGAAGCTATGAAGAAGCTTCATGTAGATATACCCTTTCTAGATGAACTGGCCGAGATACTAGCCTGGACTAAGTACTTAAAGTTTCTCCTCACAAGGAAGTACATAACTGAAGAATATGAGACAGTAAAGCTAGCATCAACTACTTCTGATATCATCCAGAGGAAGATGCCCAAGAAGCAGAAAGACCCAGGATCCTTTGGGATTTCATGCCATATCGGTGACTCTTCATGTAAGAAGGGATTATCCGATCTTGGTGATAGCATCTCTATCATGCCACTTAGCCTTTGAAAGAGGCTAGGGTTTGCAGAATTACTCCCAACTGGAATGACCATACAACTTGCAGTTAACTCTATGACCCTTCCCTTAGGAATCATTGAAGATGTCCTGGTCAAGGTTGGAAAAGACTCTTATGTCCCATGTGACTTTGTCATCATGGACATAAAGGAAGACGCCAGATACCCTCTCATCTTTTTCCGTCTGTTCCTCGCCACTGCAAGGGCCTTGATCGATGTTGAAGCTGGGACCTTATTGCTCAGACTAGGGAAAGAAACCCTCGAGTTCAAGGTTTTTGAAAGCATGCGAAGACCGAGCATGTAGGAAGAAGTCTATTTGATTGATTGCATTGAGAAAATGTATCTCCTCACACAAGAGGAATATGAACAAGACGATCCTTTATAAATGGCACTAACAAACCCATCTGCTGAAATTTTCATCAACAAACAAGTTAAGGATTGTATCCTTCACCTTGACTCTGTAGAAGAAGATCCTGAAGCCAAGTTTGAGGAACTGAAAGCTGTGAATGTATTTGAAGAGCCATGTGAGAAGCCAGAAGCCCTTGAAATGAAGCTCTACCTGAGGGACTTAAATACGTGTTTTTGGATGATCTCAAGGTTTGTCCAGTTATTATAAACTCTAATCTAATGACCGAACAAGAAGATAAACTCCTGAAAGGATTAAAGGAAAGAAAGAAAGCTATCGGCTACAAGATGAGCGATCTCACTGAGGTCAGTCAAGCGCTTTGTATGCACAAAATCCCTATGGTGGAAGACCACAAGCCAACTTTTGAGCATCAATAGAAGTTGAATCCTAATATGAAGGAAGTAGTCTGCCGCGAAGTTATCAAGTTGCTCACTACCGGAATCATCTATCTGATATCTGACTCACCGTGGGTGAGTCCTATGCATGTCGTTCCAAAGAAGGGTGGCACTACTGTGATACAGAATGAAGAAAATGAACTCATCCCCAATCAAACGGTCACCAGGTGGAGGATGTGCATCGACTACAGGAAGTTAAATAAGGCAACACGTAAAGATCATTTCCCGATGCCTTTTCTAGATCAAGTCTTAGAGCGATTGGCTCACCAGGAATATTTTTTCTATCTCGATGGTTACTCTGGATTCTACCAAATTCCTATACATCCAGATGATCAAGAGAAAACTACTTTTACTTTCCCCTTTGGGACATACGCCTTTAGAAGGATGCCATTTGGGCTTTGTAATGCGCCTGCAACCTTCCAACGCTGCATGGCAGCCATATTTATTGGTTTAACCAAAACCATTATGGAAGTTTTTATGGATGATTTCTCTGTATATGGGGATTGGTACGACTCATGCCTGAAGCACCTCTCCCTGGTCCTCAAATGATTTGAAGAAGCACATCTCGTGCTAAATTGGGAGAAATGTCACTTTATGGTAAAAGAAGGCATTGTCCTTGGCCATAGGGTCAGCAATCGAGGAATCGAAGTGGACAAGGCCAAGACCGAAGTGATCTCCAAACTATCTATCCCTACCACTGTAAGAGAAGTCTACGCATTCCTTGGTCATGTGGGTTTCTACAGAAGGTTTATCAAGGATTTCTCCAAGATAACCAAGCACATGACAAACTTATTGCTGAAAGACGCTGAGTTCTATTTTGATGAAGAGTCTATCAAGAGTTTCAACAACCTAAAGAATGCTCTTACAACAACATCCATCATTCGAGCCCCAGATTGGGATCACCCATTCGAAATTATGTGCGATGCCAGTGATTACGCTGTGGGTGTCGTCCTGGGCCAATGTATAGAGAAAAAACATCATGTCATCTATTATGCATCGAAGACCCTTGATGAGGCTCAAAGGAACTACACAACTACCGAGAAGGAACTCCTAGCAGTCATATATGCCTTTGATAAGTTTAGATCCTACCTCATTTGTTCAAAGGTGATTGTCTACACCGATCACGCTACTATTCGTTATCTTCGAAAAAAGAAAGATGCAAAACCAAGGCTGATAAGATGGATTCTCCTACTTCAAGAATTTGATCTTGAGATTAGAGATAAGAGAGGCACAGAAAATGTTGTAGCGGACCACTTAAGTCGTATCCACACTCTGGAAACTGAGAAGATACCAATTAACGACTCTCTTCCAAATGACCAGCTTATGAAAGTCTCAAAAGCTACTCTTTGGTACTCAGACTATGTGAACTACCTTGCCGCTGGAGTCATCCACCTTGAGTGTACTGGCAATGCTCTAAAGAAATTCATGCATGATGTGAGGCAATATCACTGGGATGAACTATACCTCTTCAAGCTTTGTGCTGATGGTCTCTACAGACGTTGCATCGCTGAGGAAGAAGCCCAACTTATTTTAGAACAATGCCACTCAGGCCCAGTCGGAGGCCATATGAGTTCTAAGAAAACTTCTTTGAAGGTTCTACAATGTGGGTTCTTTTGGCCAACCATATCCAGAGATGCTTACAATTTTGTTTTGTCATGTGACAAGTGTCAGAGAATGGGAAACATTACGAAAAGAGATGAGATGCCACTTAAGATATGACAAGAAGTTGAGATTTTTGATGTTTGGGGAGAGGACTACATGGGTCCATTCCCATCCTCACATGTATTTTCCTACATCCTAGTCGCGGTTGATTATGTCTCCAAATGGGTAGAGGCAATACCAACAGTTACTAGCGATTCAAAACCCATCATTAAAATGTTCAAAGATATTATTTTTCCCCGTTTTGGAATCCCACGCAATGTGATCTCTGATGGAGGTTCTCATTTCCTGGAAAGAAGCTTTGAAGCGTTGTTGAGAAGATATGGTGTAACACACAAGGTAGCTTCCCCCTACCACCCACAAACAAGTGGGCAGGTAGAGGTTTTGAACCGTCAACTCAAGGCTATCCTGGAAAAGATAGTAGGAGGCAACCGAAAGGATTGGTCAGTGAAAATCAATGACGTTTTATTGGCCTACCGAACCGCGTTCAAAACTCCTCTTGGAACAACACCCTTCAGACTTATCTATGGAAAATCATGTCACCTGCCCGTGGAACTAGAACATAAAGCATGGTGGGAAATCAAACAGCTGAATTTTGACATGAAGAAAGCAGGCGAAGCCAGGATTCTACAACTTTAAGAGTTGGATGAACTCCAGATGACAGCTTATGAGAATGCACGAATCTACAAGGAACGCACGAAACTTTGGCATGATGGTCATCTGAAGAGGAAGGAAATTCAAGTGGGAGACCAAGTTTTGCTATTCAACTCAAGAATGAAGTTATTCCCAGGAAAACTCCGTTCTCGATGGTCTGGGCCATACATTGTCAAAAGCATCTATCCACATGGTGCATTTACCTTATGGAGTGAGAAGTCAGGTGATTTTGTGGCAAATGGCCAATGCTTGAAGAGATATTTCACCATAGATGATACTAGCACTGATGAATTGATGAATCTGTCCAAACCAACATACCTACCAGAGTGCTAAAGAAATCACGTCGAGCCATCGACGTAAAACAAAGGTGCTTGCCGGGAGGCAACCCGATCTTTAACTTAGCTTTTACTTTTAGTTTTGATTTTAGAAAATTTTGCACCTGGTAGACAATGCATCGCAAGATGCAGTCTTAAGTCCTGATAGTTTCCATTTTTGAGATTTCAGATGGAGCACGTGTAGCCGAAAGGAATGCAACCACATCTGGTGGACCAACCGGCATGAGTTTACCCCTCCATCTCAGATTTAGAGTTTGCTCGGGACGAGAAAATTTCTAAGTTCGGGGTGGAGGGCGGGTGGTATGTACTTTACTTTCCACCCTCTGCAATCCATTTTAGACTTAAGATTTCATCGTTGATATTTTATTGCAATTTTGAGCAAATTTTTCAAAATTTTTCAAGATTTTCAAAAGTTTTCATAGTTGTTTGTATAGAAACTTGATGAAGTTCTGACGCTTTTGTTTGAATCAAAGCCATTACCTAGCCGGCTATCCTATTTTCCCATGCAATTTTGAATCATTATACCCTCCTTATTCGATGCGAAGCCCCAAGGAGAACAATTTCTAAAACTAGCCAATGATTAGAAATCACCATGTGAAGTTTATGAATACTAACACCATGATCAGTAGATATGACAAGTATCTCTCGAACTGAGAGGGATCAAACACATTGTGCTCCCTATCTGACTAGTGGAACAATAGCATGGAATCTCCACCGGATCCTCATCAAGTCATTATTTGAGCAGAGTATGATAAGGAGAACGACCCGGTGCACGGAATTGTAAATCAAGTTGCACTCTTATCTGAACTCTTTTCTACACTTCTTCCATCATCTCCTTACCCCTCCGTTCATCAAAAAACAAACGAAAATAGCCAATATAGTGCCAAACCCTAAGTTTGAGGTGGCACACACACTCTCTCTTTACGCTTCTTCCATACCCCTCGCTACGAAATAGGGGCGTATCACCAAGAAAAGATGCCAAAGCGCACACAAAAAGAAATGCAATCTCAAGTCGAATAGAGGAGAGATTTGCACAAAAAATGCAATCAATGAAATTGCAAATCATATAATAAAAATCTCTAGTCGAATAGAGGAGAGATTTATTTCTTCCTTCCATACCACCCTTCACTCCCTTTTCCACCCAGAGGCACAATGAATGCCTCCTTGCTGCTACAAACACCAGTATCAGATCAAGTGCACACTTGTTGTTCTACGGGTATCTATGGACTCTTACGAAACACTCTGACATGCTTGATTTTGGAAAAAGGGGAGAGGAAGTGATGTTGGGAAATGAACTCGGAAACGAAGATATGATAAAATGTGTTTTGTGATCTCAGGATGTTGAGACACTTAGTCATACCGTGTAGAAAAGAAACAATCGTGATGAGAAGAGGAAGCAATTGCACGAGTTGAAAGTATTCATCCGGAAAATGTTTTAGATTTTGTGTTACTCGATGACGAGCAACGTATAAGTTTGGGGTATTTTGATGAATGCATATTCATGTAAGTCCAATCGCCTCATTTGGCCCAAATTTTACCCTGATTAGTCGCCTTTATTGGCTTTATCTTCTAATATGCGAGATGACTCAGCTTAACTGCTTTAATGAGCTTTTATTACCTATACCTTCTATTATGCGAGTAATTGAGCTTAATTGAATTATCACAGATTTAATTGGATTTTACATCTTTTTGGGAGGTCAAATTGAGCATTGGGCCCGAGTTTTGGTCCATTTTCCCAATTTTGGGCTTTGTTTAGCTCTGGTCAATGGCTGGTCAACGAGGGCCCTTCCTCCTTTTCCCTCACGCACAACCCTTTTCCTTTGTTGTAGGCTACAATACCCGCATTCCATCTACTAAATACCGTGATCACGGTTATCTTCCACAGCTGTCCGCGGTTCCTCCTAACCTAATTGCGACCCAGCTCACAAACTTCCCCAAAGTTTGGACTTCCTCCCAACAACCGCGATCGTGTGTTCTACACCCTCTGAGCCCATGGTTCTCTCCAACCACCCCATCACCGTGACCTTGCAAGGATCGCGACCTGCAAAAATCATGACCTACCACAGCGGATCGCCATCACCTCCACACTCTATCTCGCCTCCGCTACCAATACTGCGACCGTGACAATACCCACGACCAGTCGCCCGCGATCTCCACAAACCCCACGACCGCGACAACCTCTTCTCTCCAAGACCGTGATCTGCTGCTTTCCAAATTGCGTCCGTGATCACGCCTTCATGATTGCAATAACCTGAAGATCATGACCCCTCCAACTCCAGTAACTGCGGCTTTCTTACACCTCTCCGCCTGCCCCCGCGATGATAACCCCCATGACCACAGTTAGGTCAAGATACCCTCGCTTCAACCTGGATTTCACAACAGCAGCAGATCTCCATCCAACCTCTGCACTTCAACACCTGCAACGGCACCACCGTTTCCACCTCTCAGAACCACAACTATTTCTTCTCCACCTAAGCCAGATCATGAACATCTGTTGCTTCCCACGGATTCCTCTTCAATGCCGCGACCGTGCAAAAAGCCGTGACCACGGCATCATTCAAAAGGTTGTGACCTGCTGGAAAATTATAGAGGTCGTGAATCTAAGTCGGTGCCCAGCCTGCCTATAAATAGAACTCGACTCTAGTCAGTCGGGGGGTCATCTCGAGACGGCGTTAGGCTACACGTCTGTCCTGGGCCTAGGGAGACGATCTCCATAGCCAAGAACCTGCCCCCATGGTGGTTTTGCGGCCTGTTCACCCAGATCTGGAGTGAAGACTCGGATTTGTAAGCCACCTCATTCAGATCCGGATCTAGATCTAGATTTGGGTCTAGATCTTCTGCGTCTACGCCACTTCTACGCCACCATCTCATCCACGAGCTGCTCCTCCTACTGTGAGCAAGGACAACAACAAGAAGAAGAAGGTGGCGAGAGAAGATTTGCCTCGTCTGTCGTGGTGTACTTCTCTCTTCATCCAGATCTGCTCTGACGTTGTGTAAAATACCGTTTCTCCACCGAGCAGCGATCATCTTCTTCACCATGCTCATGGCAGAAACTTCTCTCTCTCTTGTTATTCTTGTTTCTCTCACCATGAGCGAGTAGTTTACTTTCGCTGAGGTGCGGGGACTAGCCCCGCTGCCCACGCTTTCATATCTCACTGTTAAACATTCCATGGCATGTATATAATCTTTCATTTCATTGTTAATCGTCGAGGAGTGCTTGTGGATTGATCACCTGCTTGCATATATCTTGTTCGTTTCCTATGTTGTGAGAACTTCAATGCGTAGGTTTTGAATGTCGATTAACGCGGTTGACTCCCAAACTAGAAATAGAATGGGATTCCTTGAGGTCGTAAGTGTATGATCTGTTTGGTGACGAGCCATCTAGCCCACAGTGACGCTTCTGTGTGCCTGATGCTTGTATAGGGGGCCCACAACTTCATTTGGATTTTTGTATCTTCAGAGTCGTAAGTGTGTGATCTGGATGGTGACGAGACATCTGATACCTAAGGTGATGCTTACGCAAACCTGATGCCCGTATGGGGGGTTCTGCAGTAGCTCTATTTGAATGGTTATATCTTGCCTGGGTGTTTGATGTTTGGATGTGATTGCATGAGTAGTGGTGGTGAAACCCGAGACCATCCCAGTGATTTCCATCATTAATCTTTAATCAACCTTTAATCCTGCTCTTTTACTTTCCTTGCATTTAGTTTAATTAAACTCAAATCTACCAACCTTGTTCTAAATATTAGTCTTGATTCAACTAGATTTGACTAGAGAAAGATTCTTAAAAACGTTGTCCCTTGGGATTCGATCCTCTACTATACTGCGATAAGACCCGTCCGCTTGCGGGTGGTATTATTGCACGTTGTTTTGGTTAAAAAATTAGGGATTTCAACCCTAAGTGAGTTTGTTAGTGCGATAATATAAGCCACGTCACATGATCACCAAGACCTTGCTCTAGGTTACCCCTTTTTAGCCTTTGCATAGCCACAGAGGTGGACCAGGATTGAGCTAGTCATGTATGCACATTTATAGTGATAATCATAGTCACTTTATAGTTGCATGAAATAAATAGGCATCCAACAGTTATTTCCAAGCAATCGATAAAACAATCGAGAATCACTGTGAAACTAGATCGGTTATTCATAAACGTAGCCACATACCTATTAGGTTGATTTGAGATAGAATAATCCATGCAAGTACAAAATCCAAGCAAGCAAGCACACATAACAAGATCCTGAAATAATCATACAATTTCCTTTTATTTCTCACATCATCAAGATCTATTAAACCTAGGTCGCTTCCTAGGGTTTCTAGTTCAATTTTAGGGTTTCCTTTGCAATTAGGGTTTCCCTTCATCCTTTACCATTTTAAACCCTAATTTAATTCAATTGATCACAAACCCTAATTATCTCAACATCTAATCCTCAGTTTCAGATTAAAGGCATACTTAACCATTAAATAAGTCCATTAAGCCTATTTTACATTAAAGCTACAATTTTTATCCTTTTTTCCATGATAAGATCATTATGCTCATTTATCATCAATTCAAAGTTCATTACGGTCTAAATCACATATGAACTCGATTTGTCATTAATTCATTAGAAAACCCTAATTACTACGTTAAGGGTATTTATCAACAATTAGGAATCTTTATACTCGCAATAGCTTAGAATTATCATATTTTGACTTTAATCATGATTTTAATCAATTAAAGCTATTTAAAGTCACCATTATCATCATTAGGGTTTCAAGGCCCATTAAAGCATATTTATGCACATAAAACTCTAAATTAACCAATTACATGCAAAATTCATCCTTTTTGTTCCTAATGTTCCTTTTTATCATTAACAGGTTAATACCAACTTTAATCGTCCATTAAACCCTACTAGGCACATTAATCATCTCAAAATAGGGTTTCTTAATCATTAAGTATTAAATTTGATTACTTCCATTACTTTTCGGATTGCAATTATAATCAAGCTTCAAACATAATTTCTTTGTGTTCCTCTCTTTCTAAGGATCAATTTTCATATATGACTTGTTTTAATCCAAGTTTCCTAGAATTAGTTATGATTTTAGCAAATAAAACATAAAGTAACCAATAGGGGGTGCCACGTAGGCAAAGAACTCCCATGCATGTACCTCACGCGTGCCCAACTTCAGATATAATGAAAAGACGACTTTGCCCTTGGTTAAGTTTGATGTTCTTCAGCCTGCGGAGGGGCATTTTTGTCCAATGCCACCTTCGTCTCCTTCAATCTCACGCAGATCGACCGCTGCTGCCCTAGCCGCCCAAGGTGCAGCTTCTTCACCCAGATCTAGACCCGTCGGCCACTAGAGTTCCTTCCCCCTCCTCCGCCATGCCCTCTCACAGGTGATGGTGCCCCTGGCATGCGGTCGGTTGGCTGGAAATGAGCCCAGCAGAGCTCCACCATGGCTGACCTACAGTCCATCTACAGCGTCACGCAGGGGGTGGAGACGGGTTAGACTCCTTTTCAGTCAGAGAGGAAGTGTCGTTCCTTCCTCTTATACTTGTCCTTGGCTCTCCTCGCTCCAAAGATCATGTTGATCTCCTAACCTACGGTTTTGAGCGAAGAAGATGAAGAAGAAGATCAGGAAGAGAGTGGGAGACATGGGATCTCTCTGGAACTCGACCCTGAGCTCTACCACTTTTATACGGGAGAGTATCCATGCCCCAGACTGCTTTCCTACAAAGCAACCAAGTTCTTTTTCAACTTGGAAACTTAGTTTCCTTTTATAAAAGCAACCTCCTCTCTCTTCATCATCTCTTTGATATTCCTTTTTCTTTAAATATTAGGATTTTGACAATTACATCCTTTATCTTCCTTTTACATGCCTTTTAATTTATTGGCACAAAATTAAGTTTTCCTTTTAATAGAAAATACTTCCTTTTTATCAATATCACAAAATTCATTAATAATGTATCACATTATCCTTTTATTTTGCAATTTTGGTATTTTCTCTTTCTTTCCTCTTTATTGGGGCTCCTTGGACCCCAAGAAATTATAATATTTCAGAATTCCTTTTCAAGAATACTTATTATCCTTCTAGATGCATCTATATGCATTATTTCTCATTATCATGTTTATTCCTTATTAAAATAGCTCTTTTTGAGGATTTCTCTTTATTTCTCTTTTATTTTCCTCATTGGCATTCCTGTTAAAATTAGGAATCCTTTGTATATGAAAATCCATCAAGGATAACTTAATTACACCTCTTTCCACTTGTTTTCCATGTTTTACCATTATTTTCATATCCTTTCTTAAAAAAGAAATACTTAATTAAACTTTTCTTTTCTTATCACCTTTTCTTTGCAACTTTGGACTCCTTGAAACCCAAGGAACCCAAGAGGCACAAAATCCATCTTTGGATTACATCCCTTTGCATTCTAGAGGTTTCTATCTTATTATTTTCTCAAAAACTCAATTATTCATTTACTAATTGAATGTTCTTGTTATTTGGGCCCAATAGCCAATAAAGCCCACAACACAATCATCAAGGCTATTGTAAATGAAATCCATTTATTCCAAAAAAATTATATCATTATTTGTTCAAATATCTTTAATATGAGAAATTACATTTCTCACCCAAGTGAACCCAAAAATTGGGGTTGTAACAGGTAGAAACTATGTTGCTTTAATGGATACATCATCGAGTCCATATTCTTCAACTTTAAACTCATCTGGAGTCTTCTTCCACTAGGTAGGCTCAAGTTTTTGGAGTAAAGTCTTTAAGTAACTCGAGAATGATGTTACATCTCTGGAGAAATTGGAGATTGAGGTAAGGGACGATGCTCTAGTATACCCATAAGAGGAATTGGTCTGAACACAACTAGGTGGAGTAACTGTCTCATAGGGTATGTCATTGGGTTTAAGGTTCATCTGTTGATGCTAGAATGCTATCTTTCTCATATTTGGAAGAGAAAAGGATCTAGTGATATTTTAAGTCATGGGAAAGGATTTTTCCTTATCTGCTTCTCAGATCATGAAGATCTTGAGACTATAGATGAAGGAGGTTAGTGGTTTTTGAGAGGCAAGCCATTGATTCTACTCAAATGGAAACTTGGAGCTACATTGTCGAGATTCGGATTGGAAGACATTACAATGTGGATTAGAGTCCATGATCTCCCTTTGGAGTTATGGGATACTGAAATGTTTTTGAGGATTGGATCTTTTCTAGGCACTCACTGAGGATGGATATATTTACCCATGAATTTTGAAGATTGGAGTATGATTGCCTTCAAGTACAGCTTCCAGCTTCTTCTTCCTTCCATGAATCTATGGAAGTTATGAGTAGTAGCGGCTTGAAGCATACCATTCACCTACAATATGAATGAACTCCAAGTAGGTGTCCAGTCTGCAACTTATTCAGTCACAATGATTGTATGAGTAAGTCAATGGAGAAGATAGTGTGGGTGTTGAAGAAGCATGTGTCTTCTTCTGTAGAGATAATGAAAGTTGATTTGGTGAACATTTCTACTTCTCTGAATCTTGTGTCTATTGTGGAAACACTTGTTGCCTCAACTGAGTGAACAATACTGAAGAAGTCATAGTTTCATTGGTCTCTGAGATGGATAGTTCACTAGAAACTACTGAGGAAATGTCTGTCAGTACTGAGATAGAGGATGAGGATTTCCAAGACTCTTTTGAAGACTATTATTTCATTGTCGTTAAATCATCATTGATTGGTGAAGGGGAAGTGATAAATCTTGATACCCCTACAAGTTCTATTGAGCACAAAAAGTCTTTGAGCCTTTAATTGAGATTCCTAAGGAAATAAGAATAGGAATCCAAGAGGTAAAGGTACGAAAGGAATTCCTAAATAAAGTAATACTACTCTTTTTTTTTGTTAAGCCAGGGGTCGCTTTTATTAATCCCACCCCCTCTTGTGGGCATAATCATCAAAAAAATTACAGCTCCTGCTTATATCGGACGCAGGTAATATAAGGAAAAAACAAAACAACCATCGTACTCCCCTTCCTATTTCTCCGACTAGCTCACTGTTTTCTGCAATATGATATATGGGACACGACGCTTTTCCAAGGCCACCATACCTCTTACTCTGCATGGCATATTCAGGATATCAGAAGAAACATAAGGCTCATCCAAACTGCTGCCCCATTTTCCTAGTTCACGAGGTATCGAGTTGATGACCTTGTGAACAAGGGACCCATAAATCATAGCAGCATGAATCTCCTCTCGCAACTCATGAACAAAATATGTCGACCTCCATGGTTCCTTTCCGTTGTTCCATATGATGTCATACACATAAGCCTCATCAAGCTCAATACACGAGATTCCCAACGCATTATCTCTCGCTAATTTCAAGCCGATGGCACACGCTTGCATGTATGCAAGGTTGTAATTTGTACTCCTGATCTACATTCTGAACACCAAGCAAATACCAGCCCTGTGGTTCCTAATAATTCCTGCCGCCCATCTTCTAGGAATGCCATCGTTGTCTCTATCTTTCCCGATCGTAAGATTGAGCTTAAGATTATGTAGGTCAGGCGTCATCCTTCTTAACAGTTTAATCTGCCTCATCGTGACTTTAGGTTCCACCAAGTTGGCCTCCCTCATGCGGTCATAAATATTGTTATCAGAATCAAGCATAAAAGATTTTTCCTTCATCTGAATATTCAGTGCTCTAGTAACATACTCCCATTCATGACATAATGGTCTGTGTTTTCCTTCAAACCTTGCTTCGCACCTCAGCCGCCAAATACTGTATGGGATCAAAACTGCCAAATTTCCAACTATCCATTCCTTAAGTTTCTTCCTTTTCCCCAAACCGCATGTGTCTATTAGATTTCTTACATTGGTGGGTGGCGCCATACCTGTCAAAATAGCAAATTTGCCCCAGAAAAACTCCGCATTTTGCCCTTGAAACAAAAGATGCTCAATGCTTTCCTCATGCGGTTCCGCACAACAATTGCACTGAGATACTAACGGGATACTGCATTCAGCTTTAATGTTGTCATCCGTTGACGTGGCTCTTCTAGCAGATTTCCAAATGAACGATGCAGCCTTAGGGAAATTAGTATCCCAAATCAAACCTAGTCCAATAGGACCTTCCCTTCTATCAAGCATCAGAACTCGCTTTACCGATCTCATAGAAAAATCTCCTCGCATTCCCGGACTCCATATCATCCTATCATCCTCATTAGCCATCCATGTGTTAGAATCACGGATAAGATTCAGCCCCTCATTATTAACAACCATCTTCAAAAGGTCCCAATCCCATCCCTGTCCATCAATCCAAAAGTCTTTAATAAGAAAGGAATGTCTTCTGTCGCTAGAAAATCTCGCATGATCAGCCAACCACTGTTCACACCACCGCGAATCCCCGAATGAAATATCACCTCTTCCTACCACCCATCTACATAAAGGGAAAACCCGCGGCATCATATCCCAGATTCTTTTCCAGTACGGGGAAGGATAGGGCCCAAGCTTCGAGGAACCGCGGTAAACATTATCACGACCTCCTGCCATGTTAGCATACTTCCTCCTACAGAACACGGCCCATAATGAGTCTGACGTCAACACCTCCCAACATGCCTTCCCTACAAATGCATCATTTATTAGTCGCAAAGGTGGTATCCCAAGTCCACCTTGAGAAAAAGGTCTTGCAACTCTATGCCAACTGAGCCATGCCTTTCTGTGCTTTTCATCTTTGCCCGCCCACAGGAATTGAGATAGTTTGCTTTCAATACGGTCTGCAATCCCCGATGGGATACCAATCACAGCCGCCGTATATACTGGAATAGATGTCAGAACATGAGAAATCAGTAGTCTCCTACCCGCAAAGGATAATAGTTTAGACCTCCAGGCTGTGAATTTACCAACAATCTTCTTCATTAGAAATTCAAAGTCATTAAGTCTCATCCTTCCTTTAGAAATAGGAATGCCCAAATAAGTTAAAGAATCCTTTGCTGCCCCCGTATCAAGACAATTCACCACTCTGTCGGTCATTTCCAGATCATTCCCACCTACGAAACAGGAGGATTTAGTCTTGTTTATACGCTGCCCCGTGGCCCGTTCGTATGCCTCAAAGGTTTCCTTAACCTTCACCATCGATCTTTGATCAGCATTGAAAAATATAGCAATATCATCTGCATATAAAAGGATACTTGGCGGAACTGCTTCTCCCCTTATGTGGAATCTAGAAATGAGTCCTTCTTCTTCTAGTTTCAGAAATCTTCTACATAGAATCTCCTCAAACAGAATGAACAGAAAAGGTGATAAAGCACATCCTTGCTTGATGCCTCTACAAATCGGAAAAAAACTAGCAGTTTCTTCTCCAACAGTGATCGTGGCCCAAGTATTAGAAAAGAAGCTTAATAATAAATTCACCATCTCTATTGTAAACCCAAATTGCTGCAGTACTCTCCGCATAACATTCCAGTCAGTCCTATCATAAGCTCTCGACATATCATACTTCAAAATTACATTAGGTGTACCTTGGCCCCTGTTGATGTCGTGCATCAGCTCCTTCGCAATTCGGACGTGATGAGTGATATCAGACCCTTTGACAAAAGCACCTTGCACCTTAGAAATCAATCTCGGCATCATGGGAGCCATCCTATCATTGAGAACTCGTGCAAGTATTCGATGGCCAACGTTCTCTATCGATATAGGTCTGAAATCCTTCGGTAACCTTTTTGGGGTGTCCACTTTCGGTATGAGTAGAATACGGCAGCAAAAAAGACCCCTAAAGTAATACTACTCTATCTAAACTTTTTGATAAGTTAGCTACCATTGATGATAAGTATCAAACCGTTGATGTACTGGTCTCAGTTGGTTCTGGTGATTGAACAACATCTTTCTATCATCTCCTGGAATGTAAGGGGCCTCTGAGTTAAAGATCCAAAAGTCCATGAGTAGGTTTTGAGGTTAAGTCGTCATATTATTGTTTTGAATGAGACTAATGTTCAGATTGGGAAGATTCATAAGTTGTTGGCTAATTATTTTGATGGCTATAAGTGGATTTCAAACCATGATAGTCATGTGATGGAGAGAATTGTTGTTCTGTGGGATGATAGGTTTTGTTCTATTGTTAAGCTATCACAATCAGATCAGCTTATTCACACTAAGGTTACTACTAGTGATAAAAGTTTCCTTCTTACTATTGTGTATGAGCATAAGCCTGATCATCATAGAGTTGCTTTGTGGAATGATATTGAGAATATCCATAATAACAGTCTTGAATTATAGACTATTTTGGGAGACTTCAATGTTGTGAGGAATTTTAATGAGAAGATAGGGAAGGAGCTGCCTACAAAAAATATATATGAATGATTTAAATGATTGTATGACTAATTGTGGTCTTTTTTAACTCTCAATGAGTCGTCCTTTTTTATCCTAGGACAACCACCAGGGGAGTTCTAATTTTTCTACTTCAAAGATAGATAAGATTCTTTATAGTAATGATTTTATGGATTTATTTTCTGAATTTCATGGAGTCCTTATTCCTAATATCACAAGTGATCACATAATCAAGTCCCTTATTTGGTAACAAAAGGAAAGTGTTATCTCCTTTTAGATTCATCAATACGTGGGAAGAGAGGAAAGATTTTCTTGATGTTGTTGTTGCTTCTTGGAATACTAATGCTTCTGGTTATCCTATGTACATTCTTTACTCAAAGTTTAGAATTCTCAGGAAATCTCTATCTGAAAGGAACATGAATATTGTTCGAAATGTGTCTGAAAAAGCTAATCTTCTTGAAAAAAATCTATTGACTTGTGGTTCTTCTTGATAAAGATCCCACCAATGTGTATTTATAGAAATGTGTTCATTATAGTAGAAAGATTGCCATTGAATCCCATTTTATGGAGGAGTCCTTTCTTAGGTAAAAATCTCATATTCAATGGCTTCATGAGGGTGGCTCAAATACTAGATTTTTTTGTTCCACGATTAAAACTCAAAGACATAGAAATCGCATCAAGCTCATGGAGATTGATGGAGTTTTGAATAACAATCTTGTTGATATAAGAAGTCATATTTATGATTTCAATTATTCTCTTTTTAACAACAATTCTATTATCTGTGTTGAAGCCATTGCAGATCTTTCTTTTCCCTCTATTTCTTCTGCTCAGAAAGCACGTCTGGATACATTCCTTAGTAAAGATGAAGTCATTACTGTTGTTGAAGATCTCAACATTGATAAGTGTCTTGGACCTAATGGACTTAATGGAAAATTTATGAAAGCTAGTTGGTCTATTATTAATAATGATGTTATAGATGTTGTTCTGGACTTCTTTACTTCTGAGAGGATCTCAAAGGAGGCAAATCATGGTTCCATTGATTTTATCCTAAGAATGATGATTGTCATCTGATCTGGAACTTGAGACCTACAAATTGATTTCTAAGATATTAATCAATAGGCTTCAGGATGTTCTACCTTTTATTATCAATAATAATCAATGTGATTTTTATGAGAGGTAGAAGTATTAAAGATGTGATTCTTATTTCTAATGAGATGATTCATGATTTCAATAGGAGAAAAGGAAAAGGGAGAATGTGAGTTAAGGTGGATCTCAGTAAAGCTTATGGCATTGTCTTGTAGGAAGCTATTTTTAAAATTTTGGATCTTATGAACTTAAAAAAAAATGGATTGTTTGGCTCAGAGAAATTTTTAATGACATCTCTTATGATATCCTTTTTAATGCTGAACCTACTATCCCCTTCAAGCCGACTAATGCGATTAGGCAGGGAGACCCTCTATCTCCTTACTTATTCACCATTTTTATGCAAACGTTCACCCAACTTATCAATAAGGAGGTTAGGTGGGGTTGCATTAAACCTCTAGGGATTCCAAACAGATGTGAATCACTCATCTTGTGTTTGTTGGCAATCTCATGGTCTTCATGGAAGCTGGTGTTGATGGAACTATCTCTCGTAAAAATGTTTTTGACAATCTTGCTAGTATTACTGGTCTTAATATATGTTAGGAGAAAACTTCGATCTTTTTCAGTGTTGATGATGATAGTAAAATGATTTCTAATATTTTGGGTATTCAAGTTGGCTCTCTACCTCAGAGATATCTTGGGATCCCTCTCTTTACAGGTAAATTGTCAAAGAAATTATGTTATCCATTGATTGATAGACTTATTAAAAGGATGGATGGTTGGAAGTTTAAATAGATTTCCTTTACTGGAACATTGGATCTTTGCAACTATACTCTAGCAGCTATCCATCACTACTAGTCATCTTCCTTTCCTTTACCCTGCTCTATCTATGAGGAGATTGAAAGGACTATAAGGAACTTTCTTTGGGGTCAATCTGAAGGTAAGAATAACATCCATCTTGTTACGTGGTCAGATGTTACTAAAGTCAAAACTAAATGTGGTCTGACCAATAAGAGAGTGAGGGATGTTTGTAAGTCTTCTGTGATTTTCAATATTTTGAGAGTCTCTTCAAAGAAAGATGGTCTCTAGATCAAGTGGATCAATGAGAAATATCTTTCTAAGGATTTCATTTGGAATATTGAGATCTCTGGCCAACTATCCTGGAACTTTATTCAGATGATTAGACACCTCGATGATTTTAAAAGTTTAATCAACTACCGAATTGATAATGGGGAGAATGCATGGTTATGGAAGGATCCATGGACTCAAAAAAATTCTCAGGGAGTGCATTGGTAGTAAATAAACCATGAGGTCTGGATTACCTTTATCGAGTAAAGTTAGCTCTATTATTTCTAGTAATCAGTGGAATGTCTCCTCTTCTATATTGCACAATGTTCTGAATGACTTTCTTTCCAGCATCACTAACGGTACTGAGGTAGGGATGATATTTTAATATGTAATGAAGCCAAGGAGAACCTCAGGTTGGTTTGGAGTCTTATCAGGGAAAGTGGTGTGACTGACCATGTGTTCTCTTAGATTTGGAAATTTAATTGTCCAAAAATATTTCTCATCTCTACTTGGAAAGTTGCTCATGGAAGATTATCTACTACTGACTATGGGAGAAGGAGGGTTATCTCTACTACTTCCTACTACTTTCTGTGTAAATGTGACAGTGAAAATGTCCAACACAATATTTTCAATTGTTCTTATACTCTCTCCTTATGGAGATTTGTTCTTGAAGATTAGGTTATTCAAAACATTCCTAGAAAGAAAGAGGACCTTATTGATTTGACTTGTAAAGTTGGTCATCTTGCGGGAGTCACAGTTATACAGTTTATTTGGATGGAGTGAAATCTCAGAGTGTATGAGAAAAAATTCACAAAAGTCTCTTTGCACTGGCATTTAGTGAAGTCTACTATCAAGAAACTTCTTGATTAATCTTACAGATGGTGGTCTCTCCCTTTTCTTGCTATGGTAGTTTTGAATTTGTTAGATTCTAATCACTTTCTTCTTACTCAATTTTGTGTTTTTATTCTTGTTGTCATTTGTTGGCAATGTGTAGACAAACTTGGTGAGAATTATTATTCTCACAAGTTGTTCCTTATCTTTCACTTGTACAATATTTACAAAAAAAAACAATATAGGTCTTACTTCACTAAAAATGGGGAGGGTAAGATGGAAGGTAGCAAACCCAAAAAACTTTCAAGAAGGTGTTATTAGGGAATCAGTTGTGTAGATATTGGAAGGGGTAGGAGAGTACATGAATTTGGAATGGCATCTAATTAACTTTATACAAAATAGTCTCAAATGCAAAATTCCAATTCCATTTGGGAACATGAGAATAGGCAAGAAGAGTGAGGCATGAATCATCCACATGTTGGATTTTTCTTTTGGTCGTGCCATTTTTCTCATGTGTGTGGGGACATGAGATGTGGTGATGAATATTGTTAGACACTAGGTTTGACGTGAGAGCATGAGATTCTCCTCCATCTCGAGTTTGGTTGGTTTTTATTTTGTTATTTAGTTGTCAATTTTGCAAGTTATGGAAATGAATGAAAATGAAAAAAAATGTCATACTTGTGAAACAAAGGAAACAACCATGCAAATTTGGAATAATCATTAACAATGAGAAGAAAGAGATGATGGTCATTAGATGACGTTTTGGAAACATACCCAATACATCAAGAAAAAAATCAAGGGATGCAATGCTATGTTGCGGTACATCGCAAGTGCATACATGATTGTTTTCCCATGAAATAAGAGGTGCATTTATTTTATAATGACGTTGATAGAATCAGTAGTTGTCTAGACAAAATCACATGGAAGAAATATGGGAATGGGGATGACCAAGACTCTAGTTCCATCAGTCCAAGAGACACTTCAAGCAGATGAGTAGTTGTAGATTTGCATGGAATAAGACCATAGAGCCCATCCATGTTATTGTCATGAAGTAGTAATTTTTGTGTCTGATAAATCCTTCACAAAAAATAATTCAGGGTGAAATTCAAAAAATACTAATTATCATGGGTAAAGAGAGAAATGAATAATAATGACTTAGTTAAAGATGGAAAATGAATATTCCTAGAGAGGGTAGGCGATCATGTAGAGACTAGAAGATTAGAAATTCCAATGTTTTATATGAGAAAACTTTGTCTAACACCAATCTAAAGCCGTTCTATGCCTTGGTATGATTTTTCATATTGTAGGTACCAAGCATACATGTAGCATGATGTTGCTTCACTCATATTTGGGTACCAAGAAATTTTACAAGAAGCATGGAGTAGATGGCATATGTGGTGTCGCTAGTAGGTTAGGGGTCGACAAGAGAGGGGTCAGCATATGATGTGCTTGGGTTGGAGGACCACCTTAATGAAAGAAGAAGCACTGGTATGCACTATGGTTGATGACACTTCAGATCAGGTATGGATCATGGAATGGGTGCCTCTGGCCACGACTATTTATATTTATTGTAGGCTATGCTCATTGCTTTTGTGGAGTTGTTGTTTATGTGCTATGATGACGAACAGAAGAAGTGTAACCATGCTAATCCGATTACTGATTTCTTGATTAACAAGGAGGCAAGTGAGTACATAGTAATTGAAAAGTGTATAACATGAAAAAAGTGAGGCCATCATGTCCTTGAATTCAAAGTTGACATTCATGAAGATGATAGCATTGAACGTGGAGGTTGGCATTGGTTGGCTTGTGTTAGCAAGTTTTCAACTAAATATCCAACCTGATGAATGAAATAAGGGAATTATTGATCTCCTTGCTTGATGGACTATAGTTGGGTTGTGAGCTATAGAAACCGTGCATGAAAGGGAGAACCATAACCAATATGCAGTGTCTATGACACATCATACGAAGTATCTGAAATGAAGACTTTAGTGATTACTTCCTTGTCTAAGGATGTAAGGGATCTAGCTTCATAGTTGTTAATCCTTACACTGATACTGGGTGTAAGGTAGGTTTGGGACAAGGGAAGTATCATAATGTGGAGAAGATTTAGTCGGGTGAAGAAATTGAGGCAGGCATGATTTTGTTCATCAATGAATTCCATGATATCAAAACTACATACAAGAGGAAGGAACTGAGCTTTCCATAATAGTTAGTTAGTGGGTGGATATTTCATGGATAGAAAATGAGGGGCCTAATATACGTTTGGAAAAGATTGTAGGTTTTCTTGTTTGGTGTGGAAGGAACTGGAAGAATAAGATAGGGAGGAGGTGGAAGCATATCATAATGACATGGTTTGATCTGATGTGTGAATTAGACAAATGATCTCGGTTAATCTCTTGTATTTCACATGGTCATATGTACTGTTTTATATATATGAGAGTACTATAAGCTTGTTTTTTTAATGTAAACTATCCAAATCATATATTTGTGGATGACGCAAGGATGCAGCTACATGTTCATTGTCTATTGTGGCTTCTTGGTCTTCATATTGATATATTGTAGAAGATAAATTAGGAGAGAATGTTGTTCTATAGAATGTGTTTGAGGCATTCTCACATGGTATAGAAAATCATTTAGCCATCAATCTTTATCTATAAGTTTCAGGTGTATGGGATCATATCCTATTAATTATTCCCCAAGGGTCGAAGGTCATACCCCTTCCTATGTTCCTCACTCACTTGCTTGACCAACATTTCATACACAAGATATCCCTTGGCTTTTCTTTTGGCACAAGACTGATCCTTTTTGTTATGAGGTCATTGTATGACCACTCTTGTTGACCATATTGATCCTCATTTATGGTTCTGATTTGAGTGTCTCATTAGCAATGTATCTTCCAACGCTACATATTACACCACCAACTAGGTGGTTTCTCCCACAACTGAACTCTTTTGGACAACCTACCCTTCAGTGGTCGTTTCTCTCCTTTCTTACTAGACACAAAGTACACACCACAAATACATTCTCATTGCTTACATAATCCCTTCATTTCACTCAAAAATGGACTATCAACCACTAACACAGTAGACATACCTTATTGTTGGGTTTTAGGGGAGACAGAGAAGGCAGCGGAAACAAAAATTTCTTCTCCCAAACCCAAAAATAAAGGAATTGCATCAATGTCTATACAATAGGAAGGATGGTTTGTAGAGGCGTACCTTGTCTCGAGGCTTTCTCGGCAACGTTACCTCATGGCTTGTGCGGTCTTCACCTCCAGTCTTGGATGGTGTCTGTGTAGCTCTTGGTCTCACCGGGACTGTCGGGATTGACAGTTGTCCTCCGAGCAGAAGAAGTCTCCCGCCTCTACAGTCATCCACACGGACTGCCTGGAACTCCAATCGCCTTGTCCCACAAGGCACCGGAAGGAGTCATACCATCCTGTCAGCGTACTAGTCACCGACACACTCTCCTGTCACCAATCACTTTTTTGCAGTTGGCTTTCCCTTGTTGCTCCTCCCTTATCAGGTAGGACTTGCTCAGGCTCTCCTGGATACCAAAACCAGAGAGAACGACAACTTTACAGAGCAATTAGTGTTCTGAGTTGTTGTACCTGAGAAGCCCTCAATACCCCTATATATAGGATGGTCATGGGATAGGGTTCTCTACCCCGGGCAATGCGGGATTAAAGTAGGAATAGAAGGGTTTGAGATTTTCCACAAAAAAATCAATTGTGCCACCTGAACCAATCGTTTCAAGCATGAAACGGTCGGTTGGGGACCTAAGCCGATCGGTTCACACCTGAACCGATCAGTTGGGACACCTGACCTGAGTGGTTCAAGAATGAGCTGATCGGTTCATGGTCTTGATCAGTTCCTGATTGAATTTTCCTCTTTTGTTTCGAATTGATCCAAATACCAATCCTTGTTTCAATCCAACAATCTGTGAATGGTGTTACAGTGAATGTATAAATCCTTTGTCTCTGATATCCCGAATGAACTCAAGTCATGGAACAATTATCCTGTCAATGTTCATTCACTTTCTTGATCTTAGAGTAGATTGGAGGAGATATGTATGACATCAATATCACATACTGATTCACACATGCGTGCGCACACCTATCTCAATCCTACTCATCAAGTGGCCATGGATATCAAACTCCCTCAGGTGGGACAAATCCCATATCTATCACTCACCCCTCAAAAGCCCCATGTGTCAAAGCCACCCAATCATCACCTTTATAACAACCCATGTTTCAGGACTGCGTTTGATGATGTCAAAGTGTACCCAATGACATGTGTTGAGTGTAGTGATTTTAGGTCAAAGAATCACACTCACCACCATCACTGTGAGAACTGACTGTGATTACCATGTCTTGGTTCCATGTGTCAAACTCACGGTGGGTCTGTCTAGTACACTTGTTCTCTAACAAGTACCTATGTGTTTGGTTTGATATCTCTACATCATGACTAATGAGATTTTATCATCAACCAACACTACAATCTAGTCTTGTGTGTCATTGTTGTCTATCAACCTTCCACAATGACATCTGACTAGGGACATAATAAGAATGTACAAACTCTTAGCATCTGTATGATCTCATCGTTCAGGTCCTCAACCTAAAAGAATATGTCATTGAGTATTGTCATTCTCTAGACATTCAATCTATTCCATCATTATCTCATATGACTGAACCAGAACGAATTGGAAGCTTGCCTTTGATGTTTATCAAATCAATCTTAATGTATCCCACCAATCATCCCATGATTGGCTCTCAGGGCATACATACCAACAGACTCCCACTTGCACTATGAGCCAATCACCATTGAATCATATTCTCAGTTATCTTCAAACATGTCCTACATGTTACTATGCTCGCATGCTTATGCAGTGAGTTATGGCAACACCTTTCCAGAGTCAGTATTAACTGCATGTCTCTCATTTCTTTGTTGTACGTCACACGTATGAGATGCAGTTGTCGTAATATGCGATCTAATATTCCTTGGCTAACCTTTAGCCACATTGCATGACCAAGTACTCAAAGATCAGAATATCTATATGTTCATCTCATGAACTTCCAGATCCATATAGTATCCACTAATGTTCTATAACACACAGATACTCGGCTTTTCCTTTTAAACGGCTTTATTGGAATGTTTCCATTTATCAACAAACATTCACTTTTATATATCTCATATATATATTTTGCGATTAATTTTTTGTCCTTTTCAGAAGTTCGCATCAGTGTAACTCTTTACAATGAAACCTTCCTTATTTCCATGGAACTAGTACTTCTCAAGTACTTATCAAGTTCTTATGGTATTCCAGTAACCTTTATTGGAACTAGACAGACATCCACTCGTCATGTCCTACATACGAGTTATCAAGATGAGCACATCATATTGTCATGTCCTACATACAAGATGATGAATGCATTTTATTCTTGCTATGACCATACATGAAAGATAATGGGATACATACATGATAGATCCATATCTATTCTTAGTTTTCCCATTCCTCATAAGAATTTGACACTTGGCCTGGAGATACTAACTCCATGTAACATGGACAAGTTTTCTCCCACTGAATCTATGCACAATGAACCCTTCAGTATTGATTGCCAATGTATGCTCTCTCTTTTTAGGTCAAGAGGTTTTCGAGAACTATCTCTATAGATCTCTATTCCTATCACATAGGAAACGTCTCTATATTCCCTAAAGATAATTTCCACTTTGGATTTCCATTCTAGAACATTTCCATTTCACATCAACGCGTGGAATGTGAATACGCTCCCACTAAGTCACATATTCCTTATTTATCTTTGTCATATCAGTCAAACTCTTTGACTATATTATCAAAGTAAAGATCCAGCTCTGAGTTGCTTGTACTTAATCAATCACATTGATTAGTCCATTATAACTTATAGACTTCATTTTCATTAATGGATTCATAAACCTTGTAGGTTGTGTCACATACACATCCTCATTTTATTCCTTATAGGAATGCAATTTTAGTATCTGTATGCCAAATCTCTTAGTCATTAAGTTGCAATCAATAAGCATCATCCTTCTCAAAATGTCATCCATGTGTCTTAACACTTAAGACTCATTTTCATTTATGGATTTCATCCCAATGGGTGCTACCATCAAGGTCATACCTTATGGTTCACATGGAAGTCATTTAGGATGTAATGGTATAAACCATAACTCAAAATCTGGTTCCTCGTATTCATCTAGATAGTTGACTCATCACATGACCAACTCATCATATAGATAATCGAGATGTATCAGTCAAGGGTATAAGAACTCACAACCCTTTGTGATTCTTAATGTCCTTTATTAGTGTAGGGTATTCTTTATTTAAAAAGAACTTAGTTATTTGATGATCATCCTCTGACTCCTTAGAGTATGACTCCTTTTTTATTTAGACATCACCATGCCTTAATCACGAGATCACTATGATACACTATCATAATTACTCATAAGTATCCCAAACATTTTGTTCAAGTATTTCATTCATTGATCTCATTAAGAATTAATACTTTACCAAACTCGCACTTCATCTGTGATATTCTTGAACACTTCAAGATATTCATATTGGTATTTCTCTAAAAACCATTTAAAGTATTAGCATTAACTCCAATAGGTATGTAAATACATCACATGTATTATACCTAATAGGATAATCATTTTTCCACTACCACTAGTGAAGATTGATTAATCATGTCAAAGCGATTCATGTCTCTTACTGGTTCTCTAACCGAAAAGATTCTAGACTTATCCATCATATGCAAAGTAGAAATGAATTTCTCATGATTTATGCTAATTTGATTGTTTGAGTTATGAATAACTTTTAGGTATCATTTTATCTTATGCATACCAAGTACCACAAGATAAACAAGGCACTGCCATAAAGATCATATATTTTGATATTGAAACATCAATTTTATTAAATGCTATAATTGTCATACAATATGCAAAAATAATGTGTTTCTATCCATTGACAAATATGAAATAGAAGTTCATAACTCTATTTCATGCCCTTTAGGCTGAAATAAACTGAAAGGTACTCCTATCTATGGTAGCAACACTTGCTCCAATGATGGTATTCCTTTCTTGGTCCTTTCGTAAAGGCCAACACTTCTTTGTAGATCTTACATATCATATATGTCAGATCTTTGTCTTGGTATCATATACATCAGAAGCGGTTTATTTCATGATACCTTAGGTGGAGATCTCCATACCCTCCTTCTTCTTCTTTTGTTCTTCCAGATATAGAGGGAAATTCCCTCGTTCACCCTCCCATGTGCCTTGAGGCTGAAGATGACTTGGGCTACTGGCTAGTATCAAAACCCTTCTTAGCTTTGCCCTTGCCCTTGCCCTTGGACTTGCCTTTAAGACTTACCCCTCATCAATCAAAGTTTAGGGTTTTGTCTTTCTTCATCTTTGCCTCTATTGTCCTCAACCTGTCCAACAACTTTGTCAATGCTTTTCAAAGTTGTTCATGTCATAGTTCATCATGATCTGTATGATTGTCACAACATTTGCAGTATCATACCAATAGCCAACTCTTGGCTCAAAAGGAAACCTTCTTAGTCAGGCTTTTCCACATACCCAATCACATTGAGTGCGCGATTACCTTACTGGATCTCCTTCTGTCATGACATACTAGGATAGCGTCTTGGAGACATCATATGTCTCACGTTGTCTTTGCAACTCATAGTTCAGAGAACACAACATTAAGCATTCCACATCAATGGCATCTTCGGTATGCTTCCATAAGCATCCTTTAAGCCATTGGTGTGGTGGGATCAAGTTCATCTGGTTCTGGTATAACAAGGACTTAGAGCTTTTTCTCTTCGATTGAGAACACATCTCAACGTCCTAACCAGTCGTGGAATTATTCCCATTTAATTTGTCTGCAAATAAAGTGATTATTTTTTATTAACCATTTATTGTACAAAAGGAAATATATGCAATTTAGTCCAAAACTCAATTTTGACTTATTTGATTGATTTGAAAAAGCTTTACGATATAATTAGGACTTTAATTAATTATCGCTCCCACTATTTTTGTTCAAATTGATAGCCCTCACCATCATTTCAGAAGATTGCAGCATACAACCTTCTAGTGGGTCAAGATCATGAAATTATCTGAGTCATGGACCAGCTAGGGCTGTCACCCACAACTTAGATCTTCCAAGTAGGAAACTTTTTCCAATTGCATCATATGCAACTCTTGAAAGATGTCATGTGAAACTCCTTGCCATGATCACCTCCATGCCTCAAGGTGCTAGATCCTATCTAGGTCACCTTGTTAAGTCTGACCCAAAGCCAACACGATGAATATGCACCCTGCTAGGGCAGACCCACATATCCATCCTTCACGCTTCCACGAGATAGACGGTGCACCACACTAGGGTGTGCCCACACTTGGCCGATCAAGCTTTTCACATTGTCACATTTGGAAGGCATCTAAAAGTTTAATATTTAATGAGGGATTTGGTTTTTATAGGTACATATACATATCCAATCACCACAATACATAGTATGTATCATATACATGCTATATCCCACAGAAAACATGTGAAATGATAAAGCGATGATTATGGCCATCCTAATGTGATTCCTCGAGCCAAGAGGAATCACGGTCATCTAGGTCCACATCACATGCAACCTGTACAAGATGAACTCTATGCTTTTCCGTTCTAGGTTTGATCAACTCATCTCCATGATTGATTGGCTCGCCATCAGGCCGATCAGTTGGGTACCACCAGCCGATCGACTGGTTCCTCCAGTCGATTGGTTCACTAGTCGTCATGCATCTCCTCAGGTCACCACCCGCTCGTCTCGCTCCTCGAGCCAGTTGTCTGGATCGCCAACCGATCGGTTCATGCCTTGAATCGATCATCTCGGTTATTGTCAGATTGTCATCCGTTCTTTGACATAATAGGAAATAAAAGATATATCCTATTTTACATTTGAAAAGGGAAACCCCGAGTTACATTCAGGGGGAACAAAGGTAGGAAAGAAATATCTAGTTATCTTGAGTTACATCAGGAAAAGGAGGTAAGGAATCAGTGCACAGACTGAGATCCAAGCAACCACATTCAACCATACATAGACACAGGGTTTATTGGCCATAACCACGCTATACATTCACCACAAAACTCATTTAAGGGCGACGCGTATCGAGTGCATTCATATTCAATATCATATATGTATATTGGGATTTGTGGATTTAGGATTGGACATGCATAAAGCCAATTTTATTCGCATCATATGCAATAAATAAAGGTGACAAACCAAAATTGATCATATCAATAATCCTAAAGTATAGAGCAGTTGACGTGGCTCTGATACCACTGTTGGGTTTTAGGGGAGATAGAGAAGGCAGAAGAAACAAATATTTCTTCTCCCAAACCCAAAATAAAGGAATCACATCAACGTCTATACAATAGGAAGGATGGTTTGTAGAGGCCTACCTTGTCCCAAGGCTTGCTCGACGATGTTACCTCTCCGCTTGCACGATCTTCACCTCTGGTCTTAGACAGTGTCTATGCAGCTCCTGGTCTCACCGGGACTGTCGAGATTGACAGCTGTCCTCCGAGCGACAGAAGTCTCCCGCCTTTACAGTCGTCTACACGGACTGCCTGAACTCTGATCGCCTTGTCGCACAAGGCACTGGAAGGAGTCATACCCTCCTGTCGGCGTACTAGTCACCGACACACTCTCCTTCCACCAGTCGCTTTTTTATAGTTGTCTTTCCCTTGATGTACCTCCCTTATCGGGTAGCACTTGCTCAGGCTCTCCTGGTTACCACAACTAGAGAGAACGACAACTTTACAGAGCAACTGGTGTTCTGAGTTGTTGTACCTGAGAAGCCCCCAATACCCCTATATATAGGAGGGTCATGGGACAGGGTTCTCTACCCCAGGCAATGCGGGATTAAAGAAGGAGTAGATGGGTTCGAGATTTTCCACAAAACAAACAACTGCGCCACCTGAACCGATCGTTTCAAGCATGAAATGGTCGGTTGGGGACCTGAGCTGATCGGTTCACACCTGAACAGACCGGTTGGGACACCTGAGCCGATCGGTTCAAGCATGAGACAATCGGTTCGTGGTCCTGATCAGTTCCCGATTGACTTTTCCTCTTTTGTTTTGAATTGATCCAAATACCATTCCTTGTTCCAATCAAATTGGACAAGTGAAATGAAAAGAAGTTTCTTGCCAACCTGACTTTCCCAACTCACTCGTTTGGACCAATTGAGCAGATCGGTTCAACCCTTGAACCAGTTGGTTTAGCTTGTCTTGAGACGATTGATTCATTTCATGAGCTGATCGGTTCATTCATCATATGAGCCGATCGGTTGGGAGTGCAGACTGTGCAAAAAAAACAATCAATTCCAGCTTCAATCAATCTGATACTCTATTCAATCGGTCTAACACCTTGAACACTATGACATTGAGATATCAATTGATTGAGTGTTTAATTGAACTACAAAACTCCTTTAGTAATCAATATAAACATCATTTGTGGATAAACTCCTCTTCAAGCTTAAATTCTATGTGTGTGACCCTGCAGTCCCATTTCACAATGGCACTGAAAGTCCATAACACTTATGACTTCACAAGCTAACATCGGTGCCTAGTCACACATCAGTGCTACCCAAGTGAAATAGAAAGTTGGAGAACAACTTTCAATCCTACAATCTGTGAATGGTGTTACAGTGAATGTATAATTCCTTTGTCTCTGATATCCTGAATGAACTCAAGGCATGGAACAGTCATCCTGTCAACGTTAATCACTTTCTTGATCTCAGAGTAGATTGGAGGAAATATGTATGACATCAATATCACATACTGATTCACACATGTGTGTACATACCTATCTCAATCCTACTCATAAAGTGGTCATGGATATCAAACTCCGTCAGGAGGGACAAATCCCATATCTATCACTCACCCCTCAAAGCCCCATGTGTCAAAGCCACCCAATCATCACCATTATAACAACCCATGTTTTAGGACTACGTTTGATGATGTCAAAGTGTACCCAACAACATGTGTTGAGTGTAGTGATTTCAGGTCAAAGAATCACACTCACCACCATCACTATGAGAACTGAATGTGACTACCATGTCATGGTTCCATGTGTCAAACTCATGGTGGGTCTGTCTGGTACACTTGTTCTCTAACAAGTACCTATGTTTTTGGTTTGATATCTCCATATCATTACTAACGATATTTTGTCATCAACCAACACCACAATCTAGTCTTGTGTGCCATTGTTGTGTATCTACCTTCCACAATGACATCTGACTAGGGACATAATAAGAATGTACAAACTCTTAGCATCCGTATGATCTCATCATTCAGGTCCTCAACCTGAAAGCATACGTCATTGAGTACTGTCATTCTCTAGACATTCAATTTGGTCCATCATTATCTCATATGACTGAACCAGAAAGAATTGGAAGCTTGCCTTTGATGTTTATCAAATCAATCTTAATGTATCCCACCAATCATCCCATGATTGGTTCTCATGGCATACATACCAACACTTATGTCCTTTACTCACTTATCCATTTGAAAGTATACATTCTCAGATAAATGGCCCAACTTCACATTAAAATATCATACAACTAACTACATTATTGATCAATAAAAAACTTTTTGCCTAATTATAATATTCATGCACAAACTAACCATCAACGAACCCTCTCAAAACCAACTAACTCTTAATCCCACTATCACTTGATTGTGTTTTCATCATTTGCCTCTGTTGGTGTCTTTCTCCTTTACTCGCTACCACCAGCTCAACCTATTGTTTGGCTCGATTGTTGTCACCATGGCTTGTAGTTATGGCTACCTTTTCTTCCTTACACCCAGATACTACCCTAATATATGCCTCCTCCATCTCGATATCCCTTTGGAATTAGGTTTAGTGATCCTCATGATTAAAATTGACTGATTGTTAGCCAATCTTCCATGGAGGCTATCTCTTGCTCTACCGTAGAGCTTCTTAGATGACTATTAAATGTTTTGGATTAGTGGGATTATTAGGGAATGAAATTAACTATATATATATATATATATAAACAAAATTAATTAGACCTTCAAAATATCTCACAAAATAAATAGTGTATATACTCAAAACAAGTTATATGGAAATTGAAGAAACCACAAAAAGAAGGTAATATTGGAGTGGTTTTATCTCTGAAGGATGTAGCTCCATGATGAGAGTTTTAATGTACTACAAATTCCCTAAGGTAAATTACTTCAGGTTTTATTCCTTTTAAGAAATGTAAATCACTTACTTGCAATCAGACGTATCAATCACAGTATAACAAAATGGTTGAACCTAAGAGATAACATATTTAGGAAACTACTTACAAATCAATCATTGAGAACAATATTTAAAACTATTGTTGAGGGTGATTGTAACTAAGGTTGGATTGAGATTCCAATGTAAGGAAATGATTGAAAATTGCACTGAAAAATAATATTTAAAGGACATTGGGACATTAAGATTTCACCACCATCACCTATGTACCCATACTAACTACTACAACTCAGTGATTGTAATGTAACTAGTTTAAGACCAAGTTAACTTGTCTCCTTTCATAATACAAGTTGCACAAGGGTTGAATTTCTCATGGTACTGAGGTCAAATTATCCATGGATCATAACCCAATAATCCTAAAGAATTTCTTCATTGATTGCATCTAGAATCCTATGCATTCATTTGAGGATCTAATCCTAAAATTTGTGGTCTATACACTTAGGATTATATCAATCATGCCAATTGAATGATCAATTTAACAAGCAAGCAATTAAATGAATGAAGAACAATCTATTTATTTGAAAATACTAATTTTGATTTCAATTAGAGTTGGATTTGATAATGGGGATACTCCATATGCCCCGACAAAGGAGTCTACTCACACTCATCCATTGAGAAATCACACATACATGAGAGTATTTAAGAAGCCATGTCATTAATAAAGAGGAATTGAGTAACAAGTGGTCTCAAACTATAGTTTTCCACTTCAGCAACATCAAGTATGGAAGATTTTGTCAAGAGGATGATGTCACTTCTCTTCTTCACCAAAAATTTGGACTGTGACTGAGTGTGGACAACCCCCCTTGACGTTAGGTTACTTTCTTCTTTTATTCCTTAGCTCCTCACCTCCCAAAGTAGGGTAGCAGTTTTGTTATTACACCGATCTATCGTGTCGGTCTCCCAACTGAGGAAGCCAGTCAATCGATCGACCTTTAAGTGGCACATATAATGGGCTTCTAGTCATTTGACTGGTAGGTGGGTCAGGAAACTCTCTATCTGATGAGTATTCTAAGGGTTATATGGGTCATCTTAACGACAAGGCACCCAAAGCTTTTGATTTCATGGGTGTTGTTCTATAGGTGAGTTGGTTGATTAGCAAGGCGAGTCATATGACTCATTGATCTCCAAATGTGTTGATGCTACTGACATGGGGATGATTGATTTCCCATCAATCAATCGACAAGGTGGGTATGTCAATTGGAATGTCGATACTAGCAATCTTAGTCTCTGACTTTGGGGCCATGAATTTTCACAAACCACATGGGGTCAGACGACTAGATTATGATGGGAAAGAGCCTTTGGAAGGTTGGGTCAATTGGTCGACCAGTGAAACAATTCAGCTAACCAGATTGTTTGATTTGTTCTATATTGTTCCTTATTGCCTTCCAATTCCTCTAGACTTCAGTCATGAAATCAAGAAGGAAACCATCGTGTTTATTAGATGGGTTTTTCTTTTATCTACATAAGAGAAAGAAATCTTGTCCAAATCTTAATATTTTAGGAACAAAAGTGGAATAACACAACTAAGAAAAATTTCAAAATGACTACTTGGAATATACAACAGTAGCCTAGGGTGTGCAATGAAAATGTGATCAATATACATTGATCAAAATATCCTAAGCTTGGATGTCTCTCATCCTACAGAAACACAAAATCAAAGAAACATGCCAATACTACCAATCTTTCATACTTCCTTTCATAATGTCCTTTTATTTCCTATAATAAAATATTGCCAAGAAATCCTAATTCTTTAAAATCACAAAATGCAACTTTGTATTCCATGCTTAGACTTTGCTTTCATAAACATGTTTCCATTTCAAAACCTACACATCATTGTCATGATATCATTGATTCTTCAAAAAGTTCCACATCTTTGTTTGATATTTGCACCAAGAACATTGTTCACCTATGGAAGGAATTGTTTTGGGGTTGATGTTGCTTCCCCTAGGAGAAAAATAGGGTGGATGGGGGTATGGAAGGAAGAATAACATCATCTCTCCTCTATTCAACTCAAGAATGTTTTTTTTCTACAATTATGTTGATTGTCATTTTTCCTTTTTGATGTAAACATTGGCATCTTTTTATATGTGATACACCCCTATTACATAGGAGATTTATGGAATAAGCAAAGGGGGTGAGGGAGATGGTGCCACCCCCAAACTTGGAGTTCGTCACATCTGGTTGTGTTTTTTTTGTGAATGATTGGATAAAAAGATGATGAAAGAAGTGTAGAAAAGGGTTGAATTTGTGCATATCATACTTTGGAATTCAGAGCATAGGAACAATCTTAACAACCAATTCAATTAGATAATGTGACATGCAAAAGAAATGGCATTTTGATAAGAAGTTATGTTGATCATACCGAGACACGCAACACTTGATTCCACTCAATCACATATGACTACCCATCTATTCAAAAAATGATGTTAATTAAGATCATTGGTGACAGAATGGGTTATAGCATTGGCAATTAATGATTCATCATTGCAGAAGGATTCATTTCATTCAATTGGGAACATTGATGATTGATGCATATAAAAACAAGAAAATAAGAACTTAACCTACGTTGTTTAGATAATGGGTGATCACATGAAATCATGTATTTTTTTTACAAAAATAAAAAGAAAATTGAAGAAAGGGAAAAATATATGCAAAGACTAATTTTAAAAAGATAGAAACAAAAGGTAAATATAGAATAAGTGGAGTACAAGCATACCCGCCACTCTCCACCACAAACTTATAAATTCTCTCATCTTCAAGTAAACTCTAGGTCTAGAATGGAGGGAAAAAGAGTATTCGAATGACCACCAACTATAGTGTTGATCCCATGGTCATGGCTGTTCTGGAGGAAGAGGTGTGGGTTGTTGGGTTGAGCATGAAAAGACTCCCAAGATAGTTGGTTGAACTAACCTAGACAAGTGACTGACCACGGTGACTCCTCATACGATAGAGTTTAGGTGTACTGGGTTTCCCAATATTGAGAGGAAGGAGAAGGTTAAGTTTGGATGGAACTATAGTTCTCATAGTTGGTCTGATGTGCATAGTCACCTATTCCCACATGTCGTTGCTTATGTACCTGTTGCATCTGGTATATATGGTTGATCTGGTGGCCCTAGCACTACTACTTCCACTGTGTGTGGTCCTTGGTGCCCTAAATATGATCCATATGTTTCTAGATCTCAGTGAAGCCATGGGGCCTAGATGATCATACACTATATGGAACACATTGCTTTGTGTGATGTCTCAAAGGTGGTAGCAAAGACCCAAACTCCTCATCATTCACCTCCATGGAAAGACTACATTGTCCAAACATAGAACCAGGAATCTCACCATCAGTGGGAGGATTATCCCTCATGTGATGTTAGATGAGTGCATTAAATAATCAATACCATAGATGAGGTTGTCTACCATGAAGTGGGCATGAGTGGGCAATGAAAGCAAGGCAAGGATGTCTTGTAACAACTACTAATATATGATGTCTACCTTGGCTAGCTTAATGAATGTTTAAGACACCAAGTACCTGATATCAATCAAATAATATGGATTTTGTGTCATGATCACTACGAAGGGGGTGTGGGTCTAGCTGAGGTAGGAGGAATTTTACATGATGACTCCACCCTAACATAATTTGTCATTGGCATTCTAAAATTGTTGCATGTATAGATGATCAATGAGTGTGATCCCTCAATTAAATGACTCACCGTTTAGCATGTACTATAAATAGTAAAGATTAATGGTAGTAACAATTCTCGGGGTTCAAATATGGCCACACTAGTATATTTTTGTACCTTTGATGTTACTTTTCTTAATGTATATTTTCACAGATAACCGATACTACAGGACTTCATCATTAGTTGTTAAAGCACAAACACCATTATTGGTCAAGTCTTTCTGATTAAGTAAAAATATGTGTACCACTTCTATAATAACATCAATTTTTTTCTAAAGAATTAAAGTCACAGAAAGCCCACAAAATTCAATTTTTTAAGGTGGAAAATGATATAGGAGTTTGGCATCAGTCATGTTAAAATTGATGATGCATCCCTTCCCGTGAAATAAATTATGTCTCCAAAAATCCTAGTATGTTGATTATACTCCATAAAACTGGCACCGTAGCTCACGCCCACTACAAAAACTTTAACCTCCAAAAACATGTGGTGTCAGTAACTTTTTAAAGAACCAACAACAAATGATTCCTTCTTTATGCTCTACAAAAAATATTTCCCCCCAAATAAGGCTCTCTCATTGGTTTTGTTGCTCGAAACTTATGGCACATGTAAAATGAGGTTGGCAAATTTAACATAGATAAGAACATATGGCATCGGTTTATTGATGGGTAATCGATGACAGAGAATGAACTATGTCATTGTTGTACTGCAAGTTATTGATGACACATGGCTCAGTGAAGTTGACATTTTTAATATGGATAAGTACATATGATGCTATCTTATTGGTGGGGAATTGACAAAAGAGAGTGACTCATGTCGTCAGTTGTGTTGGATAACGGAAAACACATGGTGTTGGCTTATTTGTGGGGAACTGACGACTAAATACTTAGTACTTAGTTAATTTTTGGTGTCTATTGCATCGGTTTTTCTTATAGAACCAGCGACTAAGTAGTTAGTCATTAGTTTTTTGTAACAACTAATGACTAAGTTCCACTTAATCGTATCACAAAATTCCTTTTTCCTCAATTCTCTATTTTATCATACCGACGATACCTAGCTCCAGTGATCATTCTATCATTCTTCTCTTTGTCTTTGTCGTCATTGTTTCTGACAAAGCTATCTTTGTTCTTTCCATTGTTGTTGTTGTCTTCTTCCTCCATCTCCACCGCTCTACTTGGTCCATGAGCCACCATGCACCGCCATCCACCAGCCACTGATTTTGCTCCTCCTCCTAGAGTCAATTTCCAAGCCATTGGTGCTCCTCCTCGGTCATTCTTCCTCAACCTCCTATGCATGTCGCTTATGTTCCTCCTCATCTGCCGTTATTCCTCAATCTCCTCCTCCTGTAGTTATATGTCGACTATTTCTAGTGAGGTGAGCCTTTTCCACCCTCCTCCCAATTGCTAGGAACCAATACTAGGGTTTATGTCAACTATATCATGAACTCCATGCCTACATAACTTAATTTCTCATGCTAGTTGTTTGGTTAGGGTAGCTTATTTGCTTGCTAGCTTAGTCTCTCTTTTTTCTTAATTGCTCTGGTCCCCAATTTGAGTATGTTGAGTATGTTCCTATTATTGAATTTACCCTACATGAATGTTGACTGTGTTTCTAATGTTTAATGGGTTGATTATATTGAGTATTTCTTGAATGTTTCTAGTGCTGATTTTTTAGATTATATCTACTTAACTAGCCCTAATCATTACCTAAATTTTTGTGATATGACTTTACCTAAATACTAAACTCTAATATTCTTGAAACTTGTAAACACAAAACTATAAAGCTTGTTGGCCTAGAAACCCGTCCAAGATTTACTCATCAAGAGAAAACCTTGGATAGTCTCCAATTTGGGATGTAAGTGAATAATTTGTGTTTAGTTGCAAGAAATTTCGATAGAATTTCCATATTTTTTCTCTAGGTAGATATGTAGGTGGGTACTTTGTCATCCACATTGGTCTACTTGGAAAACTATGACGAAATGTTGTTGAAATTTCATGAAATTGAGTACACATTATACACTTACTAGTGATATTAAGTGCTCTAGAATGGGATAGGTGGTACACATTCATCATAATAAATGTTAATCAAAGATTTGGTTTCAATTCAAAATATTTTATTCTGAAATTGACTTAATAGTGAACAGCTAATTCCATACTCATTTGTCTTCTAATCATAGACTGGATTGATCATGGATGTCCATTCCAAATTGTTACACTCTGGAGTTTATTTCTGGTCTTGATCAGTTTATAAGATTTGCAAAGGAACATAGGAAATGACCTGGAGATAGGTTCTATTGTCCCTTTAGGAATTGTAGTAACTACTTTAAAGTTGACATTATTGACAAAATAAAAAGTCATGTAATGTGAAATAGGATTGTACATGTCTATATAGAATGGCACTAGCATGAAGGGATTCCTACAATGTGGCCAATAATGTCAATAGTAATACTTGTGTTGAAGAAGAAATCATCAGCGATGTAGATGTGAACGAACTAAATTCATACGCATGGTTGATGCAATGCTAGATAGTTTTGAGGGAAAACTTACTAATCGACCTTCCTTATTTAAAAATATTGGGCATGATGTTGAGAGACTATAATACTTAGGTTGTACTAACTTTATGAAGTTGAGCATTGTGTTGAGATTTTATACTCTGAAGGCCAACAATAGATGCAGCGATAAAAGCTTCATGTCTCTATTGTCTTAGTTCAAATATATTGTTCCTGAAGGAAAAGATCTACCAATCTCAACATATGAATTAAATAAAATGTTGTACCCAATGAGAATGATGGCTAAGAAGATACATGCATTCCTGAATGATTGTGTGTTATTTCAAAAGGACTATATCAATTTGTGTGATTGTTCAAAATCAAGGTCATCAATGTACAAAGTGATGACTTTAGGTAAGTCCAAAATTGGATCTCCTACCAAGGTGATGTGGTATCTACCTATTATACCCTGGTCACAATGCCAATTTTCCAATGCCATGAATGCATAGAATTTATTTTAGCATGCAGTGGCAAAGAAAAACAATGATGGGATCCTAGGACATGCGTCTGATTCCCTAAAATAGAATAAAATTGATTTATTGTACCCTAAATTTGGTGAAGAAGTCAGAAATCTAAGACTTGGTCTTTGTACTAATCAGATGAATCCATAAAGCACATTAAGAAGCCAAAATAGCACTTGGCCTATTAAAATTGTTGTATACAAACTTCCTCCCTGGTTGTGTATGAAAAATAAGTATGTCATGTTATCTTTTTTGATATCGGGCCCCAAACAACCTGGAAATGATATTGATATTTTTCTTGAACCTTTAGTTGTGACTTAAATAAACTCTAGAGAGAAGGTTTGATGACCTATGTTGCTTTGTGTATAGAGACCTATTTTTTGCATTCTATGTTGTTTTGCACTATCAATGGCTTTCCAACATATGGGAATTTTGTCTAGATACAACATAATGGGATCCAAAGCATGCCCTATATGTGAGGAGAACACCAATTTAATATGATTAAAACATGGCAGTAATATTGTATATCTTGGTCATTGAAGGTTTCTTCCAAAAGTGCATCCTTACTGAAGGTTGCACAAAGCATTCAATGGCTTAATTGAGGAATGAAGTGCCCCTAAACTTGTATCAAGGGAGGATTTTTATGAAAGAGCGAAAGAATTTTTTAATGCATTTGGTAAGAGATCATAATGTATTCCCACATGGAATGACAAATATGTATCTAAAAAGAGATCCATATTCTAGTATCTTCCTTATTGGAGTTATTTGGCAGTTTGTATTGATGTCATGCATGTTGAGAAAAATGTCTATGATAGATTCATTGGTACTCTATTCAATATACCAGGAAAGACTATATATGGCATCAAATCCAAACTAGACCTATATGAATTCGGCATAAGGAAAGGATTTACAACAGAAGTTAGCAGTGATCAAAAAATATATTTACCTCCTACTTGTTACACGTTGCCCAGATAGGAGAAGAGAACTTTTTGTGAGTGTTTTCTTATTGTTTAGGTACCATAGGAATATGATGTGAGTTAATTGCACAAAAACTCCACTATGAGAGAATCGATAGAGTTTAACCTAGATAACCGCAACTAATCCACCCGCAACCAAACAGATTGAAAGTAGTATATGTAAAGTTGAACTTGTAGGACAACATGCATTCAAACCTATCACTTTGAAAATTATTTAAGTTCTGTTGGGTTGAGAATGATTATGCTAAGTGTAGAAATATAATATTGTAGTAGAAAGTTAAAATTAAAATCAAGGTTGAACCAAACTATAAAGGAATATTAGGGATTTGTAGTTCACACCCGTAACCTGCATAGAATTTAGAGAAAGAAAAACTATTTAAAACAAGCAAGTTAGATTATGATTAAGAAAACATCCTTTGGAACACATTATCAAGATCGAGCTTCTTGCAAACTCATTGATCCCAGTATTTGTGGATCCTTGCCCAATAATCCAATAGATCTCCTTCCGAGGTCTCCTTTGGAGCTCTATGCACCAATTCGGTTGTTCAAAACTTTTGGGATCTGAGGTTTCTTCATCTAAAGTTAAAGAGTCGTAATACAAGATATCAACTTATAAAACATAGCAAGAATCGAATGAAACATGATCTAATGAATAAGAACACATAGTTAACATTTAAAATAATAAGTACGGGCTATGGGGTTACACCCCATGCCCCAATATAGAAAACTACTCTTCCATTATAAAAGTCGATACAAGAGCAAAAGAAAGGAGAAGAGTAGTAATAGGATAGTAACAAGAAAAGATAATCTAAGAAATTGGACTCTTATCTAGCTAATCATGGCTTTCCTCTCCGATCCTTGCCCAAGGTATTCTAGAAATCTACTAAGAATTACAAGGTTGAAAGCTAGAATCAGAGATATAAGAAATGACTGATCCCCTAAGGGGATATGTCTCTTGTCTTTGGAGTCCCCCCTCCTTTTATAGGGGAGAGGAGGGGGAAAAACTCTAGAATTAGATTGGTGGTGGTTGTTGATGCTCTAGATCCAGCACGTGGGTCGATCAACTAGTACTCCAATTAGTTGACTGACATTATCTCTTCTTTGATCAAAGTTTCACTACAATAATGGCCTTCTTAAATCAAATTTTTACTAGATATGAACGTAGGCCAATCGACTGGGGAACCGAGTTGGTCAATTGTCTTTAATGTCTATGTTAGTTCAATGAAACCCTAGAATGAATGTTGGCGACGTCTGGTTTGGATGAATCTAGGGCACGAGTCGATTGACTAGGGATTCGAGTCAATTGATAGGGGATCAGATGTGATCGAGTGAAGATCCAAGTCAATCAACAAGGGTTTCTAGGAAGCCAGTGATCTTATGCTTTGAGTCAATTAGCTAAGGATCCAAATCGATTCACTGGTGTTTCTGGGAAGCCAATGATCTTATGGTTTAAGTCAATGGACTGGTTGAGTTTTTCAGCTGACTGGGAGGCTGAGGATGGAAATAGAAGCATCTAATTCTTGAGCTTTTTTGGGCTTTGAAGAGTTTGGTCATTTATCCATCAAACACCCAAGTAAATTAAGGACTAAAATTAAAGGGAAAAATCTAAAATAAGACATATTAACTCTAAGATTAGATAATAATAATAATGAAATGCTTCAAAAGATAGATTTTAAACATGCAAAAAAATGAACAATTATGCATTTAGCATGATACTCTTCCAATATATATAGATTGGTATCAATGAAGTATTTGATGTTGTTAGGTCTTAAATCTTGTGATTGTCACACTCTAATGAAACAAATATTACATGTGGATATTCAATCTATACTTTTAAAGCATGTAAGGTTTGTGATGACCAGGTTGTGTTTCTTCTTCAATACTCAATGTAGCAAAGTTATTGATCCTAATAGTCTTGATCATCATCATCGTCATCAACTAATCCTCAATCCCAACTATGTTGATCATTATCATCATCATCAACTAATAATCTTGATAAGTTGCAAAAAGAAGTGTTAATTACCCAGTGCCATCATCAGATGTATTTTCCTCCTTCATTCTTTGGTATCATGGTACATCTTGTTGTCCATTTGACTAGGTAAGTAAAACTTTGGGTCTAGTTTTCTTGCACCAGATGTATCCTTTAGAACAATAATGAGTGTTTTTAAAGGTGATGTACAAAACTACTACCGGTATGAAGGGATTATTATTGAGGGTTATGTCTCTAGGGAGGTTATGGAATGTTGCAATGACTTTCTGAGTTGTAATAAATTTCACGACAATGAAATAAATATTAATGCTTATTTCCACAAAGGGACTTTTGGAGAATGAGTCAAAGTAATTATTTGTGAGTGGATATTTATATCATCTCCAATCTTATCAAGAAAAACTATCCTTGAGCCAATTCAATGTGGCTTTCTAGAGAGAATAAGTGGAAATTTGTTAGGTTGTTTAAAGATAAAATCTTTCGTCAACTATCTCAAACACCAAATAATATTGCTAAATATATCAAATGGCTTACCTTAACAAAAAATGAATGTCTTCATATAAAGGTTGGACATAAATGGATTTTCTTATAACATGGAAATCAAGATGATAAGAGTGTTGTAAAAAAAAGTGTGGTCACCCTTCAAGTGACTTCATTGTATTTTTCTAGTGCAAATGATAAGAATCGATGTGAAGCTAAAATGTCTTATTACAATGTCGTTGAAGACATATGGGAGTTTAACTACACAAAGTTTAGAGTTTTGATTTTTTGGTGTAATTGGGTTGATAACAACAAAGGAGTGTTAGTAGATCAATTGGGTTTCACATTAGTGAATTTTGAAAAGATTGGTGAGAAGAATGAACCATTCATAATGATGATGTGCACCATGAGGATGAGCCTAGTGTAACTTGTATTGGTTTATTACCAAGATGTGCATTTTAAATTTTCTATCACAATTATATAAGTTACATTTTTATCACTTATATGTGTTTGTTGACAAATTTAGGATGATCATCATGAGGATGTGCACCCGAAGGATCTCATTGGGTTTGTCGAGGAGAAACGTGATTGTGCACATAAAAGATGCATCAGATTGATGAATGTTAGTAGCGTAAAGGATTAACGGTCCTGAGAAGGCCATTGACTTTGATGAAACATGATATACTATTGGGAAGAATTATAGTTCTTTGATACAATGCCTAGGGGCTCTTACTTGTAGTACAATAGATATAACAATAGGGTCATAGCATAAAGTTGATCCTTCCATAAAAGACTACATATAAAAGGACATAGTTGTGATAGAACATTTTCTTAAGATATTCACAATTATATTTTTTTAAATAATCATCAAGTATATCAACTTTTGCAGAGTATCTTTGACCTTAATACGCTTTGAAGGATAAAAAAAATCTTTGACCTTAATGAATAACTACTTCACCACAATGTGTGGATAGGTGCAAGGGAAAACCACTCTATAGAAATACCCAATCCTGCACCACTGAGGTAGCTACAAAAATGGTAAAATTCAACTCTTAGAGTGCATGTTCATTTCTTACCTTGCTTGTTATATTTTACTGACTATTTAATACTAATGATGATTAGAGGGAGCTTTAGGAGCAAAGAAAAGAAGGCAAGTTCATCCCTGAGGGCCAAAGGGATGAATTGATGGTTGCTCTGGGTACTTCAGTGCATCCTAACCATGTTAGAGACATTTAAGCAGATCCTTTCTTTGCACATCAGATCAAAAGTGTAAATCTAACAAAAAGGAGGATTATCACAAGAGAAAGTAAAAAACATGATTTCAAAGGGAATAGAAGAAGTAATGAGATAGTTTCGTGCTTCTCGATTTCAACCTCCCCATTGAGTACATCATATGCACCACTCTTCATATGAGGTGGACCATCCTTAGATAGAGGTGGTTCAGAGTAATCCCATGAACCCTCAAAGTATGGCGGTGTAAGGCTCTTTGTGATATAATAGTCTTTCATGTGAATTTATAATATGTTGTGTTTATAACACTATACTCAAATTTTAGGCGTTAAGGCCATGGAATCTTGTATTACTAGAACCTAGCTTCAACATCATTGCAATGGGCATGACTTTCCAACCCCTTCCATGTGATACGATTCATGGTTCTCCTTTGCCCGACAATGTGTTTCATGTGACTATCACACTTGTCTACCCACCATGGAGATAGACACCACTGCCATATTCCCACCCTGATCACAACATATAGGATATGTAAATGGTTACATGGTTGTGTGGCCCAAATCTGGAGTTTTCTATGAAAATGTATGATAAATTTACATCGCATGTGTCCTTGTGATTTTTTTTCTATATGTGTATATAATTGAAAATTAATATAAGAATACATGAGAATCATAGTACCTAAGAATCCCCCTATAGTTCCTCCTCCTATTCATCCTTAATTACCTACTTGGATTGAAAAAGGCCCAATCAAATCTCTAGGTCCTAAGTGTAGCTGACTGGCACTATGGCTACACAATTTACAATAAGTTAAGAAGGGTCGACTGTGGTGGTCTGTATCTAGGTTGTTGTTATAGGTCAAGATCATGATACTACTTTATTCTTGGTAGATATTATGGAGATGTTTACCTATGATTGGTTGAATACAACTATCACAAAACTTTGAATGTGATGAGATCTTATGTATAAATACCTAGTTCTACATATGCGAAAATATATGTTGATTTGTTTTATTATTTATTTTCTCATACATATATATTGCATATACTTATGTATAGTGTGTGAACAGTTCATATTAACCAATGTGGAATTTGTAGTTCCATCATTGATTAGACATGTAGATAAAGACCCAACATTTCACAGATTACTTCTCTACCACATATAAATATTTTGATATTTTGGGAAAGACCACGATTATAGCTCCTCTCAATGTCGGGTAAGTTTCAGGAACTTTGCTAATAATTTTGACAGATGAATTACATTTCATTTTGGAATTTGAGTTTTCTTTTGTTTGTCTTTGTTTCACTTAGTAATAAGCACTAGGAGTGTTGGTGATTGTCCCAGAGACACTATATGTGTATTGTCTAGATCGTTTGGGTAAAAAAATAGAGATTGGGTGACACAAAATGAAAATGGCAATATTGGTGTAAGTAAATTTTACTTGTCAACATAAATTAAGATCGACATCATTACGTTACTATTCACTAATTCAACTAAATGTATTACTTTAACTTATAGGGGTATAAAAGCATTCAAATTGGTCAGAGGAAAGGTAGATAACAAAATTATTAACTTGGAATAAAATTAAGTATTTTTTCTAAATCAAATGTATATATATGTGCCAACTATGCTTACTTTTGTTTATTAACATTTCACATAACTATAAATTATTGTGCCATGTACTAAATGATGATTGGGCATGTTAATACTAAATGATGCAGTATATGGACCTCATTGTCATACAGGGGGCACTATACATCAAATGTATACAAAAAGGTAATCTATATAGTCTTGATTCTTGAATCATAAGTCTATAGTCACATTTGATAATGTGAAATTTAAATCAAATAAATCTTTGATATATGTCATTCTCTTTACAACTATTTTGACATGAGAGAATCCTATACAATAGAAGACCAAGATGACATACGAGAAGAGTGGGCATCGTGCTTCTTTATGTCAACTTTGCATTTGATTGGGATAAGATACATGTTTTCTAAACTTTGATGTCATTATTTCTATATACATGAGATGGTTATGACTTCTTGCAACTTTAAACTTGATGCAAGTCAATCATTTGTGCATATGTGAATGATGTGTGTATATATACATATGTGTGTGAATCAATGTGAAGATGAATGAATATAATGAGAATTTCATTTGTACATGTGATGAGAACAGAATTTCATGTGTGTTTTTTGAATTGTGTATGTGCCTATGAATGGAATTAAGTGTTGATGACAATGGAAATCCATGAGTGCGAATGAAATTTGTGGATGTGGACCCTTGTATGTGTTTGTTATTATAGGTTTTGTAGTTATATTGGTTTATTGTTAAGTTGAACATGGGATGGACCGTGTAGTTTTCATGAACTGTAGGTTCTACATCCTATTGAACACCCGTACAATAAGTTTATAGACTTTCTATATAAGAAAAAACCTTACATGTGGCTTTGGTTGTTATTTAAAATGGACATTGTAGATTAACGTCGTCAGTTTTGTAAAAAGCTGACAACACAACTATTCTAAAATGGACATGCCACCCAGTACATTTGTGCTACCCAGCCCGCAACACGGCTCTACTTCCCAGCAAGGTTGTGTTGCCAAGCCTCCAAGACTAGGTATCTCTTTGTGTTATCAGTTCTTTTAACACAAACCAGCAACACAGTAGGTCTGTAGACCTACTATAGAAAAAATATACATGTGACGTGGGTTTCTATACAAAAATTGATGACTATAGTTTTATCTTTAGCGTAAGTTTCTTTCTATGGAACGAATAACACAGGTACGGGTCATCGGTTCCTTTTTTTAGAATCACTGACTAAAATTTTAGAACAATCTTATAGTTGTTGATATCTCTCTTTGTTTTCGGTTTATATTTTGATAGCAACTGACGTTGACTTTGTGTTGTCAGTTTTAGTTGACCCTAAAAATCATTGAGGAAGGTTGTTAGTTGTTGTATTTTCCACTTAGGTGTTGGTACAAAACCAACATTATAGGTCTAATATAACTGATGCCATAGGTGGTATATGCATTAGTGCCAAAAATGGTGAAAGTGAGGATGAGATGCAGATAGAGAACTAGTGGGTTGTAAATAAATGATTCCTTGGTGCTATGTGAGAAGGAGGGGATCTTTCCAGTGATATCATCGCAAAATTTTTCGGAAAGGTACTTCTTTGTATCATGGGTGTAATTTTCTTCATAGGATTTTTCATGTCACTCCTTTTCAACATATAGGATAAGGGTAGTGAGGTTGTTGTCATCCATGAAATGCTCCTCTCCAAACATACTGAGAGGGAAAATGTATTGGTTATTGCTAAAGTAGTGCTTGGTGTAGGTGGTGAAGAATTCAAGGGTGATCTCTTTATAGATAGGTCTAATGCAGAAGGGAAGAGGGAGATGTGAGCACATTGTAGCAAGGATGGTAGTGTGTCATAAATGTTGTGGGCCTTAATTGTGGTCTGACACACCATTGAGGAAGTTTCATGTGAGAGCTTCCATGGTATTGTACCTGTTCTTGTGATCGAACATGACCAAATCCTTTTATTTTCTAGGAAGAGGGGAGAAGCAGTTGGGGAAAGCCAGTGGGAAGGATCAGGGAATATTGTCTTCTCGCGAAGAAATTTTGTGTTGTGAAGGAGAATATGTAGTGACACAGAGGATGAATGGCTCCACATAAAATTTCAATGCCACCAATGAGTTCCTCAACTACCAATACATCAAAAGTTACAGTCTCCTCGATGTAGGCCACGTCATTTTCCATGTTGTCTAGAGTGTTTGGGTCATCCTTGGCATGTCTATCCAACACGTTGATGTTTCTCATGGGAGCGGGTTGAGTCAAGTGTGAGTTAGAGAGAGAGATGGATCCACTTGAGTTGTCTTTCCCTTTATCTTCTAGGAAACCACAGATAAAACATTCTAATGGTTGGTCTGACCTGCTTCCTCTTATGTGTATTACGATGAGCGGATGCATGAGTTTCAGTCGGCCAATTGGGATAGTTGATCAAGAGACTAGAATTTGTCGATTTGGTCCCTAATGAGATAGAGTTAGGTGACCCAATGGAAGGTTCACTGAATGTGATTGGGGAATGGATTGTTGAGGGTCATGTTGATCAGGTGATTGGTTTAATGGGCATCAGGTCAATGGATGTGGATGCATGGCGGTGGCATCATGATTGATCGATTGATTGCTTAAAATGGAACAAGAAATCAATGGGGAAGAAGGTGTAAAGTATAGGGGTTGATCTAGTAGAGAGGAAGCAATTTGTGGCAATGGAGGTGAACTTCCAGCTAGTGTACACGTCAGCCAGTGATTCATGACCTATTGGCCAATCCAATTGAGGTGGTAGTGGAAGTGAATCACCAGCTGGCGATGTGACCATGGATCTTCCAGACATTAGGGAAGTGTTTCCTAATCGGAGAGGGTTTGGTGAGAGAGGATAATGGATCAGTTTTGGTGTTGAGATAGGGCAAGGGAGGTAGGTTTGGTGTCAACTCTCTTTCCCCCAAGGCTACTTATAATGACAACATGCCTCTAGCCTTCTAATTGTAAGTGATAATGTCACCTATTGGGGTCCTTGTGTGGAGATGAAGAGAAAGCATAGGTCAGTCGACTGAGATAGTTCGGATTAGCTGACTGGGCATTCTTGAGTGTGACAAAAAATGACCATCTTTCTGGATTAGGTTGGCCAAAGGGGTGGCTGAATGTGTGAGAGATGGCCCAGGACAATAGGATAACTTGTTGGATGGGTTGGTAGTTGGAAGTGCATCACAAGGATTCAGTAGCTACTAGAAGTTTGGCATCCCATTCTAGTTGGCTAATTCAAAAGACAAATCGTACGAGTGGAATTGAGGACAAATTATTCCTAATACATGTTGATTTGGTTGAGTGGGTTTCTGATCAACTGACTAAACTATAGTCATTCTTGTGTAAAAGGGTGAGCCTCCAAATCGACCGACTGGGTGATCTAGTTGCCATACTGGGGGTTGGCAGAGTTCAAAATAGTTGGACTTCAACCTCTAGTCCATCACAAATAAAAATTTGGATCAACTAATTGCTTAACTACAAAATGCAATTATGAAGACAAATTAGTGATATCAAAATGCAATCTAACTAATCTTGATGCATAGTTTTTAATCTAAGTAGATAACCATTGGGTTGCCTCCCAAATAACACTTTGTTTAACGTTGTTGGATTGACATTTGAGTTTTCATCTAGTAGTTAGATTGGAAAAGGGAACCAGTGTCACCTTCCTCGTATAAAGGTCTTTAGATACGATGTACTGCTTTAGTTGGTGGCCATTTTCCATGAATTTCCTTTATTCTTATCCCATTGAGAAAACTCTCCATGTAGTTGATTCTTCTTTACAAGATACAGGCCATGCCACCAAGATATCAGTTTCTTGGGGAATAAATTTAACCAAGCATTATTGAATACGACTTTATTTCCCACTTGAATATATTTCTTCTTCAAGTTGCCATTGTGCCACATCTTGGTCCTACTTATAAATTGTTGATTCTCATAAATAGACATACTCAATTATTCTAGCTCTTGCAATTGTAAAAAATGTTACTTTCCAATAAGAGATAGATCAAAATTCACAAAATGAACCACCTATCTAGCTTTATGTTTCATTTCAAGAAGGAGATGACATGATTTCATGTAGATTAGCTTGGTCAATGTGGAGCCCAATAGCATGAGAAATGATGTTTGGTATGCTCAAAGAGAATCATTAAGATTCAACGCTTGATCTTTCTTTGTGTCCAAAAATATTTTTGAGGATGGACTTGATTTATCTATTAATAAATAAAATATACTTATCCATTGGTTTGAGGACGATCGAAAGAGGCTACTTAGTGATGAAATCTATACTTCTTCAAAAAAAAATTCAAACTTCTTCTCTAGAAAATGAGATATGCCATCAGGGATAACTATGTGTGGCACCCCCAAACCAAGGAAGTATGATATCCTTGAAGACATTCATGATAGTTTTGGATTCACTAGGTATGGTGGGGATTGCCTCTAGGCACTTTGAAACATAATCCATTACAAGAAGAATGTAATCTTAGCCACAAGATCATAAATGGACCCATGTCATCCTCTCCCAAAACATCAAAAATATAAACCTCATGCTAAGTTTTCAAAGGCATTTCACTACTTTTTGATATGTTTCTGGATCTTTGGCATTGATCATTAGAGAGAATGTGTTCATATGCATCCTTGAAGATTATAGGCCAGTAGAACCCACACTAGAGGGCCTTCTATGTGTTTTTTTGCACTCATATGGACACCCGCTGGACCCTAGTGCAACTTCTCAAGAATAAAGTACCCTTTCTCCTTAGTGATACATCATTGTTATAAACCATTGACTCTGAGTCAAAAGAGGTATAACACATCGCAATAGTAGTTCCTGGCTTCTTGCATGGACTTCTTCTTGGAATGAACCATGTACTCTAAGTTTAGAACTTTGGTAGCTAGATAGTTCACAAACTATAAACCAAGGAATGACAGTCAAAGCTTTAAGTAGTTGGTAATCAGGGTGGGAATCACCATGAGCATGTTTCCAATGTTGAGAAAATGACTGTTGATAAGGTGATCGACCATCACATTCTCGCTCCCTTTCTTGTCACATATGTCCAAATCAAACCCTTTCAATAATAGGATCCATCGTATCAGTCTGGGATCAACATCCTTCTTTGTCATCAAGTAGGGGATTACAACATGTAGATGGTCACCTTTGAACCAACAAGATATGATCAAAATTTATCAAAGTTGTAAACAATATATAGAAGCTCCTTCTCAGTGGTGGCAAAATTGTGAAGTTCTTTGTCTAGGGTCTTTGAGGCGTAATATATAACATGATGCTCTTATCTATCCTTCATCCCAAAATCGTCCCTACTGCATAACTACTAGCATCACACATGATCTCAAAAGGTTGAGACCAAACTATGCACAGATGACAGTAGTGGTGACTAGAGCATCTTTCAAATTTGTTAAGCTTACCATGTATACAAAATCAAAAGAGATGGTATCATCCTTCAAAAGTAGGTTTTGTAATTGGATTTGCAGTATTTGAGAAATCTTTGATGAATTTTTCATAGAAACATGCATGACCCAAGAAAGCACAAACTTCTTTCAATGTATACAGTGGTGCAAGCTTAGAAATAACTTCAATTTTCCCCTTGTCTACATCTATCCTCATGTTGACCACTATGTGGTCGAGAATAATGTTCCTTCATTGTGAAGTGGCACTTCTCCCAATTCAGTACAAGATGTTCTTATTCACACTATGCTAGCACAAGAGAAAGGAGATTTAAACAAAAGTTAAAGTATTCACCATATACAAAAAAAAATCATCCATAAGAACATCCATCAAAGATTTTGTCAATCCTATGAAAATGGTTGTCATATAACACTGGAAAGTAGTAGGTGTATTGCACAACCCAAAGGGCATTCTTATTAAAGCATGTGTTCTAAAAGTATAGACAAAAGTGGACTTCTTCTAGTAGTTGGGGTGAATTGGAATTTAATGGAAACGGGAGTAGCAGTCTAAATAGAAAAAAAAAACCCAATGTGCTAACTCCTATAGAAATTGTTTGAGGAAGGGGAGGAGTGATATAACCATGTAGCCTTATTCAATTTTCAGCTAGAACTAGTTTAATGTAAATCCTTCACCTTGTGTTTCTGCGGGTGGGTAAGAGTTTGTTCTTCTCATTATTTTTAGCTATAGTGCCACCCTTGTTTGGAACAACCTACACTAGATTAACCCAAAGAGAGTCTAAAATGGGATCGATGATCCCAGATTTGAGTAGTTTTATTACTTATAGACGAAACACCTCCTTCATATTGGGATTTAAATTGCATTTGGGGTCTCTATACAGTTTGTATTCTTCCACCACTAGTATTTTGTGCATACAAATGGGCTATTTGATACCTATCAAATCAGTCATATTGTATTCCAAGGCTCCCTTGCTTTTCTTTAGATTAGTCATTAACCAATCCTCTTGCTCCTCAGTGATATTTTAATTGATAATTATATGAAAGACCTCTTTCTCCTCAAGAAACATACAATTCATCCCCTCGGATAGAGCTTTCAACTCCAACGCTTTAAGTAGCTCATTCTCTTCCTCAACTACTAATATCATTCTTACATCTTCAAATTCAACATTCAGTTCTTCCTCATAGGAGTCCAAATGAAGTAATCATTTATCAACATGTGCATCACAAAATATAAACAATTTGCAATGGTGAGGGTTGTTTGTAAAGGGTTTTTAGAATCTTCACATTCCTATCTCAGTTGAGACAATTTATCAATGCAGTAAAGCAAAAACACTTCCTCATGAATTCTAAGCCCCTTAAAGTTGTCAAAAACCCTGAACTCGTTCTCTCTTTGTAACCTTGGAAGAATAGTGTTTCCTTTACATCAATCAGAGCTTAGCCTTTGGCTAGGAATGGGTGGCCAATGACAAGAGGATATATAGGTTCCTTCTTGATGTTCATGTTCACAAAGTCACAAGGTACATAGGCATCCTTGCCAACCTGGACTAGAACCTCCTTTGTGATTCCCATGGGCTTTATCATGGAGGAATCATCCAGTTGAATGGCCATGCACATTAGGAGTATCTTAGTGAGTTCCAACATTTTTCATAGAGTGTACAATATGATTGAAATACTAGTAACTGAATCTACTAGCTGCTACCAATGTTTGTTGTCTCCAAGATAGTAGGCAATCTCAGAAGAGTCGAGATCCTTATACTTCTTGGGAAACTTTTTGAAGATAATGTATGAGACTGTCCTGACTATATTCACAATTTCATACTCCTTGGTAGTGTATTTCTCAGTCAAGAGAGTCTTCATATAGTTTTACCACAATGGTATCTCAAAAAGGGTGTCCAAGAAGGGGATATTTGTGTGAATATTTTTCTTATATTCCTTGAACTTCATGAACCTAGAATCCATATTTGTTTTCCATATAAGTGCTTGATATGGTGGTCTTGGTTTGTAAATCAGCACGTCTGGTACATCAACATCAACCTATGGTATCTCAGCACGACTTTCCTTTCCTACATCTACAGCAACAACTACGTCTTGTGCAGTTTCATTCTCAATCATCATTTTGTCATCATGTTTGATGTCAATGGAAATTATGGATAGTGTCACTGTAGGTGGCTATGCATACACATTGCTTGAATGTGTGGATATAACCTTTTGTTGCTTAAAATTATTTTTAGGCTTCCTGATGAAGGTTCCAGTGGGAGGGCACAGAGAGGTGGAAAATTGAGTCAGATGTGTGTTAATAGACTTCTCGTAGGCCTAATTATTGTAAAGTATTGTTTGTTGGCTAGCAATCATGGAATGATTGTGACTAGAATATATTCTCTATAGTGTAAAAATTGTCATCATAAGAAGTAAGGTTTATTGATTTCATATTTCTGGTACTTGGTTTGGATTTTGAAATTGTTGCTCTTGGTTGTAGCCACTGTTTGATAAGTTCCCTCTGAAGTTTCCCTGGTTCCCCAAATTTTGTTGCTGATTATACAAGAACCCAGGTGGGACACAATCTTGATTTCTCACTTGAGATGGTTGGTCTTCTGATGCATTCTCTAATCCTATTAGTTTACTATATTGGAAACTTGGGTGGTTACAAGCTTGGTTGGGACTGTAGTAGCCTTGGCCATAAATTCTTTATATGTATTTGAGGTCCTCCATCTTCCCTTATTCATCTTGTAATGGGGCATAGTTCACCATGAAATTGTGGAGGAGTTGGTAGTTCAGAGTGTAGTGGTTATGGCCTTTGCACGCTTCAAAGAAAATATCTATAGACTCGACTTGTTCTTGCATATTATGTGGATGTCCTCTTTTCTCATAGGTATGGAAAGAGGATTCAAGATTATCCTACTTCAAGAAAAGTTCTGTTAGATAATCTAATACAAATTTGAGTTCAAAACTCCTTGGCCACCTTGAAGACACCTCCTTGTCCTAATCGCATGTGATTGGTTTTCATATTCTCTCTTGACAATGTCCAATGTACTGTCAATGTTTTGGAACATGAAATTTCTGCCATATGAGGAATCAAGAAATTTCTTGTTGTCTTCATCAACACTTTTGTAGAAAATCTCTACTAGTTGAACTTGTGAGATTCCACGATGCGGGCATCAAAGAAGAAGCTCCTTATGTCCTTCTCGAGCCCAAGAATGGGACTCTCCTAGGACAAAGAATTTTTTGATATGACCCTTAATTTAATAGCTTAGGGATGGAGGGTAGTATGTTTCCAGGAGTTTGACTTGTAGACCCTCCCTAGTCTTGATGTTGTCCCCCTTTATGGCATCATACCAACTTCTTGCCTTGTCTTTCAATTGTACTTGAATAGCTAAAGTTTGAGGGCATCTTTAGACACTTTAGGTTGCTTGTTCAAAGCTCAAAGATTTGTAAATCATTGCAAGTGGTCTTGACACTCGCCTCCTCTATTACCAAAAAATGTACTTCTTTGCAACTTGATGATCCACTACAAGAAGATCACATATTATGGGGTGATGATAGAAAGAGGAACCACTAGATGATATGGATTGGTAGATTTAGGGATGGAGAAATTCTTAAGCTACTTCTATTATTTAGCTTCAAGGGAAGTGGCCTCTCTATTGCAATTCTCTTCTTGTTTTTGTGGTGGTTTCCATTGTCTTCTAGCTTGATCTTTGTGGCTTGGTATTTTCTTTTCAAGGGTTTCAACCATGGTGCTTTGACCATGTTTTCTTCTTATTTCTTGACTTGATTTCCCTAGGGTCGTGAAAGAAGGCCCCTTGTGAGATTTGAAGAAGGAAAACTCAGATCTAGAGATTGTGTATTTCTTGTTTGTTTGGAGTTTTGTTCAAATCTTGAGGAGTAAAGCTTGGAGATTTTTATCATCATTAGAGAGTGGAATATTTTCTAATGTTGTAAGGCAACTGGTATAATGTATGATACATATAGTACCTACATGATACATGCAAACCATAACCTTTATTCCTAATCTCTCTCTATGCTAAAAGATGGGATCTTTATGTTGTTCTAAGAAAGTAAGGATGGAATATGAGTTGCATGTCTTATCTAATATCCTAAATCTATTATATGACGTTAATCACATTTAAACTAGTGTTTCATGAATTAGGGTTCAAAAAATGGCAGTATATGATCATAAAGGTGACACCTCTATAGTATGTTACACTCTAGGATGTGAAATATTGATTGTATGATATCTCTTGGTGTTGAATAACTCTTTAAAATGTTGTTAAGGATTTTACTATATGTGATAATACTGAAAATTTGTCAAACTAAAATTTCTATCTAGAGATAAATTATTTATGCTTAAAGTTGGTAGTTGATATACCTTGATCTTAAAAAGTTTCACATCACTTATATCTTTTTTAGTTTCTATCTTGTATTTATTTGTGAGGATATGAACAAGATTTCTAGATAATTATGATGTACCTAACTGAACTTAGCCTAGCAATGCTTTGATATAGTATCCTTGAGAGGATTGAACTTGGTATGGTCATTGATTAATAATAGGTTTTGTGGATCCTTGATATTAATACATGACGTTGATGTAGCCAAGAGGTGTTATAGTCCACCCTTTTATGGGTAGTCGGAATAGAATTGCAACACATTTTTTATTCATGAAAGGTTCAAAAGCTTGATTCATCACTACTAGTGTGGTGTACCAACTTACAAAACGAGATTAACTAATGCGGAAGCGCATTATTAGCAGCAGAATTATTGAAAATCACTAAAAATTAAAACTTTTTACAAAGAGATCCATAAACTGTAAAACTCTTCCATAAAGAAAAAAAGTAAGTTATTTACATTCCAGTTCATCAGTACATCTCTGTATCACATCATCTCGAGGGTCACAAGCATTAACTGCCCTGTTAACCTATACATAAGCAGTATACAAAAATCCCGAGGCATCAAGCCAAAATCTCAGATCAATATTAAACAAACTACTAACTCCTAGGAACTGAGAGTACATATACGACACATAGGACTCTCTATTTATAGGACTTGATAGATAGGGTCTCCACCTGAGGATCACTGTTGTCCTTGTTGTTGTTGTTGCTGTTGTTGTTCGCCCACTATAGGGTTTCTACCTTTTCCTCGACATCTTCCTAAAAAGTTGGATCCCACTGGGGGTGAGATAATTGAAAGTTGTCCCAGCGAGAGTTATAACTCTCCACTAGAAACATTGTTATTGCAGATAATAGAATAACACTAAGCAGAAGAATCATAAATATTCAACAGCAGGTAAATCATTGACCAAACTATGTGGAGCAGTGTTCTCTATACAGCTCATTTCAGTTTAACGTGATAAAGCAGTATGTCATTTATTCAATAAAGAATATGAAGAACATGTATATCATTTATCCAATTAATACATAATAATAAATGTATCATCAATCATTGATTCTCGTAATTCAACCCTAAGAAATTTTGCTACATGGATGATTACATTTTTCAAACATACTTAAGACCTGAGGAGATGAGGTATATCGCTCATACTCCAACTGACCATTGTGAAATCGAAATCGGTACCATACATAGGTCAATAGAAGAGCCATATTTCCATGACCTCATCCTCCTTAGTCAGTATGAGGACCAACTTGTAGGACATCTCGTGTCTCTGCCAAATAGCTTTCCAGGGTATACTGGCAACTTTGCTATTAGAGTTACAGTGGCATGTTGTACTCTCTTCGCAATCGAGAGATTTCATGTTTATCTCACATCAAATCAGCATTAACATCATCATCGAGAGATTAGTGATACATACATCCCGGCATATATCAATAATGAAGGATTGAGAGATGTAATGTTTATCTCACATCAATTCCTCCATTAGGGCATAAGGATACTCACGCCCATAACCCCCACATACTCAAAAGTATGCCCTCCAGGAGTTCCCTTAGGAAAACCTGTTTCACCATCACCAAACTACGGACGATGATGGATCTATGGTCAGGGATCTACATGATATCATTTCACTTGATTATTTAAGTACATTACAGTATTCTTGTAGCATCAGACATGTTTTCAAACATAAGCCATTATAACAATTTGCTATAAATAATGAATACTATTTCCATCAAGATTATTGGAATCTCAGTCCCTCATCATCTCATCATCATGGTTCAAGAATATGGGTATTCAAACCCTTAGATCATCAGAATACTTATTACCACTTCAACATGTAACTTAATTCCATCAGGTCATCTGACAGTGTAAATATGATAATTGCAATGCAGGTATTTCACATGGCTCTTAAAGCCTAATAATATCTTTTGTTACCACTTACTAGGCAACATAGCACATTATGGATCACAAGGCTCATAAAGTACTTTCATCAAGTAAAGCATCATAGCTCATACCTGGCTATGTTCATTATCTCATAAAACATGCATGATTAGTACATATGATAACAGATACATCTATTTCATATCAGCATAAGGCAAAACAGTCATAGAATTACTATTCAAGGATTACACCACTATGCCCGTTCCAGGGTTAGGGTTTTCCTTTTTATTTCAATTAGGGTTAATCATACCCTTAGCTCAATTAGGATTAATGACTCATCATCTCATTGTCCAGGATTAGATTTTCATGCTATGTAATTTAACCCAAAATTAGGGTTTCATATATACCTTCGCCATATTTAGAATTAGGGTTTACTATTCACATCACATCACCCTAGATTAGGGTTTATTTTCCATAACCCACAATTAGGGTTTACTATTCACCTCAAATAGGGTTGATCATCAAAATACCCTGAATTAGGGTTTCTCATGTCATTACCCTGAATTTGGATCATACCATCATCCTGGATTAGGGTTTCACCTATCATTGCCCTCAATTAGGGTTAGGATTTATTAAACTTCATAATTAGGGTTTTCATGATCTCACTATCAAGGATCATACACAAATTAGACATTCATCCATTGTGAAAGTATTGAGACTTAACCACAACATGATTATCCTTCATGTAGGAAATTCTCTCTCTCCTATCTTCTATAAGATGATGCTTACTTCAGTCTTGATTAGACTAATTCAATTCAAATTGAAAGAAGAATCAACACAATGAATTATGTCATTACCACCATGATCATTAAATATTAATTGTTCAAAGGGTACTAATCACATTATCTCATTAAGGTTACCATTATTATATTCACCCTTGGTTTACATCATATAATTGTTCAATTAAACAATTGACCTTTAACCCCCTTTAAGTGTTTATACGATTTGATTAATTATCTTCCAAATGATCTTTGTCACTTAAACCCCAAACGGTCTTGACCAATCAGACCTCAAACGGTCTTGCTTGTAATACCTCCAAACGGTCTTGAACATACCATTGAAATCGTTTGGTAAAGTTAGTCTTTGAAATTGTTTGACAAAGTGATACTTGAAACCGATTGCCAAAGTTTAAGATTGAAACCGTCTAATCCTCAACCGGTTTGGGATCGTTTGGTCCCAAATGGTCTTGAGACCATTTGTCCCCAAATGGTCTTGAGACCATTTGGTCCAAACCTCCCCAAAACCGAATGGATCAAATATGGTCTCAACCACTCAAGTTGATTTAGGGTTGTCAATATTGATTCCTTGATCGATTGAACTTATATATAACCACTCATCAATTGAACTTAACACCATAATTCAATTGATCTTAATAGATCATCCTTCAATTGATTTAACCCTTAATTGATCATTAGTTAGGGTTTTGAATCAATTGGATTAGGGATTGAAATCAATGGACTTTCAATGTTAATCATTGTGAAACGAATTACTTTTGAAATCATTGGATCACCATCCAAATTGAACATGACCTGACCTCAAATGGTCTTGAGGTCATTTGTATTACCTCCAAACGGTCTTGAGACTGTTTTCCAATCTCATCATCAAAGTCGATGACATCCAATTAGGGTTTGGATCATTGGATTGATCATCAAATCGATTATTGATTACATTTCAACTTACTATCTTTGGATCTTCAATTGCTCAACCATACTTAACCCTAGACCTCCAAATGGTATTGGGTGACCCCCAAATGGTCTTGAGACTATTTGGGTGATCCCCAAATGGTTTTGAAACTATTTGGGTCAATCAACCCAAGGTTCTAAGTCAATCAATTGAGAAATCAGCACTTACCCGATTAGGGTTTGGTGATTCATGGTCCTTCAATAAATGAATCCTTTGAAACTAATCAATTATAATTAATGGGTCATTAACCATCATTATCATCATCAATTTTCCAAATGGTCAACTATGGTCAACACCCTCAAACGGTATTGAAACTGTTTTCTCTCAATCAGTTTGATGAAACCGTTTACCCCCAAACGGTTTGAAACCGTTTGCTCCCAAACGGTTTGTGAAACCGATTGAGCAACTATATTGAAACTGTTTGACCTAACATTTTCTTGGGAAATGTGTCCAAGGTGATGTAATCATCATCTTCCTTCATGCATCCAAGAACAACTACCGTTTTCATGGAAATTGCAGCAATGAATAAAAAGAGTTCCAAATAGAAGAAAATAATCAACAATTATTGAAGAATGGAATGCAATATCAATGTTTAAGGGTTTAAGTTATAAAACCTGCCTCAAAATCTGATTCCAAGCTCCAAGATCCACGGATCTAATGGTGGATGAAGCTCCAACACCTGCCCAAGGTTCGTTCTTGAGCTTTTGGATGAAAAAGTTGGCTAGGATTGGAAATCGAGTGAAGAAAGCAAAGAATCAAGCATTGATTTTGGGTTTTCACCGTGAATCCAAGGTGGAAGATGATCAAAAGCTTACCAACAGGTTAGAGTCGTCCTTATCCTTCTCCTGAGATCTCCCGTGGCCGGCCAAGGCAAAATGAGAAAAGAAATTCCAAGAAAAGATCCTTAAGTGGGTAGGAAAAGAGTTATGTATAAGGAATTTCAAGGAAAGAGAAAATAAAATTAATTCCTTTTAATTCCAAAATTATTTCCACCACTTCCCCCTCAATTCCTTGGCCACGAAGCCACCTTCATTATATTGCAAAACCTCTTCATTATCCAAGGATTAAAGGAAAAGAAATTAAGCACCTTAATGAATTTTATACTAATATCCAACTTTTAGTGGATATTACTTTTTATTATGTTAATGTGAGTGGGCTTCCACTCAACCAAGATCTTTTCGTGCCATAGAAAGGAAAAAGCTCGTCCAACACTTTGCAAAATCATACTTCAACATTTGGTTGAAGGGCTCCTCAATTAATTTATTTCTTTTTGCATTAAATTAAATTAAAGTTCCATTTATGCTTAGATCTTGATTATTTTAATATCAAGATTCTCTCTCCTCCAAGATAATTCAAATGAGGATCCCCTCTCATTTTATTTACTCAACTTTATGACAAGAAACTTGAGGGACCCTTTAGAGGTGGTATTTTACATATTGAACCCTAGGTTTTGGGTAAATTGTACATTACACCAAAACTAGGTTTTAATGCTCAAAGATTGTCCAACAAGCTCTGTCTTGGTGCCCGATCTTGTGGAAACCATACCACTACATCATATTCATTCTTGTGATGTCTCAACATCAGAGGAACATTTTATCATGTGCAATTTGCAAGTTAACCCCTCAACTTGGGTAATTTGCACTTTAGTCCAAAATTAACAAAACAATGTTTCAACATTATTCAAAAAAGACTAAAAATGAAATATAAGTTCCTCTTGAGCCTTAATTACTTTTCAAAGGATAAGTCCAAGCATATAATCAACTTTATTAAGCAAAACACCTAGGGTTATAACATAACCCAGGTCAGGGATGTTACAAATTATCCACCCCTTACAAGGATTTTGTCCCCAAAATCGACAAAAGCATTAAGAGAAAAGAGTAGGTTATTTCCTTCTCATTTCTTCTTCTAGTTCCCATGTAGCTTCTTCAACGCCACAATGATTCCATAGGACTTTTACAAGACTAATGTCTTTCTTTTTCAGCTTCTTGATTCTTCTATCAAGAATCAACATAGGTCCTTCAACATATCATATATCATCATTTAATTCTACATCCATATCTTGTAGAACTGATTATGTGTCAGGATGACATTTCCTTAGCATGGAAATGTGGAACACTGGACACAACTTGTGCAACTCAGGTAGTAACTCCAGCTTATAAGCTACCTTTCCGATCAGTTCAATGATTGGATAAGGCCCCATAAATCTAGGAGCTAACTTTCCTTTTCTTCCAAACCTAAGAACTCCTTTCCAAGGTGAGACCTTGAGGTACACTCTGTCTCCAACCTAGAATTCTAAAGGTCTATGACGTTTATCAGCGTATGATTTCTGCCTATCCTGTGCAGTCTTTAACTGTTGTTGTATTATTTTAATCTTTTCAGTTGTTTGCTGCACAAGATCAGGACCCAAAAGTTGATATTCTCTAGTTTCATACCAACATAGGGGAGATCTACAACATCTACCATACAAAGCTTCATATGGTGTCATGTTGATACTGTATTGATAGCTATTATTGTAGGCAAACTCTATCAAACTTAGGTGTAGATCCCAACTTCCTATAAACTGAAGGACACATGCCCTAAGCAAGTCCTCCAAGGTTTGTATAGTCCTTTCTGATTGTCCATCTATTTGAGGATGAAAGGTTGTACTAAACCTTAACGTTGTGCCTAAGGCTTTATGAAGTCGTACCTCTGTCAGAAACAATGGTAATTGGGACCCCATGCAGCCGCACTATCTCATCTACGTATAATTGTGCCTGCTTCTCAGCAGAATAGGTTGTTTTGATAGGTAAGAAATGTGTTGTCTTTGTCAAACTATCAACTATTACCCAAATGGAATCATCACCTTTGGCTGTTCTAGGCAAACCAATCACAAAATCCATGGTTACATGATCCCATTTCCATTGTGGTATAGGCAAAGGTTGCATTGTTCCTGCGGGCTTCTGGTGTTCAGCTTTAACTTGATGACACACTGGACACCGTATAACAAACTCAACAACATCCTTCTTCAAACTAGGCCACCAATACATATCTTTCAAGTTATGATACATCTTGGTGCTTCCTGGATGCATAACATACATTGAAGAATGAGCTTCTTCCAAAACTAACTTCCTTATGTTATCAACATCAGGTACTATCATTCTACCACAATAACGGGCTAACTAATCATCTAAATTATAGAAACCATCTCGTTTCTCACTACCATACTCTGATCTAATCTGCTGAACTACAGCATCATCTTGATGTGCTTCTTTAATCTGCTGTCTCAGAGTAGGTTTTATATGCATCTCATCTAACAACCCAGCTAACAATGATACTTTTAGCTATACATTGTTTTGCCTTAAAGATATAAACATATCCCTCCTAGAGCACACCAAAGAATTCAACTGTGCTCTATCTAAGGCTGGTGTTGTTGATTTCCTACTTAATGCATTAGCAACCACATTGGCCTTCCCTAGATGATAATCAATTGTACAATCATAGTCCTTGATTAATTCCATCCAGCAGCTTTGCCTCATGTTTAGCTCATGCTGAGAGAAGATGTACTTTAGGTTCTTATGGTCTGTGAAAATATGGAATGTCTCTCCATAGAGATAATGTCTACAAATCTTCAAAGCATGAACTACAACAGCTAGATCTAGATCGTGTGTCAGATAATTCTCCTCGTCTTTCTTAAGCTATCGAGAAGCAAAAGAAATCACTTTTTTATCCTGCATTAACACACATCCTAAGCCATTCTTAGATGCATCACAAAAAACTATATACCCTTTCCCTTGCTCAGGTAGCACCAGCACTGGTGCACTTATCAACCTTTCCTTCAGCAACTGGAATGATTGTTGACACTTGTCATCCTAGACAAAAGGAACATCCTTTCTGGTTAACTTGGTTAAGGGTAAGGCTATAGAACTGAAGTTCTCTATGAATCTCTTGTAATAGCCTGCCAACCCTAAGAAACTATGAATCTTCATTGGTGTCTTTAGTTGTTCCCATTGCAAGACAGATTCTACCTTTTTAGGGTCAACACGAATACCTGAAGCAGATATTACGTGTCCAAGAAAAGAAACTTCTGATAACCAGAACTCACACTTGCTAAACTTAGCATATAACTTATGCTCTCTTAGCAAATTTAGAGCTTGATGAAGATATTGCTCATGATGTTGAGCATCTCTACTGTAGATCAAGATGTCATCTATGAAGACGACAACACACTGATCAAGAAAAGCTCAAAAGATTATATTCATGAGTTCCATAAATGCAGCTGGTGCATTAGTTAGTCTGAACGACATAAATGTGAACTCATAGTGACCATACCTTGTCCTAAAGGCAGACTTAGGTATGTCACCCTCCTTAATACACAACTATTGGTATCCCGACCTCAAATCTATCTTAGAAAAGATAGTTGCACCACATAACTGGTCAAACAAGTCATCAATCCTTGGAAAAGGATACTTATTCTTTATAGTTACTTTATTTAACTGTCTATAGTCGATGCATAATTGCATAGACCCATCCTTCTTCTTAACAAAGAGGACCGGAGCACCCCAGGGTGAAGTGCTTGGTCGGATAAAAACCTTCTCAAGCAGCTCCTGAAGTTGTTTTTTGAGTTTTGCCATCTCAGCAAGCACCATCCTATATGGTGTTTGTGCTATTGGATGTGTGCCCAGTATTAGATTAATTTCAAAATCAATCTCTCGGGGTGGAGGAACACCTGGAAGTTCTTCAAGAAATACATCTTCAAATTCCCTGACTACAGGAACTTCATAAGGATTAGAACTCTCCATGGTAGTATCTACCACATGTGCCAAGAATGTAAAACATCCTTGCCTCATCAGCTTCTTGTTCGTATGTATGCCCTGAGAGCCAATCATGGGATGATTGGTGGGATACATTAAGATTGATTTGATAAACATCAAAGGCAAGCTTCCAATTCATTCTGGTTCAGTCATATGAGATAGTGATAGAACAGATTGAATGTCTAGAGAATGACAGTACTCAATGATGTATGCTTTCAGGTTAAGGACCTGAACGATGAGATCATACGGATGCTAAGAGTTTGTACATTCTTGTTATGTCCCTAGTCGGATGTCATTGTGGAAGGTAGATAGACAGCAATGACACACAAGACTGGATTGTGGTGTTGGTTGATGACAGAATCTCATTAGTCATGATATAGAGATATCAAACCAAACACATAGGTACTTGTTAGAGAACAAGGTACCGGACAGACCCACCGTGAGTTTGACACATGGAACCATAAGATGGTAGTCACAGTCAGTACTCACAGTGATGGTGGTGAGTGTGATTCTTAGACCTGAAATCACTGCACTCAACACATGTCGTTGGGCACACTTTGACATCATCAAACGCAGTCCTGAAACATGGGTTGTTATAAAGGTGATGATTGGGTGGCTTTCACACATGGGGCTTTTGAGGGGTGAGTGATAGATATGGGATTTGTCCCTCCTGAGGGAGTTTGATATCCAAGGCCACTTGATGAGTAGGATTGAGATAGGCGTGCGCACGCATGTGTGAATCAGTATGTGATATTGATGTCATACATATCTCCTTCAATCTGCTGTGAGATCAAGAAAGTGAATGAACGTTGACAGGATGACAGTTCCATGCCTTGAGTTCATTTGGGATATCAGTGACAAAGGAATTATACATTCACTGTAACACCATTCACGGATTGTAGGATGAAAGTTGTTCTCCAACTTTCTACTTTCACTTGGGTAGCAATGATGTGTGACTAGGAACCGCTCTTTGCTTGTGAAGTCATAAGTGTTATGGACTTTCACTGCCAATGTGAAATGGACCTGCAGGGTCACACACATAGGATTTAACCTGGAAGAGGAGTTTTGTCCACAAAGCAATGTTTAGATTGATTACTAAAGGAGTTTAGTAGTTCAATTAAACAATCAATCAGTCGATGGCTCATCATCATATGGTTCAAGGTGTTGGATGCATTGATTGGAGTATCAGATTGATTGAAATCGCATTTGACTGATTTTTCCCAACCTGTGCTCCCAACCAATCGGCTCATGTGATGAACCGGTCGGCTGAGGTTGCTGAACCGGTCGGCTGGAGTGTCCAGGCCGATCAGCTCATGCCCAGGTTGAAACGACCGGTACAAGAGTTGAACCGATCGGCTCAACTGGTGCAACCGACCAGTTGGGAAAGTCATGTCGGCAAGAATTTTCCTTTGGTTTCAAATTGCCCAATTCGATTGGGAATAACATTGGTATTCGATACCAATTGAGAACGAAATAAGGAAAGTCTTTTTGAGCCGGATTAGGACCATGAACCGATCGGTTCAGGGCACCAACCGATCGGTTGGAGTGCCCCAAACGATCGGCTCAGGTCCAACCGATCAGCTCAATGGCCGAACCGATCGGTTCAGTTGTGAACCGATCATTTCAAGTTGCGAACCGGTTGCTTTTTGTGGAAAATTCTCAAACCCTTCTACTCCTTCTTTAGTCCCATATTTCCGGGCACAGAGAACCCTGTCCCATGACCCGCCTATATATATAGGGGTATTGGGGGCTTCTCAAAGTACAACTCAATGCAAGCCGGTTGCTTTGCGAAGTTGTCGTTCTCTCTGGTTTTGGTAACCGTGAGAGATCCCGAGCAAGTGCTTCCCGCAAAAGGGAGGTGCAGCAAGGGAAGGACAACTGCAGTTGCAACTGGTAGCAGGAGAGTGTGTTGGCGACTAGTACGTCAACAGGAGGGTGCGACTCCTTCCACTTCCTTGTGGGACAAGGAGAGTGGAGTTCCAGGTGGTCCGTGTGGACTACTACAGAGGCGGGAGGACACTACCGCTCAGGAGGACAACTGTCATCCGACAGTCCGGTAGGAGGAGGAGTCGTCAGTCCCGGTGCGACTAGGAGCTGCACAGACACCGTCCAAGACCGGAGTTAAAGACCGCGCATTGCGCGAGGTATTGTCGCCGAGCAAGCCTCGGGACAAGGTATGATTCCACAAACCATCCTTTCCTATTATATAGACGTTGACGCGTTTCCTCGGTATGGGTTGGGGGAGAATTTTTTTTGTTTCCGCTGCCTTCTCTGTCTCCCCTAAAACCCAACAGAGGTATCAGAGCCACGTCAACTGCTCTATATTTTAGGAATATCGATATGATAGATTTTGGTTTGTCGCCTTTATTTATTGCATACGATGCGAATAATATCGGCTTTATGCATGTCCAATCCTAAATCCACAAATCCCTAATTACATATATGATATGTATTATTAATGCACTCGATACGCGTCGCCCTTAAACGAGTTTTGTGGTGGATGTGTGTAGCGTGATTATGGCCTATAAACCCCTATCTGTGTGTGGTTGCTTGCATCTCGGTCTACGCACCGATCTTCCCTCTCTTATTCCTGATGTAACTCGAAATAATTCGAGATTCTTTCCTACCTTTGCTCCCCCCGAATGTAACTCGGGGTTTCCTTTTAAAGCAATGTAATAAATAGGATAGATTTTATTTCCTGTAATGTCAAAGACCGGCGGACATCAAGACGACTGTTCAGACGGTCGGTTCAAGGAGTGAACCGATCGGTTGACCTTCCAGACAGTCGGTTCAAGGAGTGAACCGATCGGTTGATGACCGGTTCGAGGAGTGAGACGAGTGGGTGGCAGACATGATGAGATGCACGATGACCAGGTGAACCGATCGGTTGGAGGAGCCAACCGATCGGCTGGTGGCACCCAGACGACCGGCTGGAGAGTACAGATCATTCATGTGATGAGTTGATCAACTCGGAAGGCAAGGCACAGAGTTCATCTTGTACAGGTTGCATGTGATGTAAACCTAGATGACCATGATTCCTCTTGGCTCAAGGAATCACATTAGGATGGCCATAATCATCGCTCTTTATCGTTTGTGCATGTTTTCTGTGGGATATAGCATGTATATGATACGTACTATGTGTTGTGGTGATTGGATATGTATATGTATATAAAACCAAATCCCTCATTAAATATTAAGTTTTAGATGCCTTCCAAATGCGACACACGTGAAAAGCTTGATCGACCAAGTGTGGGCATGCCCAAGCGTGGTGCACCGTCTATCTCGTGGAAGCGTGAAGGATGAATGTGTGGGTCTGCCCAAGCAGGGTGCATATTCATCGTGTTTGCTTTGGGTTGGACTTGACAAGGTGACCTAGATAGGATCTAGCGCCTTGAGGCATGGAGATGATCATTGCAAGGAGTTGTAGATGACATCTTATCAAGAGTTGCATATGATGCAATTGGCAAAAGTTGCCTACCTGAGAGATCTATGTTGTGGGTGACAGCCCAAGCTGGTCCATGACTTAGAGGATTTCACGATCTTGCCCACTAGAAGGTTGTACGCTGCAATCTTCTGAATTGATGGTGAGGGCTATCAATTTGAAGTAAAATAGTGGGAGCGATAATTAATTAAACGCCTAATTTTATCGTCAACTTTTCAAATCAATCAAACAAGTCAAAAAGAGTTTTGGACTAAAATTGCATATATTTCCCTTTTGTTAATATAAATGGTTAATCAACAAATCACTTTATTTGTGATCGGTCTTTGAGACCAACAAATTAAATGGGAATAATTCCACGACTGGTTAGGATGGTGAGAAGTGTTCTCAAAGAGCGAAAGCTCCAAGTCCTAGTTATACCAGAACCAGATGAACTCGATCCCACCACATCAATGGCTGAAAGTATGATTATGGAAGCATACTGAGAAAGACATTGATGAGGAGTGCTTGATGTTGTGTTCTCTGAACTATGAGTTGTAGAGACAACAAGAGACATATGATGTCTCCAAGATACTGTCCTAGTATGTCATGACAGAAGGAGATCTAGTAAGGTATTCACACACTCAATGTGATTGGGTATGTGGAAAACCTGACTGAGAAGGATTCCCTCTGAGCCAAGGGTTGGCTATTGGTATGATACTGCAAATGTTGCGAGAATCATACAATTCATGATAAGCTACAACATGAACAACTTTGACAAGCGTTGACAGAGTTGTTAGACATGTTGAGGATAGTAGAGGCAAAGATGAAGAAAGACAAACCATAATCTTTGATGTGATCAAAGGAAAGGTAAGTCTTAAGGGCAAGGACAAGGGCAAAGCAAAGAAGTGTTCTGATGCTAGCCAGCAATCCAAGCCGTCTTCAGCCTCAAGGCACATGGGGAAAGGGTGTATGAGGGATTGCCCTCTATATCTGGAGGAATAAAAGAAGATGAAGGAGGGGATGGAGATCTCCACCTAAGGTATCAGGAAATGAACCGCTTCTTTATCTGAGGTATATGATACCAAGATATGGATATGTCATATATGATATGCAATATCCACAAAGAAGTGATGGCCTTTGTGAAAGGACCAAGAAAGAAATACCCATCATTGGAGCAAGTGTTGCGGCCATAGATAGGAGTATCTTTCAGTTTATTTCAGCCTAAAGGGCACGAAATAGAGTTGAGAACTGCTATTTCATATATTGCCAATAGATATAAACACTTTATTATTGCATATTGTATGACAATGATGGCAATTAATAAAGTTGATGTTTCAATCTCAAAGATATGATCTTTGTGGCAATGCCTTGTTTATCTTGTGATACATGGTATGCATAAGATAAAATGATACCTAAAAGTTATAGATAACTCAAACAATCAAATTAGCATCAATCATGAGAAATTCATTTCTAGTTTCCATATGATGGATAAATCTAGACTCTTTTGGTTAGAGAACCAGTAAGAGACATGAATCTCTTGTACATGATTAATCAATCTTCACTAATGGTAGTGGGAGAATGATTGTCCTATTAGGTATAATACATGTGATGTATTTACACACCTATTGGAACAAATGCTAATACTTCAAATGGTGTTTAGAGAAATACCAATATGAATATCTTGAAGTGTTCAAGATTATCATAGATGAAGTACAAATTTGGTAAAGTGTTAATTCTTGATGAGATCAATGAATGAAATACTTGAACCAAATGTTTGAGATCCTTATGAGTGATTATGATAGTGTATCATAGTGAACTCATGATTAAGGCATGGTGATGTCTAAATCAAGAAGGAATCATACTCTAAGGAGTTAGAGAATGATTATCAAATAACTGAATTCTTCTTAATAAAAGAATACCCCACACTAATAAAGGACATTAAGAATCACAAGGGTTGTGAATTCTTATATTCTTGACAGATACACCTCAATTATCTATGTGATAGTTGTTCATGTGATGAGTCAACTATCTAGATGAATATGAGGAATCAGATTTTGAGTTATGGTATAGAACCATTACATCCTAAATGACTTCCATGTGAGCCATAAGGTATGACCTTGATGGTAGCACTCATTGGATCGTATCCATAAGTGCAAATGAGTCCTAAGTGTTAAGACACATGGATAACATTTTGAGAAGGATGATGCTTGTTGATTGCAACTTAATGACTAAGACATTTGGCATATGGATACTAAAACCACATTCCTATGAGGAATAAAACAAGGATGTGTACGTGACACAACCTATAAGGTTTATGAATCCACTAATGCAAATGAAGTCTATAAGTTACAATGGACTAATCAATATGATTGATTGAGTACAAGCAACTCAAAATTGGATCTTTACTTTGACTGATATGTCAAAGATAAGGAAGGGATCTGTGATTTAGTGGGAGCGTGTTCACATTCCACATATTGATGTGAAATGGAAATGTTCTAAAATGGAAATCCAAAAGTGGAAATTATCTTTAAGGAAGATAGAGATGTTTCCTATGTGATAGGAATAGAGATCTATAGAGATAGTTCTCGAAAATCTCTTGACCTGGAAAGAGAAAGCATACATTGGCAATATGTACTGAAGTGTTCAGTATGCACAGATTCAGTGGGAGAAAACTTGTCCATGTTATATGGATATTAGTATCCCAAGGCCAAGTGTCCAATTCTTATGAAGAATGGGAACACTAAGAATAGATATGGATCTATCATGTATGTAATCATCCCATTGTCTTGCATGTATGACATGGCAAGAATAAAATGCATTCATCATCTTGTATGTAGGACATGGCAATATGATGTGCTCATCCTGATAACTCGTATGTAGGACATGACGAGTGGATGTCTGTCTACTTCCAGTAAGGGTTACTGGAATACCATAAGAACTTGATAAGTACTTGGGAAGTACTAGTTCTATGGAGATAAGGAAGAGTTCGATGTAAAGAGTTACATTGATGCGAACTTCCGAAAGGACAGAAAATTAATCGCAAAATATACATAGGATGTATAAAAGTGAAAGTTTGTTGATAATTGGAAGTGTTCCAATAAAACCATTTGAAAGGGAAATGCCGAATATCTGTGTGTTAGAGAACAGTAGTGGATACTATATGGATCTGAAGGTTCATCAGATGAACTTATATTTCACTCATTGATGACAAGTCTGGAATCCTTGATCATGCAATGTGGCTAAAGGTTAGCAATGGAATACTATATCGCATATTACGACAACTCCATCTCATACGTGTGACGTACAGTGAAGAGATGAGAGATATGCAATTTATACTAACTATGGCAAGATGTTGCCAATACTCACTATGTTCGCACTAAGAGAACAGTAACATGTGGGACATGTTTGAAGATCACTATGAATATGATTCAAGGGTGATTGGCTCGCAGTGCAAGTGGGAGTCTGTTGGTATGTATGCCCTGAGAGCCAATCATGGGATGATTGGTGGGATACATTAAGATTGATTTGATAACCATCAAAGGCAAGCTTCCAATTCATTCTGGTTCAGTCATATGAGATAGTGATAGAACAGATTGAATGTCTAGAGAATGACAGTACTCAATGACGTATGCTTTCAGGTTAAGGACCTGAACGATGAGATCATACAGATGCTAAGAGTTTGTACATTCTTGTTATGTCCCTAGTCGGATGTCATTGTGGAAGGTAGATAGACAGCAATGACACACAAGACTGGATTGTGGTGTTGGTTGATGACAGAATCTCATTAGTCATGATATAGAGATATCAAACCAAACACATAGGTACTTGTAAGAGAACAAGGTACCAGACAGACCCACCGTGAGTTTGACACATGGAACCATAAGATGGTAGTCACAGTCAGTACTCACAGTGATGGTGGTGAGTGTGATTCTTAGACCTGAAATCACTGCACTCAACACATGTCGTTGGGCACACTTTGACATCATCAAACGCAGTCCTGAAACATGGGTTGTTATAAAGGTGATGATTGGGTGGCTTTCACACATGGGGCTTTTGAGGGGTGAGTGATAGATATGGGATTTGTCCCTCCTGAGGGAGTTTGATATCCAAGGCCACTTGATGAGTAGGATTGAGATAGGCGTGCGCACGCATGTGTGAATCAGTATGTGATATTGATGTCATACATATCTCCTTCAATCTGCTCTGAGATCAAGAAAGTGAATGAACGTTGACAGGATGACAGTTCCATGCCTTGAGTTCATTCGGGATATCAGTGACAAAGGAATTATACATTCACTGTAACACCATTCACGGATTGTAGGATGAAAGTTGTTCTCCAACTTTCTACTTTCACTTGGGTAGCAATGATGTGTGACTAGGCACCGCTCTTTGCTTGTGAAGTCATAAGTGTTATGGACTTTCACTGCCAATGTGAAATGGACCTGCAGGGTCACACACATAGGATTTAACCTGGAAGAGGAGTTTTGTCCACAAAGCAATGTTTAGATTGATTACTAAAGGAGTTTAGTAGTTCAATTAAACAATCAATCAGTCGATGGCTCATCATCATATGGTTCAAGGTGTTGGACGCATTGATTGGAGTATCGGATTGATTGAAATCGCATTTGACTTATTTTGCCCAACCTGTGCTCCCAACCGATCGGCTCATGTGATGAACCGGTCGGCTGAGGTTGCTGAACCGGTCAGCTGGAGTGTCCAGGCCGATTGGCTCATGCCCAGGTTGAAACGACCGGTTCAAGAGTTGAACCGATCAGCTCAACTGGTGCAACCGACCAGTTGGGAAAATCATGTCGGCAAGAATTTTCCTTTGGTTTCAAATTGCCCAATTCGATTGGGAATAACATTGGTATTCGATACCAATTGAGAACGAAACAAGGAAAGTCTTTTTGAGCCGGATTAGGACCATGAAACGATCGGTTCAGGGCACCAACCGATCGGTTGGAGTGCCCCAAACGATCGGCTCAGGTCCAACCGATCGGCTCAATGGCCGAACCGATCGGTTCAGTTGTGAACCGATCATTTCAAGTTGCGAACCGGTTGCTTTTTGTGGAAAATTCTCGAACCCTTCTACTCCTACTTTAGTCCTATATTTCCGAGCACAGAGAACCCTGTCCCATGACCCGCCTATATATATAGGGGTATTGGGGGCTTCTCAAAGTACAACTCAATGCAAGCCGGTTGCTTTGCGAAGTTGTCGTTCTCTCTGGTTTTGGTAACCGTGAGAGATCCCGAGCAAGTGCTTCCCGCAAAAGGGAGGTGCAGCAAGGGAAGGACAACTGCAGTTGCAACTGGTAGAAGGAGAGTGTGTTGGCGACTAGTACGTCAACAGGAGGGTGCGACTCCTTCCACTTCCTTGTGGGACAAGGAGAGTGGAGTTCCAGGTGGTCCGTGTGGACTACTACAGAGGCGGGAGGACACTGCCGCTCAGGAGGACAACTGTCATCCGACAATCCGGTAGGAGGAGGAGTCGTCAGTCCCGGTGCGACCAGGAGCTGCACAGACACCGTCCAAGACCGGAGTTAAAGACCGTGCATTGTGCGAGGTATTGTCGCCGAGCAAGCCTCGGGACAAGGTATGATTCCACAAACCATCCTTTCCTATTATATAGACGTTGACGCGTTTCCTCGGTATGGGTTGGGGGAGAATTTTTTTTGTTTCCGCTGCCTTCTCTGTCTCCCCTAAAACCCAACACTTCTCAGCTACCATAGCTGACACAAGACAAGTTGGAAGGATCTTTCTATCTCCCTGAAAGACCCATGTGTCACTTTCATCTGTGAACACAACTAGCCTGGACTCACAATCCAAGACAACCTTGTACCTTTCTAAGGTATCCATCCCACGAATTATATCAAACTCATGCATTTCAAGTGGTATAAGATCCACTTGAATGTGATGTTCAGAAAAGAAAAGAATGCAGGGAGAACAGACCTCCCACAACACTATAGATCCCATCAAAGGAGTTTCTAACTTCAAACTCTCTGCCCTATGACCAACTGTCATATTGCAGTCAAAATCACTCTTTGAGTGATGAAGGAATGCGTAGAACCAGGATAAATTAAAATAGATACAACACATGATGTAGACATATCAGAATAAAATAGTTCCATCTAACCTGTCACAACCCGAGGGTTGATTACTGCATCCGGTGGATTCATCGCATAGAATCTCACTGTCTCCTGTGGTTGATTCGGTGCTCGATTACTGGGCACCGACGATCCAGCTTGGGACACTTGTCCACGTCCTCTAGTGTCACTAGGAAACTGTCACCTTTGAGAACCTTGCTGACTTTGTCTCTGAGGTTGAGTCACACTTGCCTCTCTAGCTCTACAATCCTTCATCAAATGCCCCATTTTTCCACATGAAACAACTCCTAATCCCTGGCTGTGGTCTGGATGGTCCTGTAACCGACACATATGCTGAGTTGTGGGCTCCTTCTGGTGGTAAACTTCATCCTCTACCCCTATTTAACGTCCACTGTGTCTGGGTATTGAACCTTGGTGGTGCCATTGGTGCAGAAAACCTCGGTTTCTTGAAACGTTTGGATAAGGGTCCTTGAAACTGGGGGTACACCTTCTTGTCCTTAGTCTGTCTCTTCTCAGTCACAAACCTCTCTATCCGTCTAACAGACTCCACAAAAGTAGAAAATCTCTCCTGTTCTCCAGAGCAGACATAGGGGTGGTCAAATCAGCGTTTAACCCTTTCTCAAAATGTTGAATCCTTTCTTCATCTGTAGTTTCCATATGCGGACAGAACCGCAAAAGCTCCATGAACTTAGCCTCATACTCACTAATTTTCATTGGTCCTTGTCTTAACCTCTCAAACTGGGAGATCTTCTCATCAAGAAACGTCTTAGGAAAGTATTTATTGATGAATTATCATTGGAATACCTCCCATTCAATCTCCACACTAGGCCTCTTGCCCTCCTCTATGGTCCACTAGTGACAAGCACTACCTTTAAGAAGGTATACAGCATGTCTAACCTTCTCAGCTTCTGGGATGTTAAGGATTCTAAAGGCCTTCTCTAGTACAGTTAGCCACATGTCAGCATCTGCTGGGTCAGATGTCCCAGCATATTCTGTGGCTCCAACCCGGCGAAGTCGTTCAAATGTCTTGCCGACTCCCTGTCTTTCATCATGGGTAGGTGCCCTCAATGTAGGTATTGACATCCTATATGTCATGTGAGTCATGGAAGCCATAAACTGCCCAAACATGGCTTGAAAGGTTGGGTTCCCCATGTCAGCTTGATTGAACTAGGGTGGTTTAGGTACATGCTCCTCCCTTCCTTGGTCTCTTGCACCTCCTCCTGGTGCAGCTGCTACTTTTAGCAACATGTTCATCATGTGATCCAGACATCTTTAGTTCTTCTTCTCCTCCTATATGAGCAGAAGACACTATCAGATAGACTAGAAGACACTAGAATAGACTCAACAACCTTAGTCCTATGTCTCTGTAGACTCAGCGAACCTAGAGCTCTGATACCACTAAATTGTGGCGTACCAACTCACAAAATGAGATTAACTAATGCGGAAGCATATTATTAGTAGAGAAATTACTGAAAATCACTAGAAATTAAAACTTTTTACAAAGAGATCCATAAATTGTAAAACTCTTCCATAAAGAACAAAAGTAAGTTATTTACATTCTGGTTCATCAATACGTCTCTGTATCACATCATCTCGAGGGTCACAAGCATTAATTGCCCTATTAAAGTGTACATAAGCAGTATACAAAAATCTCGAGGCATCAAACCAAAATCTCAGATCAATATTAAACTAACTACTAACTCCTAGGACCTGAAAGTACAGAGACGACACATAGGACTCTCTATTTAAAGGACTTGACAGACAGTGTCTCCACCTGAGGATTACTGTTGTCCTTGTTGTTGCTACTGCTTCTGCTATTGTTCGCCCACTATAGGGTTTCTACCTTTTCCTCGACGTCTTCCTAAAAAGTTGAATCCCATGGGGGTGAGACAATTGAAAATTGTCCCAGCGGGAGTTATAACTCTCTGCCAGAAATATTGTTATTGCAGATAATAGAATAACACTAAGCAGAAGAATCATAAATATTCAACAATAGGTAAATAATTGACCAAACTATGTAGAGAAGTGTTCTCTATACAACTCATTTCAGTTTAACGTGATAAAGCAGTATGTCATTTATTCAATAAAGAATATGAAGAACATGTATATCATTTATCCAATTAAGACATAATAAGAAATGTATCATCAATCATTGATTCTCGTAATTGAACCCTAAGAAATTATGCTACATGACTGATTAAATTTTTCAAACATACTTAAGCCCTGACGAGATGAGGTATACCGCTCATACTCCAACCGACCATTGCAAAATCGAAATCGTTACCATACATAGGTCAACAGAAGAGCCGGATTTCCATGACCTCATCTACCTCAGTCAGTATGAGGACCAACTAGCACGACATCTCGTGTCTCTTCCAAATAGCTTTCCAGGGTATACTAGCAACTTCGCTATTAGAGTTACAGTAGCATGTTGTACTCTCTTCGCAATCGAGAGGTTTCATGTTTATCTCACATCGAATCGGCATTGACATCATCATTGGGAGATTAGTGATACATCCATCCCGACATATATAAATAATGAAGGATTGAGAGATTTAATTTTTATCCCACATCAATTCCTCCATTAGGGCGTAAGGATATTCGCGCCCGTAACCCCCACATACTCAAAAGTATGCCCTCTAGGAGTTCCCTTAGGAAAACCTATTTCACCATCACCAAACTACTGACGATGATGGATCTATGGTCAAGGCTCTACATGATATCATTTCACTTGATTATTTAAGTACATTATAGTATTCTTTTAGCATCAGACATGTTTTCAAACATAAGCCATTATAACAATTTGCTATAAAGAATGAATACTATTTCCATCAAGATTATTGGAATCTCAGTCCCTCATCATCTCATCATCATGGTTCAAGAATATGGGTGTTCAAACCCTTAGATCATCAGAATACTTATTACCACTTCAACTGGTAACTTAATGCCATCAGATAATCTGACAGTGTAAATATGATAATTGCAATGCAGGTATTTCACATGGCTCTTAAAGCCTAATAATCTCTTTTGTTACCTCTCATTAGGCAGCATAGCACATTATGGCTCACAAGGCTCATAAAGTACTTTCATCAAGTAAAGCATCATAGCTCAATTTTCCAAATGGTCAACTATGGTCAACACCCTCAAACGGTTTTGAAACCGTTTGCTCTCAATCGGTTTGATGTAACCGTTTACCCCCAAACAGTTTGAAACCGTTTGCTCCCAAACGGTTTGTTAAACCGATTGAACAACTATATTGAAACTGTTTGGCCTAACATTTTCTTGGGAAATGTGTCCAAGATGATGTCATCATCATCTTACTAAATGCATCCAAGAACAACTGTCGTTTTCATGGAAATTATAGCAATGAATCAAAAGAGTTCTGTTGGTAGTTTACACTAACGAGTTTCAATCATTAAAAATGATCTTTTACTCAACTAGCTATATCCCGCAAGTATACGAGAGTAGTTGTAGTCGAGGTCGAACACAAGGAGCGTTGGTTAGTTAGGCGTAAGAGTTATGATTTTCAATAATCTAGATCGTTGTATACAAGATGGCTGGATTAGAACAACTAAATTATAGATTTAAAACAAAACAGTAAATTATCACTTAAGAAAGGTTAAGATTCAGATTTGGAAGGATCTTAGACTTGGGATTTCACTATCACATCATAGCTTATATTAAAATATGAATTTAAACATGTTAATTAACTTGCAAAGGAGGTTTGTAGTCATCACTCACCTCCCGGTGAAGTGATGACGATTTTAACTCCATACATCACTCTCGTGTATGTATTTCATTTCAAATCACAAACCTTGCTCCTCAACATAATCCCAGCCACTCTCGCGGTCAAGGAAAAGTTGCCAAAAGAGTAACTCCATACTCTCAAACACATCTTCTCAGATTATGAAAGAAAGCATAAAACATGCAAGTATGATGGCCAATCACACAAACAAGAATTTCAGATCTGAAACAACTCTTGGAACATGCAAGAAACTAACATTTAGTACGAAATTCATATGTTCATACAAGCTATGACATGGGAGTTACTCTCCCATGTCTAAGATTTGGATTCTACTCGTCCATGATTATGTATTGCAGAAATGCTACAGAATTTTCAGAGTTTAACATGGTTTAGAGAAGGAAATCTAGGAGAATTGAAAGTGTAACACAAGAGAAGTAGAATTCCATCTTGGGGATGAAATTCCACTCCTAAAGCTGCTTCAAAACGAACTGGCTCCTCTCCCGAGAAGTTGCACGAAGTTGGGGAAGCTTGGCTGCACTTTGGAGAAGACAATGGAGAAGAAGAGAAGAAGAAATGGACTCCTTTCCCAAGAAACCACCCTTGATCTCCTCAAAATCACCCTCCTCTGCTCTAGACTTGCTCTGGGATGAGAGAACTTCCGCAAATGACCGTCCGTAACCGCCCATTAAGTTCCCCCTTCGTTTTAAACAAAAACTCATATTTTACAAAATGCTGAAACTGCCAGGTGCACGGCGTGCACTTTGGAAATGCACGCCGTGCAACTTTCCAGAACTTTAAATCTGCTCGATGCTCCAGGTGCACGGCGTGCACTTTAAAGTGCACGGCGTGCACTTCACTGTTCTGGGCTGTTGTGTATTTTGCTCATAACTTTCAGTGTGTAGGTCCGATTTACATGCCGTAAAAAGTGGTATTTGCGTAATTTCGAACCCCAAAACATGTAGATATTTGAGGAGTGATCCAATAAGAGATAATATGATATATTCCTCATAATTTCATTGCAATATGTAGTACCTACAATCCAAACCATGAGACAAGTAAGAATAGATAAAAATATAGAATCTAGCATGAATGAGAGTGATAATTGAGTCAAAACAATAGGGATATGCAACCAAACATGATCCAAAAGATGATATAATTTGTGCACATCAAATCCCCCTAAGCTTAAACTATTGCTTGTCCTCAAGCAAAAATAGCATAGAAACACAAATGAAGGAATTGTCAAGCTCATGCATAGATCAAATGAAATGAAAGATGTGTATAAGACCAAACCAACCATGATCAACATGTTTATACTCATAGCCATCCATTCAACTTAAACACCCAAGAAAGAGATTTTTAGTTTAGCAGGGGTGGTCACAATTAAATGAATCAATCAATTAAACAACACTAAGTAAAATTTGGATGGCCAAGCCAAGTAATTAGTGGATGTGCAACTCAAACTCTCAACTATTAAGGATACAAAAGATGAAATATTAGTTAAAATTAACAATTTTAGTTGTACTCTCCTTCTTTCCAAAAAATGATATGACAATGGATTATGGGTTCCGACACTTGGCTGCTAATGTAGGCTTATGCACACGTGAAGTGTCGGTTGGGGTATTTACCCTCTTTTAAGACATATCACCTAACCATCATGGCCAGATCGGACTTACACTAGGCTAGCATGATATGTGGGCAGTGTAGCCATCTTTTATGGGGTATAAATATGAGACAAGCCAAAAGAAATTTTAAAATTTTCCAAAACATAGGAGAGTCAACTAAATTGCAACATCAGCTAGATTTCATTCATTTGTTTTGAAATTTTTTCATTGAAAGAGTGGTTGAAAATGCACTAAGAGCTTGGCAAGGGCATCTCGTATTCCAAATGATGTTGTAAAGTTGATTTACTCACAAAAATTGAAACCATTACATGTTTTAAGCAATCAAGGATGTGAAAGATGAATGTTCATGCTAGAAGCATAAACCAAGGTTAAGCACATGTTGATGGCCAAAATGTTTCATTTGATTAATGCATGCCTTTTACAATTTCTCCAAATGATATTTCTCATCAAAAGAGGACAAATAGTTAAGCATAGAAGTTCTATCCACATATAAAAGATAAACCTCATATCATACTAGATTTGCCACAAGAAGAGCAGAATTGAAAACAAGAGACTGAAATGTGAACACAAAACAAAAGAAAATGACAAGAAGCAAATAACATGAAAGGGAAAAACGAAAAGAACTAGGTTACCATCCGGTTGCTCCCCCCTAAGCTAGAAATCTGCAGTGTCCTCACTGCATAAATCAAACTAAAAAGGTTGCAACCGGGTACCTCATCATGGTGGAAACATCAAAGTCCATGGAGGACCGGTGCTCTGATTTGCAGCTGGAAATTGTTGTGCTAAAGATTGATGCCTCCTTGCAAATATGTCCTTGATTTGGGGCAAGCGAAAGCACCTATGAGCTGCAGCAAGAATAGTCTTTTGTATACCAATACTATTTGTCTTTTCATTCTCCTTTGAAGAATCATCAAAATATGAGCCGGGAAGAGTGTTCTCATTATAAAGCAATGTGTCATCTAGAGTGTGAGGAGGAAAGACATGTGGCTTGCTTGAAGAATCAACATGTAGAGCATGTGTTGTAGCTTTCTCCCCTTTAGTTGCAACTTCATAATCATCATGGATATCAACATCATCATACTTTAAAGGATATACCTCTATAACAACTCTATTCTTCAATGTCACAGGCCTGAAATATGTAGGATTCATCTCCGGTGGACTAGGCAAGAAAGGTGGAAATGCTTCTTTGCTAAAAAGAGCTTGTTGGGTAATTTGTTTCTCCAAGATGTGTGCATGAGTGGTAATATCGTCCACCTTAGAAGAGAGTTGGAAAATGGCACCCTTCATTGATTGTCTTTGTTGATGGAACTCCTCATTTTGCTGCATTTGAGTTGAAATAAATGTTGCAAGCATGGACTCTAATCTAGAAGTTACTTGTGGTTGTTGTGGCTGAATGAAATTTGGGTTTGCATTGATGTAGAAGTCCGGTGGAGTGTAGCCCATTGGAGAATAAATAGAAGAAGCATAACATGTAGAAGATGAGTGTCCAAGCAACCCACATGAATCACAAATAATATTGGCTGCTTGAAATGGCTGTGTGCTTAGCTTATCAAACCTTTGTGATAAAGTGTCTATCTTTGCTGCAATTATGTCTATAGCACCAATCGTGTGATCTTCCCTTTGCTTTCTGAAAGTAGTATGTGAACAGGATGGGTGGTAGCTTGTAGCCGGACTCCATTGGCAATGATTTGCTGCCATATCTTCAATAATAGCATAGGCTTCTCTATAAGATTTGTTCATTAGAGCTCCATTTGCAGCTGCATCAATAGACATCCTTGTATTGTAGCACAAACCATTATAGAAAGATTGCAATAGAAGCCAATTGCTTAGACCATGATGTGGACAAAGATGTTGAAGATCTTTGAACCTCTCCCATGTATCATACAAGGTCTCTCCATCCCTTTGAGAATAATTGATGAGTTGACTCCTTAGCTGCAAAGTTTTGCTAGGTGGAAAATATCTTGCCAAAAAGACTTTTAGAAGCTCCTCCCAAGTGTTGATTGACTTCTTTGGCAAAGTATAGAGCCATGCCTTGGCTCTATCTTTAAGAGAGAATGGAAAAAGGATTAGGCGTATCCCATCAGTAGGAACACCATATATCTTTATGGTGCTTAGCAACTGTAGAAATTCAGCAATGTGGAGGTTTGGATCCTCCATTGGTGTCCCTCCAAATGCATTCAGCTGTAGCAATTGTATGATGGTTGGGCTGATAGAAAACTCCTTTGCCTCAAATTTTGAAATATTAATAGGCCCACTCATGTGCATTGCAGCTGTACCAAAGTAGTTCTTAAGAGGAAGATCATCCTCCTTGATTAGTTCTTCATGTGGATATGGAGGATTAGGTGGATGTGGCATAGATGGTGGTGGTGTATGTTGTATGGATGTTGGTGGTGAATATGAGGGTGTGGAAGAATGTGGTATGGGTGTTGGTGGTATATATGATGGCGGTGAATTAGGTGTGATTGATGGTGGTATGGATGTAGGTGGCATGGGTGAATGTTGTTTATATGGTGGTGAAATGGATGATGGTTGTGTGGGTTGTGATTCCTCCATACATGTTTGGGTTTCACTCCTTCTTGCTCCATGAGGGCTGCAAACAGTGTGTTCATTTTCTGAATGTAGAGATATGCACGGTTCAAGGATCTTTTTATGAACACCCCATATGCTCCTATAAATAAACAAGGTGAGTGAGATACAAAAACAAACATGGAAGATACAACAAATTATGATGATCATGATGAATTATGATTTATGGATATGATGGTGGATATGAAGGATGTGATCTAGTCTCATTTACTTATCAAAAACTCTTACTCTAACAGGAATACCGATGCTCCCCGGCAACGGCGCCAAAAACTTGTTGGTAGTTTACACTAACGAGTTTCAATCATTAAAAATGATCTTTTACTCAACTAGCTATATCCCGCAAGTATACGAGAGTAGTTGTAGTCGAGGTCGAACACAAGGAGCGTTGGTTAGTTAGGCGCAAGAGTTATGATTTTCAATAATCTAGATCGTTGTATACAAGATGGCTGGATTAGAACAACTAAATTATAGATTTAAAACAAAACAGTAAATTATCACTTAAGAAAGGTTAAGATTCAGATTTGGAAGGATCTTAGACTTGGGATTTCACTATCACATCATAGCTTATATTAAAATATGAATTTAAACATGTTAATTAACTTGCAAAGGAGGTTTGTAGTCATCACTCACCTCCCGGTGAAGTGATGACGATTTTAACTCCATACATCACTCTCGTGTATGTATTTCATTTCAAATCACAAACCTTGCTCCTCAACATAATCCCAGCCACTCTCGCGGTCAAGGAAAAGTTGCCAAAAGAGTAACTCCATACTCTCAAACACATCTTCTCAGATTATGAAAGAAAGCATAAAACATGCAAGTATGATGGCCAATCACACAAACAAGAATTTCAGATCTGAAACAACTCTTGGAACATGCAAGAAACTAACATTTAGTACGAAATTCATATGTTCATACAAGCTATGATATGGGAGTTACTCTCCCATGTCTAAGATTTGGATTCTACTCGTCCATGATTATGTATTGCAGAAATGCTACAAAATTTTCAGAGTTTAACATGGTTTAGAGAAGGAAATCTAGGAGAATTGAAAGTGTAACACAAGAGAAGTAGAATTCCGTCTTGGGGATGAAATTCCACTCCTAAAGCTGCTTCAAAACGAACTGGCTCCTCTCCCGAGAAGTTGCACGAAGTTGGGGAAGCTTGGCTGCACTTTGGAGAAGACAATGGAGAAGAAGAGAAGAAGAAATGGACTCCTTTCCCAAGAAACCACCCTTGATCTCCTCAAAATCACCCTCCTCTGCTCTAGACTTGCTCTGGGATGAGAGAACTTCCGCAAATGACCGTCCGTAACCGCCCATTAAGTTCCCCCTTCGTTTTAAACAAAAACTCGTATTTTACAAAATGCTGAAACTGCCAGGTGCACGGCGTGCACTTTGGAAATGCACGCCGTGCAACTTTCCAGAACTTTAAATCTGCTCGATGCTCCAGGTGCACGGCGTGCACTTTAAAGTGCACGGCGTGCACTTCACTGTTCTGGGCTGTTGTGTATTTTGCTCATAACTTTCAGTGTGTAGGTCCGATTTACATGCCGTAAAAAGTGGTATTTGCGTAATTTCGAACCCCAAAACATGTAGATACTTGAGGAGTGATCCAATAAGAGATAATATGATATATTACTCATAATTTCATTGCAATATGTAGTACCTACAATCCAAACCATGAGACAAGTAAGAATAGATAAAAATATAGAATCTAGCATGAATGAGAGTGATAATTGAGTCAAAACAATAGGGATATGCAACCAAACATGATCCAAAAGATGATATAATTTGTGCACATCAAGTTCCAAATAGAAGAAAATAATTAACAATTATTGAAGAATGGAATGCAATATCAATGTTTAAGGGTTTAAGTTATAAAACCCGCCTCAAAATCTGATTCCAAGCTCCAAGATCCACGGCTCTAATGGTGGATGAAGCTCCAACAACTGGCCAAGGTTCGTTCTTGAGCTTTTGGATGAAAAAGTTGACTAGGATTGGAAATCGAGTGAAGAAAGCAAAGAATCAAGCATTGATTTTGGGTTTTCACCATGAATCCAAGGTGGAAGATGATAAAAAGCTTACCAATAGGTTAGAGTCATCCTTCTCCTGTTCCCGATATCTCCCGTGGTCGGCCAAGGAAAAATGAGAAAAGAAATTCCAAGAAAAGATCCTTAAGTGGGTAGGAAAAGAGTTATGTATAAGGAATTTCAAGGAAAGAGAAAATAAAATTAATTCATTTTAATTCCAAAATTATTTCCACCACTTCCCCCTCTATTCCTTGGCCACGAATCCACCTTCATTATCTTGCAAAACCTCTTCATTATACAAGTATTAAAGGAAAAGAAATTAAGCACCTTAATGAATTTTATACTAATATCCAACTTTTAGTGGATATTACTTTTTATTATGTTAATGTGAGTGGGCTTCCACTCAACCAAGATATTTTCGTGCCATAGAAAGGCACAAGCTCGTCCAACACTTTGAAAAATCATCCTTCAACTTTTGGTTGAAGGGATCCTCAATTAATTTATTTCTTTTTGCATTAAATCAAATTAAAGTTCCATTTATGCTTAGATCTTGATTATTTTAATATCAAGATTCTCTCTCCTCCAAGATAATTCAAATGAGGCACCCCTATCATTTTCTTTGATCACCTTGATGCCAAGAAACATTAGGTACCCTCTAGAGGTGGTATATTTCATATTGAACCCTAGGTTTTTGGTAAATTGCACATTACACCAAAACTAGGTTTTAATGCTCAAAGATTGTCCAACAAGCTCTATCTTGGTCCCCAAGCTTGTGGAAACCATACCACTACATCATATTCATTCTTATGATGTCTCAACATCAGAGGAACATTTTATCATGTGCAATTTGCAAGTTAACCCCTCAACTTGGGTAATTTGCACTTTAGTCCAGAATTAACAAAACAATGTTTCAACATTATACAAAAAGGACTGAAAATGAAATATAAGTTCATCTTGAGCCTTAATTACTTTTCAAAGGATAAGTGCAAGCATATAATCAACTTTATTAAGAAAAACACCTAGGGTTATAACATAACCCAGGTCAGGGATGTTACAACTAGAGAATGGGGATACAACTTCGGTTATATTTGTAAGAGAAACTGATTGTGTTACTTTTACTGTCAGTTCAATGTCAACAACCGTCAGAATAGAATCACTAGGTTGTGAGATTCATCATCGATCTTTGGCACACAACTGACGATGAATGTACTTGATTTTTTGGTGGTTTTTATTTAGCAATTGATGAGAAATATCTTTCATTGTTAGTTTTGTTTACAATCGATGGGGGTATGTCTTACTTAACCTATGAGAAACCCCTCTTTTCCCGCTTCCCCTGCTAGAATTTCTCTTGATACACTACTCTGATGATTTCCCTCTTTTGCCCCTCCGCCACACTTCCTTCCCTATATTTCTTCTTCAGACCTCGCCAACCAGCAGAGCCCACCTCTAGAGCCTCTATCGTCGTTGGAGCTCAAAGCTCCCATCATTTGTAGCTCCTCTGGCTCCACCTACTCCTCTGGTTCCTCCTACTCTGACACTCCTCTAGCTCCTCTTGCTCCTTCCCGACTAGAGCATCCTTAATCATTTCTTTCTTAGTTGCTAGAAGAAGAGGTATCCCCTTCTTCCTCTCCTACTCCTTCACCTCTCATCCTTCCCCTTCTCCTCCTTCTCCTGCTCAGTTTTTTCTCAATTGGGTTGATAAATAAGTAACATTAAAAATTGTTATGAATGTTACTATGGATGAATGTTAGGGTTGAAAAAAATTGTGATAAATGTTAGGGTTGATAAAAATTGTGATAAATGAATATAAATGTTACTATGGATAAAAGAGTGCATTGTTTGTTATGAAACTTTTGTTGAAGCTTCCTTTATTATTTATGTTATGTTCATCTTTTATTGTTAGTATTTTGAATGTTAGTATGGATAAATAATCATATCTTGGAATTAATACATTAAAGTTGACATGACTTTCTCTAGATTAACTTGATTTACATAAAAAATAATATAGATTTACCTAATTAAAACTAAACCCTAATCTTCTAACTAGTAAACAATTTTTTTGTAAAACCTAACCCATATAGTGCATTGTTTATTGTAAGCAATTCGAATGTTAGTATGGATAAGTGATCAAGTATAGGATCCAAGGCACTAAAATTGATATGAATTGCTATAAGTTAATTTTATTTACATTAAAATTGATATAAATTTATTTTATTAATCCTAAACCCTAAACTTCTAAAAAGTAAACTCTAACTTGTAATCCCTAATCCCTATACTCTATTGGCCTAGAAACTCATCAGAGACTTACTCATTAGGAGTAAACCTTGGATAGTCCCCAGTTTGGGACTGTTCTTGAACACTTCATCTCACATAGGATGTAAGTGTATAATGTGTGTCCGATTTCAATAAATACCGACAACATTTTCCCTTTTTTCTCTGGGTACATATGTAGGTGGGTATTTGCCCATCTACATCGGTGTACTTGGAGAACTGTGGGGAAATTCTACAAAAATTTATTGTGATAAAATACACATTATACACTTACTAATGAGATGAATTGCTAAGAATGGGATAAGTGGTACACATTCATGAATCTAAATGCTACTAGATGATTAGGGCTTAATTATTCAGACATATTTTCCCCCTAAAACTAACTTACTAGCTAGTACCTGATGAGCTACTCATCTCCCATCTGATCATATAGAAATGGATCAATCATGGACGTTGATACCAAATCGTTACACTTGGGAGTTTATTAATGGTCTCTATGAGTTTGTAAGATTTGCAAAGGAATAACATAGAAAACAACCTAGAGATAGTTTTTATTTCCCATGTAGGCATTGTAGCAACAACTTGAAAGTTGACACTGTTGACACGATCAAAGATCATGTGATGTGTAATGGGATTGTATAGGGCTATACAGAATAGTACTCTCATGGAGAGATTCTTTATATGAGATCGCAAGATGTGGGTAGTGGTAGTTGTGTCCAAGAAGAAATGGTTGACGATGTTGATGAGAAAGAACCAATTCTAACAGACATGGTTGATGCGATGCTAGACACTTGTAGGGTAAATGTTACAGACCCACCTCCCTTATTTAGAAACATTATGCGTGATGTTGAGAAATAGTTATACTGAGGTTGTACTAAGTTTACAAAGTTGAGTGTTGTGTTGAGATTGTATATTCTGAAGCCTAATATAGATGGAGTGACAAAAGCTTCACTCTATTGTTGTCTTTGTTGAAATATATTCTCCCTAAAGACAACAAGCTTCCAAACTCAACATACACAATGAAAAAGATGTTGTTCCCAATGGGAATGGAGGCTAAGAAGATACGTGCATGCCCGAATGACTGTGTTGTTTCAAAAGGACTATATCGATATGAAAGAATGTATGAAATGTGGGGTGTCTAGGTACAAAACATCGGCATTGGTTAAGACCAAAATTGATTCTCCTTCCAAGGTGATGTGGTGTCTGCCTATAATATCCAAGTTTCAATGCTTGTTTTCTAATATCATCGATGCATAAAATTTATCTTGGCATGCAGAGATAAAGAAAATAAACAATCGTATGCTACGACAAGCATGTGATTCCCCGCAATGGAAGAAGATTGATTTATTATATCCTGGATTTGGCAAAGAAGTCAGGAATTTAAGACTTGGACTTTGTATTGAAGGGGTGAATCCTTATGGAACATTAAGCAACCAACATAGTACTTGGCATGTCATGTTTGTTGTATACAATCTTCCTCCGTGGTTGTCTATGAAGAATAAGTATGTCATGTTGTCATTATTGATATTAGACCCCAAACAACCTGGCAATAATATTGATGTTTACCTTGAACCTCTAATTGATGACCTAAAGAAACTATGGGGAGAAGTTGTAATGACTTATGATGCTTTGTGTCAAGCGTGCTATGCTATTTTACACTATTCATGAATTTTCTACTTATGGGAACTTGTCTGGCTACAGTGTCAAAGGATCCAAGGCATGTCCTTTATGTGTGGAAAATAAAGATTCTATCAGACTAAAACATGGTGATAAGACTATATATCTTGGTCTTGAAGGTTTCTGCCAAAGGTGCATCCTTACCGAAAGTTGCACAAAACATTCAATGGATCAACTAAGGAACCACTACTACAGAAATGGCTTATAACGTCAGATTTATAGGCATCGGTTGTATACAACAAACTAAAGCCTAAACCATAAAGCGTCAGTTATATATATAAACTGACATCTATCTATGACGAGCAACCAGACATGGGTATCAGACATGGGTATCTCTTTCTATTTAGCGTCAGTTCCTTAATAAGCAACCGATGCCTAAAATTGACCGCCAAATCCAAATTTTCTAGTGAAAAACATTACCTCCAAAATTTAACATACAACGTCGGTTTTTAAAATAGAAACCGACGAATAAAGGTTTTCCACGTGATAGAAATCTGGGCCATTGTTATCGTCGGTTATCATACGAAAACCGACGTCGATGTTGTGGGCCCCAATCTCCAAAACCACGATATAAACTCAGCGAATCGTTCGATTAGTTGCGGAATATGAAAAATTACTGGAAATTTAAAACTTTTTGAGACAAGATCTTGAAATCATAAAACTCCTTTTATAAGAAACAAAGTAAACAGTTTATATCTCTGTTAAGCCACTTCTTGAGTAGTTATATACAACATGATTCAAAAATCTCAAGAGACAAAACCAAAATCTCAAACCACTAACTCCTAGGACCTGAGAGTACAGAGACGGCATAGGACTATCTAACAACATGACTCAGCAGTCAGTATCTCCACCAGAGATTCACTGCTGCCCCTGGTATTATTGTTGCTGTTGTTGCTCATCCTTAAACGGGAACCTTCGTCTTCGAAGACCACCTAAAAAGTTGAAATCTACGGAGTGAGACAATGTATAAATTGTCCCAGCGAGAGTTATAACTCTCAACTAGAAGCTTTATTATAACATTAAGGAATATCATAGACAAGGTAACTTAAATTATGCAACAGCAGGTTTAATAACAAGTGAAGCAACTTCTACTTAAGCAGTCATGTCTTTGAAGCATATAAAGAACATGTATACAAAATATCTGAACAGATTATTAATGTAATCAATGTAACACCAAACATTGTTCCTCATAGTTCAACCTAAGAAGATATGTTACTCGGTTGATTATGTTTTACAAACATTATTATGCCCTGCGGAGATGAGGTATACCGCTCATACTCCAACTGATCACTAGTAAGTCGCACCGGTATCATACATAGGTCATCAAAAGAGTCGGATTCTTATGACCTCATCTTCCTCAGTCAGTAAGAGGATTGTTTACAAAACATCTTGGGTCTCTGCTGTTATAGCTTACTAGGGTAATCTGGTCCTTCACTATTTTAGAGTTATAGTGGCGTTATGTACTCTCTTCATCATCGAAAGATTTCTTGTTTATCTCTCATCGATGCGGTATTTGTGTTTTCTTTGGGAGATTTGTGGTACATCTCTTGGTATGGATTTGTAGAGAAGGGTTGATGGATTGTGATATATCTACATCAATTCCTACACTAGGATGTAAGGATTTATGCATCCATTTCCCCCACATACTCAAAAGTATGTGATCCAGGAGTTCCCTTGGGAAAACCTGTTTCACCATCATTTGGTCTCTGACAATGATGGATCTATGATCAGGGCTCTACATAGTATGATTGTACTTGATTAGTTAGGTACATTTCTGTATTCTTTTAATATCATACATGTTCTCAAACATTAATCATTAGCATAGCAGCTATGAAAGTATAATACTTAAATGTAACAAGTCTAACTTACATCAATTATCATTTCTCAATCATCTCATCACAAGTCATCTGTTAAGCATGACCTTGATGATACTCATGGCTCTCATAGCCTAACAATCTCATAAGATGCCACTTTCTAGGTAACAGGGTATTTCACTATTCATAAAGTTAATAACATGCTTTCAATGAATATGAAATCATCATCCTTACATGGATATGATCATCCTTATATAAAAACATGCTTGGTTAATTTAACTGATAACAGTAAACAATTCATTTCAAAGAAATTGTACCTTCCTACTCTTACAAGAGTTAGGTTCCCTGAATCTCATCAATTAGGGTTATTCATTTCCTTTGCTTATGATTAGGAATCTTGATTCCTCATCTCATACTTCAATCATGAAGATTCATGCTTAAAAGCATAACTTGGACATAGGGTTTTACCCTATTCAATTAAGGCTATTGAAATCCCTTTATCTTATAAGGCATCATATTTGTAGTATGTTCACATAGTTTCATACCTAAAAGCATGACACAGGACTAAGGTTAACATACCCCATCCTTCATTATTTAATATTTCCTATTCATATTATGAGTCTAACTCTAGTATGCAACTCTACCATCCTTGGAAGCATACTAGGATATGATGAGTATCTACCTTTAATTTCAACATTTATCGAACATCATAAAGATTATCAATTCTAAGTATCAATCTGTTTCTCCTTTATATCATACTCTATACTTATTAAGTATATGAATTCATTGTGCCCCTATCATAGCTAATTCCCTCTTAAATCTTTTTAAAAGGTACAGAGGTTTAAACATTGTTGATGTAGGATAACTCATTTTGTAAGATTGATTTAACTATACCTCACTTAAATGCATTACCTTGTAGACATTTCCAGGATTTCATAATTGCCAGGTCATAAACTAGGCTCACTATTCATCCCACTAGGATTTCCATATTTTCATTTCCAATTTAGGGGTTCTCATTCATATCACATCTCCTCTGGATTCAATTTATTGAACTCTTAGCTCACAAGGCATAAAGATTCCTCATATTACAACTTATAATTAGGGTTTCATACTCAAAGGCATAACCCTGAATTACTACCTTTATCAGATCACCCTAAATTAGGGTTTACTATTCACAATATATTTTATTACCCTAGAATAAGGGTTTACTATACACTCCTTGGTGAATTCAACTCATAACATCATCATGTATGAGAAACATCATCATTAAAGCCCTCATATAAAATTAAGATTCATCAATTATCATAATTAGGGTTTCCATGATCTCACATAGGTGGATCATACCCTAATCATGCACATTCATATGTATTAAAGGTACTTTACTTGAATTTCAACCATAAAAGGTACTTTCTCTCTCCTTTCACTAGTAGATGGTGATTACACCACTCTAGATTAGGTTGGGTTAAGTCCTCATTGACTAACATAAGCCATGTCACCACTAACATGTCATTAGGGTTTGATTAAAACAAGGTATCCTTTGATTTAACCCTTCAAGGGCATTTTGGTAAAGTACACCATTGATCACCATCATGGGTCAATTCATTAGTCACTTAGTCCCTTAATGTCCTAAGGTACCATTAGACTTTAGGTTAAACCACCATTGAACCAATTACACCTTCAAATAATTAAGTATAAACAACCTTGAAAGTCTCCAATCGGTTACACATATTCAACCTCCAAACGGTTTGAAACCGTTTGGATGTGTTGACCGTTTGCTAGGTTTGACTCCAAGACCGCATGACACCCAAGGTCGTTTGCCCTCGAACGGTCTTAAGACCGTTTGGTTGCATTGACCGTTTGGGGAGAGTTGACCTCCAAACTGTTTGAGCTTATGCGGTTTGAAACTGTTTGATCAAAACGACTTGAGATCGATTGGTCCAAACGACCTTGAGATCGTTTGAACCCAAACGGTCTTGAGACCGTTTGGCCTCAAACGGTCTTGAGATCGTTTGGATCCAAATGGTCTTGAGACTGTTTGGTCCAAATGGGCTCAAACCGTTTGGACCTCCAAAGTGGTTCAAAAGTTGTAATTAGTCATGGATATGTATGTTGAAGCCCTCAATTGGTCAATTCCATGACAACCACTTATAAATTGAGTCAAATAGGATTAGCCTTAATTAATTGGATATCAAATTGACCCTCAATTGAAAACCAATTAGGGTTAATTCTAACTGAAATAGGGTTTCCAATCGGATGGTCATCAATGTTCAACAATGTGAGTCAATTCGAGGTTGAACCCATCAATTGACCTCCAATTGGGCCCAAACATGGCGCAAATGGTCTTGAGATCATTTAGACACCCTCCAAACGGTCCTGAGACTGTTTTCCCAAAGTTTGACCAAAAACTAAGTCGGTTGGATAAGGGTTGAACCCTAATTAGGTCTAAAATCAGCAATTTTATCAATTCTTCAACTTATTGCAATTGGACCCTCAATTCATCAAATTAGCTCAACCCTAGACTTTCAAACGGTCTTGGGTTGTCACCAAACAGTCCTGAGACCGTTTCTATGAATCCCCAAACGGTCTTGAGACCGTTTGGGTCCTTCAACCCAAAACTCAACAAGATCTTTACTTGAAATCAGCAATTTCAACCCGATTAGGATTAGGGTGTTGAAGTGCCTTCAACTCTCAATTGGTTAAGAATTAGATTATGATTCTTTATAGGAATGAAATTCAATATGTTACCAACAGACCCTCAAATGTTCTTTCCTTGTTCAACCCTATCAAACGGTCTTGATACCGTTTTGATCCAAACGATCTTGCAAGATCGTTTGAGATCAAACGGTTTGAGATCGTTTGACCTTAAACGGTTTGAGACCGTTTGACCTTAAACGGTTTGCAACCGTTTGTACCAAAAGGGTCCAAGGTCGGTTGATAAAGCTTCCTAGGAATTCACGCCCATCATCTTCAACCTCTGCTCAGGTCGGTTACTCCACCGTTTTACTTGCAAAAGTGCAAGGAAGAAGGGAGGTAGAATAAGAACTAAACTTAAATTGCAAGAACATGCATATGCATAATAAAGCAAGGAGTTTAGAGTTATAAAACCCACCTCAAACGTTGTTCCTAGAGCTCCAAGCTTCCCAGCTTCAAGCCTATAATGGAATCTTGAGCTCCACAACTCGGCCAGAGGTGATTCTCCAAGGGAAAGATGGGGATGATCGGCTAGAACAAATAATCTAAGTAAATTAACAATAGAACCAACCTTATATGATGAATTCATCCAAGAATCCGAGCTAGAAGATGGTTCCTACTCACCTTAGAACTACTTGTTCGTCTCCCTGAAGTCCAGAGCTCTTCCTTGGCCTTTTTGAGAAAGATGAGAAGTGAAGAGGTGAAAAGATACGTTTAGTTGGTTTGCAAGGGAACTAGGCTTATATACCTTAGGCTATTTTCCACCTTAAGGACCTATAGAACATGGAATTCTCATCCAAGTCCCTCCTTATTTCTAAGGCACGTCCAAGACATCAAAGCTTATGCAAAGCCCATCTAAACGCAATATCTAAGGGTAAAGAAAGCCATCTTTCAACTAGAAAAGATATATGAAGGGTCTTCATGCTCATACTAGGTGAAACTACTACAAAGATCATTCTTTTTATCTGATTACTTCATTGGTGTGCTCCTTTCATCATTTCTACTCTAAATGATGTCAAGAGTCATACTAGATGTTCTAGAAGATGTATTTTACAAGTTGCTCCCCATAATTTGGGTAAATTGCACTTTACTCCAAAATTAGGGTTTTTAAGCATAAGGATCATTCCACAAGCTGCATCTTGATGCCCAGGCTTGGGAAATCCATTATACTTCATCATATTAATTCTTATGTTGTCTCAACATTAAAGGAACATATAAACATGTGTAATTTGCAAGTTAACCCCTCTGATTGGGTAAATTGCACATAGGTCCATGTATGCAAAACAATACTACAACATTGTTCATAGGGGACAAAAATGGAAACATATGTCCCATAGGAGCTTTAATTACATACTAAAGGATAATACAAACATCTAATTTCATATTTAGGCAAAACACCTAGGGTTAGCTCATAACCCAGGTCAGGGGTGTTACAAATCATAAACCCCTAACAAGGATTTCGTCCCCGAAATCTCAGGAAGAAAAGGGGAAAGCAGATATTGTTTCAGCATTACATTATTACATCCTTAGGTAACATTCCATTTTTAGGGAGATGTTATAGAATTTTGATCAACATTCCTTAAGATCAAATTCAAGCTCTGATATTTATTTGAGACCATATAAGTGTCTTTGCACCCTGAGTGTATCATCACATTAGGTAATCAGCATACTAACTTCCTTTATTATATGTATTAACTATCTCATCAGTTATACATTCTTATCATAAAGAAAAGTTTTCTTGTCAAACAAGGATTTATTTAACAGATATTCTGGAGGAGGATATATTTATTTAAGAACATAAACCCCTAACAAGGGATGTTCTTAACATTCTTACTTTGGTATTAATTATTTGTGTTATCAACACTTTATATCTCTTTCTTCCTTTTATCATGGGATATTGCTTATTACATATATTCTTTCAACCTTTACTAGTCAGGGTTGACCTTCCTTATTCTCATATTTCTTATCTTATGATACTCTTTAGGTTGTTTCAGATTGACTACTTTATCAGAGTAATCAAAAGATAACAATCTAAGAGTTTCCATATTTACTTTATCATCAGTAATTGTATACCTGGCCAGGGTATATAATTACTGAGGTAAGAAAATATGCACTTGTATACTACCATGTTCCTTCTCTTTTCTCATCATTACAAGCATAAGTATTAACTTTACTGAATTCTATATCCAGATCAACTCTTTAATACCTTATCTTCTTATAGAAGTAAGCATGTAACATGAAACATCTATCAGATGCAACATTAAAAGCCTTTATGACACCAATCAAGGAAAGTTTAATCAATTACACTTTAAATTTTATCCAAAAGATCATAAAGAGATTTATAAGAAATTCCATTTATCTTGTCTAACCTATCATGGCTCAAGGATTATATCAAATCCTTGCATATCAAGTGGTATAAGGTCCGCTTGAATGCGATGATTAGAAAAGAAGAGGATGCAGGGAGAGCATACCTCCTGCAAAACGGCAGACCCACTCAATGGAGTCTCCAACAACAAACTATCTGCCCTATGACTGACTGTCATATTGCAGTTACGGATCACTCTTCGAGTGATAAAAGAGTGCATAGCACCCAGGTCAATCAGAACAGATACTACACATGATTTAGACATATCAGAATATAAAAGTTTCATCTGACCTGCCACAACCCGTGGATCGACCACTGCATCAGGTGGGTTCATAGCATAGAACCTCATTGTCGCCTGTGGTTGATTTGGTGCAGATGATCTAGCTTGGGACGCTTGTCCACGTCCTCGAGCTGCTCCTTGAGATTTCCTTCTCTGTGATCCCTATTGACCTTGTCTCGGAGGCTGTGTCACATTGACAGGCTTAGATCGACAATCCTTCATCAAATGCCCCACCTTACCACAGTTGTAGCAGCTTCTCTCCAGTTGTTGTGGTCTAAAGGGCTCCTTACCCTTTCTGGATAACCATTGCCTTGGTGTACTAGGTCCTGGTTGTGTTGGTGACACCAGAAATTTCTTCCTTCTGGAACTACCAGGCCTCTGCTTCTGGGTTTGGATAGGCCTTTTCTCAATTCTTCCTTTATATTTCCTTTCTGGACAATTAGGTCTGATATGTCCAGGCCTCCTACAATTATGACAGGTCCTGGTCTCTGGCTGTATTCTAATCCCTACATTACTGTGGACTGATTCATCAAGCTGAGGTTAAGCATAAGCTTGCTCTGAGTTCAAAGCTTCATCATTTACTTCTGCTTCAACCTGCTGCTGAGGGTTACATATTCTATGGATATCCAAAACATCATCATTAGGAGCTGGTAATCTGGGTTGTATTGCTAGTGTTTGATCCACTAGATACATCATGGTTGTCTTAAATTCTCCAACAGTGATTCCTAAGGAAGGATTCCTTATCATGGTTGGATTAACTAGGGGAACCTCAGGTAAGTGTCCCTCTACTACTTTCTCCTCTGCACTTCTTCTAGGTGTAGCATTGTTGCTTTCTGCAACAAACTCCTCGTCCTTATATATCTTCTTCTCCTAAGGAGCAGAAGATTCTATTAGATGAAGAAGAAACACTAAAGATAGACTCGACATCCTAAGTCCTATGTCTCTGTAGACTCAGCGAACCTAGAGCTCTGATACCACTTAATTGTGTGCCCCGATCTCCAAAACCACGATATAAACTCAGTGAATCGTTCGATTAGTTGCGGAATATGAAACATTACTGGAAATTTAAAACTTTTTGAGACAAGATCTTGAAATCATAAAACTCCTTTTATAAGAAACAAAGTAAACAGTTTATATCTATGTTAAGCCACTTCTTGAGTAGTTATATACAACATGATTCAAAAATCTCAAGAGACAAAACCAAAATCTCAAACCACTAACTCCTAGGACCTGAGAGTACAGAGACGACATAGGACTATCTAACAACATGACTCAGCAGTCAGTATCTCCATCTGAGATTCACTGCTGCCCCTGGTACTGTTGTTGTTGTTGTTTCTCATCCTTAAACGGGAACCTTCGTCTTCGACGACCACCTAAAAAGTTGAAATCTACGGAGTGAGACAATGTATAAATTGTCCCAGCGAGAGTTATAACTCTCAACTAGAAGCTTTATTATAATATTAAGGAATATCATAGACAAGGTAACTGAAATTATGCAACAACAAGTTTAATAACAAGTGAAGCAACTTCTACTTAAGCAGTCATGTCTTTAAAGCATATAAAGAACATGTATACAAAATATCTGAATAGATTATTAATGTAATCAATGTAACACCAAACATTGTTCCTCGTAGTTCAACCTAAGCAGATCTGCTACGCGGTTGATTATGTTTTACAAACATTATTATGCCCTGCGGAGATGAGGTATACCGCTCATACTCCAACCGATCACTAGTAAGTCGCATCGGTATCATACATAGGTCATCAAAAGAGCCGGATTCTTATGACCTCATCTTCCTCAATCAGTAAGAGGATTGTTTGCAGGACATCTTGTGTCTCTTCTGTTATAGCTTACCAGGGTAATCTGGTCCTTCACTATTTTAGAGTTACAGTGGCGTTCTATACTCTCTTTGTCATCTAAAGATTTCTTGTTTATCTCTCATCGATGTGGTATTTGTGTTTTCTTTGGGAGATTTGTGGTACATCTCTTGGTATGGATTTGTAGTGAAGGGTTGATGGATTGTGATATATCTACATCAATTCCTACACTAGGATGTAAGGATTTACACATCCATTTCCCCCACATACTCAAAAGTATGTGATCCAGGAGTTCCCTTGGGAAAACCTGTTTCACCATCATTTGGTCTCTGACAATGATGGATCTATTATCAGGGCTCTACATAGTATGATTGTACTTGATTAGTTAGGTACATTTCAGTATTCTTTTAATATCATACATGTTCTCAAACATTAATCATTAGCATAGCAGCTATGAAAGTAGAATACTTAAATGTAACAAGTCTAACTTACATCAATTATCATTTCTCAATCATCTCATCACAAGTCATCTGTTAAGCATGACCTTGATGATACCCATGGCTCTCATAGCCTAACAATCTCATAAGATGCCACTTGCTAGGTAACAGGGTATTTCACTATTCATAAAGTTAATAACATGCTTTCAATGAATATGAAATCATCATCCTTACCTGGATATGATCATCCTTATATAAAAACCTGCTTGGTTAATTTAACTGATAACAGTAAACAATTCATTTCAAAGAAATTGTACCTTTCTACTCTTACAAGAGTTAGGTTCCCTGAATCTCATCAATTAGGGTTATTTATTTCCTTTGCTTATGATTAGGAATCTTGATTCCTCATCTCATACTTCAATCATGAAGATTCATGCTTAAAAGCATAACTTGGAAATAGGGTTTTACCCTATTCAATTAAGGTTATTGAAATCCCTTTATCTTATAAGGCATCATATTTGTAATATGTTCACAGAGTTTCATACCTAAAAGCATAACACAGGACTAAGGTTAACATACCCCATCCTTCATTATTTAATATTTCCTGTTCATATTATGAGTCTAACTCTAGTATGCAACTCTACCATCCTTGGAAGCATACTAGGATATGATGAGTATCTACCTTTAATTTCAACATGTATCGAACATCATAAAGATTATCAAATCTAAGTATCAATCTGTTTCTCCTTTATATCATACTCTATGCTTATTAAGTATATGAATTCGTTGTGCCCCTATCATAGCTAATTCCCTCTTACATCTTCTTAAAAGGTACAGAGGTTTAAATATTGTTGATGTAGGATAACTCATCTTGTAAGATTGATTTAACTATACCTCACTTAAATGCATTACCTTGTAGTACATTTCCAGGATTTCATAATTGCCAGGTCATAAACTAGGTTCACTATTCATCCCACTAGGATTTCCATATTTTCATTTCCAATTTAGGGGTTCTCATTCATATCACATCTCCTCTGGATTAGATTTATTGAACTCTTAGCTCACAAGGCATAAAGATTCCTCATATTACAACTTGTAATTAGGGTTTCATACTCAAAGGCATAACCCTGAATTACTACCTTTATTAGATCACCCTCAATTAGGGTTTACTATTCACAATATATTTTATTACCCTAGAATTAGGGTTTACTATACACTCCTTAGTGAATTGAACTCATAACATCATCATGTATGAGAAACATCATCATTAAATCCCTCAGATAAAATTAAGATTCATCAATTATCATAATTAGGGTTTCCATGATCTCACATAGGTGGATCATACCCTAATCATGCACATTCATATGTATTAAAGGTACTTTACTTGAATTTCAACCATAAAAGGTACTTTCTCTCTCCTCTCACTAGTAGATGGTGATTACACCACTCTAGATTAGGTTGGGTTAAGTCCTCATTGACTAACATAAGCCATGTCACCACTAACATGTCATTAGCGTTTGATTAAAACAAGGTATCCTTTGATTTAACCCTTCAAGGGAATTTTGGTAAAGTACACCATTGATCACCATCATGGGTCAATTCATTAGTCACTTAGTCCCTTAATGTCCTAAGGTACCATTAGGGTTTATGTTAAACCACCATTGAACCAATTACACCTTCAAATGATTAAGTATAAACAACCTTGAAAGTCTCCAATCGGTTACACATATTCAACCTCCAAACGGTTTGAAACCGTTTGGATGTGTTGACCGTTTGCTAGGTTTGACTCCAAGACTGCATGACACCCAAGGTCATTTTCCCTCAAACTGTGTTCAGACGGTTTGGGTGCATTGACCGTTTGGGGAGAGTTGACCTCCAAACCGTTTGAGCTTATGCGGTTTGAAACCGTTTGATCAAAAATGACTTGAGATCGATTGGTCCAAACGACCTTGAGATCATTTGAGCCCAAACGGTCTTGAGACCATTTGGCCCCAAATGGTCTTGAGACCATTTGGCCTCAAACGTTCTTGAGATCGTTTGGATCCAAACGGTCTTGAGACCGTTTGGTCCAAATGGGCTCAAACCGTTTGGACCTCCAAAGTGGTTCAAAAGTTGTAATTGGTCATGGATATGTATGTTGAAGCCCTCAATTGGTCAAGTCCATGACAACCACTTATAAATTGAGTCAACTAGGATTAGCCTTAATCAATTGGACATCAAATTGACCCTCAATTGAAAACCAATTAGGTTTAATTCTAACTCAAATAGGGTTTCCAATCGGATGGTCATCAATGTTCAACAATGTGAGTCAATTCGAGGTTGAACCCATTAATTGACCTCCAATTGAGCCCAAACTTGGCCCAAACGGTCTTGAGATCGTTTAGACACCCTCCAAACGGTCTTGAGACCGTTTTCCCAAAGTTTGACCAAAAACTAAGTCGGTTGGATAAGGGTTGAACCCTAATTAGGTCTAAAATCAGCAATTTTATCAATTCTTCAACTTATTGCAATTGGACCCTCAATTCATCAAATTAGCTCAACCCTAGACTTTCAAACGGTCTTGGGTTGTCACCAAACGGTCTTGAGACCATTTGGATGAATCCCCAAATGGTCTTGAGACCGTTTGGGTCCTTCAACCCAAAACTCAACAAGATCTTTACTTGAAATCAGCAATTTCAACCCGATTAGGATTTGGGTGTTGAAGTGCCTTCAACTCTCAATTGGTTAAGAATTAGATTATGATTATTTATAGGAATGAAATTCAATATGTTACCAACAGACCCTCTGTAACACCCCTGACCTGGGTTATGACCTAACCCTGGAAGTTTTGCCTAAATATGTAATTAATATACTGGTGAACACTCCCTGGCATGTAATTAAGTTCCTCAGGAACATTTACTTTCAATTTTGCTCCTTTTTGTATAAAGTTGTAGCATTGTGTTGTATGCAGGGACCTATGTGCAAATTACCCAGTTTAAGGGTTGTTATTGCAAAATTCACAAGATAAGATGTTCCTTTGATGTTGAAACATCATGTGAATGGTTATGGTAAAGTTTGAGGGATTTCCCAAGCTTGAGCACCAAGGTGCAGCTGTGGAAGCAATTCCCATGCTTAGAAACCCTAATTTGGGGTAAAGTGCAATTTACCCAAATTGAGGGGTCCAACTTGTAATTTCACCATCTAGAACATCTTTTATGACTCTTGTCATCATTTAGAGTAAAAATGATGAAAGGGATACATCATTTAATAATTAAATGAGAAAAATGATCTTTGTGATAGAAATCACCTAAAATGGGTACAAAACCCTTTCCAGTATGTACCCTAGTTGAAGGTTGGATTCCTTTACCCTTAGATCTTGAGTTTTCTTGAGATTTGCATAAGATTAGATGGGCTTGGACGTGCCCTTGAACAAGGAGGGACCTAGATGTGAATTTTGAATTTGAAAGGTCCTTGTAGTAGGAAATAGGCTTAAGCTATAAAAAGGCTTTTCCTTTGCAAATGAGCAAACGATCTTTCCCTGTTCCATTCATTTCCTTTCTTTCCCAAACGGCCAAGCCTTGCTCTGGAGCTCAGGAGAAACGACCAAGGGTGCAAGGTAGGTTTGGATTCCCCTTCTTGCCCAAATTCCATGGTTAGAATTCGGATTCAAGGGCAAATTCATGGCTAGCTTACTTAATTCTATCTTTTTAGCCATCTTTTCTCAACCTTCCTTGGAGGATTAACCTTGGCCGACCTGTGGAGCTTCTAGGACGCCATTAAAGGCTTGGAGCTCAAGGAGCAAGCTTTAGGCGGGTTTTATAACTCTAAACTTATGCTTTGATTATACATCTTTTCTATGCATATAGTTGATAGATCTTCTTCTTCCCTATCTTCCCTTGCATTCTTGCAAGCAAAAACGTGAAGAACTGCTACTGTTCTTAAGGTGGAAGATAAGGGCGTTAATTCCTATGCTTATCCACAGATTTTCACTTTATCAAACGACCTCCACCTATTGCTCAAAACGGTTTCAAACCGTTTGGTGGGCAAACGGTTTCAGGGTCGTTTGAGGGCAAACGGTCTCAAGACCGTTTGGTCCCGTTGACCAAGCGAAGACCGTTTGGGAATCACCCAAACGGTCTCAAGACCGTTTGGGGGGTCACCCCAAGACCGTTTGGAGGTCTGGGGTCAAGTATAGTTGATCAATTGAAGGTCCAAAGGCACCAAATCATATTGCAATTAAGTATTGATGTGATGATCAACTCAATAGATCAAACCTTGATGAATTTTCACTAAAGTCCAAAGGATGGATGGGCAAACGGTCTCAAGACCGTTTGGAACTCATCCAAACGGTCTCAAGACCGTTTGGTGCCAACCCAAGACCGTTTGGAGGTCTAGGGTTAAGGTAATTGACCAATTGAGGGCCCAATTACAGTGGGTTAGTGAAACAATCAAATTGATGTTTTCTAAGTATAGATCTTGTTGAGTTTTGGGTTGAAGGACCCAAACGGTCTCAAGACCGTTTGGGGGTTCCACCAAACGGTCCCAAGACCGTTTGGGCACAACCCAAGACCGTTTGAAGGTCTAGGGTTGAGTTAATCTAATGGTTTGAGGGTCCAATTGTAGGAAATTGATGCATTGTTGAAAATTGCTGATTTTGACCTAATTGGACTTCAACCTTAGTCAAAACGACTTGGTTTTTGGTCAAACTTTGGGCAAACGGTCTCAAGACCGTTTGGATGATGTCCAAACGACCTCAAGACCGTTTGGGCCAAGTTTGAGCCCAATCGGAGGTCAATTGATAGGTTCAACCTTGAATTGTTTCACATTGTTGAACATTGATGACCAATCAACTTGAAACCCTAATTGAGAACGATTGAACCCTAATTGGTTTACAATTGAGGGTCAATTTGATGTCTAAGTGGTTAAGGCTAACCCTAATTGACTCAATGAATAAGTGGTTAGCATACTTTTAGCCAGTTGAGGGCTTCAACATACATATCCTTGAACTTTGGTGACCTTTGAACCCTTGTGGAGGTCCAAACGGTTTGAGCCCATTTGGACCAAACGGTCTCAAGACCGTTTGGGTCCAAACGGTCTCAAGACCGTTTGAGACCAAACGGTCTCAAGACCGTTTGGGGCCAAACGGTCTCAAGACCGTTTGGGCCCAAACGACCTCAAGACCGTTTGAGCTCAAACGATCTCAAGACCGTTTGGGCCCAAACGACCTCAAGACCGTTTGAGCTCAAACGACCTCAAGGTCGATTGGCCCAAACGACCTCAAGACCGTTTGAGCTCAAACGACCTCAAGGTCGATTGGCCCAAACTACCTCAAGACCGTTTGAGCTCAAACGACCTCAAGGTCGATTGGTCCAAACGACCTCAAACCGATTGAAGCTCCAAACGGTTTGGAAGTCAACCCTTCCAAACGGTCTTCACCTCCAAACGGTCTCAAGACCGTTTGGATCCAAACGGTCTCAAGACCGTTTGAGGACCAAACGGTCTCAAGACCGTTTAGGTGGTTGAAACCGTTTGAAGGTTGAAACCGTTTGGAGATTGGTGATGGTTTGTACTTAACCATTTGATGATGTAATCAGTTCAATGGTGATTCAATCTAAACCCTAATGGTAACCTAGGTCATTAAGGGACTATGTGATTAGTGGGTTAACCCATGATGGTGATCATGTGGCAAATTACCAAAATACCCTTGAAGGGTCTAAAGGGGGTAAAACCCTAATCTAATTAAACCCTAATCACATGATGTTGATTCCTTGGCTCATATCAGTCAATGGAGACTTGTCTCAACCTAATCTAGAGTGGTGTTGCCACCATCTACTAGAGAGAGGAAAGAGAAAGTGTTTCTAGAGAGAGAAAGTATCCTAGAGAGAGAAAGTGCCCTTTTTAGGAGGAAAAATCTAGTAAGATACTTCTTTTACACATGAATACGCATGATTAGGGAATGACCCACCTATGTGAGGTCATGGAAACCCTAATTATGATATCTAATGGATCCTAATCCTAATGAAGAGTCTTAATGATGGTGTTTCTCTTACATGATGTTGTAATGAGTACAATTCACCATAGAGTGAATAGTAAACCCTAAAACACAGAATTTTGAGGGTGAACCCATGTGGAATCCCTAGTTGAGGGTGATTCCATGTGAAACCCTAGTTGAGGGTGATTCCATGTGAAACCCTAGTTGAGGGTGATTCCATGTGAAACCCTAGTTGAGGGTGAAACCAAGTGAAACCCTGATTGGGAATGTATTCCTATTTACTGAATTGTTACTATTATCTGTTGAGTTAACCATGCAGGTTGTTATGAGATGATGGTCACACCCAGGTATGGAATACCATGTTATATTCATTAAAGGCATGTCTTATGCTTTATGAATAGTGAACCATCTTGATGCACTGCTAAGTGACATCCTTTGTGATTTATGGGCTGTAAGAGCCATAAATGTTATTAAGGTCATGCTTGACAGATGACTTGAGATGAATATCTGATAATTGTGATAAGTTAGGCCTGTTACATTTTGTATTCTCATATATAGCTGTGTTACTGTATGATGATTGGAATACTGAATGTACCTAACTAATCAAGTGAAATGTAGAGCCCTGATCATAGATCCATCATTGTCAGTTGTCTAAATGATGGTGAAACAGGTCTTCCTAAGGGAACTCCTGGAGAACATACTTTTGAGTATGTGGGGTACATGGATGTGTAGAACCTTACATCCTAGTGTAGGTATTTGATGTAGATTCTAGTAGTCCATCATACCTTCACTATAAAAGAAAAGGTGAGAGGATGATGTAGATTCTAGTAGTCCATCAGACCCCACCATAAAGTCCTAAAGGTGAGATGTATATCTACACTCCCTTAAAGACACAAATACCGTATCGGTGAAAGATAAACAAGAAATCTTCCGATAGTGAAGAGAGTACAGAATGCCACTGTAACTCTAAAAATAGCGAAGGACCAGAGTACCCTGGTGAGCTATTATAAAGACATCCCGCCAGATGTCAAACAATCAATCCTCTAACTGACTGAGGAAGATGAGGTCATAAGAATCCGGCTCTCTTAATGACCTATGTATGATACTGATGTGACTTCTTAGCGATCAGTTGGAGTATGAGTGGTATGCCTCATCTCCACAGGGCATAATAATGTTTGGAAAAACATAAACAACAGCGTAGTATATCTGTTAGAGTTAATTATGAGTTATTTGATTGATGTTACCTTGAATAGCATAGATGTTCTCATATTTTAATATTGATTGAACTCTTGCTTATCATCAGAATTGCCAGTGAATATCTTGAAGGCTCTTATTGCTTTAGTTATTCCTTGCTTTGCTTATAAAGCCTAGTGGAGAGTTATAACTCTCGCTGGGGCAATTATGTATAATTGTCTCACCCCGTAGACTTCTACTTTTTAGGTGGTCGTCGAAGACGAAGGAACAAGAACTCAGGTGAACAATCCCAGCAACAGCAGCATCAGGAGCAGTAAATATCTCAGGTGGAGATCTAGCCTGCTTCATGGTGTAGTTAGAGTTAAGTCCTATGTGTCCTCTGTACTCTCAGGTCCTGGAGTGTTTTGGAGTATGAATTCTTGAGAGTTTTGGTATCATGTTGTATGTAATTACTCAAGAAGTAATTGTCAGTGATGTAAACAGTTAAATCCTTTTTCTATGGAAGAGGTTTGTGGTTTCAGGCTCTTGTCTCGAAAAGTTTTAATTTCCGTGATTTTTGTCTTCCGCTGTTTACCGATTGCTTCCGCACATGATTAAATCGGGATTAATTCGTGGTTTGGAGATCGGAGCCCACACCCTCAAATGGTATTCCCTTGGTCAACCCTATCAAATGGTCTTGAGACCATTTTGATCCAAACGGTCTTGCAAGATCGTTTGAGATCAAACGGTTTGAGACCGTTTGACCTTAAACGGTTTGCAACCGTTTGGACCAAAAGGGTCCAAGGTCGGTTGATAAAGCTGCCTAGGAATTCACGCCCATCATCTTCAACCTCTGTTCAGGTCGGTTACTCCACTGTTTTACTTGCAAAATTGCTAGGAAGAAGGGAGGTAGAAGAAGAACTAAACTTAAATTGCAAGAACATGCATATGCATAATAAAGCAAGGAGTTTAAAGTTATAAAACCCGCCTCAAACGTTGTTCCTAGAGATCCAAGCTTCCAAGATTCAAGCCTCTAATGGTGTCTTGAGCTCCACAACTCGGCCAGAGGTGATTCTCCAAGGGAAAGATGGGGATGATCGGCTAGAACAAATAATCTAAGTAAATTAACCATAGAACCAACCTTATATGATGAATTCATCCAAGAATCCGAGCTAGAAGATGGTTCCTACTCACCTTAGAACTACTTGGTCGTCTCCCTGAAGTCCAAAGCTCTTCCTTGGCCATTTTGAGAAAGATGAGAAGTGAAGAGGTGAAAAGATACGTTTAGTTGGTTTGCAAGGGAACTAGGCTTATATACCTTAGGCTATTTTCCACCTTAAGGACCTCTAGAACATGGAATTCTCATCCAAGTCCCTCGTTATTTCTAAGGCACGTCCAATACATCAAATATTATGCAAAGCCCATCTAAAATCAAGATCTAAGGGTAAAGAAAGCCATCTTTCAACTAGAAAACATATATGAAGGGTCTTCATGCTCATACTAGGTGAAACTACTACAAAGATCATTCTTTTTATCTGATTACTTCATTGGTGTGCTCCTTTCATCATTTCTACTCTAAATGATGTCAAGAGTCATACTAGATGTTCTAGAAGATGTATTTTACAAGTTGCTCCCCATAATTTGGGTAAATTGCACTTTACTCCAAAATTAGGGTTTTTAAGCATAAGGATCATTCCACAAGCTGCATCTTGATGCCCAGGCTTGGGAAATCCATTATACTTCATCATATTCATTCTTATGTTGTCTAAACATTAAAGGAACATATAAACATGTGTAATTTGCAAGTTAACCCCTCTGATTGGGTAAATTGCACATAGGTCCCTGTATGCAAAACAATACTACAACATTGTTCATAGGGGACAAAAATGGAAACATATGTCCCATAGGAGCTTTAATTACATACTAAATGATATTTACAAACATCTAATTTCATATTTAGGCAAAACACCTAGGGTTATCTCATAACCCAGGTCAGGGGTGTTACAGATGTGTTTTTGCGCGCTTAACGGTGAAAATTTTCACCTCGCTGTGGCGTCGGTTTTTCGATGAAAATCGACGACTATGGTCATAATTTGAGAACATTTATTTTTGTCGGCATATATAGATAGACGTCAGTTTAGGGTAATAACTGAAGACTATTGTTAACTTAATAGAACTCACACGAGCCAGGCTCTTCTCCTCTCTGTTACATTGTCGATTTCACTCGGGTCTGGCAATTAGCGATTCTGCCGCCGTCTACTGCTCTTCCACCTTCCCTGCCGCTGAACTGCCTTCCCCCTTTCCGCCGCTACTGCCGCTGCTCCTTCCTACTTCTCCAACCGCTATTGCTGCTGCCTCCGCCTTCTCCTCTGCTTCCTCTTGCTGCCGCTGCATCCACCTCTTCTTCCTGCTATTGCCGCCACCTACTTTTCTTCCTGTTGCTACCACCGTCGCATCCGCCTCTTCTTCCTCCTGCTACTGCTTCCACCGTAGGCCTCCGCCTCTTCTTCCTGCTATGCCACTGCCACTGCCGTCGATACCCGCCTGCCGATCTTTGACAGGTACCAACAACTAGCCAAATAGTGTGTAGACTGTGTAGTGTTATTCTTTGTTGATTCACAAACACGAGCACCCACTTAGTTTCATTTGTCATCAGAATTAACAGAATTATGTGAAATGGGAAATCAGAGAACATACTTACCTCCCGCTTGTTACACGTTGTCTAGAAAGGAGAAGAAAGCTTTTTGTGAATGCTTGGTAAATGTTAAGGTTCCACAGGGTTACTCATCCAACATCTGTAGATTGGTATCAATGAAAAATCTAAAGTTGATAGGTCTTAAATCTCATGATTGTCACACTCTAATGCAAAAAATATTACCCGTAGAAATTCAATCTATATTGCTGAAGCATGTAAAGTTTGCAATCACCAGACTTTGTTTCTTTTTCAACAGTCTGTGCAGCAAAGTTATTGACCCTGATACTCTCGATACTTTGCAAAGAGAAGTGGTTGTTACCCTATGTCAGCTTGAGATGTATTTCCCTCCTTCATTCTTTGATATCATGGTACATCTTGTTGTCCACTTGACTAGGGAAGTGAAAATGTTGGGACCAATTTTCTTACATTGGATGTATCCCTTTGAATGATACATGAGCATTTTTAAAAGTGATGTTCGAAACTGTTATCAGCCTGAAGGGAGTATTATTGAGGGTTATGTGGTGAGAGAGGTTATGGATTTTTTCAATGACTTTCTGAGTGGTTATGACACTCCTGGTAATGACAAGAATATTGAGGAGCAATTAGGCAAAGGAATTTTGGGATCATGGGTGAAAGTAATCAGCCGTGAGCAGTTGGAACAAGGTCACTTGTATATTTTACACAACATGGACGAAGTGAGTGTTTATATTTAGGAACATACCAATTTCATCAAGAGATAATATCCTCGAGCCAATTCAATGTGGCTTGCTAGATCGCATAACAATACATTTATTAAGTGGTTTGAAGATAAAGTCTTACATCAACTATCTCAAACACCAGATGATATTACTGAAACTATCAAATGCCTCACCTTTAAACCAAAATTGAATGTTATGTCTTATGAAGGGTATGACATTAATGGATTCACATATTACACAAAAAGCCAAGATGATAAGAGTGTCGTCCAAAATAGTGGGGTCACCCTTCAAGCATCGACTATGTTTTTTGCAAGTGCAAAGGATAAGAGTCCACATGAAGCTAGAATGTCATATTACGGTGTCATTGAAGACATATGGGAGTTTGACTACATAGATTTCAGAATTCTGCTCTTCAAATGTAATTGGGTTGATAATACCAAAGCAGTTATAGTGGATGAATTGGGTTTCACTTTAGTGAAGTTTGAAAAGATTGGCGAGAAGGGTGAACCATTCATATTGGCATCATAGGCGCAACAAGTATTTTATATCGATGATCCTGAAAATGATAAATGGTCGGTTGTTCTTCATGGTAAAAGACAGTTCATTGAAGATCATATAGATGAAGAAGAGTACTATGATAAGTATGATGACTCCAGTCCATTCTCAGTTGGGTTGCCAACACCACAAAATATTGAAGCTAATGATGACTTGTATGTGCGCGGAGATCACAATGAAGGATTGTTAATTGATAAACGATCATAATATTAGAGGCATGAATGTTTATATTTTTTATAATTTTTATTTTTCAATGTTTCATTTGTATATGTGAAGTATACAATGTTTCATTTTTCAATGTTTCATTATCTTCTAGTTATGTCAAATGCTAAATGTTTGATTTTTTAATGAAATTTTCAGATGGTTGAGCATGGACATGATGATCATGATGTCCATGATGAGCATGGTGAGGATACCAATGTGTCGCCTCACAATGTAAGTTTTAAAAATATATCATATATTTCTATCTATATGTCCAATTATAGTTATATGTAAGTGTGTTTATTTTGTCAAATTTCAGGTTGCGGATGCACATGTACCCTCTGAAGAACTTGAGGCACTTGATGAGCAATACCAAAAAGATGACAAGAGAAGGGGCATCACTATGATGAAGAAGTTAACAGCGCTAAGGGGCAATGGACCCAAACTGGTTGTGGATTTTGATAATGCAGGAAATGCAATTTGAGTGAACCGCAATTCATTTGGTTCATATCTTGGGTTTGTTACTCGTAGCCACTATGGTTGTAAGATAGATTCTTGGCATAAAGTTCCTAAAGGGAATAAGACTTAATATGGAAGGATTTATACGTGAGTTATTATTATTTGTAATTCTATTTTGTAGATTACTAATTTTTTGGATACTAGTTAATAGCAATTCTATTTTGTAGAGTATATTTGCGTTGGATGAAAAGTTGCATCGTAAATGCATGATGCAACACTGTGGGAGGGTCCTAAGGAACTATAGGACAAATCTCACCTGAGAATAAATAACATATGGTGAGAAGAGGAAGAAGTCAGCCACTGAACAGTGGAACTTCCTGGACCCAGAAGAATGGGACGCATTTGTTGCTTCAACAAAAACTGATGAATTCAAGGTATTAGGTGTTACTCCCTATTTAATTAATATACATTGTATTCACCTATTCAAGATTAACCTTTAGTGTTACTAACCAAATCAATGTGCATACTAACTAGGCTATTAGTGAGGCGCAAAGAGCAAGGCGTGCACTAAATGTGCATGACCACACAAGGCTATGTCGGTGTTCGCCAAAGACTATAGGCTGAGTGTACTGCTCAGTCTATTGCTACTCAGGAGTCCTCTACTATAGGTACCACACCTCTGCCTCACCATGATGTCTGGATATCTGGGAGGCAAAACAAGAAGGGAGAAATAAATAAGCCCGCAATTGTTGAGGCGGCTGCAAAAATGGTAAAATACAACTCTTAGAGCAATCGTTCGAATATTGATTATTTGTAGTGTTTACTTACTTACCAATTTCTATTGATGGCGATTAGCGGGAGCTGCACGAGATGAGGAAACAAGGCAAGTTCATCCTTGAGGGCACAAGGGATGAATTGACAGTTGCTCTGGGTAACCCAGAGCATCCTGGACGTGTTAGGGTTGCAGGCGTTGGTGTGGGCATCCAAGCATTCTTTGGGCCATCCCAGCGCAAACATGTCCTAAAAGTGGGAATCTCATAAGAACAGGTAACCTATTCTTTTTTTAGAATGTTACTGTAAAAGGAAATTCAATAATCAGAAGCTAACGTTTCTTTTATCCATGTATAGGTATATAAGATAGTTGATAGGAGAGTCGATGAAGTAGTTGATAAGAGAGTCAAGGAAGCAATTGATAAGACACTCCATGAAGCAATGAGCAAGTGGTAGGCATCTCTGACTGCCACTCAGACAGTACCTATGGCGTCTCGCTCTACTCCTACTGTAGAGGTTGGGTGTAATCCTATAGACCCACCACCTAGCACATCCGTTATAAGTATTTGTATGACATAGTAGCTAGTTTTTTCAAGATGATATGTATATATGTATATAACATTATTTACGTAAATTTGTAGGGTTTGAAGTCATGCCGTCTAAAAAGTAAAGAATATGTCGTTGTAGAGGCGTCAGCTTACCCATCCCTTCCAAGGGAAATGTTTCATGGGTCTCTATTACTAGATGGTTGGGTTCGTGTGAGCCCGATACATATAATCCCCAGTTGGATGGATCTTCCATTGCCATATGCCCACCCAGATTATGAAACGCTTGGTGAGGTAGAAGGTGGAGTGATATTGTAGCCGAAAGCAGAGGTCGTCTATACTGAAATTGTATGGTAAATTTACATTACGTTAAATTGTTAGTGTGTATATATGAGGTTAATTGATCTAAAATTATATATACATGTTAAAACGAAGACACCCAAAGCATCTAGGCCTCCACCTCCACCTCCTACATTACCAAGTTGGGTTCCATAGGACCTACCTTCCCCGTTAGGTCCTAATTGTAGGGGTATGGCAGTATGGTTAGGCGAACATGATATAAATTTCCCTATAACTATTTGTATAGATGCAGATGCTGGAGGTCAATCATACGAAAACAAACTATTTATACAAGATATTTTGGAGTTGTTTGGTTATGATTGGCTGAATACATCTATGATACAACTATGGATAAGGTGAGATCTTGTTTATACATCCATATACCTTGTGTAGGATCTGGTGATCTGATTTCTTATATATTAATGCATACGTAATACATGTTTTGCAGCTACTTAGACAAGATATGTGTAGATTTTTTATTTGAACATGTAGGATTTTTTATTCCATCTTTGATTAGTCTAGTAGCTAAAGACCCTCTGTCAGTTCAATAATACTATTGTGATGCTTTTACAAATTTTGGTCAAAATAAGAAGACAATGATAATAGCTCCATTCAATGTGGAGTAAATTTACTTTGCTTATAATTTGGACTTAAGAAAATTACATTTTTATTGTGGATTTCGAGTTGTTAATTTTTAACTTTTTTACCTCTAGGGGTATTGTGACGTCCCATAATTTTCTAAAACTTAATCTGATGTATGACGTCCAAATTGAAACCCTCACCTCAGCGAGAATCCCAATTTAAACATCACACATTAGGCTAAGAAAGAGAAAATCAAGGGAGTCAGAAGGAAATAATCAGTAGCACATGTACATGAACAATAATAAAACCATATACACATGTTCACCATTCAACATATAATTACAACATGAATTGTTACAACATTTGATATTACATATTGAACAGCAAATTTCTAACATATACATGTACTACTACTAAACAGCAGGATCTTAAGACAACAGGTCCACCTGTACATCAGCTCGCCACACAACTCTCACTATCCTGGATCTTCAAAAGCATAAACACAACCTAAACAAAAGATTACATGTGGTACACGTCAGCACAATATTCAAGAATATTGTATTGAGTACGCCTACGTGTCTTTGATATACCTCTCATCATATCTTGGCAATAAGATAAAACTAATACTTGGCAGAAATAGAAGAATATAAGAAAAGCGTATACTTGCACAAAGATATTCATTAACAAAAGAGAACACATATTTTAAGCTTATTTTCCATTATATCTCAAGGCCTTTATGATCACTACCAAAGAGTTGGATCATATGTACACTGTGACCACTACCAAAGAGTTGGGTCCAAGCACACTACCAAAGAGTTGGTGCTTCCATATGTACAATGTGACCACTGCCAAAGAGTTGGTGCTTTCATATAATGGAATAGAGATATTATGTTTGATGTGTTCATAGCAGTAAGTATAGAAAACCAACCAACATATCATACAAGAACAATCATTTCATCCAATACCATATGCCAAGTATTTTACTATGCATATAACACAAGCATATTGTATAATAAGCCAAGTAAGAGGTAATGGCGTACCTTCCAAAGAGATATACTTAATCACATAATCCTCATGTCATCTATAACTTTGTTAAACCTGATCAAACAAGATCATATACTATCATCAAGTTCTCATCATCTTACATCTCGTTTTAACCCTAATCGTGTTCATTAGGGTTTTACTTATCTCATTATGATATTCTCATAATTACTTGTATTCTTGTCTTATGATTATCTCACTGATGTCATTTTCCAGATTACATCTCATTATCAAAGTTCATCATCTGAACATATTAACATTATGTCACACATTAACCCTAGGTTACATGCATTACTCAAATTAGGGTTTATATCACATTAAGAGTAACATCATCGTATAATATGGATTATGGGTATCATCATGATCTCATATATAAATTTGAGGTTCCAGATACCGATATGAGTTTACTCTGCAATTTCTATCATTTATTGAGCATGTAAGTATTTATTGCATTTTATTTAGGGTTATTAGACCTAATTAGCCATGTTAAGCAAATTACATAATTTCATACATCAACATGACCATGTATGGCATCATATGTATTATAAACATTATTCTAGAATTACTGACATTTTTCCATAATTTTATATCATCATTTGATATTTATTACTCATGAAACAAGCATAATACATTTTACATGATATCACTAATATTAGTGCATCAAAAACCTATTATCATGATTTTAAACTATTCTACTCATTATTCTAAACATTTTGGTACTTTATTTGTATTTTTCTGATGAACATGCTATTTACTGTGATTTATTGAAAATATGGGAATTTCTTACCTTTAAACCAATAGGAGTCATCCACGTGGCTCCAGGGCTGGGGTGGATCCGGCTGGTTTTCTGGGCTGGGGCGGGACCCGGTTCAAGGTTCTGTCTGGCTAGACCGGTCCATTTCCTTCACTCTCTCACGCACGCGAAAAGGTGTTCTCCGCCATGTGAACTGGAAAACGGTTGTGGTTGTGGGACTCTCTTGCGTGAGTCTGGATGCCGCTCTGGCCTTCCATCCTTTCCAGTGCTCCCACAGCACCTGGATGCCATCATGGGGAGAGTCTGGTGAGAATCTTAGTTCTCTGTTCATCGACCGCGTTCTCTGATGAGCACTTGAGCCGCCGCAAAGCAAGGCCACGACCAGCCGCCTCCAGCGCTGCGTGCGTTCGGCCTGGTCACACAAAGCCGCCACACGACTCAACCCCGGCGTGCACTTGGTGATGGTTTCCTTCTCCTCACGATCCATGCGGCTGCAATCTCAGTGCCTGATGCCCGCGTTCCCCCATCGTTGTGAGGCCCTCCTGTCGTTCTTCGACGCTGCCTCAAGCCCAATGCCGAGCTTCTCTGTTGTACAGACACCGCCACATCCCCATAACTTGGCGAGATGAAGCATCTTCCTTCTCGTTTCCTCCTGCGCCGTGATCTTCGTAGAGAAGCATGCCACCGTGCGGTTAGAGGAACTGGCAAGGGATCGAATGCTGACGGATCCTCCTTATCATCTCTTGATAAAGCCGCTACCTTCCCCATGTCAGAAACTAGCCCCACCGACTAACTGCAAACGACGTGCTTGAGGGTACCACCTGCGTACCTAGTGGAGAGGGGCATGCGGTGATGGAGATGGATCTTGTTCTCCCTTCACTCCCACAACTAGGCTAATGGGTCATCCAGTCCTCTATGATGTGGTGAGGATAAAATATCAGTTTGTGACTCCCTCTCAGCCCACGTTCAACATCGTGGGGAACTATAGTGTGATCACTGTTCATCGTAACTAATATGAAGAGGTGATATAGCCGGACATCTGATTACACCTAAGGGTCACGATGATCTTTTGTGAAGGCCAAACCGTGGCTCACTCATGCCACCAGTATCACCCAAACTATGTTTATCACAACTTATGGTTGAAGAGATATTAGACCTTGATGTACACCAAAAGCACCTTATCACTATATGCATACCTACACAACTCCATCTAAGAACATCAAAGGTTACGAAACTATAAACATAGCTTTGTTATCATCCTTGCTACATCTCACCAAATCTTGGTCCCAATATATCAATATTTAACCAATCAATTAATTTCCTCAAATAGGCATAAGCTTATGGATCTTAATCATTATATAAACCTCAATCAACACTCTAACTTTACTAAAAACACTTGTGATTCTTAAAACAACTCAACATACATGACTTCACTTGTGTCATTGGACATTTAGGATTCCAAAAGTCCACTCCATCACATCCTACACACCTTAAAGGAAATTCCATCCTCAGAATTAAGCCAGAAAACCCACTTTGTCACATCATATACATCTTAAAAGAACTTTCGTCCTAGAAAGTCAACCATACCCATATTCCAAGGAAAACTGCCATGTCTTCATCCACATGTAGGCACTATTCTATGTGTAACATATCCACAAAGGTTACTTAGAACCATGTATCCCAAGCACTATTAGGGGGTTTTACAACCATCTTGGTGCACAAACACTCCATTCAAGGTTAAACTCAGGGTTTAGAAACTCTGGTTATGTCATTACATATCTCATATATTAGGGTTTTATCCTTATCTTCGCCCATGCATTAGGGTTCCCACGTCATATTACCATGTTCTAAAGGAGTTAACTAAAAAGAACCGATTATATAAAGGTGTCATCAACATTATGATGTGCTACTATTAAACATATTCTTCATCTTTATTAAGCATTAAGATTAACACATAAGGTAACATGTTTCATTCATATGACCTTATTTCATTGCTCATAATAAATTGCAACATTTATTAATGAATTCTCACAAGATTTACCAATACTATTACATTATCATCATTATTCATGTACATGGTTAACTATTTATGCAGTGATATATATTAAACCATCAATTGGTTTCCATCATGTCATGTCTATGTATCCCATCTTGAGATTAAATCACATCATGCCTGTACTATATCATGGTTGTGCTACACAAACTTATGTGAGTGGATTATCAAACATATATCAAAACTTTATCTAGTCCAGTTGGGGTTCTCCTGTCCCATATCATGAGGGTAGTTACATGCTCAGTCTCTCTGAGCTAACTCAACTCTATGAGTATCTCATATGCACAAACTTTATCCTCCCTCTCTTAGTCTAGGGTTTTCGGATTACCTCATTGGCACTAGTGATAGCTTTACAAGCTCTAGCCACATAAGCACAACCAAAACATGCTATGGCATACTATCATAGATCTCTACCCATGAAACATCTTTACCCAAAACTCTCATATATACACCACTAGATTCCTATGTGGGAAACCACACCAACCCGAGCATGAGGCTTCAGAGAAACTAACATAGCTACCTCCTCCAGGGTATTGGGACTCTCTCTCCCTCACCCAGATGGTAGGCACTCATATTCATATTCACATGCACATATATATCGAGCCTCCCTCTATCTCTAGGGTTTGGTCCTCCCAAGGACATCTAGGGTTCAAGATAACTATAGGAATCATGCATTAGGAAACTCAACTCATTCACTCAGGAGTATTCTAGTTTAGGAGATATCATATCACATATCTCATAATTCTCATATCTTGGAGTTTAGGTTCTCTAACCTTCTCCCTTTGGGTCTCACTCTCTCTAGAGTTAACCCTGAAACTGGTCCTAACACTAGAGGTCCTCCTTTGTAAAAGAGATTGAGGCTCTTGCTGATTCACATCCTAGTCTTAACCTAAGACATATCTTATCTCATAAAAGAACTCATACTTATCTCAAATCCTCAAACTGAACTTAAGTCCTCAAAGACAAACATAAATCATCATGACCATCTTATATCATCTCGATCAACTTACATCATATCATCAAAACTTATTTCATCTATTCCATCTATCATATATATTCCAACAAGGCTCTAGACATCTAATCTAGAACTACTCTCTCTTCTAGACGGATGTCATTCACTTTTACTTAGGTTGCATGACCACCTCCTACTCGTACATGTGTGGGGACACATTTTTTGTAATACATATATATAATAAAATATTATATAGATTTTCTCCGATAAAACAAGCGTCAGAGAAAACTATCAAGGTTCGATCTGATTGGAACCAAAAACCAAATCCAGAAACGAGTGCCCCACACATAGTAGAGAGTCCAGTGTCATAAAAACTAGTGAAAAGGGTGAGAACAAGGGGTAGACTAGTATAGCTATGCTAGACAACATGCGCAATATGTCTAGGGTTTCTCTTCCCTTGATGCACGCCATTCCCAAATAGTGAAACATCCCAAACCGCTGCACTACAAGGAAAGAATGACATCTAAGGACTTGCTACTCAACAAGCACCAGTCTATACCTAGTTCTCAGACATCTAGGTTCTAACCCAGAGGCTAGGTCAGATCTAGTCTCTAAAAGACAACTAATCTAACCCTAAAGATTTCTAAGTTAAAGGTTCTTTGGTTTTGTGTTGCATAATGAGAAAATGTCAGGCTTTGCTATTGTTCATGCTCTGATACCACCTGTGACGTCCCATAATTTTCTAAAACTTAATCCGATGTATGACGTCCAAATTGAAACCCTCACCTCAGTCAGAATCCCAATTGAAACATCACACATTAGGCTAAGAAAGAGAAAATCAAGGGAGTCAGAAGGAAACAATCAGTAGCACATGTACATGAATAATAATAAAACCATATACACATGTTCGCCATTCAACATATAATTACAACATGAATTGTTACAACATTTGATATTACATATTGAATAGCAAACTTCTAACATATACATGTACTACTACTAAACAGCAGGATCTTAAGACAACAGGTCCACCTGTACATCAGCTTGACACACAACTCTCGCTATCCTGGATCTTCAAAAGCATAACCACAACCTAAACAAAAGATTACATGCGGTACACGCCAGCACAATATTCAAGAATATTGTACTGAGTACGCCTACGTGTCTTTTATATACCTCTCATCATATCTTGGCAATAAGATAAAACTAATACTTGGAAGAAATAGAAGAATATAAGAAAAGCGTATACTTGCACAAAGATATTCATTAACAAAAGAGAACACATATTTTAAGCTTATTTCCCATTATATCTCAAGGCCTTTATGATCACTACCAAAGAGTTGGATCATATGTACATTGTGACCACTACCAAAGAGTTCGGTCACTTCCAAGCACACTGCCAAAGAGTTGGTGCTTTCATATAATGGAACAGAGATATTATGTTTGATGTGTTCATAGCAGTAAGTATAGAAAAACAACCAACATATCATACAAGAATAATCATTTCATCCAATACCATATGCCAAGTATTTTACTATGCATATAACACAAGCATATTGTATAATAACCCAAGTAAGAGGTAATGGCGTACCTTCCAAAGAGATATACTTAATCACATAATCCTCATGTCATCTATAACTTTGTTAAACCTGATCAAACAAGATCATATACTATCATCAGGTTCTCATCATCTTACATCTCGTCTTAACCCTAATCGTGTTCATTAGGGTTTTACTTATCTCATTATGATATTCTCATAATTACTGGTATTCTTGTCTTATGATTATCTCACTGATGTCATTTTCCAGATTACATCTCATTATCAAAGTTCATCATCTGAACATATTAACATTATGTCACACATTAACCCTAGGTTACATGCATTACTCAAATTAGGGTTTATATCAAATTAAGAGTAACATCATCGTATAAAATGGATTATGGGTATCATCCTGATCTCATATATAAATCTGAGGTTCCAGATACTGATATGAGCTTACTCTGCAATTTCTATCATTTATTGAGCATGTAAGTATTTATTGCATTTTATTTAGGGTTATTAGACCTAATTAGCCATGTTAAGAAAATTACATAATTTCGTACATCAACATGACCATATCTGGCATCATATGTATTATAAACATTATTATAGAATTACTGACATTTTTCCATAATTTTATATCATCATTTGATATGTATTACTCATGAAACAAGCATACTACATTTTACATGATATCACTAATATTAGTGCATCAAAAACCTATTATCATGATTTTAAATTGTTCTACTCATTATTCTGAACATTTTGGTACTTTATTTGTATTTTTCTGATGAACAGGCTATTTACTGTGATTTATTGAAAATTTGGGAATTTCCTACCTTTAAACCAATAGGAGTCAGCCACGTGGCTCTAGGGCTGGCGTGGATCTGGCTGGTTTTATGGGCTAGGGCGGGACCCAGTTCAGGGTTCTGTCTAGCTAGACCGGTCTGTCTCCTTCACTCTCTCACACACGTGAAAAGCCGTTCTCCGCCGTGTGAACTGGAAAACGGTTATGGCCATGGGACTCTCTTGCATGAGCCTGGATGCCGCTCGGGCCTTCCCTCCTTTCCAGCGCTCTCATAGCACCTAGATGCCACCGCGGGGAGAGTCCAGTGAGAATCTCAGTTCTCTATTCATCGACCGCATTCTCCGATGAGTGCTTGAGCCGCCGCAAAGTAAGGCCACGATCGTCCGCCTCCAGCGTTGTGTGCGTTCGGTCTGGTCAAACAAAGCCGCCACACGACTCAACCCCAGCGTGCACTTGGTGATGGTTTCCTTCTCCTCACGATCCGTGCGGCTGCAATCTCAGTGCCTGATGTCCGCGTTCCCCCGTCGTTGCGAGGCCCTCCTGTCATTCTTTGACGTTGCCTCAAGCCCGATGCCGAGCTTCTCTGTTGTACAGACACTGCCACATCCTGATAACTTGGAGAGATGAAGCATCTTCCTTCTCATTTCCTCCTGCGCCGTGATCTCCGTAGAGAAGCACACAACCGTGTGGTTAGAGGAACTGGAAAGTGATCAAATGCTGACGGATCCTCCTTATCATCTCCTGATAAAGCTGCTGCCTTCCCCATGTTAGAAACTAGCCCCACTGACTAACTGCAAACGACGTGCTTGAGGGCACCACCTGCGTACCTAGTGGAGAGGGGCATGCGGTGATGGATATGGATCTTATTCTCCCTTCACTCCCACAACTAGGCTAATGGGTCATCCAGTCCTCTATGATGTGGTGAGGATAAAAGATCGGTTTGTGACTCCCTTTCAGCCCAGGTTCAGCATCGTGGGGAACTATATTGTGATCATTGTTCATCGTAACTACTATGAAGAAGCGATATAGTCGACCATCTGATTACACCTAAGGGTCACGATGATCTTTTGTGAAGGCCAAATCATGGCTCACTCATGCCACCGGTATCAGCCAAACTATGCTTATCACAACTTATGGTTGAAGAGATATTAGACCTTGATGTACACCAAAAGCACCTTATCACTATATGCATACCTACACAACTCCATCTAAGAACATCAAAGGTTACGGAACTATAAACATAGCTTTGTTATCATCCTTTCTATATCTCACCAAATCTTGGTCCCAATATATCAATATTTAACCAATCAATTAATTTCCTCAAATAGGCATAAGCTTATGGATCTTAATCATTATATAAACCTCAATCAACACTCTAACTTTACTAAAAACACTTGTGATTCTTAAAACAACTCAACATACATGACTTCACTTGTGTCATTGGACATTTAGGATTCCAAAAGTCCACTCCATCACATCCTACACACCTTAAAGGAAATTCCATCCTCGGAATTAAGCCAAAAAACCCACTTTGTCATAGGTATGCATTGGGAGTTACTAGTTATTGTCCCCGGGACGTTCACTGTCTATTATCTAGATCCTAAGGGGACTAAATTAAATCAAACATATGGACACGCAATGAAAATGGCATTATTCCGGTGAGAAATATTTCATTTTTATATCAGTGAACATCTGTTATTACATTACTATTTAATTATGCAATTTATTGTGTTACATTAACATGTAGGGGTTTACATGAGTTCAAAAAGGTTGGAGTAAAGGTCCCCAGGAAAAGAACTAGCCAATAATTTGGGAGAACGTGGAAGTAAGTTCCCGACTCCAATATATATATTATTTATGTGAACTGTGCTTAGTTGTATTTTTTAATATTTTATATGTTTCAATTTATAGTGTGTTACACAAGACAATGGCTGGGCATGTGCATACTATGTGATGTGATTTATGCACATGATTATCAAACATTCCACAGTGGACATCGATACCATACATGAGGTAGTATATATAGTCTCATTAGATAATATGAAATATATCAATCTTATTTATATATTATTAATTATATATACACATCATTCTCTTTGTAGGTGTTTAAAACTGACCCCACTATAGGTAAGGCCTTATCAGATGTACATGCTCCCTATACGGTGGAAGAATTAAATGATGTAAGAGTAGAATGGGAAAAATCCATACAAGTGGTGGGGGTTTTTAAATATAATTGGGATGTTGATAGCGATAATGACTAAAGAATATTTATACATGTGTGAATGTGAAAATGAATGGAACTGCAAGTTGCTACATGAATGTTTCTACATGTGTCTAAATGTTTCTACTTGTGTGAATGTGAAAATGAAAGGAACTACAAGTTGCTACATGAATGTTTCTACATCTGTGAATGTGAAAATTGAATGGAACTGAAGGTTGCTAAATGTGTGAAAATGAATCTTGTTAATTTTACAGGTATGTGGCCTGTTGTTGACTGAAATCAATAGATGTGTAAACCTACAGTTCAGAACTGAACTGTAGGTTTCTGCATCTTGCTGACCAACCACATTAGGCCTACAAACTGATAAGAAAAAAAAATCAAAACATAGGCGTCGGTTATTAGTTGAAAACTGACAAAAAAGGCTTACATCGTCGATTAATAGAAAAATGCTACCGCCTAATGTGCCCAGATAACACGGTGATATGGCTTCGATTATTACTAAGAAACTGACACCAATGGTGTCCTAGATAGCGCCCTTTTTGTGGCACAAAGGGTTTGGGCGTCGGTTTCCCTACTAATAATCGACGCCTACAGTGCCCCTGCTGGTGCCCTTTTTGTGGCGCGAAGGATTCTGGCGTCGGTTTCCCCACTAATAACTGACACCCCATTTGTGGCGTGAAGGGTTTGGGTGTTGGTTTCCCTACTAATAATCGACGCGTGTAGTGCCCCTGCTGGCGCATTTTGGGTGGCACAAAGGGTTCTGGCATCGGTTTCCAAACTAATGCCTAAGGGTTCACCTTAAAGCATCGCCCACATATGTGATTCCCTGCAATGGAAGAAGATTGATTTATTGTATCCTCGATTTGGCAAAGAAGTCAGGAATTTAAGACTTGGACTTTGTATTGATGGGGTGAATCCATATGGAACATTAAGCAACCAACATAGTACTTGGCATGTCATGTGTGTTGTATACAATCTTCCTCTGTGGTTGTCTATGAATAATAAGTATGTCATGTTGTCATTGTTGATATTAGACCACAAACAACCTGGAAATAATATTGATGTTTACCTTGAACCTCTAATTGATGACCTAAAGAAACTATGGGGAGAAGTTGTAATGACTTATGATGCTTTGTGTCAAGTGTGCTATGCTATTTTACACTATTCATGACTTTTCTGCTTATGGGAACTTGTCTGGATACATCATCAAAGGATCCAAGGCATGTCCTATATGTGTGGAAAATAAAGATTCTATCAGACTAAAACATGGTGGTAAGACTGTATATCTTGGTCATGAAGGTTTCTACCAAAGGTGCATCCTTACCGAAGGTTGCACAAAACATTCAATGGATCAACTAAGGAATTAACGAAGTTCCCCTAAACCTATGTTAGTGGGGGATGTTTATGCAAGAGTAAACAACATTGTAAATCATTTTGGTAAGAGGCATGTACTACCCCCATAGGTGAAAAGTCATTATTCAAAAAGAGGTTGATATTCTAGGATCTTCCATATTGGAGTTCTTTGATAGTTTGACATTGTATCGATGTCATGCATGTTGAGAAAAATGCTTGTGATAGCATTATTGGCACTCTATTGAATATACTCGGTAGACTAAAGATGCATCAAATCCAAAATGGACGTGCATAAAGTGGGTATAAGGAAAGAATTAACAAAAGAAGTTATGAAAGGTCACCACACATATCCACCTCCTTCTTTTTACACCTTCTCTACAAAGGAGAAGAGAACGTTTTGCAATTTCTTGTGTAATGTTAAGGTACCACAGGGATACTGAGAAAAATGTTTGTGATAGCATTATTGGAACTTTGTTGAATATACACGGTAAGACTAAATATGACATCAAATCCAGAATGGACCTACTTGAAATGGGTATAAGGAAAGAATTAACAAAAGAAGTTACCAAAAGTCGATGCACATATCAACCTCCTACTTGTTACACCTTGTCTACAAAGGAGAAGAGAATTTTTTGTGAGTGCTTGCGTAACGTTAAGATACCATAGGGATATAGAGAAAAGTGTTTGTCATAGCATTATTGGAACTCTATTGAATATACCAAGTAAGACTAAAGATGACATCAAATCTAGAATGGACCTACATGAAATGATTATAAGGAAAGAATTAACAAAAGAAGTTACCAAAGGTCTTCGCACATATCTACCTCCTTCTTGTTACACCTTGTCTACAAAGGAGAAGAGAACTTTTTGTGAGTTCTTGTGTAAAGTCAAGGTACCACGGGGATACTTAGCCAATATCCATAGATTGGTATCAATGAAGGATCTGAAGTTGATAAGTCTTAAATTGTATGATTTTCACACTCTAATACAACATATATTGCCCTTGGGTATTCAATTTATCCTTCCTAAGCATGTAAGGTTTGCAATCACTAGGATTTTCTTCTTCTTCAACACTTTATACAAAAAAGTAATTGATTCTAAGATTCTAGATAAATTGCAAAGAGAAGTGGTCATTACCCTATGTCAAATTGAGATATATGTTCCCCCTTCATTCTTTTATATCATGGTACATCTAGTTGTCCATTTGACTAGGGAAGTGAAAATGTTGGGTCCAGTTTTCTTGCATTGGATGTATCATTTTGATTGGTACATGAATGTTCTTAAAGGTGATGTTTAGAATCATTGTAGCCCTAAAGGAAGTATCATTGAGGGCTACATTTTTAGGGACGTTATAGACTTTTACAATGACTTCTTGAGTTGCAACGAAACTACTGCTAATATCATTAACCCTGATGTTTATTCTGAAAAAAGGTATTTTGGGAGAATGATAGATAAATATCAACGGTGAGCAGTGGGAACAAGCAAACTTGTATATTGTACACAAAATTGATAGTGTGGCTATTTATATTACCAAACACACCAATGAGATCAAGAAAAGTTATCCCCGAGCCAGTTCAATGTGGTTTGCTAGAGAGCATAATCAGACATTTATTAGGTGGTTTCAAAATGAAGTATTCAATCAACTATCTTAAACACCAAATAATGTTACAGAAACTATCAAATGGCTCATGTATAAGCCAAAGATCCACGTTACATCTTACAAAGGGTTTGACATAAATGGATTTTCATACTACAGTAAACGTCAATATGATAAAAGTGTCATCCAAAATAGTGGGGTCACCCTTCAGGCATCTTCATTGTATTTTTCTAGTTCCAAGGATAAGAGTCCACATGAAGGAAAGTTGTCTTATTACGGTGTCATTGAAGACATATGGGAAATTGACTACACATAGTTTAGAGTTCCATTATTTAGGTGTAAATGGGTTGATAACAATAATGGATTTGTAGTTGACGAACTCAATTTCACAAGAGTGGATTTTGAGTGGACATGCAAGAAAGATGAACCCCTCATCATGGCATCATAGGAAAACATGTATTTTATATCAATAAACCTACAAAGAAAATTGGTCTGTCATTCTTCATGGGAAAAGACAATTCATTTCATATCATATTGATGAAGAAGAATACTATGACAAGTATGGTGAGTCTAGTCCATTTTATGTTTTCTTACCAAGTGTTAATGTTGAATCTAACACTCATGATTACATGTGAAGATCGCACAAAAGGGATATTAGTTTAAGGTATACTTCTCATATGTGATCCTTTTATCATTACGTAACATGTTTATTTGTTCCTATGTGATATGACTTTTTTTCAGTGTTGACTTCTTATATTTGATGTGAATTTTTTATGTGATTTGACTTTGTTCATTTGTTCCGTTTTGATTTTATACATGGCATATGACCAGGAGCACAGTGATAAGGAGCAGGAGGATGTTGAGAATCTTGATCAGGGTGCTGATGGTGCTCTCCCTCCAAAATATAAGGGAGTTAGAGGGATAACTGTGATGAAAGATGCCAAAAATAAGAAAATGGAGGAAGGGCGTTGTTGAATTCAATGAAGCGGGCATGCCACTTAGTAAAGAGTTTGTCAGCTATTTTGGGGTCCTTGCTCGAAGTAAAGTCAATCAACTTGTTGAGGATTGGAGACAAGTGAGTATGGTCCAAAAAGACTTCATCCGGAGGGAGTTAGAGGTGAGATAAATGAAGTTATGTTTTTATAGTCTTATTCCAATTCTTTTATTTTAATATTTCTAAATAGAATTACATGTTGAACCTTTTTAGGTCCAGTATGAACTTGATGAAAAGGAGCATTGCAAGTCTGTTATGCAGCTTGTCGGGATAAGACATAGAGATTGACAGACAATCCTCACAAAAGACTATGTCTTTGGAGACAAGAAGGAACCCTGGCTTAAATGGAACTATATTAATCAAGATGATTTGAAGGAGTTTGTTTGGCAGAGAGAAATAGATGCGTTCCAGCTATTGAATTAGTTACATTTTTATAATTTCTTATGGTTACTTAACAATATCACTTGTATGAATTAATCAGGCCCTTGATGTTGCTAAAAAAGAGAGGCATGACAAGAATGTACACAACCACTGGTTGAGTTCAGGTGGTTATTGGAAACGCCACATGTTGAGAGAGGTGCTAAAAAGAAGAGGGAAAGCTACAATGACAACAAGAGCAAGGGGAAGATGGAGAGAAAGAGCAAGAGCAAGGACAAGAGCAAGGGTAAAAACAAGGGACTTCTACTTCTACTCCTTCTATTGTGGAGTCTTCTAGTGCTTCTGGACGGGTGTCTCACTATATTGAGTGGATAGATGTGAGGTGAAAAAAATCCAGAGAAATCCCCATTCAAGCAACATAGGAGGCATCAATTAAAATGGTAAATTTCTTAGTTTCATAATAATTGACCATGTTTTTTTCACTGAAATTTTTAATGATTAGTCAGTTTTTTATGATAATTAGTTGGAGATAGATATCCAAGTAAATGAGGGAAAGTTCACCCCTCATGACACACATGATGAATTGATAGTTACTCTAGGGACATAAGAGCATCGTGGATGTGTTAGGGGCGCTAGAGCTGGGTATCGGATAAAATATTTTTTGGTACATCCCAGCAAAAGTACAAACAAGCCAAGAAAGGGGGAGTGGATGAAGAATACGTGTAGAGAATTGTAGATGCATCCTTAGACAAATATATAGCTTTTTAGGTGATGCAAAAAACAACTTCTCCAGTAGTCACAGAACTGGTTCATCACTCGCCCATAGAGTGTATTGGGAGTAGTCATTCAGACCCACAGGACACAGTCGGGGTACAATTCAATTCAAGTCAATTTATATTACCTTGTGATAAAATAATCCTTCAAGTCGATATTTATGTTTATCAAATTAAATTTTGTGTTTTATAAAAATGTAGAAGGACAGAAGATGTCGTATTGTTGTTAATGATCTAGCAAGCAACATCATGGAAAATATCGAGGCAGATAACTCCGATGTGGTTAATGGTATTCCTCTTCCCACTCATCACTATTGTGTGAGAGTCATACATGTCTTTCCAGGAATGAGCGAGATACCTCTCCCATAAAGCAAACAAATGCCATCACAGTCAGAGAGGTAGAAGGCGGCTTTACATGGTGGCCCAAATGACTCCTTATATTTCTTTAGGTATGACAAATGTATATTGAAACTTATAAAGGTAATTAATAGATAATATTAGAATGCATGCATGTAGTCTACAATAGCTAAGAAGCCCCCTAAAGTTCAAAAGCCTTCACCCCCTCATTTTATTCCATAGGAGTTGTTCGACTCCTTAGGCCCTCACTGCTAGACGTGGACACGATGGTTAGACACTATAGACCAAACAGATAAGATTGTGATCAACCTTGGGGAGGATATAGTAGGTGTACATTGGGACATTTCTATAGTGTTGACAGATGTTTTTAAAGTATTTAAGTATGATTTCCCGAACACAAAAATGATAAAACTTTGGATATGATAAGAATACCACGTCATATGTGGAAATTGATTGTTTGCTACATATAAAAAAAATATTGGTTATATAATATATTTTAGTCAGTTGTATTACGCGGCTCAAGACTTCGGAATAGTAAATATGAGATTTCTAATGCTATCATTGGTTAGCGATGTATAGAGAGATACGAGTGGCATCAAAGAATATGTGACTACTACGACGTAGTATTTTGGTGTTTCCAAGAATGTGATCTTAGCTCCCTTCAAAGTTAAGTTTTTGGATTTGTTGTTTATATGTCTAACCTACATATGAATACAATTTTGTTGTGAGATTTGATTTTGTATTTTATTTGCCTTCTATTATTTCATAGGTATGCACTGACAATTTTTAGTGATTGTGCCTGAGACTTGGAGGGTGTATGTCTTTGATCCTTTGGGTGAAAATTGTTACCAAATGCGGGACACCCAATGAAATTGGTGATTCATGCGTAACTATAGTTTCTCCATACCCACTATCTTTGTTTATGTTTGTATCGCTAATGACAGTTTGATAATGCAACATATATGTTAATTTAACTTATAGGAGTGTGAAAGCATTTCGTGATGGTGAAGGCAAGGTAGATAAGAAAAAGAAATCAGTAACTTGGGCCAATGTTGATGTATAGTCGTCTCATGCCAATTGCATAACATATGACCAACTCTACTTGATTACATTTATTAATGCAATTATAAATCTATAGGCCCCTATACAAGAAAATGGTTGGACATGCACATATTACATGATGATGTATATGCAGGTGATTGTCAATCACTCGTAACAATATGTATACATAATGTAATTTAGTAGTCTTGGATCATATTTTAATGAAGCAGTCTCTTTACAAACAATCAAATCTAATTACAAGTCTCATTCTCTTTGCAGTTTTTTAAAAAGACTGACCCCTATACACTGGAGCAGTTGAATGACCTACGTGAGAAGTGGACAACCTACTTCATCAGAAATGTGAATTTGAATGAAAAAATTGAGGGTTGATTGATTTTTTTTGTAGTTCGAACTTTGATGTCAGATTTTTTCTATGTATTTTGTTAGTGTGAATTGAATGTTGATAACATTGTGACTTAAAATTTGAGTAGCTGATGTTGATGTGTATTTTTTGAGTGTGAATTGAATGTTAAGTGCATATGTGTGCGTGAATTTGAGTGTGATATATGAGGAAAAGAATGATGTTTTTTTTGTTTTACGAGAGAACCGCCCCCGCAGAAGCGCCACATTAGTGACCCCCCCAGGCGGCGTAAACTCTCGAGGGCCTGAATGGTTGAGCGGTCTGGTCGCCCCCCCACCCACGCCCCACTTAGCACGTGTTACTTTTCGCAGCATGCCGCGGTCGTGATTCGAACCCAGGTCCTTATCAGGGACTAGCCGAGCCGCAACCAGCCGGGCTATGCTGGCCCGGCGAAAAGAATGACGTTTGTTCATGCATATATGTATAATTTAAAGTGTGGCTAAGATGGAAACAACTGAGATCTGAGTTCATGGATTTGTGTGCAATTTGAACTAAAGAAAATGATGCAATGTAACATGTATAATTTTATCTTTTTCTTGTAGGTGTACCGATCTTTTGTTAAGCCATGATGCTTATAGAGAGCATGTTGTTCTTCAGAACTTTTGGTTTTAAAGAACAACAGGCTAGACAGCAGGTCTATAGGCATGTTATATAAAAAAAACTACACCTTTATCGTCGGTTATTTGTGAATAACTAAATATTTATAAATATTCTCCATCAGTTATATACAAAAAATCAACGGTAGACACCCAATCTTTCACTGTTCATTCACTGATAAAACTGACATCAGGTAATTTGGTATCAGTTTTAATCATCATATAACCGACAAGGAAATGTCAGAGCAGAACACAATACCACTAGTTGTTTTACAAAGTACCGACGAGAAAGACCAGAGCAGAACACAAAATTGTCACCCGCCGTGAGTTACGTCGTTGGTTCTTCCCTAACAAAGAATCATCGAGATAAATCTTACTTCATCGATTCTCTCAACCAATGAAAAATGTTTGAGTTTTACCATCACCCACTTGGTTATCAGTTCAGAACTGATGTAGATAGCCAAAAATAACCAACGCTATCTCCCCTTTTTGCACATATTTGATTTTTTTGTGTAATCTATGTAAATTTATCATTATTACTATAAAGTGAGTAGTTTTTCAATCAATCAAGTACAACCCAAGTCATGTAGTGCCTTGAGCTTGTAGATCTATTTCGGGTCATTCAGGGAAATAGAAAAATGAGAAGCTTGGAGTTGTACATTAGTAAGTATATAGGGATGATTGGGTGGTATACCATAGTGTCTTTACTTCTTATTGGAACTCAATTGTTGACCAAATAGTATGGTGACATGTGATGGAGAAACGATGCATTCGTGTCTCAATATTTGATGGGTTGTACATCCTATGTTGGTGTCGTAGCATGTATACAATGGTATATGATATGTGGATCCACTTTTAAGAAATTTTATGGTAGATTCTGACTTCTAGCATTCTACCTTTATTTACCCTTATTATGACTTGATGTGTCGGGAGAGATCTAATGGATATGGATATGCTAATATTATATATGGGGGTAGTATGGGCCTCATAGCCACTAGCTAGTAGTTTGAGTGTTATGTGTCAAACTACCCATGGCATAAGAAAATGTGTAATGTGTTCATGCAGTATACTTGATCAGGTTTAATTGATGAATAAGATGGATGTGTTTTGGTGTTCTTTACTAGATATACTTATATGTGAGTCATTCTTTTTACATGTCTGTGCATGGCCTAGGTATATACATGGTACATGCTTTTTTTTAAATTACTCGCTCGATTAAGTAGAATATTACTTGCAATGTTAAACGTATTTAATAAGGTGTTTGTAAGTGATAATTTTTTTAGTTGTTTTATGATATCACTAGGGTTGGGGTCTTACCCCATGATTTTCCACATATTTTCAGGTGACCAACATACCAACCTAGGTTGCGGTGAAGAAGACTCATCTTTTGGAGGACACCCATCATGTGGAGGTAAAATATGTTTGTCTGATCACTTGAAGATAGGTGATGTTTGTGTGTTTGGAGTAGCTAGTCCTAGAGTCGTCTATATACTTAGTATCTAGAAAAAAGATTTAAAATGGTATATCAATCAGCTTGATATTTTGACATGCTTGCGTTGTAATGTTGTACTAGTTGTACATGTTGTAATATATGTGTCGACATACCCTTTTGTAAATAGGAGTGATTGAAGTCACCAAACTCCAAAAAATATAAATGCACATATGGAATATTAATATATTGACAAGGACCTTGTTGATATTATTCTATACTGCTTATCCAAAGTTTTTATTTTGTGATGTTTGTGTGCAAGCTTATGGTAATTATGGTCATTTAATGTTGCTTGGTGTTTTATTTTGATTAATTTCAATCTTTTGTAAGTAAGGTGTCACAATTTTATGGTGTTAGAGTGTAGGTTCACTTAGTCTACAAAGATATAGGATTAGGTTGTGACTTCTATTCTTATGTATCCATTGTATCTAACCATTGGTTATGTGTATGCAAACATGGTTGGACAATGTGAAGAACAAACAGGGCGTAGTTTGGTAGTGTTGAGAGGTGGTGGATGGGATCGAGTTTTGGAGATGAGGGTACTAGAAGAGAGAGTGTTTGAAGTGAGGAAACCTATGGGAGTAATTGAGGTGGGGCCAGAACATCCCACCTCAACACATTTGGGCCCAAAGGTACTTGTCCATTCATCTTTCTGAACCATGTTTGGGTTGATGATGTCAATAATTTCTCAGTTTGGTCAAAAGGTACCCACTCTAGCTTCTAAGGTACTATCACCAAACATTGAATCTGTGGGTTTGAGCACTACATTATAGGGTTTGAAATGTGTCGGGGAAGTGGAGTACTTAGGTACAAAAGATATGGTAGGTGTGAATTTGTGGTTAGTCGAGTTAGAGAAATCTTTCTACTTGTTTGGTATCGCAGATGAGGACAAGACTAAGCATGTGATCTATCTGTTGAAGTGCAATAATGGCCAGTGGTAGGCCATTAACGAGGAGAAAAGGCTCGTTGAAGTGATCATATAGGTGGAGTTTGGGATAGAATTCTAAAGTAAATACTTTCCTCTATCTTATATTGATGAGAAGATACATAACTCAATTCGAGCAATCGTTATAGGAGGAAGAGAATGAATGAATACAAGGCACAATTTATGGACCCACTTAGGAATGGTCCTCACATGGCACCCAACAAGAAGGAGAAGATCAGAAGGTTTAAGGAAGGGATGAATGTTGAGCTAACCATTAAAGATTCAATTTTAGAGTCACATGAAAAGTTTTTTACATTTGTGTAGGTTTTGAGGAGGATATAAAGGATGAAGGGTGGCATTCATGAGCGTGATGCTAAGAGGAAAGGTGCGCATCCATCTATACATTACTCACGAGGTTCCAAAAGATTGTGGTTTTACAAGAACATCAATAGTATCGGACGTCACATTTTAGTACGAGAACATTTTAGCCAAAGGCACAATGCCACAATCACAGTGTAAGTGGTCTCTAAGGGAAGAAGTCGAGACTTACCATTATCTGGAGTGTATAGTCCATGATCAAAGACAATGATAGGGTCATTTGGACGGCGTACATATACTTAGAAAAGGTGTTCGCTTGTATCCCACAGCGACACTATGGATGTTTTGTTCATAGTTGAATCAAAAGGTGTCCAACAGTAGAGACTGGATCAGCAGGGCTCGTAATAATACAATGGTGGTGGTAGAAGATGCAGCTAGACTTTATAGTTAGGGTCGCCAGGACTTGCAGGAAGAAGCAAGGCTGAGAAAGATCGTAGACAACATGTAAATTCTACGCTATAAGTCAGTCGGGAAGGAACCGGACCGATCATGATAGGTCAAACTGTACTTTTCCATTATGTTTTATATGCATCTATACGTTGCAACTTACCTGTTGATGGCAGAGCTAATCATCTTTTACTTGAAACCCTTTTAGTTGGTAGGGGATGGAATAATTCTTCTGACGGTGACGATGAAGTCACATGGTACGTGAACCCCTACCAGGCCTAAAAAATCGCGAGCGCTTGCCGTAGCGAGTTTTTGACCATGCATGCAACGCTTAACAAGTAAATAATCATCCTGACTTCCGGGTAGAATCTGAGGCGGTTCTCGATCCACGGTTCTGAGTGGTAAGATGCTCTTTTTAGACAATGAAGCCGATCGAAGCTTCGAGGCTAACCAGTCTAAACGCTGCTGGTTTCGTTCGATGACGAAGAAACAGGCAAGGTCTGGATTCCTGGCGGCGGTCAAAACTTTATTGTACACACTAGTAACTCTTCGGGCTAAACATATAGTCTAGATACGTCACAGTCACTTTTAAGTCCGAAGTATCATTAACGACGAGTGTTGAATCTACAAGAGTGCGCACCGATCAAAAGAAATATATTCTTGGTTAAATTTCAAATTAAATATAACATGTGTGTGGATTTGATAGGAGTTTCCTCACTTGTGGGTTTGAGTGGTGGAACATTTACTGCAGGACAAGCTGTTCTGAAAGTTGTCTCAGTTAAATTAGTCAAGAATGGGAAAGCGTGTGTCGACAATCAATATATTTTTATACCGTTTGAGTTTGACACATTTAGTTTCTTAGTACCGGGAGTTGTGGAACTTCTTAAGAGGATTCAAAAAGTTATGCACCGTTACGTCATGAACCCTAAATCCATAGATGTAATATTTCTAAGGGTTAATTTTGCTATTTAGAAAAGATTGGTTGTGAAACTTTTTGCCTGTCTTCCTTCTATCTCAATGTAAGTCTCATAAAACAATTACAATTAATCTAAAAAAAAGGCATAGCATGTGTAACGCGTTGCCTCCTTCCATGTCTGCGTATTAGTATCGAGGAACACGAGTTAGGGCCACCAAACTACACGTGAAGCACGTTGGTCAAACCAACTCCCATCCTAAATCACATGAAATTATTTTCTTCTTGTATACTTTTTTGTCTATTGAAACGCTAGCCGAACAACTGGCGGCCCCTCGAATAAGAGGAAGAGGGGATTTCAATCAAGATGTAGCCATCTATGAGCTACACACTATGAAAGACAGTCAACATTCTTCAGGCGTCAGAAATAAAACCCTCAACGATTTACATTGACTCCCACATAACACAGATGCCATGGGTAACGACCTCCGTGTACCTGCTTTGCGGGAGCATTGCCATTTGCAGGTCACTCTCATGCTTTCAGAGTTCAAATAGTTTGAGTGTCGCTTTCACTTATTACCAAAGATAGACTCATCTCCCGTTAAAAGAAGTTGGTCAGTTGATTTATTTATTTCTATATTGAAAACACTAGTCATTTATAATTCCTTAGTTTTTAGGTTTGTTGATTGGATGCTAACTAAGGTCAGTATGGATTAAATTCAAGGTAGGTCTAAAATGTAACTTTGAGTGATAGATAATATGTTATATGTCTTTTATCTAAAAGTAATATTAGTTTCATCCCATATTGTCTACTTTTAAATCTGATTACTATCTTCTGTGTAGGAAGTGCATGTGACACTAGTGTTTAAAAAATCAAGATAGAGGTATGTTCACCCTTGTTGTGGGTATAATGACCACAACAAACACGCCCCCATCTGTGTGTGTGCGTTCACCACGCCACACTAGGCACGAGCACGTGAGTTGTGGAAAACATCTTGCAGTCATCTTTCTACAAAAGATGATAATCGCTTAGCTAATTATTGAAATAATTGTTGTCTAAACGATATCTCATATCAAATAGGAAAGTGTCTCTTAGTGCACAGCAGTCTAAGTGTGTTTATGTCGTGTTCACAAAGTGTTAACCAGACATGTGAATATTTGATGTTGTAAATAAGGCTTGGGTGATTAGGAATAAGTATATGCTCTCAGCTCTCGTGTTTGTCCTAGCCCTCATTCGTTGCCTTGTGTGTGTGCTTGCTCTTTACCTCCACTACTGCTTGGAGATATCTTTTCTTTGTGTGAGCTCTCGCACACTACCACTTTCCAAAAGTGAAAATTTTTGGATGGTGGTAGATGGCATTTGATGAGTCACAGCTAGTAATTGTTGCTCATTATTGTCGCATGTACATGGTTGTTCGTTGTAGATTTATGAGTAGATTTTTCTAGTAGAACGTCACACTTCCTAAGTGTAGCAGAGTGTTAATTTTTTTAAGTATCATAACATCTTTCTTTGAATAGAGGATGATCTAGTTTAAATTTTCTAACTCTATTCTTTATTCTTTCTTCTGCCTTATTTGATCATACATTTATTATTTGAATCTTAAAATTTTCATATAACATGCTAATCAATTTGCTCAATTGCCTACTATTTTATTATATTAAAATCCAACACTGATTAGACCAAAGAAATGATGTATGTTCATAGTTGGAGTCCACAAATATAGGAAACTGATGTCGATTCTTTGTATAAATAAGGGCAAATTGATCTTTTAATTGGATTGTGGAAAAAATATATTCAGGTTCAAAAATCTAGCTATAGCACTGGCACACTATTATTTAAAAAAAACAGCTACTCATCTACAGATGAATACCTAAAGATCTCACAAGAAAAATATATAATGGATAACAATGTAACTAAAACATTCTACGATTGACTAGCTCCCACTTATCACTTTACCATTATAGTGCATGGTTGTAACATCTAAATATTTGAGGCATTAGAAAACATGATCTTATAAGAAATAAATGGACTATACATATCACCAATGTGCAGCGCCTTTTCAGGAAGCTCATCACTAAGATTTATGTGGACAAAGTGTGCAACTGAGGCCTGTGGTGGTCAGTTGGGCCATTCATTATTTTTGAAACTCTACTAGAGTCTTGGGAAGTGGGCTCGAGCATTGAAAATGATATCAGTTACAATTCTCCTCTAGTAGGTGGGTTCCACATGGATCTATGGCATGATAGTCTTCGAACCATGCGGTCCTTGTAGCAACGACATCCTTTCCTGGTGTTACAGGGAGGACCGTCCTTGGATGGTGGTGGTGGCGATGGCATAAGGATCTCTGAAGGCCTGCTATAGGGATAATGTAATATGCTTAAGTTGATGATTAGGGTTTCACCTAATATGCATAACTAAAGATTGTAATCTTAGAAACCATGATATGTTGGAATTAGGGTTTGTAACCCTAATCCCTAGTCCAAACATGAGATAATCCTAAACCCTAGTTCAGGAGCGGATCTAGATCTGATAAATGTAATGTGAATATATGGTTACATATATGTAGTATGTGTGTTTTAGATATTATCGATTGCATGCTTTGTTGCTTGGATGTTTGGATGCACTCTCAAAAGTACATATGATGTTCTGCTTGGTTTCAACAATGGCATAAGGTACGTGGTTATGCTTATGAATACATGTATCAAATTCTAAGTTTTCCGAGGCTTCTCGGTGAGATTGAACGAATGATAAACTGCTTGCTTGTTTATTTACTTATTTCAAATCATAAAGTTCCTATGAGTATCATGTAAAGTAAATAACAATATTATGAACCTGAGGTTAGATTGATCTTAAGGGTAATGCACACGATCCCCAGAGGGACAGTGATTACACCTAAGGTAGTAGACCAGATATTGGTTAGAATATAAAAACAAATTTATATTCTTATGTGCAAGATAAAGATGTTTGCTTATATGTGTATGTGTGATTATTGGATGAACCCACGTACTAGTATATAAATATACTGACCACATATTTGTTTGTCAGCATTTTAGGTACCTGTGATACTTGATTCATGGACATGAGGTTACAAATAAAGATGATGAATACACTAAAGTTATTCATGAAGATTTATATATAATGGTATATCATCATACATGTGCATGTTAACTCCTTCTAAAATTTATGTAACTCCTTAGAGGAGCTTTTTATACAAACATGTAACAATTTGTTCATTAATGGAGATTGTTTATTATTTTGTATTATTTCTTGAGTCTGATCTTGGAATTTTTGAGTAATGATTTGTGACTTTAAGGTCTTTTAGAGACTCAAAAGTGCGGGTCGTTACACTTATGACTTGGACTAAATAACAAGTCTGAAAACAATTAGTTTTAAAAATATTTCATATATGTAACATTTTTTAACTAGAAGTAAGAACACGATTCATGATGTTGAATAACAGTCATATAAACATTACTTATTTCATACATAAATAGAGGAACATGTATTATAAAATTAAAAAAATGGAATTTACCTTCATTACAACTGTGTGACTTTCCTTTCAGAAAATATATTGTACAATATCAGTACCAAGCAGACTTGTTGTTCCCAACATTGATAGACATCGATGCAAGACTCAAGTAATTGTTGTTTCCCCTTTAAAACATTTGGGTCAAGATAAACATTTAATCAATGTAGGGTAAGTTGTTGAATTAGTAATTGAGTTCTTCACTTAGTTTTGAAAACCTCTCTCTACTAAAATACAAATATTATTTACTCAAATAGTTAACTTACATAAGAATTAAAGGGAAATGACATGTAATATAGTACACTGACTAGCATGTAAAAGCTAACATTATTTTTTTATTTAGGGTATCATCATGATTTCCTAGTAGTGTTGGCTACATATCTATACCTCAATTGCATTGTATTATGTATCACCATGCTCTCCGATATGTGGAATATTAGTAGCTCCATTAGGGTCTCAAAATACTATTGGGTGCCACACTGTATTTATAAGACTTCTTCTCTGGATTGAGTCTCCTACACTTTCAAGTGTTATCTAACTAAATCATTATGGGATCTACCATTTAGTATGCTAATCTTATCCATCACGATATTGACCTTTGTGATATTTTTGCAATGTCCAGTGTTTGGATGTACTTTTTTACTTTATTTGACTATTATATGCCATAATTCCACTTTTTATAGGCCCAAAGATTCTTTCATAAAAAAATCCATCTTTTTCCGGTTTATTGGTTTGTAATGAAAAGTATACAATTTTGTTACGTCTCCAACTACTTCTCCATTAGGTAAAATTTTGTTGGCCCAAGAACATATTTGTTCAGGAGATACTAGTCCAAATTGAAGTTGTTGATGTTTATATCAGTCAATGATATCGACCTAAAACTATATTTTGTCAAATTTGAAACAATAATAACTAAAATACTACAATGTAACATATATCTTTCTTATTAATTATTGGATTAATAGCCTTATGTGTATTGTTCCATTTGATTTTATTTAAATATCTACAAATATAATTTTCAAATCTAATTACTATCTTCAACTCAACTATTTTAGAAAAACTCCTTAATGAGGTTTCTCCCCCATTGTCTTCCTAAACTGGCTTAATTCATTATAATCAATCAACCCATGCAAACTTGTCTAATTCAATTATAGGATATACTACTTACAAAGTAGAACACAAATTGTGGGTATTATTATCACTTTAATTACATTATATCTAATATATTACTTGAGAATATCACTTTTAAATATAATAACCTTTTTGCAATTTCTACCTAATATATATTATTCAGTATATAGAATAAACCCCACCTCAATATCTATTATCATACATTTTTTTATTAATTTCAATGATTGTTTCATACACATATTTTTTGCTCATACCTTAGTATTTTCTTGTATTTGAACCTCAATATCTCAATAATATTTTTACCATAACTTAGGGTAAAACCTTGAATGATTATTCATATTGATAAGAATCATCCTTTATTTCCCTATAATTATAGTAGTGGACTTTATTTAAATTGAGAACATTAATTTAGCATCTAATATTTATCCATATCCAAAATAATCTTGTAACTTTGGAAGATTCATCCACTAATCAAGAAAGCCATAATTTACTAATTAAATTAGTTGATCTAGACAACGGCTTCCACTCACCATATAATATACATGAATGGTTGTTTATAGTTGTAAATTAATCTAAGTTCCTACATGTTTTGCACAATAGGGTACTACTTAGGTTAAAAGAACAAAACAGAGGAAAAAACCACCATGAATCCCTTAGTTTTAAACAAATATAGGTCGAGCACAAACTAGAACCAACTAAATGATAAGAGAAGAGGTGAGATGGATTTGAGGTGTAACTTATCATACTAAATAATATTCATGAAGAACAACCTTTAGCCTAACCTTCTCTAGTTAGGGTTTCACCACAACCCTAGTCATCCTTCCCTTTTCCATTTCAACCTCCTATAATCAACATAAAGTCGTTGGGTATATGGTCGTAAGTGATTAATATATTCCATTCAAGGTTCTTTAGTAGATTATATATGTTCCATTTTAGCTTTGTAATTACTACCTCAATAAGTTTTCCAACCAATAATAGGTTGTACTAAAATTTGGACCAGTACCTACCCATTAACTAACAAGTTAGTGGTGCATGTCATGTCATGTTTGGGATAGTTTGTCCTTTTGGAATGACTTATACAGAGGTTAGTCTTCCCCTTATAGTCCCAAACTTTTAGTCACCCTTGCACAATACTCAACATAACCCCTTAAACTGAAATAATTTACATCATGTCAATGTTAAAAGTATTATGACCATCTACATATGTTTCGCTTATTCTAAAACACTTTCATATATGATTAATTTTTTTATGAGTTGTATGTTTTGATCTAGTATTAGGTCAATTATTAATACCAAATTGCTTTTCAACCAATTTCTCAACTTCTTCAAATAATGTTGAAGGTGTTCTTCATATTATTTCTTTTGACATTTACAAATTCATATTGGAAGTATTAATTTATGAATATAATCAAGTTCAAAGTCTTACATATTGGAAGTATTAAATTATGAATATAATCAAGTTCAATGTTTAGGACTTCAAGTCTTGCTAATTAACCATGGGTTAGGGTATGACAATATCTTTCCTTAGATAGATTCACCTTCAAAAATCACAAGTCAAAAGCACTTATGACATACTAAAATATCATTATATATAATGGTGATACCCTAATTAACAATGGATAATTGTTAAAACATCATTGTTCAAATTTGCATTATTATTCACTAATACATCCCATTGTGCTCTATATATGTAAAATGTATATGGAGTTTGTGTCTTGGTTCTAACCCTAATCATCTCTCTCTCTCTCTATATATATATATATATATATATATATATATATATATATATGAATCCATAACCATGTATTGGATATAATATACCGAGAGTAATGATAATATCCTAAAGTGTAATGTAGATTCACATTGTTCTCATATCTGGGTGAATAGTGCCAAGATAGGCCAATACTATTTTGAAATAGTCCAAGCCTAACTTACACACATCAACTGTCTTATCTATTATAGTGATGGACCTAGGTGATGGACTATGTTATTTTAGAAAATTCTTTCTTTAATAAACCTAGTATTAATATGCTAAGTAATGTGTAACCTAGATTTTGTATCAAATATAAAGAATGTCACATGCTTCGTGAATGGACATATTGGATTAAAAAGGTTAATGATGCCTGAATTTTTGTAAGTGCGAAGTATTTACTATTGGTTGTAACATGCCTATATATATATTTATTTATTTATTTATATATATATATATATATATATATATATATCATAATTGGATATTTCCAATAGGATGGACAACAATAATTACCTCTATTTACTTTATATTAAGTTAATGACTTAGAGGATAAACTAGTTAGATACTAATTTTTTGTTTAATAGATTTTGGAGAGATATTTCATAAGGAGATGATGCTAAAACATATTTCCCAGATATTTTTGATTAAAAAGATTCATAATCTAACATATAATAATAAACCTATGTAACACTAATATCTTACATGATGTAGTAGACATTCCCAAATTATAGAGCTAATAATTTTTCAAATGTACATGTTTATACTTTTAAGGGTGTTACATTCTACTTAGATGTTGATAGCTCTTTCTATTAGAAAAGGATAATGAAAAACTATAAAGTGATAAATAAACTACTTGAAATTGGTTTCTTATAATGTTTCTCAAATTCAAATATTTTGACAAATCTAATTTCTAAATTTTTATTTAATCTTATCCACTCAAGGACTTCCTTGTGATCTTCCTTATCAAGATCCAAATATGAACCACTCTTAGGCATATAGGTGACATCTTGACTACTCTGTTATCTTTCTCACTTGACTTCCCTTCTTATCTGGACTCTACACACCATATCATTTACTCCTTGAACTTCATCATTTTTTCACTTATGACTCTCTCTCTCTCTATGTTGTCCCTTTGCCTACCCCATGCTTGTCATGAAACAAAGACCCTAACACCACTAAGTCTCATTCTCCCTAATGTTTCATTTATCCTCAATTACCTTTTTCTCCATGTTACCATCTCTTCCAAGACTCCCCACCTATCCGCACCTTCACAATTCTAAGTATCAACTTGATGGCCTTAATACGACCTCAAGAAAATCATCCTAACATCCCACTTTCCTTCATTCATCCAAGAGCATATCCTCCCTAGCTCAATTTTGCAGCCCACGGTTGCATTCTCCATAACAATGGTGTTATTTGAGGGCCTCATTGGTGATACAGGATGATTCATGTTGTCCTCGTGAAGCTTTTGACACATTAGATTCCATCATTACATGTGTCATTTCTAGTTCCCACTTTCATTGTGTTGATGGTATATCTAATTCCATTTGGTAATTTCTAAGCTTCAGTCATCGATTCACCTTGTATTATCTCTCTATGACTCTTTTTGGAGTGTATATACTAATCTCAGACTTTATCTTTCATCATGTTTTGACCCAATGGGACCCTTGAGCTTCACCTCCTCACTATCTATGGCAAGAGTTGGTCTAGAGGTTGATGGCCATCTTGTTGCCTTAGTATTGGGTCATTGGGACTTGAGTAGAAGACTGAAAGTGATTGTGGAGTTATATAGTGCTTCTTAATCATGTTTTTGCATTTCCATTCCTTAAAATTAAGATTTGATAGATATACTAATTGTGCATTTTAGAAAGAACAAGTACTACACTTGTTTTTCATTTTTAGCCTCAATATGATTATTTTTCCACATAGGAATTGTGATTTTGGCCTCTTCATGTGTTTTATTCCTCTAATGTAATGTGATTTTAAGTATAGCATTTGAACATTAAGACAGGATATAAAATACTAAAAATAAGACCAAATATCTAATTTCGTCCAATTGTGTCTATTTACTAATCGATCAATTATTTGAATAGACCTCGTAGAATTTTGTTCAATAATCACATAAAGTTGACGTTGTTGTGCCCATATGAATTTTTGTGCCTTAATAAATTGTTTCTCCACATTTGAGACAAATTACAATCTATTTCATATTTTTAAATTCATGAGCCACGTTGGTATCATTTTCTTTAATTAAAAACATCTAAGTGTAAATATATTTACTTATTCTGTAAATAGTGGCTTTGGAATCATATAACAGTAATAAATGTGTTGAAATATATATAAATCTTTAGATATATATATATATATATATATTCAAGATATTTAGTTCGATCAAACTAGAGATCAAACTTAAGGTGTTTATAAAATCAATAATTATTTTAATAAAAAATTGACTATAAATGACAAAGAAATCATATTTATAACTTCAGATATTTAGTTCGGTCAAACTAGAGCACAAACTCAAGGTGTTTAGAAAATCAATAATTATTTTAATGAAAATTTGACTATAAATGACAAAGAATTATTTAGTTCGGACAAACTAGAGCACAAACTCAAGGTGTTTAGAAAATTCATAATCATTTTAATGAAAATTTGACTATAAATGACAAAGAATTTATATTTACAACTTTTGATTCATATAAAATTTAAATAAATATCAATGATGCACTTTAGGACAAGTAGGTTATGAGAAAGCAGTGGGATTATTGATCTAGCACCCGCCTACAAAACCCTAATGTAATGTTTCTCTCTAACATTAACAACAAAATATATATAAAGTATCGTTCATTACGTAGTAAATTCCAGTGTGCAAAACAATCATTTAGGCTTTCAATTTCAAAATCATCATCTTGACATCGGGAGGAGAGGCTACCCTAAAACCCCAATTTAGGTAGTTGACTTGACTATACATCATTCAGATTGGAAAATACCAACGAAAGACATAAACTTTAATTAGCCTTCATTAAAATCATATATTTACACCTTCCCTTGATCTACCTCTCCTATGATAAACCCCTACTCCTCCATATTAAAGAAGGCATACTAGTAACCTTACCAACTTTTCCCACCATGAATACATGCAACACAACATCGTTATCTATTGAGACCCAACCTCCTAAAGGCCAACTTGTGATCCAAAACATATCCTCTTACTCCCTCACATCTATACCATTCAAAACCAACAAAATCCCAACTAAGGTCTCCATACCTTGAGACCCAAATCAACTAGAAGAAGGAAGGTATGTAGATATAGGCATCTTCATCATCATACGCCAACCATACTAGAAGTTACCATTAACCCACCACTATTGTCAAACATCACACTTGATTCCTCAATGTCATACTTTAATCATGCATCTTGGGATGAGAAATCGTGATCCCTCTTTCTCTATGAACCCTACACCATATTAGATTCATGACTCTCATTCATCACCAATGTCTAATTCAGGGTCGTGTGACCTGTTAGCACCTTGTTGAGGAAAAATGACACCTAGGAAATCTCTGAAAGGGTACAATTGAACTTGATAATAAGTCAAGATCTAATTTATCTTGGGTTGAGAATGAGTAGTTTGAAGATCATCTACCAACGATGAACTATAAGTAAGAATCATTTACTATTTATTGTGAATTTGGGGAATTAACTACAATCTTATATGTGAATAGTATATCAAATGATAAATAGTACATAGAAATATATTTATGCATCATACAATTTGATCCATTACAGTTAGTTATAGCATATTGAAATTATTAGGTATAAATAAATATATTAGTATACCATTTAATTGAAAATTTTGTAAATAACTATAACAAATAATTTTGAATAGTTTCTTACCTTCATTGTAGATCATGAGGATATTATTAAATGTAAGTACCTATTTCTTAAACAAATAATATTGTTTTCTATATACATGCTTCCATACCAATAAAATAAATGTCAAAAATTTGGTGTTCATGTCTTTAAGATGTGGATATACCCTAAAACCCTTAAAATATATACAAGGGGTACTTTGAAAAACACAATAATTACTAATGAATTACCCCAACTATACCATTTTGTTAAATACAAATTTTGAAAATGGAAAATAAGAGTCAAATGGAAATTTTTACGAATATAATCATGAATGGCCCCAATATTCTAAAAATTTACTTACATGGCATGTTGATATTAACCATATATGAAATTTCTTTATTTTTCATTCATTTGGATAGTTTTAGATACAAATGTGTAATTTTGTATATATTTGGGACTTATATAATATATGTATATATCACTATTTGTGTTACTATGAATTAGGGTAATATATACTATGATGTTAAAGTTGAGTATGTAACATTTGTTATATATAACTTATACAAAAACCCTAAAAAGAATACTATAAAATATAAATATCACTCCTACATGGAAAACCCCAGTCTCTATTACTCAAATGTAATTCAAAATACTTGATTCCACTCCAATGATATCCCATTAGCTTTAGTGTATTTCTTCTCAATATACCTTGAGGTCCTAGAGACATTTGTACATAGCTTGAGAAAACAACACAACATTACTCAATTTATGAACTAGATATTTTTTTATTATATGTGCTATATTTTCCATGTTGATCTCGTGCATAAAAGAATTTAATTTTGTTTATGTCTAAATTGCTTTTAACCCCTATCTTGCCTTTTTAAGGTTACCACTATATTTGTATAATATTGAATGGTTTTTAGTAATTATCTTGGCATGAAATCGATTATCAAATAGATTGTTTTATCTTTGTTTAGTGGGTTATTTCCCACAACCTTGTGCAACAGATAATAACTAGTTTTCTCCCAATTAATTGGTGAGTATAAAGTGATAGTGTCATTTTTTCCTAGAATGTAGCCATTTAAAATATAATATGAAAATTATAATCATTAATTTTACATATTGATGTTCCTACATATGGATATATTAGCATTATGATATTTTGACTTGTTTGTAGTTTGACATTTTTATAACTTGATAGTTTTCCATCATGCTAGCTGCTATTTGAAATTTTTGATATAATCAGAATACTTTGGCATTGTTGCTAATCTTGGTGTTGACGCCCCATTTTTGGTTATCCAATAAACTATCATTATTACATTAACTATTTGGCTAATTGTGGAATTTACCTCATTTATTCTACATTTTCTCATATTTTTCCACCTATTTAATCCACTCACTTACCTGTCGATGGTCTACGGATAGAAAAAATCATTCCTTTGGAATTAAGCATAATATTTTTTTAAGACTTCTAACCTAGCTTTCTAGTTCATATTTCTTTATTAGCATAATAGGATGCTTAAAACCTTAATATAACCTAGTGACGTGCTTTGATAACATTTGATGATCTTATGTTTCAAGTTTGGTCCAGTTTGGATGTTGTTTAAGCTAGATATGCTCATAGGTGTTTGTTTTGGACCTAATTGCAAATTACCCATTTTTAGGTTTTTCTTGCAATTTGTCACATGCTTGGTGTGCCTCACATGTTTTGGCATCATGTTGTAGAGAGTGGCTTTTGTGGTGCCTTGTTGTACCTTGGTTTGATGTGGTGACATCATGTGTTGAGTTTTAGGGTTTGCATGGATGTCCTAAGTGGATGGTTGATTTTGGATTATGTTTGACCGATGAACATGTGTCTTGGCAGTCACCAAGGATCTTGTGGTCCATGATTCTTGACGATCGATGATGTATGAGTGCTTTCCCCTAGTCTTGGCGGTCGATGAGGCCATGAACCCTCTAGGTCGCAAAGAAACCCAAAGTCAGTGGTCACTATGTTTTCCCTCCTTGGTTGCTGAGATTCCCATCATTCATTGAGGTTCTTGGATAAGTGTGTTCTCTTAGTTTTCTTGGTTTTATCACCCATGTTTCATACTTGAGTTTGGTGCTTGCACGGACGAGTTTTGGTGGACACATGGCATGTGTTTGCATAACACTTAACCTCCCTTCTCTCTCTCCAACCCTTGTCTATAATTCCCCTCTCCTTATATGCAACTAAACTATTTGCACCCCTTTCTTCCTCTCTTATTTCTGGGATCTCGTCCCCCTCGTGTTGGTAGTGAAGGTGGAGCTCAAATGTCTGATCCATCTTGCATGTTGAGCTAGGGTTTGGAGAAACCCTTCCTTAGTGATCGTTTGGTGTTCTTTGCTTCCTTTTTTATCTTGGTAAGTAATCTACCTCTTCATCTTTGTTTCCTTACCCTACCCTCTTCTACTTTCTCTTCTTAGCCAAACCCATGGTTCCCCATGGTAGTGCTTGAATTGAGGTTGAGGTTGAGGAGTCTCTCTTACTTGCCTTTTTGACCTAGGGTCTTTCTCACCTTCTTGACCTAGGTTTTGTTTCTTCTTGGAGATGGAATAAGTTTGGTCATGGAGGTGATCAAGATAGGGTCTTCGTCTCTCTTTCCTTCGATTTTCCTTGTTTTTGGAGTTGTTTTTATCCTTTGAGGAGAGTTATATAACTGTATCCACTATTATTGTTTACACTTACCTTGCATGAAAATAATCTACCCTAAAATCATGGTTCCAAGTAGAAAGATAATATTATTCATCTAGGGTTTATACTTATATGGTGATCTTGAGTAGATATCTTTCATTATATAAAAAAACCTAATATTGGTGCACGAAATGTTATTTTTTGATGATTTTCGATCTTTGCATGCATGTGCTAAATGTTGGTTTTCTCTCTCTAAGTCATGATTTTTTCTTTCTCTCATGTTGATGGTTAATTAGGGTTTTAGAGATAACTTTCCTTCTTGTGTTTTGTACCTTGATGATTTTCAGTCTCTTGATGATGATCAACCCATTTTGGTATAGCCATTTTAATGTTTAGTGATCACCAAGTAGAATTTACGACTTGGTCGCCAAGGATTTTTATTCCTATGTGGTCAATGAGTTTTTCCATCTTCTTAGACATTGAACCTTGATCTATGTGGTTTCTGAACTGTGGACCTTGATGGTCATTTGGGTCTTGTATTCTATGTGGTTGATGAGGGCTATGAAACCCTAAGTGGTTGCTATGGCTTCATGTTTGTTCAGTCTCCATGCTTATGTTTTTCAACGATCATTGACATCACCTAAACCTAGTGGTCATTGAAGAGGGTTAACCTTCAGCAGTCGCCAAGGTAGTTGACCCTCAACGATCAATGAAGGTAGTGAAACTAGCTTCAACGGTCGCCAATGCTTGATGTTTCTCTTCGGTCGCCAAGATTGTGTAACCTAGATGTTTCAACAGTTGATGAAGATTTTTGGTTTACTTGGTAATGGTTCTTTGTTGACTTCATGTTAATGATGATTGACCTAATCACTTCCAAGAATGTTGGAGATAATGATAGTTATGATTTAGCTTTAATTGTTTACTTGGGAGCCCTAATTTGGTTACCTTGTTGAACCCTGACCCTAATTCTGACTACCTTGTTGAATCATAACCCAAATTCAAGTACATGAACGATGATAATGCTTAGCTTTCTTGTGTGATTAGCATGACACTAGAGTGCTTTCTTTCTCCTAATGTTGTAACCCTAATTTTCTATCTTATGAACATCACGGTGCATAATGTCAGATTATGTTTGTGCTTATGTATCACATATTTGGTGATGATGATGACCCTTGTTGAGGCATGGAGAGATGATGATGTTCTTGCAGGGAACAATGTGAATGGTCTTATGACCTTGGACAATGTTGATTACCCTAATTTAGGTGATACCCTCTGGATAATGTGATAGGGAATTGGTATCTCATGATGATGTGATTATGGTTATGGCCTCATGTATGGCAGTGAAACAGTACCATGTGATGATGTGACAAGTTTTTACTTTATATGTTTTATATCATCTAAATTTTCAATCTACCCTTATCTTTTTAGAATCTTTCTAGGGTTTGTGTGTAACTTGTTTGATGCAGTTAAAAGATACCCAATTGGCTTTAACTAATACAGTAAAACCCTAATCATGTAGTTCCATGTTCCATAGATCCATTCAAGTGTCAGAACTTGCTAGATGGTGAAATGAGTATTCCTAAGGGAAACTTGGAGCGCATATATTGAGTATGTGGGGTGGGGTGTAAGAGACTATGTTTCCTTTTCATCCTGACCCTAGGTGTATGGAGGAAGGCTACAGTCATGCCTTGGAGTGAGAACGGTTGTGGTCGTGTATTGCAGATTTGTATATGTGATATGTTTGAGAATAGTTGTGGTTGTACCTCATTTCCAAGGTTTCGTATACCCTGGTGTCTAGTTTCATGACATGTATTAAGGCGTACTAGGTGTTTTTATCTTGACTATATCTTGTTGGTGGTGGTTTGAGGTTTGACCGATATGTCATTGCAGAGTACATTCCTACTGAATGAGGGCGGATGATATCATAGGAGGCTGCCTCTCCTAGATCTTGTATGGCATTTATTTCAACTTAGCAGTGGTAAGTTGAACGTTGGGTGGTATGACTCAAACTCCTCTGGTCTTAAAAGATGTAATACATCTGTTTAGTATATCTATTAAGGGTCAAATATGAGTCACATTGAATGTTTACCCCTTCCTTTTTTCTTATATTGCTCAGTTGTTATACAATGCGGTAAAAGAAGTTAATTGTTTTACATGTTCGTGATATTCCTTCTAATCACTTATGAGGCTATGCTTATATATTATAGCTTCTTAACCTACTTAACCTATGTAATCAGTTTAAATTATTCTTTTATTGAATCTGATCATCCTGTTTAATGATATATATCATGTTTTTTCAATAATCGTTGGTTGAGAGTTATATCTCTCACTGGGACGTTGGTCTCACCTCGTGGGTCATCACATCTTTTTAGGTGGTCTTCAGCAGCGTAGGCAGGATTGTGTTGTTGAGGAACAACATCTTGGAGATCAGTAGATGCGGAAGGTCGGATAGATGCTAGTTGTATAGTATAATCCTAGTGTTGTACCTATACTCTCAAGTCTGAGAAGAGATGTGTTTTCTAGATGATATGTATCACGATATAAGGTTTTGGTAGTATACATGTGTTTGTATATGTGGTTTGTATATGTGGAATAGTATCTTTTATATAATAGGTGGTTGCTGAAGCCACTGAATAGATGTAAATATCTAATATGGTATGTGATATGATTTAGGTTGTGAACCTTGCTGTAATTTGTTTCCGCACATGATAGTAATACAAGATCAATTTTAATTTACCTACTTTTATGGTAATGTGGTTTGTTAATTGTTGATTGTGTGTTTTGTTTTGAGTAGTCGTGTTTGTTTGGCATTAGGTTGTCACAATTTCCTTTAAATGAGCCTTTTATAGGCCTTTCAAAATAAATTTCCAAACTAAATGGCTCATGAATTAAACATTCAATTCCAATCCCGTTTGGAAATTTATTTGACTTTATCTCTTTGAAAACTAGCGCCATTACTTTTATGTAGAAGATATTCAATTTGACTCCTCATCTTTATGACCTAGAAAAGATAAAAGGGAAGACTTGTCTCTAAAATTTCATATCCTTTCTTTTCCTCTTCTTTATATGACTTCTATACTCAATGATAACAACCTTACGAATGTAAAAAGATTTCCTATATGGGGTGCACTAAGAGACTTCCAAAAAGTTAGAAATTTAGATAAGAAAAATGCAATTTTACTACTTGGGGACATATAAGATGGAACTATTCATTCCTCTAGGGTGCCACTTGACACAACACAACATATTTCTAGTGGTCATATCCACATAATGAAGAAATCCATGGATCCCTAAGGGTACAAAACCCAACTTCTTTTCCTATTTTGTTTGGAGGTGATCCAATTCAAGAAATGTCTTTTCTTGACATTTAACCCTTCAACCATCACAATCAACTATAAGTACCCCCGCCCATATTCACCATCAAACTTTTCCCCCTTTGATTCTCCTAAAGCTACAAATTTAACTACCTCATATTATATAGAATTTTGACATGTTCTCGTCTAGAAGATCCTTCTTCCTAAATAATGATTCTAATACCCTAAGAATATTTGGAAATGGTACGGAGGTGCTAAAAGCCTCTATATCTAGTAGAAGTGTTTTGACTATTCATTTTTTCTAGATATATAATGATATCTTGCATTCTTTAGTTTTATGCGATGTAATTTCTCATCAACCTACTTGTTTTTCATACAAAAAAATACTCTTGTTAGAACAACTAGATTTTTATTTCTCAAGATTGTCTACTAATTTTAACAGCATAGTTGTTAGGAAAACATTGACATTTGATTGAATTAAGTTTTTCTTCTATTATCTAGTCATATATTTCATATTTACCTTATATTGAACTAGCTCTTTCCATGCTTACTTGATTCATCTCCTTTACATCTTTTCTCAATGGCTCAAAAGATCATATCATGTTGATGTGTGATTTATTGCACAAGTAAAATTCACCTAGAGAAAAGTCCCATGATTTTTAGCTAAACAATTTATAATACTCACCACCTACAAATAGATACATCTTATTATAGTTTAGTGTTAAATCAAATCATGTAGATAACATTTTAAAAAATTGCTCTCAAACCCAATTAGATTAAGATCAATGTTTAAAATGATTGGTTGATTGATTTGTATTAAAAAAAATTGCAATGCAATTGAAAAGGGAGAAAATAAGTAATTCTTGGTCGCGCATATCCTCATCGGAAGAAGGACCGAAACCACAATCGGTCCATATGGTATTCTGCTCAGCCCAAGATAAACCAAGGTCATGCAATTCTCGGGCTTGAGGAAAAGTAGGAGTAGAGGTGCCAAGTCCTGCAAGCAAGGTAGCGATAGGACCAGCAGGGAGAGGTAGCACTCTAGGGGTAGATCCACCAACAGTAGAGGGTGTAGCAGTGGAAGTAGTAGGTGGAGGGGTTGGGTAAAAGTGATTGTATGCATAGGATACATAATCACCTCCTGGATAGGTCCGGTAGGCAGGATAAGGATGGGAACATGATATGTTCATGGTAAACATGATAGCACAAAGATCCTGATGCATATGCTTATGAACCTGAAGGTTATACACCTACTGATGCATCATGTAACCCATGAGAGTTTCATTTGATACATGAAACAAGGCACGGGCAGGTTGGGATGGCTGAGGAGGTGGAGGTGTCTAGGTGGAGGTGGGAGGCTCTAGGTGTGGTAGAAGAAGGGGTAGGCATACTTTACTCAATTGTGGTCTCATTGATATAAACTCCTTTTCTAGCAGGTTTTCAATGAAGGTCATGAAAAAGAGACTTCCTAGTGGCAGATTGAAAAAGACCACAAATCAGGGCTGGGTAGGGTGGGTGGGTACCTCAAATGTTTTTACCAGAGTCGAAGCATGTCATGTGATGGAGGGTATATCTATACCACTTGACTCAGATTTTTTAAGGATATAGAACATAATCACCACAATATTCTCTACAATTTTAGTTTGATTTTTCTTTGGATGAATATTGGAGTTAACTACCAGGACGAGAATGCGGTTCTTCAAGTCTAAGGCAAAGGAGGGAAGGGTGGACTTCTTCCTATATGGAAATTGAGGCTTCTTCAAGAATTTATGAATGTCAGGAAGAGTGATATCATATTTATTGTAAAAGGCCTCAAGGTCTACGAGGTCAAAATACTAAGGGGAATCTTTCCTCCATGTGTCGGTTACCTCAGTACCAGAGAAAAAGATATTCAAGGTATCCTATGAGACTTGGAATTTCTTACCAAAAATCATGGAAGTAAGACTAACTTGAGTATTTGACGGGGTACATGAGTGTCGTAATTCCATTGCAAATTTACATAAAAATTGTGAACAACTTTAGTTCTTGTGATGGAATTATAATAGCACGTGCTTTCAACACTCAGGATAGAGAGGTGGCAGTCTTACAACAACTCCGCAACCTGATCTATAACCTTTTGTCTATGCCGAAGAGGCTAAAAAAAGGCACGAAAGGGGAAGGGGTTCCTAGGAAGGAGCTCCTTGTACCTATTTAGAGCTTCATTGGAGACAAAGAAGGTATCATGGAATGGGATGAGATGAGAGTTGGAGGATGATGGTGCTCTAGAGGAGGCGACTCTCTTTCTCCTATTGGAAGCCATGGAGGCGAGATAAGAAGAAAAGAGAGGTCAAAAACCACCACCAAGGACTGACAAAACACCTAGGGTTGATGTGCAAGAGAGCTAGGAAGGTCAAGCAAGGGCTGTCTAGGGCTAGGAAAGGGGAGGTCAGGGCTAGGGTTGAGAGCTTGAGGGAGCAGGAGAGGGAATCAGTCGATTTTTCCCTAGTTGAGAGGGAGAGAAGTCGGTTGAACCATAATTAAGTGTTTCTCTAGCCCGGCCATTAGTCGATTTCTGAGACAAGGGAACTCGACTGAATGGCTTTTTACAAAAGCCCTCAGCCACCCATCGGTCAAGTTTGTAACTCAACTGACAGAAAATCTGTCACAAATTTAGAAACCTTAATTTCTAGCCATTTAAGTGCTAATTAAGTTTGTTTTTCTAGTCCATTTTGCATTTTAAACATACGTAGGCACATATAACTCATAATTGGGTACTAATTAGAGATAAAATAAGTGTTTGCAAAAAATACCCAAAAACAAGCGAAAAACAAGGTAAAAAGAACATAAAAGAAATTTTAGCACTTTAGCAAGCAAGGGTGATAAAAACATAAAAACATGAGAAAAGCATATATGATTGATAGAAACTGCCTAGAAGGCATATCAAATTCATCCAAAGCTATTATGAGCAGTTTATATCTAATAAAATTAAATTTTTCTCTAGCTAGAGGTTTACTGAAAATGTCCGCCAACTAATTTTCCGTGTCCACATGTGTGATATAAATATCCTTTTTGGCAATGTGATCATGAAGAAAATGATGACAATCCTCTATATGCTTGTCTCTACTATGCAATATAGGATTGTAATATAAATTGATTTCACTAGTATTACCACAGTAAACAGGAGAAGCATCAAAATAAATGTTAAAGTCTTGAAGCATTTTCTTCATCCATAGAACTTGGGCACAAAATCTCATGGATGCAATGTATTCAACCTTAGTAGTTGATAAAGCCATTGTGCTCAGTTTCTTGGAAAACCAAGACACCAAGTAGGGTTTCAGGAGGAAGCAAGTGCTACTTGTGTACTTTCTATCAATCAAGCATCTTACATAATCCCCATCACTATAAGTTGTAAGGGTAAAGTCCCTTGACTTGGGATACCATAGTCTAAAATTTGGAGTTTTGGCTAAGTACCTTAAAATCCTCTTAACAGCTACAAGATGTGAGTTCTTGGAATTTTATTGAAAGCGAACACACAAGAGAATACTAAACATTATGTCAGGTCTAGAGGTAAAATAAAGTAAACTTCCAATCATACCTCTATAGAGCTTCTCATCCACTTTCTCACCTTCTTCAGCTATATCAAGTTTGGCAGTGTTTGACATGGGGGTGTCTATAGGCTTGGTGTTCTCCATGCCAAAGTGCTTTAGTAGATCACTTGTGTACCTACTTGTGTTGATGAAGTTCCCATTTTTAGTTTTCTTGATTTGAAAGCCGAGGAAAAATGTAAGTTCATACATCATGCTCATCTCAAACTCACTCTGCATAAGATCACTAAATTCCTTACAAAGATCAAGATTAGTTTCACCAAAAATGATATCATTAACATAAATTTGAATGATAAGAAAATTGTTAGAAGTATGTTTAAGAAACAAGGTATGATCCACTTTGCCCATGATATACCCATAATCTAACACAAAGTTCTTTAATTTCTCATACTAAGCTAGAGGTTCTTGTTTGAGTCCATAGAGAGCTTTTTGCAATAGATAAGCATGGTTAGGTAAACGATCATGTTCAAAGCCTGGGGGTTGTGCAACATACACTTCCTCCTCAATTGTACCATTCAAAAACACACTTTTAAAATTCATTTGAAAATGAAGAAAGTTCTTATAACTAGAAAAAGAAAGCAACATATGAATGGACTCAAGTCTATCTACAGATGCATATGTTTCATCAAAATCTATACCTTCCTACTGATTGTAGCCTAGATACACTAACCTTGCTTTGTTTCTTACCACCTTGCCACTTTCATCTAGCTTGTTGCGCTAGACCTACACGGTGACAATGATCTTTCTATCACATGGCCTTGGCACTAGGGTCCACACTTTGATGTTCTTTGGCTTGTTCTTTGTTGAAGGCAACCCACATCTTCACTCTTTTGAAAGGATCATCTAAAGTCAGCTCTTTTGGATGAATCTTTGCAAAGTGGGTAGTTGGATTCTTCTTCTCTTCTTCTTGAGTGGCCACCTCTTTTCCCTTTTGGGTTATGTTGAGTTTTTTTAAGATATGTATTACCTCACCTACAACATCATCATTTGGAACAATATATTTGGGAATAGAGGGGTTAGTCTTAATAAACTTAACATTAATATATTCTTCTACTTTAGTAAGATCAACATTAAACACTCTATAAGCCTTGCTAGTAGTGTTGTAGCCAAGAAAGAAAGCCTTGTATGATTTTTGATCAAACTTGTCGAGAGAATCTTTTTGTTCAAAACAAAACAAGGACATCTGAAAACATGAATGTACTTGATAGAAGGCTTCCTACCATGCCATAGCTCATAGGGGGTTTTCTTCAAAGAAGGATATCTAAAAACCTGATTTTGCACAAAACATGAGGTACTAAGGGCTTCGGCTCAAAAACTTCTTTGGAATGTCATACTCTAAAAGCATAGTCCTAGACATTTCCTGTAGTGACATGTTCTTCCTCTCTATGACCCCATTTTGTTGAGGTGTTTGAGGTGAAGGAAAGTTATGTGCATATCCATATTCTTCACAAAAACATTCAAAAAGTTCATTTTCAAATTCTCCCCATGATCACTACGGATGGAAACAATCTGACAAGAAGCTCAGTTCTCAACTCATTTACAAAACTAGATAAAACATCAAGTGTATCACTCTTGGAAATGAGAAAGAAGGTCCAAGTATATAGAGAGAAATCATCAAAAATAACACGACAATACTTGGAATTGCAAAGTGATTGAGTTCTCATAGGTCCAAATAGATCAATATGGAGAAGTTCAAGAGCTCTCTTAGTACTAAGGACTCCTTTGGATTTGAAGGAGGACGTGGTTTGCTTTCCTTGGGAATAGTTATCATTCCTCATCCTTTTCAAAATCCAATTTGGAAGTCCCTTGACCAAGTCCTTTTTCCTCAATTTCTCCAATTAATGCATATTTACATGACCAAACCGACAATGCCAAAGAGAAATATCATTCGAATTGACTACTAGGCATATACCTACAATAGGATTAATAGAGTCAACCACAATTACATAAATATTACAATTTTTAGTTCCCTTATATATGACATGATAAGTGAGGGAATCTAGAAGCAAGCATTCAAAAGAAGTAAATAGCACAAGGTAACCATTATCACATAATTGACTTACACTTATTAAAATTCTGTTGTAGGCCAACCACAAAAATAACATTCTTGATACATAAGGATTCACCTACATCACCCTTACCTTTTACTTTACCTTTATTATTGTCCCTAAATGTAACCTAACCTCCTTTCTTCTTGGTGAAATTGTGAAATGGCTTATATTACCCGTCATGTGCTTAGTGCCATTTTCCTTTTTCTTGATAGAAAGGAGATTGGTAGTTCCCAACTCAAACTTTGGGATCCGAAGTTGGCTTGGGGACCCATTTCATCTTTGGGTTGATCCCCTTAGGCTTGTAAGGACAACAAGTAGAATAATGATCATCACTTTTGCAATAAGAGCAAATCATAGGGTTCTTAGTGCTAGAAGACTCTCCAATGAAAAAGGAAGTTTCCTTACTCTTTTTCTTACCTTTTTCCTTATTTTTTCCCTTAGGTGCTCCCCCTACAAATCCCAAACCACTAGTACCACTTTGTTTGGTAGAATGGTCAAGGATTTCATTTAGGGAGTTTTACCCTTTGAGAAATTTCTACAGAGAGGCTCTAAGTCTATGATTATCATCAGTAAGAGATATAACAATATAGGACAAACTATCAAGATCATCTCTAGAATGAATACGGTCGGCCTCTAAATAGAGGGCTTTAGTCGAATAAGAATCTTTTTCAAGATAAAGAGAAGCAACATCATTACTAGGTAAAATAGGTCTAGAAGATAAATCATTGACTTTGACCAAGCAACCTAGTATTTTCAGATTTAAGTAATTGAATTTCTTTGATATAAAAATCCCTCTCATCTCTACGAGCATCAACAATAAGCTTGAAATAAGCATTTTCAGATTTAAGAGTCTCAAGCTCATTTATGCACTTTTGGTTATCTTCCATATGAGATTCAATGTTCTTAAAGTAAACACCATTCTCTACCTAACTCCATTGTATTTTACCTCTCCGCCTCATGAAAGGATGCCAAAGTGCATGTATAAGCCTTGGCTACCCCCAAAAGTTTGGGGTGACCATATCTTTACCTCCCTGCTTCGCTTTTGTCATCATATGCCCTCCTTACACATGGGGCAAAGAAAAATAAAGAGAAAAAGAAAAAAAGAGGATGACTCTATGTAATAGCCTCTCAAGAAAATAAAATAAATAAATATGAGTGATCCTATGCAATATCACTCCATTCCCTTCCATTACCCTTTCTTCCCTTTGTATGCCTAGTAGGGATAAGGTAAATCAACTCTAGCCCTCATCCACTTACACAAGCCAAGTGGGTCATGAGTAGTGAAATGAAGTGTATGAGATATCTCTAACAAGTGAAATAGTAATTCTAACCATTTGAATATATTCCATGCATGATATGGTCTACACTTTATGAAAATTGCATCACTTGCAAATGTGAATGGTATCCCATTTTCTAAGTTCTTATGCTTTGTGCTTGATTCACACTTAAAAACTGAAAATGAATAGAGAGTAGTGGATTGCATGCCTAATTCATCATGTGAACTCATTCTCCATGAATAAACATCACAGTGATATCATTCTCCATGAATACCTTTATTGAATTGAAAGAGAGATTAAGTTGGAGCATACTTGAAGACATGTTTTAAGTTTGGGGTGGTGATAAAACACTATTTTAGGGCTTCATCTTGTGTATATTTAAACTTTTATCACATCTAGACATTATTAAATGCAAGTTAGTCCCCTACTACGTGATTTCATTTCAAATGCACTCATGACCACTTTTTTGTGTTTTTCAGGCATATGCACTTGCATTGAATGTAAATGAGAGACAAGGAGAGGATCCTTAGGTTTCTGCACCCCCCGATTGGACCTAGATCATCTCCAAGCATCCCATGGATGGGAAAAAACAAGTCCAAAGAAAGGAGCATCCATTTGAAGGACTTAGGAGAGAAAACATATGGTTGGGCCCTCACAACGGGCCGTGGTATCTTTCCATGACTGTGGCCAAAATGCTCAAGTAACAGGAGAAGTTCAAGCTACAACAATACAGACACCATGTCTAACATACTAGATCTCAGACCCTACCCTGGAAGTTGACATTTTGGACTTAGCCAAACAAGATTGAAGGTTAGACCTAAATAGATGTTTATTATAACCCCAATGAAATAATGCATGTATAGATCACCTTAATGTAACATAATTTTCTAACATTAATCTTAGGTTTATAATGGATACATAAAATATGCCACATAACTCATTTTGGTGGTAATATGAAGATAAGAAACTCAATTGGATGAATAATCTAGATAATGGGTCGTTAATGGGCCATATGACATATCTCATAAAAAGAAGTCTCAAAACTGGAAACAAACTTCAAATTCGAAATCTACATATCAAAATTAGCCTACGTGTCAAATTTCATCTAATTTGGACAACCTTGAAATATTCGGATAAGTTTAGGAGAGAGAAAATGAGTAAAAGGCATAAGTAATGAATAATGTGATTATATAAATTCAAAATATATAAATAATGGACGATTCATATTCAAAACATCAAAGATAACTTGTGGATAAAGTTTGGTCCAATTTGGATGTTGTTTGTTCAAGTTAAGCAAGTTTAGGTACATTTTGGACTTTTTTGCAATTTACTTAATTGGGAGGTTTTCTTTGCAAATTGTCACATGTATTATGATCCTTATATATTCCATTACCATTGTCGATTTTTTGAGCCATAGGGCACCTAGTTGCACCTTGGTTTGAAGGTGTTTCTTTCTAAGGGCATTTTAGGGATTACTCTCTTTAAAAATGAGCTTATCTTTAGAAGCTATCAACCAATGGGGTTATTTCTTTGATTGGAGGTCGGTTGGGATGGCATATAAGTGTCCATAAACTGACATTTGATATTAAAGAAGCCTCTATGAGCTGTCCTCTTGCATGGCCATGAAATCCCTAGGCTAAGGACACATGGAAAGCTCCATGGACACCTCATGCTTGACTTCTTCCTTATCCATATAGGTTTGCATGTCCATAGGCACCCTTAGCATTGTATACATGGAAAGTAACTTGAAACCTCGTGCTTGAATTCTTCCTTATCCATAAAGGCTTGCATGTCCATGGACAACCTTATACATGACACATGGAAAGTTTCATAGACACCTCAGACTTGACATCTTTCTTTATATAGCCATATCTACCCCTTCCCAACTCCCAATTTGAAAACTCTTGCTCTCCTTTATGTCCTCTAGGTTATATCATCATTCCTACTCCGGTTTTCCACGAAGGTGCTATCCCAAGGTAAAAGGTGGTGCCTACCTTGGTGAAGAAGGCTCCTAGGGTTCCGAATTTCTCTATTTAGGATTTCTTAAGCTCCTCCTTGGTGATTTTGATCAAAACTAGTAAGTATCCTCCTTTCCTTCCCTATTTTCATGTTTTTAGTCTTCCTTCCACCTTCCCCTAGGTCAGAACCATGGCCATCCACGGATTAACCCCACCTAGAACCCATAAACACCTCATCTCCATGTTCTTTTGTTAGGGTTTTTCACATCTAAAGTGGAGAAGGTGCTTCTTGCTCGAGATAGGAGCTTTGTTGGAGAAACCATCCTCTCTAAGCTTGGGAACCATATTTATTGGACCTATCCACCTTCCCTAAATGTTATTTAGAGGGCTAGGCTTGGATATAGGATTTACTTTGAATGTTTAGACTCTAAAGTTGAGGTATGATGTATCCCCTATTCTTCTATGTTGAGAAATTCACCTATGCTTATTCATTCTCTGTCCTATGGACATTAGCCTATACATAATGTCTTTTATTTTTGAAAATCATGGTTGATGTGAACTACCTTATATCATATTGATCATGTGATCATGCATATTCTTTTGAACTCTTATCTTATGCTTTGTTCATGATGGAACTCTAAAAGATGACATGTGATGTCTTTTTCCCACTTATGAGGTGGATGTATATGTTGGTCATTTGTGTGGTGACTAGTTTATATATTCTAACTATTCTTTGTACTTGCCTCTACATTTAACATGCTATGTGATTCAGTAGCACTAGAGTAGTGTAATTGCATTAGTTTTTATGGCAAATGTGTTATTTCATGCCGAGCAGATGTGACATTTCCTACTCTTTTGGGATGGAAAGGAACCTCATACCCAAGGCAAGATGTGTGATTCTTGGCCCATATTTTATATATTTGGGAGATTGGAAGTATTCCTTTCTCTATCAAGTTTCAAGTTTATGAGACTTGGCAGACTTTGTGTTAATATTGTTCTAGGGCTATGTTCATCTCACATGCATGTAGGTTGATGATATAGGGTGTGTGCCCTAATTATTTACATGTGCTTGTGTGGCACAATCTTTATGTTTTATTAATGGCAAGTATTTTGTTGTTTCATATTATTTCAATTCATTTTCTCTTGATACCCATTTATGTGGTCCTTATCCTTTCTATGGGAAGCCTTTTATATTTGATGTCCTTTATTCCATATATTGCTCAATTTCCTATTTAGTATGCACATACCAGCCTTTGTTGATGTCATCTATTTTCTCTTCTTATTAGGGTATGCTTCCAACCCTAGGTGACGGACTTGGATGATAAGGCATGAAGTTGTAGACTAGCTTAAGGAGTTAAAGCTGGGAGACAAAGTTGTTATGGTTTAGATTTCCCTCTACTTAGATCCTTATGTTGTATCATAAATGTAAACCCTTATGGGATATTATGATGTACTTTTGTAATCTTTGGTGAAAATTGAATATAGTCATTATTTTTATTCTGCTGCTATACTTTGGATGTTTTGAATACCATTTATTGAAATTTGAAAATGTTACACCTATTCCAGCATACCTTTGAGTGTGTTTGGAATGGATGTTTTATTCTTCAATTTTTCTTTAGTAAGGGGGTGATCCCGCCTCCTTACAACATGGTATCAGAGCCCATAGTAATCAGAAACTGACTATTTCAATTTTGTCTCCCAATTTAGAATCCTTGCCTTACCATTAGGTGACATGTTTTCCCTAGAGTTGATCAACAAATGATGAAAGGTTGATTTAGGATCCTATGGTTTCATATTAGAATAATGATGAATAGATCCCTAAAATACTTACAATTAAAAGATGCATAAGTAACCATAGTAACTTGAGGTTGTTTAGCTTGGCCTTTAGGAAGCTACTAGGACATGAAGTTGAAAGTAAAGGTGTCTATAAAGGATCAGGGCTCGGGGGCTGGCAAGATTTTCCTCTGCACCACTAGCTTGGTTTATGAGGACTCATGAATCCATATGATATCGGCCTGGCCTAAGCTGATATGAATTGTCCGAAATAGCAAGCTTTTAGGAAATAATATCCTTAGACATGTATATGATTTATATTTAGGGACCCTAATATGTTGAACTAGTCTTCTAGGTGTAAAGACTTGTTTGAGGATGGACAAGAGCAAGTTAACCCATAGTTCACAGTTAGTCTTTAGACGTTATGTTTCTTTTTTTTTGCATGATGCTTATGTATTTGGATGTAAGGAAGTGTAGTTGAACCTTTTGTACCTAAAGAATAGTTTTGACTTAATAAGATGAATCCTTTAAGGGGTGGTGAATAAGTTTTTTCTTATATGTGGATGTTTTGATTTTGAGGATGAAATCCCTTTAAGGGGTGGGGCGTTGTAATATACTAGATCTCAAACCCTACCCTGGAAGTTGACATTTTGGACTTAGCTGAACAAGGTTGAAGGTTAGACCTAAATAGATGTTTAGTATAACCCCAATGATCTAATGCATGTATAGATCACCTTAATGTAACATAATGTTCTTACTTTAATCTTAGGTTTATAATGGATACATAAAATATGCCACATAACTCATTTTGGTGGTAATATGAAGGTAAGAAACTTAATTGGATGAATAACTTAGATAATGGGTCGTTAGTGATCCATATGACATATCTCATAAAAACAAGTCTCAAAAGTGGAAACAAACTTCAAATTCGAAATCTACATATCAAAAATAGCCTACATGTCAAATTTCATCTAATTTGGACAACCTTGAAATATTAGGATAAGTTTAGGAGAGAGAAAATGAGTAAAAGGCATAAGTAATGAATAATGTGATTATATAACTTCAAAATATGTAAATAATGGAAAATTTATATTCAAAACATCAAAGATAACTTGTGGATAAAGTTTGGTCCAATTTGGATGTTGTTTGTGCAAGTTATGTAATTTTAGGTACATTCTGGACTTTTCTGCAATTTACCCAATTGGGAGGTTTTCTTTGCAAATTGTCACATGCATTATAATACTTATATATTCCCTTACCATTCTCGAGTTTTTGAACCATAGGGCACCTAGTTGCACCTTGGTTTGAAGGTGTTTCTTTCCAAGGGCATTTTAGGGATTACTCTCTTTATAAATGAGCTTATCTTTAGAAGCTATCAACCAATGGGGTTATTTCTTTGATTAGAGGTCGGTTGGGATGGCCTATAAGTGTCCATAAACTGACATTTGATATTCAAGAAGCCTCTATGAGCTGTCCTCTTGCATGGCCATGAAATCCCTAGGCTAAGGACACATGGAAAGCTCCATGGACACCTCATGCTTGACTTCTTCCTTATCCATAAAGGTTTGCATGTCCATAGGCACCCTTAGTATTGGATACATGGAAAGTAACTTGACACCTCGTTCTTAACTTCTTCCTTATCCATAAAGGCTTGCATGTCCATGGAAACCCTTATACATTACACATGGAAAGTCTCATAGACACCTCATACTTGACCTCTTTCTTTATATAGCCATATCTACCCCTTCCCAACTCCCAATTCGAAAACTCTTTCTCTCCTTTATTTCTTCTATCTTAGAGAATCATTCCTACTCTATTTTTCCAAGAAGGTTCTATCCCAAGGTAAAAGGAGGTGCCTACCTTGGTGAAGAAGGCTGCTATGGTTCCAAATTTCTCTATTTTAAATTTCTTAAGCTCTTCCTTGGTGATTTTGATCAAAACTAGTAAGTATCCTCCTTTCCTTCCATATTTTGATGTTGTTCGTCTTCCTTCCACCTTCCTCAAGGTTGGAACCATGGCCATCCATTGTGAAACCCCACCTAGAACCCATAAACACCTCATCTCCATGTTCTTTTGTTAAGGTTTTTCACCTCTAAAGTGGAGAAGGTGCTTCTTGCTCGAGATAGGAGCTTTGTTGGAGAAACCAAACTCTCTAAGCTTGGGAACCTTACTTATTGGACCTATCCACCTTTCCTATAGGTTATTTGGAGGCCTAGGCTTGGATCTAGGATTTACTTGGACTGTTTAGACTCTGAAGTTGAGGTATGATGTATCCCCTATTCTTCTATGTTGAACAATTCACCTATGCTTATTCATTCTCTTTGTCCTATGGACATTAGCCTATACATAATGTCTTTTCTTTTTTAAAATCATGGTTCATGTGAACTACCTTATTTGATATTGATCATGTGAACATGGATATTCTTTTGAACTCTTATCTTATGCTTTGTTCATGATGGAACTCTAAAAGATGACATGTGATGTCTTTTGCCCACTTATGAGGTGGATGTATATGTTGGTCACTTGTGTGGTGACTAGTTTATATATTATTACTATATGTTCTACTTGCCTCTACATTTAACATGCTATGTGATTCAGTAGCACTAGAGTAGTGTAATTGCATTGGTTTTTATGGCATATGTGTTATTTCCTGCCGAGCAGATGTGATATTTTCTGCTCTTTGGGATGGAAAGGAACCTCATACCTAGGGCAAGATGTGTGATTCTTAGCCCATGTTTTATATATTTGGGAGATTGAAAGTATTCATTTCTCTATCAGGTTTCAAGTTTATGAAACTTGGTCGACTCTGTGTTAATATTGTTCTAGGGCTATGTTTATCTCACATGTATGCATGTTGATGATATGGGGTGTGTGCCCTAATTCTTTACATGTGCTTGTGTGGCACAATCTTTATGTTTTATTAATGGCAAGTATTCTATTGTTATCATATGATTTCAATTCCTTTTCTCTTGATACCGATTTAGGTGGTCCTTATCCTTTCTATGGGAAGCCTTTTATATTTAATGTCCTTTATTCCATATATTGCTCAATTTCCTATTTAGTATGCACATATTAGCCTTTGCTAATGTCATCTATTTTCTCTTCTTTCTGGGGTATGCTTCCAATACTAGGTGAAGGACTTGGATGATAAGGCATGAAGTTGTAGACTAGACTAAGGAGTTAAAGCTTGGAGACAAAGTTGTTATGGTTTAGATTTCCCTCTACTTAGATCCTTATGTTGTATTGTACATGTAAACCCTTATGGGATATTATGATGTACTTTTGTAATCTTTTGTAAAAATTGAATATAGTCATTATTTTAATTCCCTGCTATACTTTGGTTGTTTTGAATACCATTTATTGAAAATTTAAAATGTTGCACCTATTCCAGCATACCTTTGAGTGTGTTTGGAATGGATGTTTTATTCTTCAATTTTTCTTTAGCAAGGGGGTGATCCCACCTCCTTACACCATGGTCGTGGCCATAAAAATGGTTGTGACACTCCAGAGCTACCATGCCCGTGGTGGCCACCTCAACCATAGCAAGGAGTGTCCATAATGATCAGGTCGTCAATACAGTCGTGACACTTCATGTCTACCTCAACTGTGGTGATCACTACACCCATGGAATACAATATTGACAACAACCATCCCTAGTAGAATGGTCGTGGCCATTCCCTCCACCACGCTCGTGCTCCATGGCACGACCTTGCCACCACTCACCTAACACGGCCGTGTTGCCCACCACATATGTGGCCGCTGAGCCTCCAAGACTCCATTTTAACGTGTCATTTTAACTTTCTCCACCTTGCCTGTGCCCATCCACCATGACCGGTATTACCTGCATCCATCACGATCGTGGTGACCACCCCAAATTTTCCACTACATTTCCAACAATATCCCCACTTAACCTAGTGCTTCCTCACCACCTATATATACTAGGGTGGTGGCTGTAGCACGAATGTTAGCCACTCCTACAACCACCTTGGCATTGAATGAGCTCTCACCTACTCCCATCCATCACCCACTCCATTTCCATCTTCCACTACCTCAAAACCTTAGTTTTATAGGGTTTCCACCACAAAACCTCATATTTCCATGTGATCTACCTACCTTGGGAGGGAGGTGCTCGAGCTACAACAACTAGGAGGTGAAGAAAAGAGGATCTTCCATGAGATTCCATGGAAATCTTCCTCTTTCTTCTGTCTCTTTTGCTATTCTATTTGATCATGTGTAGCTAGACCCCTTGGTGGGCTGTTTGGGGGATTAAGTGTCACTTTGATACCATGTTGGGGGAATATAACTTGTAATGGAAATAATTTCATTCTATGATGATTGTATCTTGCTTCTATCTTGTTTCTCATTATTCTAGATTTATGCTTATAAACATGGATTGATTGCTCTTTAATGATTGAAAACACCTAGATTCTAGGGGAAAACGAATTGTATGTGGCTATCTTAGAAATTGCTCCTAGGCCCAAATAGTTGATCCCTAGCTAGCTCCCTATATTCCCATATACAAATATCTTATCCTACAATTAGGTGTGAGATCATAGTAGCTAGTGTAAGAGTTATTAATGTAGTTTCCTAGAGTTTTATAAAGACTAGATGGTGAGTAACATGAGGTGCACCCTCATCTCTACTCCCCCTTCCTACCTTTGGCTCTCAATTACACCAATAAAACTTACCCTAGAAACCTAGAGTTTCCTAGACCTATTAGAATTACACAAAAGCTCTAGTTCAAATGATCCTCATAAGGTTGGATGTGGTGTGTAATGGTGTAGTTCCCCTACACACACTCCATACCACCCATGGCCAACTATCAGCTTAGGGTAACTCAAATAGAACTTATACTATTGTTTGGTTTGGCAATCTAGAATGAAAAGATAGGATTTTCATGTTATATCACCCCTCAACTTGGAATCATTAGACATTCCCCCAAACGACCCACTCTTCCCATAACTTGTTTAAAACCCATTTTTCTCTGTTATCTTGCTCGTGCTAGCTTAGTTGATTGCTTTAATTACTTATTTGTTAATTTCCTTATTCTTGGTAGTTATTCCTTTCAAGGTTAGATAGTGCATCTTTGTGCTTGCTTAATCTATATAGTGGTAGTGTAGGTCTTTAGTTTCTTTAGTGCCCTAATTGCTAGTCTAGTGTAGTATTGTGCTTTTGCTTAAGTAGTTGCTTTCCTTGTTAACTAGAATTGCTTGTTTAGGTTAAACTAGGGTTCTCTCTTGTCTTACTTCCTTTCTTATTCAATTGCTTGCATCTTAGTGTAATCAATCCAAATCAAGATTAAATCCTAAAAGCCCTAATTTCTTCTTTAGGAACATATATCACACTAAATAAGCTCTAGGGTCCCCTCTCTCCCTATAAATCAACCCTTATCTTGCCTCTTGCTAGTACTATGACATGACCCTATGTGCTTGTGGGTGAAATGTGATTGGTCTAAGTGAGTTTGTTAGATTAGCTCCTTATAAATTTTGAAAGATCAAAGTGTGTTTGCCTAGGGTTACATCTAGTCACCATTCAGTTGATTATTGTGTGACCCTAGGTATAATCACACCATGGACTCATCATGTAGAGTGCTTTCATGGAAAACCCCCTAAAGAATCATGACATCTATTTGATTATCCAGCTAACCTCAAGGCACCAAGCATCCAATGTGGACAATTTGATAGAAATGTGAGAGATATAGATTCTAGAACCAAGAATGATTCTAGACCTCAAATGTTGAGGAGCCTAGATAACATGATAAATTTAAAGAAGACACATGTGGTAGGGCCTTATACTCAATCTTTCCATCTTTATGAGTCTCTTAGTGAGGAAGTGCAATCACTCCAATCTTATGGCAACCATAGCAACCAAGGACTCAGTGTCCCAATCATACATTTTAGGATGGATAAATCATTCAAACTTCTCTTGGAAATAATAAGGAGAAGATGGGTAAGGATAGACAAGACAACAACAAGGTCAAGAGTACAACTCTAAACTTGAAGATGATGTCCTTGGAAGATTAAGAAGCCTTGACGAAGTGAAGAAAGATGTATCCTCCCATGGAAAAATATTAGTAGGCTTGAACAAAGGCTCGATCAAATTTCCTTTTCACTTACATACCGTGAAGAGGGGAGACTTCCTACTTAAAGAATGGTTAACCTAAACAATCCTAGTGGATCAATGGGTATTCCTCAAAGCACCTATATTCTACCACAAGGCGAAGTACAAGCATTGCGACAATACAAAGGTCCTCCAAACCCATATGCTCCTCTACCACCATAACCTCCATTCAACTATAAGGTGCTCCATCTCAACAACCACCACAACAACCATATTCCTCCACCTACACCTCCATAACATCAACCTCCACAAAAACCCTACATCATTCAAAACCCATCCCACCACCAATAACATCGAAACCACCACCACCAAAAACATCACAAGCTCAACCTCTTCCCATGATGATGAATATGGTAAAGTCTTTGAGGAGTGGCAATATTCTTGAGCATCCCGAGAGGGGAAAAAAGCAAGTTAATAAGAGTCATGTTGAAATACCACTACCAGAAAAGTCTTATGAGAGTTCCAAGAGCACTAAAATTTTTGTTATCCCACTATCCTGTGATCATGCAACACCATGTGTTGCACCTTCTGTTGAGTTTGTAACCACAATAATTCTAGCAGCATAATCAAGAAGCACTGTTGTGATAACCAAAGGTCCTCAAGCAACTTCAAACAAGAAAATTGTTATTGAGCCTCCATTTTTGATGCTTTATAAGATCCTTCCACCAAGAGGAAGAAAAAGCACAATGTTGACATTTTTGAAATTTTTAGACAAGTGAAGGGACACATCCTATTGCTTGATGCAATCAAGAAAATTCTATGCTTTGCCAAAATCCTAAAGGATGCTTGTACCTTCAAGAGTAAGACAATGGGGAGGCTACCTAAGAAGATCAATTTGATGGAGCAAGTGCGATTCGTACTAGACAGTCCATTATCTAGGAAGAAGGGTGATCCAAACATCCCACTTATCCCTTTCTACATTGGTCACCACCTCATTGAGCACTCACTTCCCAACCTAGGCTCTACTATCAACTTTATGCTCTAAAATGTATATGTGGAGTTAGATTTGATAAAGTAATAACCATCAACTACATTATTGAAATGGGTGATGGATCTACTAGGATGCTGAAGGGTAGGGTAAATGTCATGTTAGTGGTGTTAGACAAGAAGATATATGCGACGTTCCTAATAGATTTTATCATCTTAGACATGCATTAAGAGGATAAGTGAATTCCTATCATCTTGGGAAGACATTCTTGTCTACAACCAACATGGTGATCAAGGTGCATACCAACACTTTGACAATCTCCTTCTTGAACAAAAAGATTGAGATTTATATGCTCATTGATGCTAAATGTCAAGATTTACTTGATAAAGATTGCTATTTTGAGATCCGTTATGGTGATTCAAAATAAAGGAAAGCTAAAGAGAAGAATCTTTGGAGCACGTAGAATCCATGGGATGAAACCATGTTTTGAAAGACTGTAAGAGAATCACATGCTTTATGGGAGGATACACCTTGATTGAGAACAATTGATGAGAAAAGGAATACAACCCATATAGAGGTATTAAACCTAGCAATTGTGGAAGCAACCCACCATTATTTGAATATCTTCTCACTCAAAACCTCATTTTGTTATAGTTTTCTTTTTACACTTCCAAGAAACACACACAGTCTGTAGTTGAGTGGTTTTTCTATTTGTGAATCATGTTAGAACAAGTACATTGATGAAAGGATGATACATGGAGTGAAAAGACAAGGAGAAGATCAGAATTGAGAAAAGTAGGAATGAGGATAGTTGAAGAAGCTATAGGAAAGTAGCCATCGTGACCGTTCCACACCACGACAATGGTGCCGACAAGCAAAAATGGTAGCCAGATATTCCTTGCCCACTTAAAACCACATTTGATTTCTCCTCCTTTTGAGGACTGGTCGTCATAGATCCATGGTCAATTCCCTATCATTCTAAGTTCTATCTCATGCCAAAGTCAATATGGTTTAAAAGCTTGCACGGTAGGGAAGTAACCCTTATTTTGTTCCAAGTTCCTTCATGGCCATTGTTCTAAACTCTTGTCTAAGATGATCAAACTGTTTGACCTCTTACATTTATCCAGCTATACATGCTTGTTGCAACTCATGAAATTGCATATCATTTAGTTTACTTTCTTCCATTTTATTGTATTTTTTTAAAAAAAATTGATCTTTTTGCCATACCATCCACCGCATTTGCATTGCATGTAGATTTATGTAATTCCTTGTGTGTTTGTAGTAAGATTACTTTCAAGATGTTTACTACTTTCTAGTGTATGTATGTGAATATCTGCATTTGGCACTATTTTGGCCAAATGTTTCCCAAACTTGATCAATTTTACCCAAAAGCATGTTTCAACCTAATGCGATCTTGATGGACTGAAATTGGACTGTTTGGTCTTTGATAAATGAAACTCACCTCATATCACATGATAACTTAATTAATATTCTTGCATGCTTGAATTTATAATGTGTGTCATCTCTCTCAAACTGGGATGAATATATGGTAACAAGGAACCAGATAAAACATTTGATGCTTAGGGTTTTCCATGATTGGTGAAAAAGAATATGGTTGATACAATTGCTCATTTTAGGATGATTTTTCCATGTTGTGAAGTTTGTGGGACGAATGTGCATGCATGAACTGCTTTTGTGTAAACCCACTACTAATGACCCCTCTTTGACTTACTATATCTTCCATCACTTCTTACCTCTTCACCCCATGAAAAGATGCCAAACATCACATAAAAAGCCTTGGCCACCTGCCAAAAGTAGAAGTGACCATATATCTACCTCCTCTCTTATTCAAACCACCACATGTGCCCTCCCAACATATCGGGAAAAGAAAAAGAAGAAAATTAAATAAGAGATTTATGTATGTAATAGCATCTCAAGAAACAAAAATAAAATATGGGTGCTCTACGTAATATCACCGCATTCCTTTCTACAACCATTTGTTCTCTTTTTGTGCCTATTAGGGTTAGGGAAAATCAACCCTATCTTGGCTACCCAACACAAGACAAGTTGGTCATCAAGTGTGGATTGAACTCTAGAGGAGGATACATGCATATGCAAATCATTTACCTAACAATCTTAGACTAAATTTTACAAAATGAAATAGGTTGCTCCATTTCAATACCCTAGTTTTATAGGGTCTTGGCCATTTTACTTCCACTTTCCATAGCATTTCTCATCCCTAGAGAAGGAGGCCAAGCTTGGAGCATCTGGAGGTGAAGATTGAAGCTTCTTCATCCACATTCATGAATTTTATTTCTTCTTTTCCCTTTTCTTATGATTTTTTCTTTGAGTATGTGTAGCTAAGACCCTTTGTGGAATGTTTTAGGTGTAAAAATGTGACTTTGAATGATTTGGGCGGGGGGATAAGTTGGAAATATAATAATTTCATTTGTTTGTGGTTATATTCTACTTCTATCTTATTTCTCATCCATTACTATGTGATTGGTTCTTGATGATACCAATGTAGTAAGAGAAACGAGGGATATGTGGGTAATTTGGGATTTTGCTCCCAGGCCCAACTAGTCCATTCCTAGATAGCTAGCCCCCTTACTTTATATATATCCACTCTCATACCCCCAGATGAGAGATCTAAGTAGCTAAATTGGAAGAACTTAGTGCAATTGGCTTGGATCTACTTGAACACTAGATGGTAGGTGATATGAGGTGCAAAACCCTCTTTCCACACTCCCTTACTACCCTTAGCCTCAAATTTTCCTAAGAGGTTCCCTCCTAGAAACCTAAACCTTATAGTCATGGTTTGATTCCACCTAAACCCTAGTCAATTGATCCTCACAACGTTGAATTGGGGGTGATATGGAATAATTTCCCTATACACATCCTATTCCATCCATTACCAACTATAAGTTTAGGGCAACTTGTCATCACTTAAGTTGCTTTTTTGGTTTGATAACTTGAATGAATGAGTGATGTTTGCATGTTACGAACCCCCAACATAGTTGATTGTGACTTTTATCCTAAACCACCCACATTGCTAATTAATCGTTGAACCTTTAACTTTCTCTTTCTTAGAAAGTGTTAACTTAGTTAGATTTCTTTCTTGTTTACTTAGTAAATTACCTTGTTCATGTTAGTTAACCTTTTCTAGGGAAGTTAGTGCTTATTTTAGTTACTTGTTTGGATTTTTATTATTATAGTACTAATTTATATATATATTTTCCTTTTCTTACATAATTTCTAGCCTAGTGTTTCTGCTTGTCTTGCTTAGCAAGTCTCATCTAGATTGCTAAATGAAATTATTATTTTTAGTGTAGTGGTTAGTTCTTGAATTTTATTACTTTATTTAGTGTAATTTATCTTTCATTTCCTAGCCAGTTAGTATTTTTGTTACTTTCCCTTTCAACTGCCTTCTTTCTCACCTTAGTGTAACTCCAATTTCAAAGATCAACCCTAAAAACCCTGGTCTCTGTGTTAGGAACTTATCCTAAACAAACACATCTATAGCGCCCCTCTCTCCCTTGGGCTCAACTCCTTCTTTCCATTCCTATATTGCTCCTGAGCCCATGTTCTTGCATAACTCTATAAGAGTGCGTCCAAATTTGGTTTATAGATATCAAAATACCCACGTGTGCCTAAGGCACGCCTGGCAACATTAAATTGGCTAGGGGTCCTAGGACGCATTAGAGAGTGATGCTAGCACATTGTTGAGTCTGGGTTCCCCTTCCTATTGGAAACCAAGGTGGTGCACCAAGAGCTCTTGCATCATTATGGATGAAGTAGAGGCCAAGGCCCTTGGGTAATGGAGTGAGGACAAGATACTTCTTCAAGGAGAAGACAAGGTGTTGTTGTGATGAAAAAGCAAGAATAAGTTGATTTCAGATATGGATCTGGAAGTGTAATTTACACTCCAACATAAGATGGTTCTATTTATTCAAAAATTGCTTGTGACAAGGTATATTTAATATTCCTTCTATGTCTTCAATATACGGAAATTTTAGGGCTACAATAGATCCATTAACTAACAGTTTTCTTGGGAATTGTTTTGTATTTCTGTTGCACCCCCTTCCATCAAAACTATATATTGGATCAAAACTGATGTGTTATTCTTTAAATGCCAGTTTGGGATTTAAACCAAATATGTTGATGAACAAATAATTGTTCAATATCCACATCAATCACCAACTATCATATATAATATGGTATATCCAGATTACATAAAATGACATAATTCCTTTGAAATCATTTTCTTTTGTGGATGGGGATATGACAACTTGGTCATTGTGCTATTTGTGATTAGAAACAGTAAATTTGTGGTTTTGATTGTGATCAAAATATGTAACAAGTATATGGCTTGCATTCCATGCCACTTTCTCTACATTCTCTATGTAAAATTTAATTTTTATAATTAGAATAGAATGATGTATTGACATCGTATATTGGACCATGGTGGAGAGAAGGACGTAGTCAAAATCCCAAACCAACTAGGAAGGTCCTTGGAGGGTTCATGATGAAGACAAAGCAACATCTCCATCAACAATTGACTAATTTCCCAGGCTAAAAATTCTTGTAAAGGAAGATTTATAATTACATGGGATGCGATATTTTTGGTTGCTCATTTACAACTATTGTTGGCTCAATATGTTGTACTACTTTCCATAACCTATTATGTTGCTTGTGATGATTGTTATATTATATGATATGTATAGTAGTGATATGTGATGTTGATTGGATACATATGAATATAATATGAAATCTCTCAATTTCGTATAAAGTGTAAGATACCTTCCAATGTGAAACACACAAGAAAACCTAGCTCGACTATGTGTGGGCACATAAAAGTATGGTTCACCTTCTATCTTGGTAAAATTTGATAATAAGTATATGGGTTTTCCATAGCAAGGTGAATAGTTTATTACATTGGCCTTAGGGATTTACTTAAATAAGGTGATCAATAGGATTAAGAACCTAAATGAATAAAGGTGGTACATACTTCATTAGATGATTTATGAGAAGGAGTCGTGAAACCATCTATCTAAACATTCATGGGACATAATTAGTAATTCTTACCTACCCAAATAGTTAATTAGTGAACAATGAGCCACAATTGACTCATAACATAATGTATTATGGATCTTGACACTAGAATATTGCTTGTTGTAATATCCTGAGTATATGTGAGGCATATTTATTTGACTGAAATAGTGGGACCATTATAAATTAAAGGCCAACATAATTTTCAAATTGAATTGTTGACTCGTTCAAGTATTTCCTCTATATATATAATGGTAAGCACACATAACAACTTACTCATTGTGATTGGTCCTTGAGAAAGAAAAGTTGAATGTAAATAAATTCTAAGTCTGGTGTAGGACACTGAGAATTTTCTCACTCAGGGTCATAAGTTCTAATTATGGAAATACCATAACCAAAGGAACTAACTCTAAATGCACCTAGAGTGGAAAGGGAAGCTTATCATTGACATACCAATGATCCTATTGACATCAAGAATATGATGCTATGCTCCATGAATAATAAGATACATAATCAACATGAGAACATGGGAGTTCTATATATGGACACACATCTCATGATCTAAGAACAAGAAAGGCATGAGAGGTAGGATGTCTTCAAGGCCATGTTAAAGAAATATGACTAAAGGTGATCCAATTGGGCCTCATGTACCCAAGTTAATTGGGTATGTAGAAAGCTTATAGTGACTGAGATTCCCTTTATGAAAAGAGTTGGACACTAACATAATCTTGCAATCATTTCCAAAATCTTATAGTCAATTGTTCATGAACCACAACTTGAACAAAGTTGTTAAACATTGTCGAAGTTGATTGGCATGTTGAAATTTTTGAGAATCAAATGAAGAAATACAAACCAAATTCTATGTTGATGGTCAACAAAATAAAAGGGAGATTCAAAGGGCAAGGGAAAAGCTAAAAAGAGTTCCAAGGTTAGTCAAAAGCCCAAGTCTTTTGTAAGCTAAAGGTGAAGTAGGCAAGGAAGCAATTATCACCATTTTCATGGGGATGGACATTGAAAAAGAAACTACCCTATTTACCTTAAGAAAGTAAAGAAGAAGGTGGGGATGAAAAGATCAACTTTAAGTATATATGTTATAGATATATACTTATCTAAGTCTTCATATTGGGTATTGGATATTGAATGTAAATCTCACATATGCTTTAATTGCAAGATCTATAAAGAATTAAACCCTTATTGAAGGAAGAAGTGGATCTATGATTCACTAATGGAACAACAATTTTTGGAACTATAAAAACTTTTAGTTTATTTGTACTTAAAGGAATTGTAATGGAATTAGAGAACTTATATTATGTACCTTCCATAAATAGAAAAATTATTTCTATATAGTGTTTGGATAAGGACAAATTTGAATTTCTAATAAGCAATGCTCAAAATGTTATTTTAGGAGAAGATATATTCTATGGAAGTGCCATAATGTCTTATGGTCATCAATTGTTAGATCTTGAGACAAGTGTATGTAACATAAATACCAACAAGCTAAAACTCAATCACTCAAGCAAAACTTAGCTTTGGCATTGTTTTCTAAGGGAACATAAATAAGAAACACATTTCTATGCTCCATAAAGATGGTCATCAAGACTCATATGATTTTGGATCAATACAGATACGTGAGTCTTGTTTTTTTGGCAATTCCTTATTATAACTCATACATATTGATGAATTTGAAAATTTTAGCACGTGTTAGAGATGGATATGAATACTTAGTCACATTTACTGATGACTTTAGTATATATAAATATATGTATATTTTAAAAAACAAATCAATCTCTTGTAAAGCTCAAGGAAATCATGAATGAATTACAAAACTAACTTGGCAAGAATATAACTAGATTTGATTGTGTTGGATAATATATAAGCCAATAGTTTGAGGCCTTTTAAGAGACTGTGATATTTTATCATAGTTGACTCCAGTTAGAACACCACAACATAATGGTGTGTCAAAAAGAAGCAATCACACCTTGTTAGACATGGTATGATCAATGATGAGTTTAGATATTCTTATGAATTCCTTATGGGGATCTGTTCTTGAAACAACCACATTCACACTTAACTATGTACCTTCTAAATCCCTTGAAAAGACACCATATGAGATATGGGATGAGAATTTCCAATATGTATTTTAAGAAGATTTTGGGATGGGAATCTGATGTCAAATATAGTTTATTTAGAAATCTTGCACCCAAATTGGATAAATATTTTTTATAGACCATAAGGAAACTAAGGGTTATTAGTTATATATTCTATCTGAAAAGAAACTGTTTGTGCTAGAACTATTGTATTTGTTGTAAAAGAATTCATTTTGTAGGAACTAGTTGGAGGAGAAAAATATTGAAGAAGTTTGAGGCAAAAAATATAGCAATGAACCTATGTAGGTGGATGAGGAACAAAGAGAATCACAAGACATTATGGAATCTCAAATTACTCATGTAGCACAAGAACCTCAAAGGTCAAATAGTACATGTTTGGAGCTAGAGGTATTTGAATTTATTGTGACTCAATCAAAATGATTTGTTCTCCATGAATGATGATGAGATAAAAACCTACAATGAGACAATTGGGGGGGGGTAAATTCTAGTAAATGGCTTGACACTATTAAATAGTAAATGAACTCCATGTAAACCAATAGTGTATGGACTTTGGTGGATGCACCTCAAGGGGTAAAACCCATAGGTGATGTTGGGTCTTCAAAAAAAAAGACTTACATGGATGGTAATGTACATACCTATAAAGGTTGATTAGTTGCAAAATGTTTGAGATTGTTTCAAGGTGTTGACTATGATAAACTTTTTCACTAGTTTTCATGGTTAAATATACCAAGATCGTGCTTTCTATTGTAGTCTACCATGACTATGAGTTTTGTTAAATGGATTTCAAAACTGATTTCCTTCACGATAATCTTCTTGATGATGTGAACATGAAATAACTCGAAGGTTTTATTACTTCAAACAAAGACAATAAAATATGTTTGCTAGAAAGGTCAATCAATGCATTGAAGCAATCATATGGAACATGACATCTTTGTTTTGATGAGACAGTCAAAGAGTGGCTTTATCAAAATGTAGATGTACCTTGTGAAAGATCTAGAGGGGGGTGAATAGAGCTTAATAATAATAGTTAATGCAATTACTTAATTTAAATTAAAATGGAAATAAAAGAAGCAACCACAAGAAAGATAAGATTTAGAGTGGTTCTGTCTACGACGTAAGTCCAGTGCCTAGTTGTTACCAACTAGAATTTGGAACAATTTTTTTAATTAATTTATTTGTTAGGACAAATTATAAAGTAGTTGCTACAACTAAACTCTCTTCTTTATCGGTCACAAAAGATCACCAATCAAACCTATTCTTTTACGGACTCCCAAAGCACCGACGAACGAGGAAGAGAATTGGATGCCACCTCTTCTTTTATGGACTCCCAAAGCACCAACGGATCAGGAAGAGAATCAGATGCCACCTCTTCTTTGATGGCCAACATAACAACACCTTCTCTTGCCAGATTCTAGAAAACCTTCTCCTCAAGAAGTAGCCCAACAAAAATTATGCAATAACAAAAATAAGATGGGAGAAAATAATACACCAAGTAAGCTCCACAATGTCCTTATGAATCAAGCTTATGGACCAAAATACGAAGAATGCATCGAGTTTGAGTGGAGGTAGGCTAAGCTAAGACAAGGACATGAAAGGATTGTTGTGAATGATTTGCATGTAGGATGCTACAACTCTTATTGCTCAAGATGTAATGTATGCAAGTATGCAAGCGTGTGTTAAGATGTACCTAGACCCCTACTATTTATAGGAATGGAGTACAAGTGGCTAGGACATCTTTGTGGAGTGTCTAGAGGGTTCTAAGGGGTCAACTAGTCATTTGGACGAAGTAAATGTAGGTGCAACGACTAGTTTGATCGCAATAAGTTTCCTTCCCAGAAAGTTCCCCAGTCGACAATTTTATCGACTGGAAGTGTCTCGGTCGACTAGTTTCTTGATTGAGCCTATGTTGAATGCGCAAACACTCCAATGCCTATTTTTCTGTTTGATTTCTTGGTCAAAGTGTCGGTCGACAACATTTTTGATCGAGATTGAGTCAATTTATAATGTAAAATTTTGGTTTCTAGAGTCCTCGACCGAGCAGTGTCGTAATCGACAAAATTTTTGACCAACAAAGTCTCGATCCACAAATTCTTCGACCGACCAACTAAGTCTCAATCCACAAATTCTTCGACTGACCAACTATAAGAAATGGGTAAACATATGAAAGCTTATCAAAACTATTTCTAATGTGACCTACCTATCCAATACACTCAGTATTGACTTGTGAAAGGTCTTGTGATAGGTGGGGTTGGTCCATAGCTTGACTTTATATGACTTCTAAAAACTTGTACATTTATAATACAAATAAGCACATATGAACAATTTTTTAATTAATTTATGTTCCAATCTTTATTTTGTAAAGAGGTTTCCTAAATACTAGAGTAGCGTGTTTTCATCGTCAAAAGAAAAGACAAGCTAATGTTCAATTTAGTCAACAATCCCCTTTTTTTTTTAAGATGGAAAACATTTCAAATTATAAGAAAAAACTCAAAATGAAATATTCATACCTTAGTGAAGTTTTCCTTGAGTATCTTCAAAAAATATGCATATTTATATATGAGAGGTATGAAAGCTCAATCGACAGGATCAAGGAAGTAAGTTTTTGCTTAAAAAATATTTCGTCCCCTTTGTCATCTTCAAAAGATGAACGTTATGAAGAGAGGATGACTCCCCCTAAGTGGGATACCCCCCTCAATATGATCTCAAAACAATGTCAAATTTAATCAAAAATGATTTCTCTATCATTTTCAAGGAATGTTAAGCCCAGAAATGAGTACAGATTCCATGAATCCTAAAAAGAATTTAACAAGAGAATATCTATCCAAACATAAGAGATGTGAAGCCCATTTTGGTTTTAGAGAAGCCATTAAGCACCATAAAATGAGGTCAATAAAAATATCTCTATACCAAATATAAGGTATGTTAAGCCCATATTGATATAGAGAATTCATTAAAAGCAAAGAGATATGCAAGTTAATTTAAGAGATTATGAGTTCCCCCCTTAATCCCATACTAAGTAAAAAGAGCTCAAAGAAAAAGTATTTACTAAAAGTTATCCATTTAAGATCCCATACTTCATGATAAAATATTCATGTCAGATGTAGAAACTAATATATGTAGGGTGGTATGAAGCATTGGAAGTTAAATCCAAATTTCCTTAAGGAATAAAATAATTTTTTCATACACGGACTTGAAACTTGATAAGAAGCATTATAGAAAAAAGATCATTTTTGTATAAGATGGATATCATGTATGAAACTTGCATTTTTTAAGATAGAGAATCTGTGAAAATATGTCATTTACAAAAAGGTTGGGCTGATAATCATGACTCTATCAAAAAAGTAAAATATGTCATTTACAAAAAGATTGGGGTGATAATCATGACTCTATCAAAAAAGTACTTCCCTTGAATATAATGCTTCTTCTAAAAATATATTTTATTCAAAATTTATGGTGAAAGATGGAAATATCAAATTTATCCACAAGAAGCTTTAGCATTATATATGAAGTCAAAAGAATCCATCATTTAATTCATTCTATCAAAGTTACAATGGTAAAAATGTACATCTTTAGAATGAATAATGCATATGAAAGAAATATTATTTTGGCCAGCATAAAAGAATTAGTATTTGAGATACATTGTATATGATGGTAAAAATGCATATGAGTCACAAATGAAACTTAGACGCATAATTTTTTTTTAAATGCTCAAGAGCAGGGGCGGATACTGGGGGCAAGTATGGGCCATGGACCCCCCAAAAATATATTTTTTTAATATATATACATATATATATAAATATATTTATAAGTACGCACTAAAATATATAAAACATACAACCAATAAAGGCAAAAATTGCGTGTGGTGCAGTGGCGCGTGACTTATGTCTTGAATTACAAGTCGCATGTTCCATTCTTGTTGCATTTGTATTAATTTTTCTCGATACTTCCACATAACTATGTGTCTATACCTGACTATTCGTATATATAAATGCATGCCGTCAACATTAAAGAGCAAGTCGCACGTGGTGCACTGCTCACTAGTTTTATCTTGAGCTGCTCGTAGGTTTGATTCCTACCATATGTGAGTAATTTTTTCTCAATATTTGGACACAGCTATGTATCTATACATAACGATCTATACATGTAAATAAAAGCCGTAAGCATTACACAAAATAACAATGGTGTAGTGGCTGGTTGTTATCACCTAGAACTATTGGTTGCATGTTTGATTCCTCATCTTAGACAATATTGAATTTTTAACAAAATTTTGGTCCCCCCAATGATCATTTGCTGGCTCCGCCACTGCTCAAGAGGAACAATGTTTAATTAGTTTCTGTTTCGTAAAATTGTTGTAAGGCAAGTAGTTTAGAAACAAAATGTCTATTGATTGATCATGATGAAAACATGTAGCAATAGGATCATGAAAAAAATGATGTCTTACTTCAATATGTTTGCCTCGACTATATAAAATGGAATTACGAGCTAAGTTATGGCACTGGTATTTTATGTTATTTGAGACATCTAAATATATTTTTAAATTCAACAATTGACTGCAACAAACTTTAACCGACTATTTTGAACAAATTTAAGAGTGATCATAGAAAGAGTGGAAGATGACTGGAATGTATAAAAAGAAATTAATATTATGACAACTTAGTAAAAGTGCATATGTTGCAAAACAATTTCATCGAGCATTTAAAATCTTCTCATATGCACTCCTTTGTAAAGACACTCATTTTATTAAGAATGGCGGTTGAATGGAGAAACATAGAGATGTGCTATTGTCAATTTTCAAATAACACCGTGGTGTTAAGCAAAGTCTATTGAGACATGGACATCTTCGCATAATTATCGCTCTTGCACAATAGTTAATGCAACAAATCCTTCCCTTATATTGAACTACAAAATGTTTGTAAATAAATTTATAATGAAAAATCATTTATTCTAATCAGGATTCATGGCAACAAAGTTCTAATTTTATCATCTTTGACTGAGCACATGAGAAAATATCACGTTTGCAAAGTACAATTTTTAAGCATGAGACCAAATAAACATGTAACAAACTGGGGCTAAATATTAATTGTTGGATACTCAAAATAGAATATGACAATCAATAGCTCGGTCAAAATGTATATCGACCGAACTGCCCCTCGATTAAACAACCTTTCAACTGAGAGGTAGTCTTCCAGAAACAATTATCCATTCTCAATGAAATTAAAGAAAATAAAGAGAAAAATATCGATTAGATATTCATCATTTTTCTCCTCAACCTTTATTAGAGAATTAACAATAGTATCCAATTTCTTTTTCTTTTCCTTACATTTTTTTTAACATTTTCTGATTTAAATTCAACAACATCATTTTTAGAAAAAGTTAAAATTAATACGTCATTGTCATCAACATTCTTCAATGTTAAAGAAAGTAACAATAGTAACCAATTTTTCTACTTTATTCATAGTAATTTTAACAAGTTCCATAATATTATATTTGAATACAGTAGAAAGAGACACCTTATCATCACTATTTTTACCTTCATCTTCATCATGTGCATGTGCTTCTATATGTGCTCCTTCTTCTTCATTATACCTTCTTTATGTTGAGCAAGGAGGCAGTTGACTACATGATGGCAATCTTCATCTTCACTTTCTTCACTTCTGTGCTTCTCTAAGGCACTCAAATTATTTTTTATAGAACAAAATCTAGTATTCATTTTAGAAATTGTTTCAAATTCTTAAATACGAAATGATTCTAACTTTTGTGCAAACATATTGGTTTTAGTACTCTTGACTTGTAAAGTATCTTCATGTAAAACCAAAAGTATTCTCCATATTTTATATGCAGTTTCACAAGAGGATACTTTAGAGAATTCTTCAACTGCTTAATATAAATATAAAATACTTACAACTTTGGCATCGAGCGTAGCTTTTTTTACCGTTGGCTCGTCCTTCAAATTCTAATGTAGGAGGTTCATAAGGATTCCTGATCATATTCTAAATATTTGCATCAATACCTTGAATATATAATTGCATATTCTGCTTCCATTTCTCGTATTTGGATCCACCAAGGATAATTGGTGGTTCTCCATAGTTGATGTTGCTTGTCACGCAACCCCCATTTCTTCAAGCTTAGTGAAGGCTTCCTTGAAGACATGTTATGATACCAAATGAAAGATCTAGAGGGGGGCGAATAGACCTTAATAATAATATTTAATAAAATCACTTAATTTAAGTGCAACGGAAACAAAAGAGATAACCACATGAGAGATAGGATTTAGGGTGCTTTTGTCTATGAATGTCAGTCCACACCCAGTTGTTACCAACTGAGATTTGCAACAAATAATTTTATTAATTTATCTATCAAGAAAAATTACAAAATAGTTACTACAACTAAACTCTCTTCTTTATTAGTCAAGGAAGAGAACTAATCAAACCTCTTCTTTTACTGACTCCCAAATCATCGACAAATGAGGAAGAGAACCGGATGCCACCTCTTCTTTTATGGACTCCCAAAGCACCAAAGGATGAGGAAGAGAACCATATGCCACCTCTTCTTTTATGGACTCCCAAAGCACCAAAGGACGAGGTAGAGAACCATATTCCACCTCATCTTTGATGGCTAATGCAAGAGGACCTTCTCTTGTGGGATCATGGACAACCTTCTCCTATAGAAGTAACCCAACCACAATTACACAATAACAGAAATAAGATGGGAGAAAAGAATACACTAAGTAAGCTCCATAATGTCTTATGAATCAAGGTTATTGGTCACTGTTTTTTGTGGGCCAAAAGTGTAAACACAATTGTCCTAGTTAAAGATATCAGACCTTGAATTTGTACCCGATTAATACAGACGTCCGCAACTCAATACAAAATCTTTGCAGTAGTGTGGGGTCAAACGCAGGGACAAGGAGAATAATAGAATAAGAATGTGAAATCTTTGCTTAGTCTATTTTAACCAAAAGCAATCTTATGGTTGTCCCAATTAAGGAACATGTTTAAACTAATTAAGTAGTAAACCTAAATTATGGAAGATGAAAGAAGAAATAAAGATGAATCAATAAATCAAGATAAAAAGAGACTTGGATTGGGTTTCACCAATCAAGCCAACCTCAACCACACAAAACCTTCACTCCTATTTTATATATATTCTCTACTTATTTTGAAAACAGTAATAAGAAAAAATATGTCCCTTCCTTCTCTCAAGATCCAGGCATATGTCTATCTAATAAGGTTCTCTCTCTTGACTTAATAACTGAAAGATTGATGGAAGACAATATGACTTTTTGTATAGGAACTCCTCACTCTCGTGTATCATTACTATCCTATACTCCATATCTCATTGAATTCATTCTCTCAAACAACATCCATATCAAATATCGAAGGAAAGTATCTAATCATCAATCGACACAACTTTTACAAGAGTAAAGGAACAAATCTTCAAAGAATATATGCCATAAAATAGGAAGATTGTAAAATCCCAGGGTTTGAGGCCTCGGGTAAAATGATCTTATAAGGAATGATTGTACTACCCATATCACCAAGGTGCACCTCTTTTTCCGGGAGCCCATCACTAAAGAACTCTATAGTTAAGCGTGCTCAGCTTAGAGTAGTACTAGGATGGGTGACCAGTCGGGAAGTTGGTACTGGCTTGTGCATGACTGAACAAAGCATACAATTAAGGCTAGTGGTGGTCTGTGGGGCCAGTTGTCATTCCTGAAAATCTACTAGAGCCTAGGGCAGTGGGCCTGGGTGTTACAAATGGTATCAGAGCCATAACCCCTCTAGTAGGTGGGGCCCACATGGGCATGTGACATGTCAGTCTTGAGCCGTGCGGTCCAGGCATGTTGGAAAGGGATTTCCATGGTTGATGTAGCCACCCTTACACTGGTATTCGGTGATCGGGAGCTGGGTGTCCATGGGCCATTCTGGGTCTACACTGAAATGGGGTGATATTATGGGGCCATATAGTTGAGCCTTAACGAGGACGTCAAGAGTCTAAGTGGGGGAGATTGTAACATCCCAGGGTTTGAGGCATCAGATAAAATGATCATATAAGGAATGATTGGACTACCCATATCACCAAGGTGCACCTCCTTTTCTGGGAGCTCATCACTAAAGAACTCCATAGTTAAGCGTGCTCAGCTTGGAGTAGTACTAGGATGGGTGACTAGTCAGGAAGTTGATACTGGCTTGCGCATGAGTGGACAAAGCGTGTAGTTAAGGCTAGTGGTGGTTTGTGGGGCCAGTCGTCACTCTTGAAACTATACTAGAGCCTAGGGCAGTGGGCCTGGGTGTTACAAAGATGAAATTACATGTTTGGGAGGGCTTGACAGCTACTCCCAACCCAAGTTTGGGTTTTAGCCACACATGGTTGAAGAAACAAAAATAATATAACTAAAGCAAGTCATAATGTAGAAAAGAAAAAGAGAAGATCGATACAAGGGTAGATCAAATGATTGATCTACCAACCTCTCGGTTGATATCTTGGCGGTCAACAGTGATGTGGATAGTCTTTCTCCTCATTTCTGATCTTGGTTTGAAGTAAGAAGGTCCTTTAGATCCACGATGATGACGAAAGAACCGGCAGGGAGCAGGGTCAATGGGTCTGGATCATGGGATCTAGGTAGTTCGACAGGTCTCGTCATCCATCTCTAGAACTTGATAAGGTTTGGCGGCACCCTCTTGGCATTCTAACTCCAAAGATTCAAGATGCATGGTATGGCTGCACTGGGGGCATGTTTATAGGGTTAAGGTTGTCGACCCCTCTCCATCAATGTCGATGGTTTCCTATCATTGGGTCTGTCGATGTATGGGTTGACAATGGTGTCTTATTAGCAACCTTTGTCGATCGACATGTATGTCGATCTCTTCTCATTTTTGACAGAGTTCTTCCTTGCAACTGATCTTTCAATCTTCCCGTCGATACGTCTATTGAGGTGATTCCTCGACAATGGTCCTTGGATGTCGACAATGTTTTTGACGTAGTCTATTAGTGGAATAATTGATGGGACTATCGAGGGTCCTCTACTTAACAAGTGTGTCGAGTAATGGACCGATAGCTTCATATCGACAAGTGTATGTCAGTGTCGATGGACTGGGTTGTCGATGTTGTATCGATAGAGGTGAGTTTTTCCCTTTTGTTCGACACTCCTTCCCTCGACAGGTGGTCTAGGTTATTCAATTCATCAGGATGATGCTTGATAAGTCTGTCGTGCTTGAATCAACAACCTTTTCTCAATCCTCTTAGTTAGACCTTTTTGTCGACCGATTGATCGATGGACTGAAGAATGGTCCTTTGAACAATTAATCAAACTTCATAGATTTCACTAGATTTGTTTCCAATTCCTTTAAATATCACCAAAACTGACTTAGAACTTACTATTTAAGTAAACTAGAATAGAATGGGTAAATCTAAACATCTAAACATTATTTCTAATGACTATTATTATGTAAAAGGCTATTGAAATAACACCAAAATTGATGTTATCAACTACCCCAAGCTTAGATTTTATCTTGTCCACAAGCTAATGGAATTATTATTTCTTTAATCAGTTAAACAAAGAAAAATCTAGAACTTACTGAAAAAACAAGTTTATACAATCCTCTTAACAAAAGTAATCTTTATCCAAGATGTCATTATGTCAACAACTTCTTTCTTTATTTGTTTTTGCCTAATGCTTGTCTCTAGTATATTGTCACTTTTTCTAAGCAACTTTCACTCACATCTAGGTATTTATGTGGAAAAATTAGATAGGATTATGGACATTCCTTTCTTCCTCTAGGTCATTCAAGTACATGTATATTTAGATAGGCAATTGATCCCTACATTCCAAACCAGATGGTTTTAGAGAAATGATTGCACATCCTAAGTATCACTGCCATGAATTGCAATACCTATACACAAACTCCATTAGATTGAGGTAGAGGTTGTAGAGACTAAAAAAATAGACATATCTACGTTCATGAGTGCAACAATACACATTTTTAATATCTCTAATTAATAGGATCTCTCTCAGATTCTTTTTCACTCCTTACTCTTTTTGGGATGATACATTCAGAAGATAGCACAAGGTAGCTCTTGCTTTATTAATGTATCAGTATACCTTTTACAAGATCAGACTTTATTAATTATATTCTTTTTATAAGAAACAATTGAGGAAATCATAAAAGATAAATAACATTTTGCTAAGAGAAAAATATAAAACTATATCAGGAACAAAAAGAGTTTTGAAATATCATGTATAAGGGAATAGTTCAGGGACAAACTAGAATCTTTGTATAGGGAGTTTTTCCATCAACTACAACTTCATTTCATAAACATGTTTGAATTGGTGAATGAAAACAAAGAAATATGAAAGGAAAAGGGGAAAAAAGCAAAGTTTGTGATATAATGGATACCCACTCAGTGAGGGAGTTTTTCCATCAATTGGTGAATGAAAAGAAATATGAACGGAAAAGAAAAAAAAAGCAAAGTTTGTGATACAATGGATATCTACTCATGTGATTACACCCCCCCAAACTTACAACACACATTGTCCTCAAAGTGTAAAAAATAAAGGAAAAGAAATAGTAAAAATGTGAGTTCATCAGCGAAGGTCCATTGTTGCCCATGGGGACTTGAGCAACATCAGAGCATAATTTCCTCAAAGGAAATGATAATTATCATTGTAAGTTTCCTCAACAACTGCATGTAGAGATCTATGGTGTACATCCAATGTAGAATGTAGAATCTACAATCATTGGACAACAGACTTTGTTGAGGACAATGATGCCAAAATCTGGTTACCTTCCATCTTCTTGGTTCCTGAGAAGAATATCCACTGCCAAATTCATAGATCAGCAAAATGAGTACCTTTTAATAAGCATCAACAATACTCTCATGCGTACTGTGGATTAGAACTGAGTATTTAGGGCCTTCAATGTCAAAGGAAGCATCTGAACTATTGTAGAGCACGACTTCCCTTTCACGAGTAGAGATAACAAGCAAAGTCCAATGCACATTGTGAAGAATAGGTACAAAGATATAGCGGGGAATAGATTCTTGTAGCCGCCGAAGCAGAAGATTTTTTTCACCTAAATCAGAATCTTGACAAAGATTGGTGACAAGATCAGGACCGACCATATACACATCATCAACATCTTGGTAGATAAGAGATTGGTAAGCTACCATGAGGCCATGAGATAAACATCCTCACGGTTTAAGAGTTTTCAAGAGGTCATCTTTCATGACCAAAAGGTCATCTCTACTGAAAACAACGTGATTTCCACCAGGTTTGAAGCTGTGCATCAACATCATCAACTAAGGAAGAGAAAGTTCACAACATGTACTGCGGTCAAAATTCTCAAAACTTGGCTCGATAGTGGTAATGGGGCCATATACAGGAAATGGCTTAGGCTCATTGAGGAATTTTAGTATATCTGCAACTTGTTTAACTTTTGTAGTTACTGTAACATTAGCAGGAGGTTCAGTGAAAATAGGTGATGGTGTGATCTACCCTTCTTCTGCTTCCTCTTTCTGCAAGACATCTCGAAAGGCCTCCTTCTCAGGTTGAGGAATAAGTAGATAAAGATCCCTTAGGTTTTCTGACAGTTCAGGGTCCAGAAAGAAGTGCATGTCGTGGATGACTTCTATAGCATAATGTCCATGAAGAGGTGTGAAGCCAATAGGGTCCATGCTAGAAATAGGAGTTCGACGATTGAGGGCTTCCATGACCCAAAGAATGATGAAAGCTGTATTAGTGTGCTCAAGATTGTGCTAGAAGGATAGTAGTGCAATCACATAATATGTCCAGTTAGATTGATAATATGGAACTTCTCGAACAACTCATTGAATTCGGATTGGAATATGAGGTAGCTTCTCAGCAGTGCGATCTCAAAATCACATATCAGAATGTACAAGCATTTTAACGCATGTGTTGAATAGAGTAATTTGACATTTATTGAGGTCAACAACTCACAAGTGCCACAATCCTCTAAAATGAAAGGGTAACAAGATCATCCTTGTCATCTTATATTCCATCTTTGTCTGTAAAGTCAAAACAACTTGAGCCTTCAAACTGTTCTTGAATAAGCAGCTTTCTAAGGAAGGAGTGGTATTGTAATATGGCCAATCCTTATTGCTAGGCATGACGTCTTCCAAAATAGTTGATGAGAGGATGGTGAACATTTTTCTGGTGACTTTGGCAGGAATGCAAAAAAGATTCTGGAAATCTTCTCTTGAGAGGGTGATGGAGCCGTTGTTATATATAATATGACTACCATCACGTTGATCGTCCAGAATGTCTTGTAGGACAAAGATGTCACGAACCTGCATTCCCTTCAAGCAATTGGGATCAAATCCACTCATTTTCAAAGGAAGCTGAGGTGGAAGTGGAAAAAGAGGTTCTGGAAAGATAGGTTTAGAAAGATGAGGGGGGGTGGCTGACAGAACAATGGAGAGATCACCATTATCATCAGAAGAAGAAACTTCTTCATTGTTAGAAGGGCTTATAGCATCATCGTTGAGGTCGATATGTGTTGTATATACCCCAATAGATATGTCTTTTTCTATATGTAGATTAAGCATAGAGCATATGGGGCTCATATTGAGAAATACTTTGCCAAGTTTCTATTTCATGTCCCTTTCAAAAATATCATGGGACGATGGCAGAGATGGATGAGGAGTATTTTCGGATGGTCGATCCTTAGAAGGGCTAATGAAAGGTGTTGTCTCAAACTGAGGTAGGCCATCCACTAGAGGATGTGGGAGATGAGGTGTGTGAAAGACATCCTTTGATGAAGGTTTAGCAGACTCAAAAATAGATTCAGACACATGGGATGCAAATTTTCAAAATGACCCAACAACCTGATCAGGAGAGTGACGATGAGCGTCTTCACTCATAGTATCGACAACATAAGAACTACCCTCAGTGGATGAGGAATTCGGTGAAGATGATGCTTTAATAGAACTGCATCGATGCACTTGTCTTCATTCTTGTCGTAGGGTGTGCTATTCTTCTCGGTGCTTCCTGGCCTTTTCTTGATAAGTCATATTGAGTAGGAGGTGGTTTTGGATCTTAAATATTTCATCTAGCTTGCGCTGAAGGGTCATCATTTGTACAGGAATGTGCTTAGCTCGCTGACCTGTGCATCCATGGCTAGAACCTATTGATCAATGTTTGTTATTTCCTTTCAGAGTTTAGGAAAGGTAGTCATGATTGCGCCAGTGACCCTGCATATAGTGTCAAATTCACGATCAAAGGTGCATCCTAAAGTGTCTATCTCTGATGAAGATGGAGAATGATTATCAGACCGAGGGTCTTGGTGAGAAGAAAAGGGTCGATAGGAACGTGGGTGACATCATGGTAGGTTATCAGGAACATCATGCACCGTCTATTTGGGCAGAGAGATAGGTTTGCTAGTAGCAAATGTAACTGGGATGGAGGTGGCATGGTTGGTGGTGGGTTCAGGTTGCTTACTTGTAGGAGTAGATGGAGTGACTGGGGGGTGTTATTCTTTAGAGACTGGAGGGGAGTTCGGGTCATGCTCGGGTGATATTCATAGTTTCTTTGAGGTCATACTTGACAACTCTTCTTTGATCACTTTCTTCTAATATCTTAGACAGAGGTCTCTTAGGTTGTTTTGTGATGATAGGCTTTGGCCAGACCCAACCATGTGACATGCTTGGCTATTCTTGGTTTGTCTTCTGAAAGTTTTGAACAGGCTCAGTAATTTACTCCTCAGAAAATTGTAACTGGTCTTTGTCATAATTTGCTAGGCCAGGTAAAGGAATAGAAATCTTAGTTCTCATGAACCTATAGTTGGTAGAATTGTTGTTCTGTACCAAGATACCAATGAATATTAGGTACCATATGGTGATAAATTTGTCTCCTATTATTTCCTTAAAAGCACATGGTGGGTGGTCGTATGCCTAAAATATAAGTCTTACGAGACCACCCATATAATATTCTCTTTGCGGAGCGGAGTAGATAAGTAACCATTTACCGATAAGAAGGTGGCCAATATTGATAGGGCATCCTTCCACTGTCAAAGATAACATATATGATTCCTCAAGGTAGATGATCCCCATTTCTGCTTTGGTGAAGAGGATGTTGGCTACTATTTTGTGCATAACTCTCCAGAAACCAAAATGCACCATTGATGCCTTGGAGTGTCCAGATTGATACTTCTTTTGGCATGCTAATTTCTCCCAATATTTAGAAGCATTGAAACCAGAATCTTCTTTTTCTAGGAGGCCTAAAGAAGCCCTGGTAGCTTCTTCCTCTGAACCACAAAAAACTATGTTCAGAATTTAGTCAGTGAGAATGTACTCAACATTATTGATCCTCATTTGTAGCTGCTTAGAGTGCACTTCCTTGGTAGATGATACCTCCTAGATAGATGAAATGAACTTTGTCGTTTCTTCTATGTAGGCTCGTGGAGTAGAAAAACAAAGGTGGGATAAGTTGGATTTAGCCAACATTTCCTCGACTCGTTCCTGGATGCCTATTTCATCAAGGGTGGTGGAAGAGATGAAGAGAGTGAGTTTGAAAACCACCCTTTTCATTGCCTTGAATGCCTCTAGATGGTCTTTTTTCCAAGGCCAGAAGGTTCCTTGGTAGGGAAGCTCCAACTGTGAACCTTGTGGAGCCTCTAGTATTGGTGCAGTAGTCCTGGCCCTCTTGTATGCTTCGGTTAGGGGTTTCTCAGAAAGAGGTCTCTTCTCCCCCTTCTTGGATGGGATGGTGGGTCCTTGGTGAGCCATTGCTATAAAGAGAAGAGGAAATGATACTGATTAGGTGTGTATTACCCTGTCAATTAGAATTATAAAAGTAGGCGTTGACAACATGATTTGTAAACATCGATAAGGTTATCGATCGACAAGTATGTCATTGTGTAGGTCACATGACTATCGACTGGTGTGTGCATCTACCTATCGAGTAGTTGGGAACATAGTCGACAAGAACACACAAACAAGGGTGTCGATCAGTACGTCGACAAGAGGCTTGTTGAGCTACTATGTTTTGAAGGTCGACAATCGAGCAGACTGAGAAGTAGAGCTTCACTAGGATGAGAAAGCAGTAAAAAAATCTTAACACTAGGCTCTGTATTTATAGTCAAGGTTAAGGTCAGTGAAACTTAAGTCGTTGTTCGGATGCAAATTTAGATCTGACAACTTATTGTCAGTTGACAGGGGTGTCAACCAAGAGGGTCGACAAGTCTCAAATGTGGACATGTCGATTGTCTTGTGAACATTTTCGATCATGAAGTCGACAGCCGAAAATCAAAATGTTGTCGACCAACCCATCAATAGGAAGCTTGTCAATCGACCCGAATGCAAAGATGATAGTTGTTCCAAAAGAAGATCAATTCTAGGCAGTCGATAGTCTTGTCGAACTAAATGGGTTGACGGTGTTGTCGACCTTCTACGATCAACAAGGTACTAACTTTCTAAGTGTAATATGTGATATGGTGGATCAGATTTTAGGTCAATAGGTCAAAGTAAAACAACTATCTTCCAATCATCATTTTAATAGAAAAATGATTGTCCACCTTGATTTAAATCTGACAACCCTTTAAGAAGTATTTGTATGAGAAGAAACAAAATCATCGAAAACTAATCTAAATGATAGAAAAGACAAATTCTTGGGTTGTCTCCCAAGTAGAGCTTTTTTTATAGTCATGTAGCTTGACTCCTTGAACATCTCATTCTACTTCTGGGGCATCTGGAAACTCCAAATCTGCCTTTCTGGTGATGGATTTGTCTTCATAGTACTGCTTTAATTGGTAACCATTACCTGAGAATGTTCCTAATTTCTCACTATGAATATCCATCATTCCTGAGGGATAGATGGTAATTACTATGAATGGTCCATACCAATGAGAATGAAGCTTTCTTGGGAAGAGATGTATAACAGAATTGAATAGTAGAACTTTATATCCTTCTAAAATATCCTTCTTCCTGATATGAGAGTCATGTTAGATCTTGGTGCGCTTTTTGTAGATCCTTGTATTTTCAAAAGAATGTAGGCAAAGCTCTTCTAACTCCTGTAACTATAAGAAGTGTTTTTCTTGAGCAAGTCCAACATCCATGTTTAAGTCCTTGATTGCCCAATAGGCTTTGTTATCTGGCTACAATGGGAGGTGACAAGATTTCCCATAGATTAGTTGATAAAGAGTACTTTCTATGGGTGTCTTGTAAGAAGTCCAATATGCCCAAAGATCATCATTGAGTTTATACGACCAATCTTTTCTTGACTTGCTCACAATTTTATCAAGAATCTGCTTGATCTGCGTATTGGAGACCTTAACCTGACCTACAGTCTGAGGGTGATACAAGATGGTTATCTTATGCCTCACCCCATATCATTTCAGAAGAGCCTAAAATTTCCTTTCAATGGAGTGCAACCCTTTGTCACTGATTACAGTTAGTGGAACTCCAAACCTAGGAAAGAGGATTTTTGTGAATAGACACATGACTGTCTTAGAGTCACATGTTGACGACGATATAGCCTTCGACCACTTTGAGACGCAGTCAACAACCACCAAGATGTTTTTGTTCCCATAAGAAGGTGGTAAGGGTCCCATGAAGTCTATCCCCCAAACATCGAAGATCTATACGTTGATCCATTTAGAAAATGGGCATCTCATTTCATTTGCTGATATTTCTAGTGCGACACGTGCCACATTGTTTAGTGAAATCATGCACATATTTAAATATGGTTGGCCAATAAAAACCAGAGTTCCAAAATTTTAAAGCTGCCTTCTCAACACCAAGATGTCCTCCATAGGGGGCCATATGACATTTTTCTAAGATGGAATGAGCTTCGTCGTGGTCCACACAACGATGATATACATTGTCTGTGCACTTTTAGAAGAGAAGAGGATCATCCTAAAAATAGTTCTTGATGTCACAAAAGAATTTCTTCTTTTGATTGTAGGTCATTCCTAGAGGTAACTGTTGGCATGCCAGGTAGTTACAGAAATTAGCCTACCGTGGAGTTACTTGATCAATAGAATGAATAAAAAGCAATTATTTGTCTTGATAGGATTTTTTGATAGGGAAGGGGTTGTTTTCTTCCACCTTTATTCAAGAGAGGTGATCAACATTGACATTCTTTGCTCCCTTTTTGTCAACAATCTCATGATCAAATTCTTACAAAAGAAAGGCCCACATGAGGATACGTGGTTTGGTATCTTTCTTATGCATAAGATACTTGATTGCCCCATGATCAATATAGATTGTCACCTTCCCACCTAACAGATAGGATCTAAAATTGTCAAAGGCATAGATGATGGCTAGCATTTCATTCTAAGTGGTGGTGTAATTAATTTGAGGCTCGTCAAGAGTTTTACTGGCATAGTAGATGACATGATGTTTCTTGTCCTTCATTTATCCTAGGACAACCCCTACTGCATAATCACTAGTGTCACACATTACTTGAAAGAGGAGGTCCCAATCTAGAGCTTGTATAATAGGAGCATTGGTCAAGGCATCCTTTAGGGCGTGGAAGGCCTTCTGGCACTTTTCATCAAAGAAAAATAGAGTGTCTTTTATCAATAGTTTGGATAAGGGCTTTGCAATCCTTGAAAATTCCTTGATAAAACGATGATAATAGCTTGCATGTTCTAGAAAACTACATACAGAAGAGATTCAAGAGGGGGGGTGGAAGTTTAGATATTGCCTCTATCTTACTTTTATCCACCTCTATACCGACTTCAGACACCTTGTGTCCTAAGACTATTCCTTCTTGTACCATGTAGTGACATTTCTCCTAGTTGAGGACTAACTATTTTCTTCACATCTTTTAAGGATCGGGGATAGATTCTTTAAACAATCTTTGAAGGATGACTCATACATAGAGAAGTCGTCCATGAAGACTTCCATGACCTCTTCTATTAGATCAGAGAATATGGACGACATGCACCTCTAAAAAGTGGCAAGGGCGAGCATATGTCCCCTATAAGCAAGTCAACATGGTCTTTTCCTAATCCTCTAGATGAATGGGATCAGATAAATCCAGAATACCCATCTAAATAAAAGAAATGAGAATGATGTGCCAGCCACTCCAGAACTTGATCAATGAAAGGAAAGGGGAAATGATCTTTGTGTGTTGATGCATTCAGTAGTCTGCACTCTATGCACATGCACCAACCAATCACTGTATGAAGGGATAATTCCTTTCCTTCACCATCCTTAATAATGTCATCCCACCTTTCTTGGGAACCACATGGACTGGACTTACCCAATTTCTATCACTAATGGCATAGATAATACATGCATCCATAAGTTTGATGACTTCCTTGTGTACAACCTCTTACATTTTGTCAGTCAACTTTCTTTGACCTTGAACTCTTGGATTTGCATCATTGTAAAGGTTGATTCTATGCATGCACACTATCGGGATGAGACCTTTGATATCATATAGTATCTGAGAGCCTTTTTCTAGTGTTTCAGTTCAGATAAAAGTTTCTCTTGCTGATCGGAGGGCAGTTGTGCAATAATGATCACTGAATTTCTCTTTTCTTCATCTAGAAATTCATACTTAAGACCTTTTGGAAGTGGCTTGAGTTCTGGTAGTGGTTTTGGAACTGAAGTGTCTCTTGGTTCACCCTGAAGAGAGGCATATCATACCATTTTAGTAGTGCCATAAAACTCTTCTTCCTCATCTGTGGTTTCCAAGTAGGCCAGGATTTCTTCGACATTGGGATTGTCAAATCCTGACATAGGGTTGTTTAATGCATGCATAGGAGGATCAAATATAGCATTATGCTCTACTATTGTCATGAACAACTGATTGCAACAGTCAGAAAAGTAACTTATTTCTGTTGAAGAGGGGCCCCACAAGTGATCGAGTATTGGAAATCGATAGATTCGTTCCTAACTCACATTGTGATTGACCCATCTGCCACATCAATTATTTCTCATATTGTTGAAAGGAAAGGTCATCTAAATATCATTTGATAGGTGGGATCTTCAGCTACATCAATGATGACAACAACACAAGGGATGAAGAAATTCCCTATCTTGATTGGTACATTTTAATGACCATATTTGTGCTTAATTGGTAAACTAGGGTTTACATGAATGATCACATGCTTGATTAGATTGAAAATCATTTAGACTTGATTAATGATAGTAGATCAATTTTTATGTTTCAAATCTAAGAAGAAACTCTAATTATGATTTTAGTTTGAAGAATTAGGGTTTGAAAAATGTAAACCCTAATTGGAAAAAATTAGGGTTTTGATAGTACATGAATATGGAATTTGATCAGGAGAGTATTGTGGTAAATGATTTTTCATATTTTCTATGAATTTTGTATTTAATATAATTTTGGATATTATATGTATAACTCAATCATGAATATTGGAGAAAATTTCACAATATTTGGGTGTTCTTTAAATGTGATTCTTGGTCAAACTATACTTTGACTAAAATGTTGATAGAGTGTTGTTCAGCAGTATAGTGTTTTATTTCTATTTATTTATTGGTAACTCTGAATGATCTGGAAATTATACTGGAGCTATAAAATTACATATAAGAAATTATGATAAATTTTAATAATTTTTTGAGGATGTTATACCTCTTAAATAAATGAATTATAGTAATTTTTATAACAAAAAATTAGCCAAAATAGGAAAAAGTATAGTGAGGGGTTAATGTGTAAATTACCCAAGCACTTTAATTTCTCTATATGAGAAAGCTAGCACCCAAGTAGCTCTCATATTTCATGATCCATTCTAGAGAAATGAAATCCTAGAGGGAGGGAGAGTTAGGGTTTGAGAGAAGAAAGTGGTGGAATTGCTGATCTAGGGTTTCTCTATCCGAGATATGATGAAATCAAGTAAGTTTAGCTTCTTTGCATAGCCTTTCATTGTGAATCTTCTCTCACATGTCAAGATTCCATCTATCCTCTAATTTGATTCGAAATGGTATCAAATCTTCCCCTTTTCTCACTCTTTCTTCATAATCCCCCATTTTTAGGGTTTTCGGGTTGAAAGGAGGAAGAATCCAGTGATTTGCTTGGATTTTGATATGAATTCAAGATTTTTATAGATGAGTTGAATTTTTAAGGTGTTTTCACACCTTAGGGTGAGTGGGTACTTCATTTAAACAGTATATTGTATGAAAATGAGTTAAATGATCAATAATCTTTACTTGTTTTGTATGCAACTACAAACCTAAACTACCCTTTTGACCTAGCTTTTACAAGATGATATGAAATAGATCATTTCTCTGTTGTGATGGATTCCAATTGATACATCATACTAGAAATGCATACAAATTATCTAAATGATAATTCCTAAAGTAACTACATAAGTTTATATGAAAATAGCAAAATCTAGGGTTTTCGTCTATGACTAAAATTGTGTATAATTGAATAAAGAGGTTCGTCTTGTTGAATATCCTTAGTTACAAGTCATTACTTTATCTGAATGAGTAGTACATATATGTCAGATAAGATCTTGTATTTCATTAAATGATATCAATGTTTGCTTGATATATTAGTAAAGAGGGTGAAACCCTAAATGAATGAAATGTTGGAAGTTTGCGAATAGATTCATAAATTCAACTGATGTGATTCTTTTATTGTTATAAATTCATTTATTTAAGATTATTCATGATGCATGATATTTTAATGAATATGTTGGAAACCCTAGTTAACTTCATACTAGGGTTTCATATGCATGACTGATTGAAACAAGTTATGTGATCATTTGAATTTCTATCTGAATATCATTTTATATGCATACACATTTTGATTTGTGATGCAAAAATCTCTAGCTAAGTTAATTGATATGAAATGCATAAGTTGTTATGGTAATTTAAGAAAATAGAAAAGGCATTTCCCTATATAGGGATGTCATTGATGCCATGCATGAATACGAGAAATGTTGAATGTAAATGTTTACATCATTAGACATGATATTTGTTTGAACTTATGAGAATTCTTCTATGTGCATGAGAAATGAGAGACCCTGAGAGAACGGTAATCAGTATGTTAAGCATCTAAGAAATGAGAAATCCTAAGATAAGGGTAACCAATATGTTATGCATTCAACTAAGTATTCTCAGTGAATTCAGTCTAATAGCTCAAATAGTTAGTAAAACTACAATAGTAATTGTAGATGCCTTGAACACCATAAAACCCTCCCTGGAGGTCTATATCGGGATGGGTGAAACAAGATATGGACTATCAAATATAGGAAGAAGTAGCTCGAAACTGAGTATCTAACATAAATTGATTGGATATCGGTGGTACTTCAGTTGAGTAGCATAGTACCCAACAATAACCAGAGATCCTGGTGGTACTATTTTAGTAGTAGGGGTATCCAATAATAACTAGAGATCCAATGGTACCCACCAGTTGAAGTATACAACCCTTGTGGACCTACTTCTTCTGGCAGTTACTCCATTTTGCGTGTAAGCCCTAGTGGAAACGCAATACGTAGAGTTGAGGCTTTTTAGCCTAGAGGCAAACCTCCTGAATACCCAAGACAAGGGGCCACAGTTTACGGACATTGTTTAGCCGCCGTTAGGCCAGACGTGGCAACGTCGTTGTAGACTGAGGTAGTTAGTAGTAATCTTAAGGTTCTAGGTTTACCTTAAGGCTTGTACGGTAAGTCACACAGTAGTGGCTTTTGCTTGGATGGTACAATCCAAGTGAGTTCAGGTGCAAAGTAAAAAGAAAAGTTAATTGAGTTCAATTGAGTTTAGATAAAGAGTATAGTTGTCAAATCAGTCAGTTATGTTTAGTTGGCCAACATAGTAGTAGTCAGTTCAAGTCAAGGTTAGTGAAAGATTGCAAAGAGAATAATGAGAAAAATGTTGATATTTGTATATTATTATTGATGCATTATATGATGAATGAGAGGTTAAGCAAGTGTGTGTAGTTATTCAATTTATCTTTGTATGTTTCTGGATTATTAGTTTTCTTTATGGTTAATCAAGCATGTTCATATATTAATTCATTCTTGTAGATGACTAGAGTATTCAGCCATATTTATGTTTGTGAATGATTAGTCTCTTTAAAGCTTACTACTGTTATAATTGATATCAGTTGAAAAACAATATATCTATAATTATATCAGTGCTTTAGACTGTTTCTTTGAAGTAGTCATTCACTGAGCGAGTAGGCTCACCCCTCTACTCACAATTTTTAGGGATAACTCATGGAATGAAGATGTCATTGCATCTGCATAGATCTGGGACATGAGTTAAGTATGAGATTAATTAAGTTTAGTTAGTCCATGTGACTCTAGGTCCTTGTATAGAGTTGAGAGAGAATTCTAAATGATGATTTGTATCTTTGTTTCCTTAATGATAGAGTATATACCTGGTTATCATGTTGTATGTACATGGAAGTGTGAGGAACAAAATGAATGTCTAGATGTGTATCATTAATGTTGAGGTCATATTTGAGTAATCAAGGTTTAATTCCTTTGTAAAGTTTGTTTATGTGATTGAATGTGAGAAAACAAAGAGTTTGAAATAAAGGAAAAGAAAAAGTTGGGAGTGAACTTTGTATTAAGTATAATACTCAAATTTATACCCTAATCTAATGATTTGTGGTAATTGTGGGATGTGGGTGTAACAACATGGTATTAGAGCTTAGGCTGAGTTGTCAGGGACCATTAGGATAGAAAGTCAGAGTTATAAGTGTGCCAGTTAGGAGGTGATGTGTCTATAGCTCTGGGAGGTCTGAGTATTTAGATACCCTGGCCCAGTATCTGAATACTTAGGTTGACTAGTATCAAGCTACTATGTCTATTCTTCTTTGGATTCCCTGGCCAGGTATGCAGAGGAAGGATGGGCTAGAGAGAAACCCTAAAAGTATTAGGGTTAGAAGATCAGAAAGAAATGAATGAATTGAGCATAAGAATAGAATGTGATACAACTCTTGCTTTATATTGCTTCTTTGATTGGAGATCAATTGAAATGCTCTTATATATATGAATTCAGATTATCAGTTTGTAAAATATGTATGGTTTTTTTAGAATGTTGTGTATCATGAAGTTGATTTAGTTATTCTTTGTATCAAGTAGATCGGAAGTTATGTTTAAATGAGTCTACCCTAATTCAGTATTCTTTCCACATGTTTGAGGTATATAGGAGTTGGTTAATCCCGAGTAGATCTTGGCTTTAGGACTACATATTCGGCCTGGTCCAACTAGAAGGATACGTTACTGGGATCTGATGAGTACTATTAGCAATATAATAAGAGTAGACTCTGGATAAATCAGACCCACATCATAGTGAGAATGTACATACACTAAGATGTTGAAATGTAAGGGAAAGATTAGAATAGTTAAGAATCAATTGGAATTGATATCTGAGATCCAACTTTGGTGCCTCAGATAAGAAAACCTAAGTTGGGAATGAAGGTAGAGGGCTGTAGATACAAGACATACTTTAGAATGTAACATACAAAATGAAGAAGAAAGGATGGATAAAGAAAACTGAACTATATAACTATTTGCGGAACTTTATCCAATCTAAAATCAAGGGAAGATAAGAGAAAACTACATGGAAAGCCAAGATATAATTGAGATGAATGGATTCCAATTAGAATGAATGGATCATATAATCGAGTAAAATGTACTTGTGTACTCAACAACAAAAGGAAAATAGGGGAAAAGAGTTGAGTATGCAATAAGTACATAGAAGTGAAGTTCATAAAAATGAAAGTGAAGAGAACTAGTGCTAATGCATCAAAGTGCACTTACAATCACTAAGATAATTATCCTAAAGTTTAATCCTTTTTCAACTTTCTGATTAAGGCTAGTATAGAAAGGGTCGATCCCACATGAAAACTTTATTTAGATTGTTAAATCTAAACCCAATTGTTTTTGAAGAACTTTGTTACTTATTTTTGGTATTTTCATATTTGGAATAGAAATTAAGTCGAGTTTGGGGGTTTATGATTAACACTTAAGAAAGAATTGCAGGAATGGAAATGCACTTAATAAGAATATAAATTTGCCCTATCACAAGAAAAATCAAGATTGTTGTTAGCACAAGAAAACTATTATGAATGAAAGACTAGGAATTAAAGGAAGCAAAACAAGCGGTGATTGGAATCAAGAGATGGGAATCGAGGATGTAGGGGCTTTCACCACCTTAGCCTAGGCAAAAACAAACTAATCCTTAAAAACAACAGATTCGATGAAGGCAAATGAATAGAAATACACTAAAGATGAATTCCACAAGACCCCATTGGTCCTGGTGCTCATGTTTCTTAGCTCGTCATCCTAAAAGAAGAAGATCCACAGTCGTTTCAAAACTCCTATGTGATTGGATTTATTGTTCTAAATAAGAACTTACACGGTCATATCCATCTGGATTAATTTTCGATCAAGCAATTAATTACTTTGACAGATCAATTAGTTATCAAATCCAAAATCCATGTAGAATTATTTTTAAGGAAAAGTTGATAAAACCATGGCTAAGGGGTTATTCCCCTTGCCTCAATAGGGAACTACTCACTCATGCTTGTGGAGAAAAGGGAGATATAGGGAAGAAGAGTTCTAGCCATAGTCTAGTCTTACTAAAGGATAGTTCCTTAGGATAGAGACAATGAAATGGATGACGCTTAATCCCTTGCTCCAGTCCACAGAAGAGAAGACGAAGAAATAAACTAGATCTAAATGAGTAAAGTAAGAACAATAATTGGAAGGAACTCTTAGCTTGAAAAAATTAAAGTTTATTGATGAATAGAACACAATAACATAAGAATGCAAGAAAGATTGCTGAGAAATCTCGTACAAAGATGATGCTGAAGATGATGTGAAAGATGGAGAACCCCCCTCCTTTTATAGAAGAAGGATGGGGTCAGATTCTCTCAAAAGAGGGGGAAAAAGGGGGGGGACCGGCAATTTGAATTTTTTAGATCTAGTCAATGGACTCTTGATTGTCTTTAATTATGTTGACCATGTAACTCTCTTTAATGTAGATTCTCATAGCAACGATTTCGAGTGAATTCCCGCTATCCAGAGAATTTAAAATACATCCAAAAATATGATTTTCCTGTAGGCCTTTGAATTTCTTTTCCAGATCATATTTGAACTACAAATTCCGCCTTGGGATGTGAGAGTTATGCCAATTTTGGTGCAAGATATATATTTAAATCATCATTGTGGGGAAACTGAAATGCATCCTACCTTCATCTCTTCTTATCTTCAATAATTCCTGACAATTGAGAGAAATCTCATAAGAATTTATAAAATGAATATTGAGAGAATGAAAGTACAATTGATTTCTGAATTAAAATAAAGTTACCAAAAAACTCTTGATAAATTATCCTAAATGATGCACAAATAAATGATGAATATGCATTCATCAAAATACCCCAGATTTGAACCTTTGCTTGTCCTCAAGTAAATTAAATTACAAATAAGGTTCAATTTATACTCCCAATATGTCATTCCTCACCCTTGTAACATCACTATAATCCTTTCCTCCAATTTTTGACCAAGTGACCCAATCTCCTAGAACCACATAGCATAAAGTTCTATATTCCATATCAAACAATTATCACATCTTGCTTCAAAAATGAGATTTTTTAGAAAAATAGGCTTCATCTTACTTTCACTTTGACTCTCTCAATTTTTATTTTTTTGGTAAGTTTTTGCACAAGAACAAGACGAAATTGGGGGGTGTGAAAATAGAGAAAGAAGTGATAAAAAATATTGATCCCTCCTCTATTCAACTCGGGATATGAATCTGTGGTTGATCGACTAGGTAATGGCCTTTTTATAATAAAAGAAACTAAAACATGGACTAATAGATAATGGCCATGAAAGAATAAAATATAGAAGCAACTATATGCAAAATAAAGGAAAACAAGATGTTGAAAGGAAAAGATAGGGGGGGAAGTAGAAACATACCACCCACCTCCATCCCAGACTTAGAATTTTGCTCATCCTGAACAAAACCCAAACCTGAGATGAAAGGAAGAAAATTCTTGGATTCACTAGGAGGCCCTAGTAGCTCAAAATATATCCATATGAAGGGAATGTCAATGATGGATGGGGCTTTGAACAAAGGATCTTCATGGTACACCCAATGGATGGGTGGTCGTGGAAGCTTGAAGAGGTTTTCTGAATGATGTTGCTTGTCACCTCACAGTCCTTCGAGTAGGATCCACATATCTTCCTTTAGTAGTGAAAGTAGTGTTGGAGATAATTGTGGATTGGGGGAGATTGGCGGGTGCCAATTGGTAACAAATCTAGTGTCAAATTTGGAAGATCGAGTAGAGGATCTAGCTCGAGTATCGTTTTACCGCCTAGATCTACATGTAGTGGAGAGGGTTCCAGTATTGGAATAACTGGTTTGTTAGATGAGTAAACAATCACATGGGGATGTATGCCTTCCTGGTGGATTATGCAATAAGGTGCATATGATGCCCCATAAATGGAATACATTAGATTTGGTGTGGACGACAGATAGATAGAATAATTATCATCATAATTATCAAAAATCATCAAGCCAGGTTGTTCCCATCTCTATTGGGGAATTGTCCATCTCTTCCTCATAAAAGATCCCATCAACATGGATGTCTATGGAGTCATTAGGCTCCTTTACTATGCTGGAGGGGAGATCTGATTCCTTTATAGGACATGTGCCAAACTCAATGGGCTTAGAAGGGATCATCTCACAATATAATTGTGGAATGTAAGGTTCTTGCGGTGGTGGAATCACCTCATCAGGTTCAACCAGATGTGGATAAAGAGGTGGTTGAGTGAGGGCATAATGCTCTTGATGAGGAAGCCTTTCAAAAGAATCCATCAGTGCATCTTGAGGAGGTGATGGTACATTGGTCACAATAGGCTCAACCAAGATGGGATCATTATTGTAAACATCCAAATATGGGCCTACAAATGAGAAAAGTGGTGGAGCCTTAGGTTGTTGGGACGTTCTTTGAGCCCACCAGTCTTTAACCTTTTTGTGAAAAGATTCTTGATTCATGAATTTGTGCACACAAGCCTCCATCCACTCATTTTATGACTTATATGGATAGTCAAGGCCCCATACAACTGCGGCCCTAGCTAAACAAAGTTCTTCATTTGCAGGAATCCTTAATTTCTTTAAAACACCTATCCATATTCTGATCAAGGTTGTGTGAAATCTCAGCTACTTCACATTGGACTTCTTCTAAGAGTGGCAGTTCATTATACAAAAAGGGTTCAAATGAAGAAGATTGGTCATTAATGTCAACTAGATTAACACCCATAATGGAAGTGATTGGTGGAGCTTTAGGTACTGGAGTTGGTTCTACTTGATTGAAGATGATATAATCATTGTCTTCATCATCAATTAAAATCACCCTTAGCCTCTCTGGTTCCAAATTAAAAAATGGTGGTGCGGAATTGGCATTCAGCAAGCGTCGCATACACAATTAATATGACAGTTAATATCGAGTGTAGAAAAAATAGACTGCCAGAATGGAAACTCAGCAGAAAGAGGAGTAGCACTTCCGGAATGTTACTCGGAAGGCATCAAAAAATGAAAAAAAGGTTTTTCAAAAAAAAATTTTGGGGGTTCGAGAAAACAATCTGTTGTCCCCGACAATGGTGCCAAATTTTTAATGTGTTGAAGTGCACTTACAATCACTAAGGTAATTATCCTAGAGTTTAATCCTTTTTCAACTTTTCGATTAAGGCTAGTATAGAAAGGGTCGATCCCACATGACAACTTTATTAAGATTATTAAATCTAAACCCAATTGTTTTTGAAGAACTTTGTTATTTATTTTTGGTATTTTCAAATTTGGAACATAAATTAAAAGTTGAGTTTGGTGGTTGATGATTAACACTTAAGAAAGAATTGCATGAATGGAAATGCACTTAACACGAATATAAATTTGCCCTGTCACTAGGAAAATCAAGATTGTTGTTAGCACAAGAAAACTATTATGAATGAAAGACTGGAATTAAGGGAAGCAAAATAAGCAGTGACTGGAATCAAGAGATGGGAATCGAGGATTTAGGGGCTTTCACCACCTTAGCCTAGGCAAAAACATACTAATCCTTAAAAACAACAGATTCGATGAAGGCAAGTGAATAGAATTCCACTAAAGATGAACTCCACATGAGCCCATTGGTCCTTGTGCTCATGTTTCTTAGCTCATCATCCAAAAAGAAGAAGATCCACGGTCGTATCAAAACTCCTATGTGATTGGGTTTGTTGTTATAAATCCAAACTTCTACTGTCATATCCATCTGGATTAACTTTTGATCAACCAATTAATTAATTTGATAGATCAATTAGTTATCAAACCCAAAAGTCATCTAGGATCATTTTTAAGGAAAATTTGATAAATCCATGGCTAAGGGGTTATTTCCCTTGCCTTGATAGGGAACTACTCACTCATGCTTGTGGAGAAAAGGGAGACAAAGGGAAGAAGAGTTCTAGCCATAGTCTAGTCTTACTAAATGATAGTTCCTTAGGCTAGAGACAATGAAATGGCCGATGCTTAATCCCTGCTCCAGTCCACAGAAGAGAAGAAGAAGAATAAATAAACTAGATCTAAACGAGCAAAGTAAGAACAATAATTGAAAGGAACTCGTAGCTTGCAAAAACCAAACTTTATTGATGAATAGAACACAATAACATAAGCACGCAAGAAAGATTGCTCAGAAATCCCATTCAAAAATGATGTAGAAGATTATGTGAAAAATGGAGAACCCCTCCTCCTTTTATAGGAGAACGATGGGGTAGGCTTCTCTCAAAAGAGGGGGAAAAGGGGGGGGGACCGGCAGTTTGAATTTTTTAGATCTAGTCAATAGACTCTTGATTGTCATTAATTATCTTGACCATGTAACTCTCTTTAATGTAGATTCTCAGAGCAGTGATTTCAAGCGAATTCATGTTATCTAGAGAATTTAAAGTACATCCAAAAATATTATTTTCCTATAGGCCTTTGAATTTCTTTTCTAAATCATATTTGAACATTAAATTCCTCCTTGAGATGTGAGAGTTATGTCAATTTTGGTGGAGGATATATATTTAAATCCGCACTGTGGGAAAATTGAAATGCATCCTACCTTCATCTCTTCTTATCTTCAATAATTCCTGAAAATTGAGAGAAATCTCATAAGAATTCATAAAATGAATATTGAGAGAATGAAAGTACAATTGATTTCTGAATTAAAATAAAATTACCAAAAAACTCTTGATTAATTATCCTATATGATTCACAAATAAATGATGAATATGCATTCATCAACTAGATAAATATGTAAACTATAAGACTAGGATAAGAAAATCAGATGAAAAAAAGAAAAGAAAAAAGGTGATGGAAATGACGAGTTTGATTTAGAAAGAAGGGTTACATGATATAACTAGGAGTATGGAATGTGTACTTTTATCATAAAGTTTAAAGTATTCATCCTTACTAGCTTTTGATTCAATGTCTCTATTTAGTAGCAACCTAGTGGACATCAAGTGTGTTCAATAGGTTCCTAGTGATGAACTGAAAAGAGTTCTTAAAAGAAGAATAAAGGTGAGGCTAAATGAATGAACAACTCATAGAAAGGTAAACTGTATTTAGAATATAAAGGCTTGATTGAAAGGAAACTATAGTAAACCCCTACATGAGCAGTTTGATTTGAAATGAAAGACATGTAATGTATTATGCATAAGATGAAACTAGTAGGGAGAATATTAATTTAGAATTTTAACCAGATAAAAGTAAAAGGATAATAAGAAAGTTTATATGGCATGGAATATGGAATCATACACAAGAGTGAGAACCATGATCATAAGAGATAAGTAAAAGTAGATAATGACATAGGGAAGAGTAGCAAACAGATAGTCGATTATAGAAAATAAAGAAGGGGTTGAAACATGAGGGAGTGATATAGATGATAAAAGAGAGAGATTGTCAGATGTGAGAAAATGTGAAATAGTCTAATCTCCTTGATGATGACTAATACGAGAATTGTGTTAAGTGAATACTCAAAGATTATAATTCTATGTCTCAAACTCAGCTTCTCATATGTATCCTCCTTAGTGAGTGTAACATGGGATGAAGTGATAGGGAAATAAATCATAAATGATACACAACCGTCATGAGAGAGACATCTACTGAATATACTAATGATACATAATATGATGATGAAACCCTAGTAGGGTAGATGTTACAACCCACATTGAGGTTAGTTAGTAAGTACCTCGATTAGCATGAAATACCTTGATTAGTGCTATGTACCTTATTAACCATCTTGGTTAATCAAGATAAGCTAAGATGTGAATCATTAGTTGAGATTGATTCATATGATGTAATTACTATTAATTGTAGTGTTAATTGTTAAGTTAATTACCTAAGATAATTAACCTAGCTAAGAAGGTTTAGTTATTGTGTTTTTATGCCTTGAGAAGGTAGAGGATCTCGTGCTTGAAAGTTTGTAAAAAGAATCACTCGATTTGGACCTCCGAGGCAAAATATATGATGTTTTCTAGTTTTCTTGGACTTGGCTACAATTTTTCCATTAAATGGCTTAATAACCCCCCTTTCCTTATCCCCTTCCCCCGATCGGTCTAGGCACTGCTTGAAGTGGGAACATAGAGCATCATCCAGCTCGATCGGCCGCAGTAGAGGGAGAGACGAGGGGCATTTTTGGGTGATGTTTGAGCCCTTAGCTCCAATCCAGCTCGGCATCACCTCCTACCCTTCTTCTTCCTCTCTTCTACAACACCCTAGCGGTGCCCTCATCTGTAGCTTGACCTGCAGGGCGGTCGACCATCACAACAGCAACGACGGTCGATTAGGGCCTTGAGAGGGCCGTTTCAGCGGCACCCTACTTCCTATCTCCTTCCTCCACCTTTCCTTCTCCTTCCTCACCCCCAATCGTGCCCTAGGGCGGCACCCCTTGTAGTTGCAGCCAAGCAGCAGCAGCCAAGGGATGCTAGGGCACAACAAAGCACCACCAAACACCACCAATGAGCTCGACCATGGGTCCAGATCAGGAATCCATAGTCAACTAGCCACGAGCAGTGACGTTTAGCCAAGCCCTCTTCAACTTGTGTGAGCGTAGAGTTGCTTGCTTGCAGTAGTAGGTTTGAACTAGGGCGCCCAAGGTGGAAGACGACCCTACTGACGCCCAAAAATAGGACTCTATACGCGTTTCCAATTGAATTCAGTCATCCTGGACCATTGTGAGTAGAATTTCACTCACCTAGAAAGATTTACTCCATGAAACAAACAAATTTCAGATTAGATATGTGTTTTCACGGGTAACAACGATTACCTAAGTGTTGGGCAGTCTTGGCTTCGCCCAACTTTTCGTTGCACGTTTTTCATCTTCACATTTGCACAACCCTAATTATTTAATTGTTCTTTGTGATTTGGATTACTAGAACTAGATGGTTGATTAAATTCTAAATTGCTTAGTTTAAAAGTTAAAGACAGTAACACACGACCCTATATTTACAATAGTTGTACGGTTTGGGTATAAACCCAGGTGTACGATTTTAGTAATTAATTAGTTGTACGATATAAAGAAATAGATGATGTCACGCAATGTCTCAATATAAATCTATTGCACACTCTCTGTTATAGTTAATGTGTGTGATTTAGTATTTATGCAAATTGGCATGTTTCTTAAGAATATTATTAGAAATTCTCAGTTATTAACAATAATTCGTGCCATGATAAGTAATTAACTCTTAATTGAGTTAGGTGATGCACAACTCAAGATTCGGGTTGATGTGCACATTTTTCAAGACAGTACAATTAATTTACATGTGTTAATGATGATTTCTCATATATCAAGTAATTAACTTTTATTAGTGTATTAAGAAGCTCAATTGCATGATTTCAGTGTATATGTGCCAAGTTGACATGTATTCAGTTTATTTAAGAACCTTAGTCTGCCTACATTTACAGTATGTTGATTTCTCTGTAAACTATAGTGTTTTAAATATAATGCTCTACTAAGTTTAGAATGATGTACATATTGTATTATAAACTTCAATTAAATAGACGCAGTACCATAGAGATATCAAAGTCAAGTATAAGTAAGAGAAAGGTACAATGTAGAAAGAGCTTTCCAAGAATAATAAAATAATAGCAATACGTGCCCTGAACACCGTAGATTCCCTATGGATGTCTGCACTTTAGGGAGGAAATGATCCACCCTGGCATCGACCAGTATACGGTGATCGGATCGCACCCATAGAGTGTGTGGGGAGATGAAGCCCTTGAGGAAGTCTCCTAAGAGAAGATAGGTTACCCAACATGAACCAGAGATCCCGGTGGTAACCCAGAGGTACCCACAAAGCGTACCAAGATGAGCCCCATAGAGTGTCTCAGACCCTCTGCCTGTGTACTCAGCCTAGAAGGAGAGGTCCAGTTAAAGGCCATTTTTTTAGTTGTCTTAGTCATACATGACAGTTCGAGTCAAGCAGACCCAGATTCAATTCTAGGCTTAGCTTCCTGGGTTTTAAGCTAAGTCTTATACGGTGAGATCGTAGTTCGCTACGAGTCTTCATATGTAGAGTACACTGCATATGATCAGGGCATAAGCTAAAATATGTTCATATAGGTTTAAAGAGTTCGTATAAGTAGGAAGGGTTAAGAAAGATTCGGGTACAATTTCATAGCAGTTGATCTTTTAATGCAATATTTACATTTCCTATGGCATTTAATTGTAATTGTTAGATCTTCTCAGTGTAGAAATTCCTGCATTTTATTTTAATGTAATAAACATAAATGAGTTATCTGCGATGGTTTGGTGAAATTCTATTCACTGAGCCAGTAGCTCACCAACCTACTGAAACATTTTTCAGGTCAGTTTCAGCACGAAGAAGCTGAAGGATCTTATCACCCAGGTTCTTAGAAGGTAGTTCATAGTTAGACAGAGGTCTCTTAGTCCTTTCCCCTTGGTCCTTGGGCATGTGGTGTGGTAGAGAGAGAATGTAATGTAATATGTAGTTTAGTATTAAGTTGTTTGTTGTGTTTTATATTCCGTATGGAAAATGTAATATGTCATGAAATTCTATTTTATCTTCCTAGTAAGGTAAATGGTAAGTTGCTTCCGCACTTAATACAATTTGGTGTTATCCAAGTTATAAGATTTTCCCTTTGGTTAATTCTAAGTGATTAAGAAAAGAAAAGGTTAAGGGTGATCTTTGTTTTACGTTAAATCCTCAATTTATGCCCTAATCTCATGATTGGTGGTAATTGTGAGATTGGGGTATAACAACGTTTGGTATCAGAGCAAGGTCATGAGAGCCTAGTTTGAGTACGTAGATAATCTAAGTCAAGGTCAGGGGACGATAAGAGACCAATAGGATTAGGATTAGGGTGTTTTCCTTCTAACTACAATTTTCTAACAGGAAGTGTTCTATTATACTATTGCAGATGGCAGGAAGAGGACGTGGTCATGAGGACCAAGATGAGAGTCACATTGGACCTGACCCTCAGGTGATGGGTCCAGGTGGTGGAGATGATGTGGATGAGGCATCAAGAATGTACAAAATGTTTCTTGAGACCAAGGAAAAGTATAAGATGGAGAGGCGAGCTTCTACCTCGAGTAGCAAGGATCTGATGAGATCCTATGAGCTGGTTAAGAAGCTTGGAGGTACTGAGTTTGTTGGAACTACAGACCCTGCAGTGACAGATGAATGGCTGAGACTGTTAGAGAAAGTGTTCTATCTAATGGAGCTGCCTGAGGAAAGATAAATCAATCACGCAGTTTATTTGCTTAAAGGTGATGCAGAGCTCTGGTGGCGTGGAGTGGAAGATAAAAGGAGGAACACGATATTGACTTGGAAGGATTTCATTGATGAATTCCATCTTAAGTACTACCCACCTACCTTTTTGAGTGAGAAGATAAGACAACTGCAGAATATCAGACAAGGAAGTATGACAATTGGTGAATACGAGGCATATTTCACAAGGTTGGAAAAAATATGTCAGCAACTTGTTCCTAATGATGTAGAAAAGTGCAAAAGATTTCAAGAAGGATTAAGATTAGAGATTAGACACACTGTTTCAGCCATTGGCCGAAGAGATAGAGAAAACTTTGGGGAATTTGTGGAAGCAGTGAGACGTGTAGAAGAGCATGTTAATGCTGATAAGTAGTCTAAGAGTAAGAAAAGATCTGGAGACTTTATTAGAAGGGGACAAAGCAGTGGTGGATACAGAGGAGGTAGTGGTTTCTTTTCAAATATAGGGTGAGGACTTGACTGTTTTGGTAGACAAGGATCTAGTTTTTCATCAAGTGAAGGAAGACCCAATTCAGGAAGATGGAGTACACAGTCTACATGGACACCTCCAACTAGGTCTTTTGGATCATCGGTTTCAGTGACATGTCCACCGAGGCGAGAGATGCGAGCATGTGATATTCATGGAAGACCACACTCAGGATAGTGTTAGGGAATAGAGTTTCAAGGATGTCATTAGTGTAGACAGATGGGACATTTCAAGAGGAATTGCCCCCAGTTACAGTAGTCAACATCATAGGGTTCTCAGTCACAGTACCAGAATGTTTCGAGATAGGCTCTAGCTGGAGGAGAAAGTTCTTCAGTAGCCTCAGGTTCCTGAGGAGGAGGATCACCCAGTGGAAGGGAAGGACAACGAGGACATCATGGGAGAGTAAGAGCTTCAGGACACTTTTTCTCTCTGACACAACAAGAAGGTATTGTTTCTTCCTGGATAATTATAGGAGAAATTCTTTTCTTTAATAGAATTTTAGTTACAATTTTAATAGATCTGGGTGCTACTCACTTGTTTATATACAGTTCTATAGCTTGTGAACTTAACCTATTAACCCAGGAGTTATCGGTTGAGTTATTGTTGAGGGTTCCGTTAGGTGAACTGACAGTCTTGACGGAGTTTTGTCCCAGATGTTTGCTGACTTTTGGTGGTTACACCATTGCTAGTTAACCTTATACCCCTAGATGTTAACTCTTTTCAAGTTATCTTGGGTATGGATTGCCTAGAGACGTATCAAGTTCAAGTCGACTATTGGAAGAAGGAGGCTGTCTTTCAACAGGGTGGATTTTCTTGTGTCTTTTATAGAGACAGGAAAGTTTTGCCTACGTGTATCATATCAGCTGTTGTAGCTGATAAGATGTTGCCAAAAGGTTGTGAGGCGTTCATGACACATGTAGAATATACCAAAGCAGAGAAGAGCACAGTCAGTCTATGGAATGTGTCACTGGTCTGTGAGTTCCTAGATGTTTTCCCAGATGAGTTGCCAGGTCTACCTCCTAAAAGAGAGATAGAATTTGAGATCTAGGTGTTGCCAGGTAGTCACCCTGTAGCGCTTATAGAATGGCACCTGTAGAGTTGAAGGAACTGAAAATCCAGTTACAAGAGTTATTGTGTAATGGTTTCATTCGACCTAGTTCTTCGCCATGGGGATCTCCAGTCTTGTTTGTGAAAAAGAAAGATGATACTGTGAGGTTATGTATAGACTACGAAAAGTTGAATAAGATCACTATCAAGAATAAGTATATGTTGCCAAGGATAGATGATCTATTTGATCATTTGCGTGGAGCAACGATCTTTTCTAAGATAGACTTGAGATCTGGGTATTATCAGTTGAGGATAAAGGCTTTAGATATTCCTAAGTCAGCTTTCAGAACAAGATACAGACATTATGTGTTTCTGGTCATGTTCTTTGGACTGACTAATGCCCCAACAACTTTCATGGATATGATGAACTAGATTTTTAAGCCGTTCTTGGATCAATTCATAGTAGTTTTCATAGATGACATTTTGATCTACTCCAGAGATGATGAGCAGCATGATCAGCATCTGAGGATAGCGTTACAATTGTTGAGACAACACCAGTTATATGCTAAGTTCAGTAAGTGTGAGTTCTTGTTAGGTGATGTGTCTTTTCTTGGACATGCCATCTCAGGAGATGGAGTAATTGTTGACCCTAAGAAAGTTGAGTCTATTCTACAATGGGATAAGCCTAAAACTCCTACTGAGATCATAAGCTTCTTAGGATTGGTAGGTTACTACATGAGGTTCATCCAGAACTTCAGTGTTATAGCATCACCTCTAACACGCTTAACAAGAAAGGGTGCACTATTTGTCTGGTTAGACAACTGTGAGAAGAGTTTTCAGATCTTGAAGAAGAAGTGGACTACAACACCAGTGTTGATCCTGCCCGAGGCAAATAAAGTCTACACAGTGTTTTGTGATGCTTCAAGGAGAGTTTTAGGTTGTGTGTTGATGTAGGAAGGCAAAGTAGTAGCTTATGCATCTAGACAACTTAAGAAGAATGAGGAGAATTACCCGACACATGATCTAGAGTTAGCTGCAGTAGTTCATGATCTTAAGACATGGCGTCACTATCTTTATGGTGAGGCGTGCCAGGTGTTTACAGATCATAAGAGCTTGAAATATATCTTCACCCAGAAGGATCTAAATCTTAGACAATGGAGATGGTTAGAATTGATCAAGGATTATGAAGTGACAATAGATTATCATCCTGGAAAAGCCAATGTGGTAGCAGATGCTCTGAGCAGGAAGTCAAGTTCAACTGTTATTGCATTCTCTATGGCATGCTTCAGGAGAGACCTGCTAGTAGAGATGCAAAAGTTGAACTTAGACTTAGGTGTGACAGAACATAGTGGTTTGATTGCACAGATGCAAGTCAATCCTACCTTTTATGATCAGATCAAGGAACTATAGCAGAGTGACAGTGAGTTACAACAGATCATGCAGGACATGACAAGGGGAAGAAGACTAGAGTTCAGGTTTTCAGATGATGGTTTTTTGTATTAGCATGACATATTGTGTGTACCTGGAGATAGTGATTTGAAAGAATAAATTCTTGAGGAAGTGCATGCATCGATGTATTCTATGCATCTAGGCAACACTAAGATGTACATGAATCTTAAGGAGTTGTACTGGTGGTTAGGTATGAAAAAGGATGTAGCTGAGTACGTGGCTAGGTGCAGTGTGTGCTAGTAGGTTAAGGATGAGCATCAGAAACCTGCAGGTACTTTGCAATCTCTTCCTATACCAGAGTGGAAGTGGTAACATATCACAATGGATTTTGTGGTAGGGTTGCCCAGAACACCTAGAGGTTGTGACTCTATATGGGTGATTGTGGATAGACTGACTAAGTCTGCTCACTTTCTTCCTGTTATGTCAACCTTTGATGTCCCAAAATTGGCTAAGATATACGTGGATGAGATAGTTAGGTTGCATGGTATTCCAGTTTCAATAATATCAGATAGAGATCCTAAGTTCACATCCAGGTTTTGGAATCAGTTGCATCATGCTTTAGGCACAAAGTTGAGATTCAATACAACTTTTCACCCATAGACGGGTGGTCAGTCAGAGAGGACCATTCAGACTCTTGAGGACATGTTGAGAGCATGTGTCTTACATTTCAGTGGAAGTTGGGAAGAACACTTGAGCCTTATAGAGTTTGCATACAACAATAGTCACCATTCCAGTCTTGGTATGGCCCCGTATGAAGCTCTGTATGGTAGAAAGTGTATATCACCCATATGTTGGTATGAGGTGGGTGAAAAAGAGATTCTTGGACCAGAGATAGTGGATTTGACTACAGAAAAGATTACAGTGACCAAAGAACAGTTGAAAGTTGCACATGACATGCAGAAGAGTTACGCTGAGAAGAGGCATAGACCTCATGAGTTTTAGGTTGGTGATGAAGTGTATCTAAAAGTTTCACCATGGAAAGGAGTGTTGAGGTTTGGCAAGAGAGGCAAACTGACTCCTAGGTTTATGGGCACATATCCTATCATTGAGAGGATTGGACCTGTAGCCTACAGGATGGATTTGCCATCCGAGTTGGCTAATTTACATGATGTGTTTTATGTATCGATGTTGAAGAAGTGTTACCCTGGTACAGAGAAGATAATGGACCCAGAACCTACACAGCTCAGAGAAGATGTGTCCTATGTTGAAGGACCATTACAAATAGTTGATCAGAGAATTAAGAATCTTAAGAATTGAGAGATACCATTAGTGAAAGTTTTGTGGAGGAACCACAATCTACAGGAAGCCGCGTGGGAGCTTGAGTCAGAGATGTGTAACAAGTTTCCTTTTCTCTTTTAGGAATTTTGGGATGAAATTCTTATAAGGGAGGGAGATTGTTACAACCCACATTGAGGTTAGTCAGTAAGTACCTCGATTAGCATGAAGTACCTTTTTTTTGGTGACGAGGGGAACCACTCCCGCACGAGCACCACTTTTGTGACCCCCGCAGGCAGCGTAAACCCCCCGGAGACCCCACCTAGCCGACACAGTGGGGCCCCATGCATGAAGTACCTTGATTAGTGCTAAGTACCTTGTTAAACATCATAGTTAATCAATATAAGCAAAGATTTGAATCATTAGTCGAGATTGATTCATTTGATGTAATTAATGTTAATTATAGTGTTAATTGTTAAGTTAATTACCTAAGATGACTAACCTAGCTAAGAAGGTTTATTTATTGTGTTTTTATGCCTTTAGAAAGTAGAGGATCTCGTGCTTGAAAGTTTGCAAAAAGAATCACTCTATTTGGACCTCCAAGGCAAAAGATATGATGTTTTCTAGTTTTCTTGGACTTGGCTGCAATTTTCCATTAATTGGCTTAATAACCCCCCCCCTTTCCTGGTCCCCTTCCCCCGATCAGTCCAGTCACTGCTTGAAGTGGGTTCATAGAGCATCAGCCAGCCTGATCGGCCACAACAGAGGGAGAGACGAGGGGCGTTATTGGGCGATTTTCTAGCCCTTAGCTCCAATTCAGCTCAGCATCGCCTCCTACCCTTCTTCTTCCTCTCTTCTACCATGCCCTAGTGGCGCCCTCATCTGCAGCTTGACCTACAGGGCAGTCGACCATCATAGTAGCAATGATGGTCAATTAGGGCCTTCAGAGGGCCATTTCAGCGGTGTCCTGCTTCCTATCTCCTTCCTCCACCTTTCCTTCTCCTTCCTCACCCCAATTGCGCCCTAGGGCGACGCCCCCTATAGCGGTGGCCAAGCACCATCAGCAGCTGCATGAAGCAGTGGCCAAGGGCTACTAGGGCGCAGCAAAGCACCACCAAATGGTGCCAATGAGCTCAGCCATGGGTCCAGATCACGAATCCATAGTCAACTAGCCAGGAGCATGGATGTTTAGCCAAGCCCTCTTCAACCAGTGTGAGCGTAGAGCTGCTTGCTTGCAGTAGTAGGTCTGAACCAGGGCACCCAAGGTTGAAGACGACCCTACTGACGCCTGGAAACAGGACTCTATACACGTTTCCAGTTGAATTCAGTCATCCTAGACCACTGTGAGTAGAATTTCACTCACCTAGCAAGATTTACTCCATGAAACAGACAAATTTCGGATTAGATCTGTGTTTTTACGGGTAACAACGATTACCCAAGTGCCGGGAAGTCTTGGCATCACCTGACTTTTCATTGCACACTTTTCATCTTCACATTTGCACAACCCTAATTATTTAATTGTTCTGTGTGATTTGGATTACTGGAACTAGATGGTTGATTAAATTCTAAATTGCTCAGTTTAAAAGTTAAAGACAATAACACACAACCCTGTATTTACAATAGCTGTATGGTTTGGGTATAAACCCAGGTTGTATGATTTTAGTAATTAATTAGTTGCACGATTTAAAGAAATAGACGATGACACACAATGTCTCAATATAAATCTATTGCACACTCTCTGTCTTAGTTGATGTGTGTGATTTAGTATTTACACAAATTGGCACGCTTCTTAAGAATATTATTAGAAATTCTCAATTAATAATAATAATTCATGCCATGATAAGTAATTAACTCTTAATTGAGTTATGTGATGCGCAACTCAGGATTTGGGTTGATGTGCACATTTTTCAAGAAAGTACAATTAATTTACATGTGTTAATGATGATTTCTCATATGTCAAGCAATTAACATTTATCAGTGTATTAAGAAGCTCAATTGCATGTACAATATGTGATTTCACAGTAAATTACAATGTTTTAAATATACTGCTCTGCCAAGTTTAGAATGATGTACATGTTGTGTTATAAAATTCAATTAAATAGACGCAATACCATAGAGATATCAAAGTTAAGTATAAGTAAGAGAAAGGTACAATGTAGAAAGAGCTTTCCAAGAATAATAGAATAATATACATAGGTGTCTTGAACACCGTAGATTCCCTACAGATGTCTGCACTGTAGGGAGGAAACGATCCACCCTAGAAAAGACCATTATACAGGGATCGGATCACACCTACAGAGCGTGTGGGGAGACGAATCCCTTGAGGAAGTCTCCTAAGAGAAGATAGGTTACCCAACATGAACTGGAGATCCTGGTGGTAACCTAGAGGTACCCACAGAGCGTACCAAGATGAGGCTCACAGAGCATCTCAGACCCTCTGCCTGTGTACTCAGCCTAGAAGGAGAGGTCCAATTAAAGGCCAGTTGTTTAGCTACCTTAGTCAGATGTGCCGGTTAGAGTCAAGCAGACCCAGATTCAGTTCTAGGCTTAGCTTCTTGGGTTTTAAGCTAAGTCTTGTACGGTGAGATCGTAGTTCTCTACGAGTCTTCATATGTAGAGTACATTGCATATGATCAGGGCATAAGCTAAAATATTTTCATATAAGTTTAAAGAGTTTGTATAAGTAAGAAGGGTTAAGAAAGATTTAGGTACAGTTTCATAGCAGTTGTTCTTTTAATGCAATATTTACATTTCCTGTGGCATTTAATTGTAATTGTTAGTCTACTCCATTTAGAAATTCCTTCATTTTATTTTAGTTTAATAAACATAAATGAGTTATCTATGATGGTTGGGTGAAATTCTATTCACTGAGCCAGTAGCTCACCAACCTACTGAAACATTTTTTAGGTCAGCGTCAGCATGAGGAAGCTGAAGGATCTTATCACCCAGGTTCTTAGAAGGTAGTTCATATTTAGATAGAGGTCTCTTAGTCCTTTCCCCTCAATCCTTGGGCATGTGGTGTGGTAGAGAGAGAATGTAATGTAATATGTAGTTTAGTATTAAATTGTCTATTGTGTTTTATATTCCGTATGAAAAATGTAATATGTCGTGAAATTCTATTTTATCTTCCTAGTAAGGTAATTGGTAAGTTGCTTCTGCAATTAATACAATTCGGTGTTATCCAAGTTATAAGATTTTCCTTTAGGTTAATTCTAAGTGATTAATAAAAGAAAAAGTTAAGGGTGATCTTTGTTTTACGTTAAATCCTCAATTTATGCCCTAATCTCATGATTGGTGGTAATTGTGAGATTGGGGTGTAAAAGTAGATCAAGAAAGTAATCTATCAAAATGGTCAAGTGAGATAAAGAAAATTCAAGTGGTAAAGATAAGGAATACTTTGGTAAACCTCAAGAGAGATAAGATTTGCATATCGAAATAAGGGAGTAAAACCATGTCATGGTAACATCATGTTTTTTTATAAGGATCAAACCCTAGATAGTTTAGGGTTGTTACAGTTAAAGGGATGTCAATAGTGATTTGACCTTGAGCATGAACATCTCTATATAATAACATCCTGAGATCATCAATATGAGAAGAAAATATTAGTTATAGTATTCATGGGTTTAAAGGTTGCAAATGTGAAAGATAGATAAACAATATGGAAATGAATATGAACGAAGGATAAGAAATAGATTTGAAAGATAAGAAGTGTGATTTGAATAAAAGGAGAAGTGCAACATGAGCAAAGTGTAATTTAAAAAAAAATCTTGCAGTGATAGCAGAATGATGAATAATCTATTATTACCTTGAATGTTTCAATGTTAGGGATGTTTATTCTAGATGATCAAAATGAGAAACATAAGTAAGAAGAAGTTTTAATGCATAAGAAGAGAAATCAGAGAAAACAAATGGCTATCAGCAATATGTGATTTTTTTTAAAGAAATATAGTTTGTTGAAGGCATTTCAATGGATGAAAATTTGTTTTACATATGACTTTAATTGTACATGCACGAGCAATATACTAAACTAGAATGAGTTTTATGGTTTCAATCATTCATATCAGTAGTCTGACTCAATTTTCTATAATTGTTGTTACTTCTAGTCTTGTAGTTCATGAGTCCTTTTCTATTAGAGTGGCAAAATAGTGAAATTCAAAATAGAAAGGTGAATTGTCTTTAATAACTCTGATCTGATCTAGAAAAATAAGTACATATTGATGTGTATGAATTAAGGTAGTGGAATCAGATTACCAATACCGAGGTAACATCTCAATAAGGTATGACAAAAAAAATTTGTTTATCTATCTATTTCCTATAATTGATTGTGACAAGAAAATTATTCTTCATCCATCATTAAGAAGTATGGCTTAAAATATGTTGTGATTAGAAGAGAAATAAATGACTCAAGATTAAAAATAACATTCAAATATGAAATACAAGAGTATAGAGATACATAAGATTTCAGAAGTTCAAAAGAAACTTTGAATATATTTTGTTTGCGTATTCATGTTTCATAGACAAAACTTTTTAAGGGGGTGAGAATTGTAACGACCACATTTGTGCTTAATTGGTAAACTAGGGTTTACCTGAATGATCACATGCTTGATTAGATTCAACATCGTTTAGACTTGATTAATGATAGTAGCTCAATTGTGATGTTTCAAACCTAAGAAGAAACTCTAATTATGATTTTAGTTTGAAGAATTAGGGTTTGAGAAGTGTAAATCGTAATCGGAAAAAATTAGGGTTTTGATAGTACATGAATATGGAATTTGATCAGGATAGCAGTGTGGTAAATGATTTTTCATATTTTCTAAGAATTTTGTATTTAATTTAATTTTTGATATGATATGTATAACTCCATAATGTATATTGGAGAAAAAGTTCAGAATATTTGAGTGTTCTTTGAATGTGATTCTTGGACAAACTATACTTCGACTGAAATGCTGACAGAGTGTTGTTTAGTAGTATAGTGTTTTATTTTTTTTATTTATTGGTAACTACGAATGATGTGAAAATTATACTGGAGCTATTAAATTACATATAAAAATCATGATAAATTTTCATAACTTTTGGTGGATGTTTGACCTCTAAAACAAACAAATTATAGTATTTTTTTATAATAGAAAAATATACTAAAATAAGAAAAAGTATAGTGAGGGGTTAATGTATAAATTACCCAAGCACCTAAATTGCTCTATATGTGCAAGATATCACCCAAGTAGCTGTCATATTTCGTGATCCATTCCAGAGAAATGAAATCCTATAGAGAGGGAGAGTTAGGGTTTGAGAGAAGAAAGTGGTGGAATTGCTGATCTAGGGTTTCTCTATCCGAGATATGACAAAATCAAGTTAGTTTAGCTTCTTTGCATAGCCTTTCATGGTGAATCTTCTCTCACATTTCAAGATTCCATTCCTCCTCTATATTTTAAATGGTATCAAATCTTCCCCTTTTCACTCTTTCTTCATAATCTCCCATTTCTAGGGTTTCCAGGTTGAAAGGAAGAAGAATCTAGTGATTTGCTAGGGTTTTTATATGAATTTGAGATTTTTGGAGCTGAATTTGTAAGGTGTTTTCACACCTTAGGGTGAGTGGGTACTTCCTTTAAACAATATATTGTACTAAAATGAGTTAAATGATCAAAAATCTTTACTTGTTTTGTATGCGACTACAAACCCTAAACTTCCCTTTTGACCTAGCTTTTACAAGATGATATGAAATATATTATTTCTCCATTGTGATGGATTCCAGTTGATAAATCATACTAGAAATGCATACAAATTATCTAAATGAGAATTCCTAAAGTAATTGCAGAATTTTATATGAAAATAGTAAAATCTAGGGTTTTCGGCTATGACTAAAATTGTTGTATAATTGAATAAAGAGGTTTGTCTGGTTGAATATCCTTGGTTACAAGTGAATATTTTATCTGAATGAGTAGTACATATATGTCAGATAAGATCTTGTATTTTGTTTGATGATATCAATATTTGCTTGATATATCAGTAAAGATGGTGAAACCTAAAATGAATGAAAAGTTGGAAGTTTGCAAATAGATTCATGAATTCAACTGATGTGATTCTTTTAATGTTATAAATTCATTTATTTAAGGTTAGTCTTAATGCATGACATTTTAATGAATATCTTGGAAGCCCTAGTTAAATTCATACTAGGGTTTCATATGCATGACTGGTTGAAATGAGTTATGTGATAATTTGAGTTTCTAGCTGAATATCATTTTATATGCTTACACATTTTGATTTGTGATGCAAAAATCTCTAGCTGAGTTAATTCACATGAAATTCATAAGTTGTTACGGTAATTTAAGGAAATAGAAAAGGAATTTCCCTAGATATGCCCTGCATGAATATGAGAAATGTTGAATGTAAATGTTTATATCATTATACATGATATCTATTTGAACATATGAGAATTCTTCTATGTGCATGAGAAATGAGAAACCTTGAGAGAAGGGTAATCAACATGTTAAGCATCTAAGAAATGAGAAATCCTAAGATAAGGGTAACTAACATGATATGCATTCAACTAAGTATTATCAGTGAATTCAGTCCAATAGCTCAAATAGTTAATAAAACTACAATAGTAATAGTAGATGCCCTGAACACCGTAGAACCCTCCCTGGAGGTCTGTACCTGGATAGGTGAAATAGGCTATGAACTATCAGATATAGGAAGAAGTAGCCCAACACTGAGTATCTAACATCAAATGATTGGATATCAGTGGTACTTTAGTTGAGTAGCATAGTACCCAACAATAACCAGAGATCCTGGTGGTACTATTTCAGTAGTAGGGGTATCCAATAATAACTTGAGATCAAGTGGTACCCACCAGTTGAAGTATACAACCCTTGTGGACCTAATTCTTCTGGATATTACTCCATTTTGCGTGTCAGCCCTAGTGGAACCGCATTACATAGAGTTGATGCTTTTTATCCTAGAGGCACCTCTCCTGAGTACCTAGGACAAGGTCCCACAGTTTATAGACGTTGTTTAGCTGCCGTTAGGCTAGATGTGGAAACCTCGCTGCAGACTGAGGTAGTAGTAGTAGTCTTAAGGTCTCAGGTTTACCTTAAGACTTGTACAGTAAGTCACACAGTAGTGGCTTTTGCTTGGATGGTACAATCAAAGTGAGTTCAATGGCAAAGTAAAAATAAAACATAATTGAGTTCAATTGAGTTTAGATAAAGAGTACAGTAGTTAGATCAGTCAGTTATGTTTAGTTGGCCAACATAGTAGTAGTCAGTTCAGTAGTCAGGTCAAGTCAAGGTTAATGAAAGATTAAAAAGAGAATAATGAGAAAAATGTTTAGATATTTGTATATTACTATTGATGCATTATATGATGAATGAGAGGTTAACCAAGTGTGTGCAGTTATTCAATTTATCTTTGTATGTTTCTAGATTATTTGTTTTGTTTGTGGTTAATCAAGCATGTTCATATATTGATTCATTCTTGTAGATGTCTAGATTATTGTGCCATATTTGTGTTTGTGAATGATTAGTCTCTTTAAACCTTACTACTGTTATAATTGATATCAATTGAAAAATAGTATATTTGTAATTATATCAGTGCTTTAGACTTTTTCTTTGAAGTACTCATTCACTGAGTGAGTAGGCTCACCCCTTTACTCACAATTTTAGGGATAACTCATGGACTAAAGATGTCATTGCATCATCATAGATCTACCACATGAGTTAAGTATGAGATTAATTAAGTTTAGTCGGTCCCTATCACTCTAGGTCCTTGTATAGAGTTGAGAGAGAATTCTAAATGATGATTTGTATCTTTGTTTCCTTAATGATAGAGTATATTCCTGGTTATCATGTTGTATGTACATGAAAGTGTGAGGAACAAAATGAATGTCTGGATGTGTATCATTAATGTTGAGATCATATTTGAGTAATCAAGGTTTAATTCCTTTGTAAAGTTTGTTTATGTGATTGAATGCGAGAAAACAAAGAGTTTGAAATAAAGGAAAAGAAAAAGTTGGGAGTGAACTTTGTATTAAGTATAATCATCAAACTTATGCCCTAATCTCGTGATTAGTGGTAATTGTGGGATGTGGGTGTAACATACGTCAACCAACACCCCAATTGGTTTAGTATAAGAATTATCTGCTAATTGAATTCTCATATTAGATTTAATAATATCAGTGAGGCCCAACTTGACTGCTAAACTGTATGGCATCAGACTGATGTTGGCTCCTAGATCTGCAAGATCACATCTTGTCAATGAATCACCAATGAGGAATGGTAAATTAAATGCACCAAGATCTTTTTGTTTTGTCGACATATTCGATTTACAAAAGGAAGATGCCATTTTTGTAAGGCATACTGTCTCTACTTCTCCCCTCTTCCTATTCTTCATGATGAGGTCCTTCAGAAACTTGTCATATGTAGGCATCTCGTCCATAACGTCAAGGAGAGGAATATCAAGATGTATTTTCTTAATGGTGTCAAGGAATTTGGTGTATCTCTTTTTGAGTATTCCCTAAGCGATGTAGAGAACGGACTCCAGTGGGAAATTTGGTCACCTTTAATGACGAAACAAAGTTTGCGGCTCCTTTTGACTTTTTGCATACTGGGGTCACTTCTGGGCTATTCATGCTTCCTTCAATAATTGGTACTTTATGTTATGCAATAGAAGTAGAATTCCCAGAGCGAAGTGTGGCCATTCTTGCTGTTTCATTCTTGGGATTTTGTTCGGTGTTATATGGGAATTGTCCTTATTATCTTCCAATAGTAATAGAAGCTAATTGTTGATCGATCATCTTTGAAGATCACTTATTTGAGTATTCATGATGCTCATATGTGTCTACATGTTTGCTAGTATGTTGTTGTTACTCATGAAACGTTCCCCCATCTTTTCTATTAAGGATTCCATACTGGAAATAGACTTTTGATGCTGTTGAAAAAGGCTCCCCCTCTTCCCATTGAAGGTTCCATGCTACTGTGGCTGAGATCTATTTTGTTGAAATCTAGGTGGCGTTCCTCTTTTGATGGATTGTTCCCTACCCATTGCTTGAGAAGATTGATTTAGCTGAAATAAGTTTTCTATTGTTGAGGTGTTCCCATAAGAGAATCTAGGATGATTGGAACATTTGAAGTTCACATTAGATACATTCTCAGCTTGCATGTCTTCCACTTCATGGGTGTAGATGTAGTGATCAATACCATGACCCCCTTCTCCATAGGTGACACACTTTATGGATGCCTCGGTAAAGCATCTGGAATTTACTTCCTTTAGATTCTAGATGTCAGATGCCATTTTATCAAGTTTGTTGTTCAATTTCTCCGATAGCTTAAGGATTCACTGGCGGAGGACACGACCACTAAAGAACTCTTATCAAAATCTCGACCTGCTTAGAGAGCTGCCATGTTATTGATTATCTTTTTGGAGGTGTCGACATCATACTTAATGAAATTGCTGCTAGCTACAACGCTTAGAGACATTCTCTCAGTCGACATAAGACTTTCATAAGAGGTGGTGACAATAAACCCGTCATCATAGACATGATGAGGACAATATCTTATATATTCCTGATAAGTTTCCCACGCATCATACAGGCTTTTAGTAGGCTTCTGTCTAAAATTGGTAATTTTAGCTTGCTTCTTATCGTCTTCTCAACAGGGTAGAATTTGTTCATGAAAGCTTTAGACAATTGTTTCCACAAAGTGATGCCCTTTTGAGATAGATACCACTGTAGGACTTTGTCCTTGAGGGAGAAATGAAAACTCTTCATGTACATGACGTCTTACGGTACTCTATTCACCTTAATAGTAATATAGAGGTTCTTGAAGGCATCTATATGGTGATAAGGATTTTCTTCCATAGAGTTTCCCCCAAACATCTGATTTTAGATCATACTGATGAATCTAGGATTCAACTCAAATCTTTCTACTGGCATGCGAGGGAGAACTATAGGATTTTGGTCATCATTGACATGACCTGTGACTAAGGAACACAAAGAAGGATTTTCCTCAGGGACATTTGCTTCAGGGGGACCTCGTGATGCCATTGGATCTATGAGGAGAATATATGCCTCTGGATATTCAACAAGGAACTCCAAGATTGGTTAGAAATGATAAGAGGCTACCTATAAATGGAAATATTGAATGAATTAGAGTCTGAGACTGGAGACATAACCAATATTATAGTAGATAGGTAGTAAAAGAGTTTTTCTAATAAAGTTTTTGAAAACTTTAGAAGCGATGACTAGTTCTAAGTAGACCTCATGTTCTTAGTGGTTATCCAATGCTTTATCCCTGGCAACGATACCAAAAGTTGATCGCTCTTTTTTGTGCCAAAAGTGTAAACACAATTTTCCTAGTTAAAAAAATTGGACCTTGAATCTATACCCGACTAATAGAGACGTTATGTAACTCAATATAAAATATGTGTAGTAGTGTGGGGTCGAATGTAGGGACAAGGAGGATAATAGAATAAGAATGTGAAATCTTTACAAACTCAAGTTCAACCAAAATCAATCTTATGGGTGTTCCAATTAAGGAATGAGTTTAAACTAATTAAGTAGTACACCTAAATTTTGGAAGATCAAAGAAGAAATAAAGATGAATTAAGAAATCAAGATAAAAAGGGACTTGGACTGGGTTTCACCAATCAAGCCGACCTCAACCACATAAAATATTCACTCCTATTTTATATATATTCTCTAATTATTTTGCAAACTGTCATAAGAAAATATATGTCCCTAATTTCTCTCGAGATCTGGGCAGATGTCTATCTAACGGGGTTTCCTCTCTCGAGTTAATGACTGAAAGATCAATCGAAGACAATACGACTTTTATTATAGCAACTCCTCACTCTCATGTATCATTACTATCTTATACTCCAGATCTCAATGAATTCATTCTCTCAAACAACATCCATATCAAACGTCAAAGGAAGGTAGCTAATCATCAATCGACATAATTTTAACAAGAGTAAAGGAACAAAACTTTAAAGAATATATGCCATAAAATAGGAACATGAACAATTACATGGTTGGAAGGGCCTGACGGCTACTCCCAACCCAAGTTAGGGTTTTTTCTACACATGGCCGAAGAAATAAAAAGAATACAACTAAAGGAATTCATAATGTAGAAAAGAGAAAGAGAAGATCGATACAAGGGTAGATCGAATGATCGGTCTAGCAACCTCTCAGTTGATATCTTGGTGGTCGACAATGGTTTCGAAAATCTTTCTCCTTGTTTCTGATCTTGGCTTGAAGCAAAAAGGTCCTTTAGATCCACGGTGATGATGAAGGAACCGACAGGGAGTAGGGTCGACGGGTCTAGATCACGGGATCTAGGCATGTCGACATGTCTCGTCCTCCAGCTCTAGAACTTGAGAAGGTTTGACGGCAGCCTCTCGACATTCTGACTCTAAAGATTCAAGATGTGTGGTATGGCTGCACTGGCGGCATATTTATTGGGTTAAGGTTGTCATCCCCTCTCCATCGATGTCGATGGTTTGCTGTTGTTGGGTCTATCGACGTGTAGGTCGAAAATGGTGTCTTATTAGCAACCTTTGTCAATCGACATGTATGTTGATATCTTCTCCTTGTCGAGAGAGTTCTTCCTTGTAAATGATATGTCAATCTTCCTGTCGATAGGTCTATCGAGGTAATTCCTCGATAATGGTCCTTGGATGTCAATAATGCCATCGACATAGTCTATTAGTGAAATAATTGATAGGACTATAGAGGGTCCTCTACTCGACATGTGTGTTGAGCATTGGACATATAACTTCATACCGACAAGTGTCTATCAGTGTCGATGGACTGGGATGTCGATGTTGTGTTAACATAGGTGAGTTTTTCCCTTTTTTTGGACACTCCTTCCCTCGACAGGTGGCTGCTGAGGTTCTTTAATTCATCAGGATGATGTTCGATAAGTCTTTCGTGCTTGAATCGACAACGTTTTCTCAATCCTCTTAGTCAGACCTTCTTATCGACCAATTGATCGATAGACTGAAGAGAGGTTAGTTGAACAATTAATCATACTTCATCAATTTCACTAGCTTTGCATCCAATTCCTTCAAATATAACCAAAACTGACTTATAACTTATTATTTAAGTAAACTAGAATAAAATGGGTAAATCTAAACATCTAAATATTATTTCTAATGACTTTTATTATGTAAAAGGCTATGCAATTGCACCAAAACTGATGTTATTAGTTATGTACCAAACCACGAAGAATGTATCAAGTTTGAGTGGTGGTAGGCTAAGATAAGGCAAGGACATGAAAGCATTGCTATGAATGATTTGCAAGTACAATGCTACATCTCTTATTGCTCAATATGCAATGTATGCAAGTATGTAAGTGTGTGTCAGGATGCCCCTAGACCCCTACTATATATAGGAATGGAACACAAGTGGCTATGACATCTTTGGAGAGTGTCTAGAGAGTTATAAGGGGTCAACTAGCCATTTAGATGAAGTAAATGTAGGTGCAATGACTAGTTTGATCGCAATAATTTTCCTTTCCAGAAAGTTCCTCAGTTGACAATTTTCTCAACCAGAAGTATCTCGATTGACTAGTTTCTCAACCGAGCCTGTGCTGAATGCACAAACGTTCCAATGACTATTTGTCTGTCTGATTTCTTAGTGAAAGTATCACAACGACTCTTTCTTAGTCGACAAAATTTTCAACCGAGATTGACTTAGTTTATAATGTAAAATTTTGGTTTCCAGAGACCTCAATCGAGCAGTGTCTCAGTCAATAATATTCTTGACCGACTATGTCTCGATCCACAAATTCCTTAGTCAACCAACTATAAGAAATGTGTAAACATATGAAAAATTTATCAAAAAAGATTTCTAGTGTAACATACCTTCAAAGACACTTAATTTTGAATTGTAAAAGGTTTTGGGTTAGGTGGGGTTGGTCCATAGCTTGATTTTACATGAGTTCTAAAAACTTGTACATTTCTAATATAAATAACCACATATGAAAAAAATTTCAATTAATTGATTTTCCTATCTTGATTTTTCCAAGAGGTTTTTGAAACACTAGAGTAGAATGTTAAATCCACAAATAAGAAATGTTTGTCATCATCAAAAGAGAAGGCAAGAAAATGTTCAATTTAGTCAACAATCTCCCCCTTTTTGAATACGACAAACATTTGAAATTATAAGCAAAAACTCAAAATGAAGTATTCATACCTTAGCGAATTTCTCCTTGAGTTTCTCCAAAATATGTGCATATTTATATTTGAGAGGTATGAAAGCTCAACCGACAAGTTCAAGGAAGTTTTTGCTTAAAAAATATTTCTCCCCCTTTTTCATCTCAAAGAGGTAGACATTATGAAGAGAAGATTACCCCCCTAAGTGGGATACTCCCCCCTAATATGATCCTCAAAACAATGTCAAATTTAGTCAAAAACAATTTCTCTACCATTTTCAAGGGATGTTAAGCCTACAAATGAGTACAGATTCCATGAAGCACAAAAAGAATTTAACAAGAGAATCTCTATACCAAATATAAGGGATGTGAAGCCCATATTGGTTTTAGAGAAGCCATTAAGAACCATAAAATGAGGTCAACAAAAGTATCTCCATACCTAATGTAAGGGTTGTTAAGACCATATTGATATAGAGAATCCATTAAGAGTAAAGATATATGCAAGTTATATTAAGAGATTTTGAGCTCCCCCTTAATCGTATACCAAGCAAAAAGAGATCAAAGAAAAATATTTACTAAAAGACAACCATTTAAGATCCCATACTTCATGATAAAATATTCATGTCAGATGTAGAACCAAGATATGTAGGGTGTTGTCAAGCATTGAAAGTTAAGTCCAAGATTTCTTAAGGAATAAAACAACTTTTTCATACACAGACTTGAAACTTGATATGAAGCATTTATAATAAGATAATTTTTGTATAACATGGATATCATGTATGAAACTTGCATTTTTGAAGATAGAGAATTTGTCAAAATATGTCATTTAAAAAAGGTCAGGGTGATAATCATGACTCTCCCAAAAAAATACTTCCCTTTAATATAATGCTTCTTATGAAAATGTATTCAAAATTTATGGTGAAATATGGAAATGTCAAATTTATCAATAAGAAGATCTAGCATTATAGATGAAGTCAAAACAATCCATCATTTAATCCATTCCATCAAAATTACAATGCTAAAATGCACATCTTTAAAGTGATTAATGCATATGAAATAAACATTATTTTGGTTAGTATAAAAGAACTAATATTTGAGATACATTGTATATTATGGTAAAAATACATATCAGTCACAAATGAAACTTTGACACATAATTTTTTTATAGAAAAAAAATTCAATAGCAATAATGTTCAATTTGTTTCTTTTACCTGAAATTGTTGTAAGGCAAGTGGTTTAGAAACAAAATGCCTATTGATTAATCATGATGAAAAAATGTAGCATTTGTAGCAATATGATCATGAAGAAAATGATGTCTTACTTCAATATGTTTGTCTCGACTATGTAAAATGGAATTATGAGCTAACTTATGGCACTAGTATTTTATGCTATTTGAAACATCTAAATATATTTTTAAATTCAACAATTGACTGCAACAAAATTTTGACTGACTCTTTTGACCAAATTTATGAGTGGTCATAGAAAGAGGGGAAGATGAGCAGAATGTACAAAAAGAAATTAATATTATGGAAAATTAATAAAAGAAAATATGTTGCAAAACAATTTCATGGAGCATTTAAAATCTTGTTATATTCACTCCTTTGTAAAGACACTCATTTTATTAAGAATGGTGGTTGAACAGAGAAACATAGAGCTGAGTTATTGCCAATTTTCAAACAACATTGTGGGGTCAAGCAAAGCCTATTGAGACATGGACATCTCTACATAATTATCGCTCTTGCACAATAATTAATACAACAAGACCTTCCTTTCTATGGCACTACAAAATGCTCGTAAATAAATTTATAATAAAAAAATCATTTAATTCTAATCATGATTCATGACAACAAATACAATTTTATCATCTTTGACCAAGCACATGAGAAAATATCATGTTTGTAAAGTAGAACATTTTAGCATGAGACCAAATAAACTTATAACGAACTGAGTCTAAAATATTAATTGTATGATAGACAAAATAGAATATGACAATCAATAACTCGGTCGAACTGTATATCGACCGAACTGCCCCTCTGTCGAATAACCTTTCAACCAAGAAGTAGTCTGCCAGTAATAATTATCCATTCTCTATCAAATTAAAGCAAATCAAGAGAACAATATTGATTAGATATTCATCATTCTGCTCATCATCCTTTATAAGAGAATTAGCAATAGTATCCAATTTTTTTCTTTTTCTTACATTTTCAATATTTTTTTATATAATTTCAACAAGATCATTTTTAGAAAAAGTTGAAATTAATATATCACGTCATCACATTCTATAGTATTAAAGAAAGTAACAATAGTAACGAATTTTTCAACTTTATTCGGATAGTTTTAACAAGCTCCATAAGATTATCTTTGAATAAAGTAGAAAGAGATACCTCATCGTCACTATTTTTACTTTTATCTTCATCATGTGCATGTGCTTCTATATGTGTTCCTTCTTCTTCATTATTACCTTCTTTATGTTTAGCAAGGAGGTTGTTGACTACAGGATGGAAATCTTCATCTTCACGTTCTTCACTTATGTGCTTCTCTAACACACTCAAATTATTTGTTATAAAATAAAATCTAGCATTCATTTAATAAATAGTTTCATTTTCTTGGATATGAAATGATTCACACTTTTGCTCAAACATATTGATTTTTGTACTCTTGACTTGTAAAGTATCTTCATATGAAACCAAAACTATTCTCCATATTTTATATACAGTTTCAAAAGAGGATACTTTATTGAAATCTTAAATTGATAAATATTAATATAAAATACTTATAAATTTGGCATTGAGCATATCTTTTCTTACCGTTGGCTCATCCGATTCTTCAAATTCTGATCTAGGAGGTTCATAAGGGTGGCTGATCATATTCCAAACATTTGCATCAATAACTTGAATATATAATTGTGTATCCTGCTTCCATTAGTCATAGTTGGATCCATCAAGGATTACTGGTGGTTCCCCATGGTTGATGATGCTAGTCACACCTCCCCCATTGCTCCAAGACTGGTGAAGGATTCCATGAGGACCTTCTCTGATACCAAATGAAAGATCTAGAGGGGGGGAGTGAATGGAGATTAATAATAATATTTAATGAAATTACTTAATTTAAAGAGCAACGAAAATAAAAGAGGCAACCACAAGAGAGACATGATTTAGAGTGGTTCCATCTATGAACGTCAGTCCACTACCTAGTTGTTACCAATTGAGATTTGCAACAAATTTTTTTATTAACTTATCTATTAGGAAAAATTACCAAATAGTTGTTGTAACTAAACCCTTTTCTTTACCGACCATGAAACAACATCAATCAAACCTCTTCTTTGATGGTCTCCCAAAGCACCAGTGGATGAAGAAGAGAAGCAGATGCCATCTCTTCTTTTATTGTCTCCCAAAGGACCAACAGACGAGGAAGAGAATTGGATGCCACCTCCTCTTTGATTTCCAATGGAATATCAACTTTTCCTGTAGGATCCTGGACAACCTTCTCCTCTAGAAGTAGCCCAACAATAATTACACAATAACAGAAACAAGCTGGGAGAAAATAATACACCAAACAAGCTACACAATGTCCTTATGTATCAAGCTTATGGACCAAACCACAAAGAATGTATCAAATTTGAGTGATGGTAGGCTAAGCAAAGGCAAGGACACAAAATGATTGATGTGAATGATTTGCATGTAGGATGCTACAACTCTTATTGCTCAAGATGTATGTAGGCAAGTATGCAAGTGTGTGTTAGGATGTCCCCAGACCCTATTATTTATAGGAATGAAGTACAAGTCACTAGGACATCTTTGGGGTGTGTCTAGAGAGTTCTAAAGGGTCAACTAGCCATTTGGATGAAGTAAATGTATATGCTATGGTTAGTTTGATTGCAATAATTTTCCTTTCCTAAAAGTTCTTCAGTCGATAATTTTCTCGACCGAAAGTGTCTCAGTCAACTAGTTTCTTGACCGAGCCCGTGTTGAATGTGTAAACGCTCCAACAACTATTTGTTTATCTGACTTCTTGGTCAAAGTATTGCAATGGCTCTTTCTTAGTCGAAAAAAAATTCAACCAAGATTGAATCAATTTATAATGTCAAATTTTGGTTTCCAGAATCCTCGTGTGAGTAGTGTCTCGGTCAATAATATACTCGACCGAGTAAGTCTCGATCCATAAATTCTTCAACTGACCAACTTTAAGAAATATATAAACAATTGAAAAACTTATCAAAAGATATTTCTAGTGTGACCTACCTATCCAAGACACTTATATTGACTTGTGAAAGGTTTTGGGATAGGTGGAGTTGGTCCACAACTTGATTTTACATGATTTTTAAAAATTTGTATATTTGTAATATAAATAAGAACATATGAACAAATTTTCAATTAGTTGATGTTCCAATCTTGATGTTTCCAAGAGGTTCCTGAAATATTGGAGTAGCATGTTAAATCCACAAATAAAAAATGTTTGTCATCATCAAAAGAGAAGACACACTAATGTTCAATCTAGTCAACAACTTGCCTTTACAAGAAGGTTAGTGGGAGTGTAATTGTATTTCTCATAATATATGACATATTATTGATGGGAAATTTCATACATATTATAGAGGTGGTTAAGACTTTCTTGGAAAATACCTTCTCCATGAAGGTTTTAGGTTAAACATCCTAAATTCTAGGAATCAAGATCTATAGAGATTCATCTTGAAGGCTTCTTGGCCTAAGACAAAGTACATATATTGAAAAGTAGTTGAAAATGTTTGAAATACATGACTATAATAGAGTTAACTTACCCATGTCTTGTGGTATCAGTCTCTCTGGATCCTAATGTACCAGCTCCTTGGAAGATACACCACTCATGAATAAGGTTCCATATGCATCTACAATTTGATCTATCATGAATGCAATGCTATGTACACATCAAGATGTCTAATATGCTTTAAACATGATGAGTAGATGCCATTGAGATCTTAGAGAAGGTTAGTGTATATCCATGAAGAATATCCTAAAGTACTTGAGAACAACATAGGGTTAATTCTTGATATATGACATGAAGAAAAACTAGTTTTAAAGGGTTACACTAATGCAAGCGTCCTAACTGACAAGGATGATTACCAATTACAATTAGGAGTTATTTTTTTCCTAAATGGTGGAGTTGTAAGTTGGAAGATTTGTAATCAAGCGATAATGGCCAATTATGCAACAAACAAAGAGTATATCACCACATCCAATGCAACAAGCGACAATGGCCAATAACTTGGGGTGGTTCAAACCATAGACGGTGTAGTAGAGATTTACTACAAAAATAGTGGATCCATCCACAGGCTAAGGAACCTAGATCACATCAGTGTATCAGACACATATTATTAAGATACCATCTCATATAAGAGATTATACAAAATAGAAATGTAAATATTTGTAGTTTTCCATCTGAAAGCAATGTTGTTGATATCTTGACCAAAGAATTTTTGCAACATAAGCATGATGGTCATGTTAGATCACCTTGAATTCAACTCATGAGTAATTGTCTCTTGTGCAAGTGGGATATTATTTTTCCTATTCCCTGTGATCCATCATGTGATGATTGTAATTAGGATACGTTGTATATTATTTGATTATTAACTAAAGGTAATGACACTTATTATGCTTTCTTTAGATTGAGATAACATATAAATGTAATAATATTATAGGAATTTTTTGAATAGACGATATATGGTTGGGGTTGAGGACCTGGACATGAAGCATATGTATACTCAAGAGTATTTATTATTGTAATGTCCCTAGTTATTTATAGTTATGATGTTATATGACATCAATAACACATAAATCAATGTATATATTGAATGATGACTATGTCCCTTTTGTATATTGGAAATCAATTCAGGTAGATGGGACTTATTAGGGAATACGTTTTACAAGAAATACCCAGTTTGATAATGACACGTGCTAGCTACACCATGGAAGTCAAAGTCATATCTTAGTTTGACAATTTGATTGTGATCCTTAGATCTGATTCACTATAATGATCATATGTTTCTTGGTGTACTTCAACACTACCCAACATGACTCTAAATAAGGGTTTCTATATTGTAGAGGTTTGGTGTAATGTGACACTTATAGTTTATTGTGAGTGATGTAGATGGAATTTGTCCCTCCATTAGAGTGATATCTTGGCCACTTGATAAGCATGACTATGAAATGCATGGACATACTCATGTGAGTCAATATATAATATTGAGATCACACAATCTCAATAGTTTACTCTGGTTCAATAGGAATAGACAAAATGTTAAGAGGATGAGAACTCCATGCTACAACATCAATTTAGATATTATTGACAAAGGGATAACACAATCATGGTAACATTGGTCACTTACATATTAATGTTGTTTTCAACTTATTCTAGTTACTTGGGTAGCAATGAAGTGTTTCTAGAAACTACTCTTTTCTTGTGAGGTCTTTGACATCACAATCAACATAATGTGGAACCTACAAGGTCACACATATATGATAGTCAATTGATCATTTGGTTATTAAATTGGGAAACTAGCTATTTGGTAGACTGGATAACCCAACATGTATTTCTCAAAAAGTAACCAGATAGGATTATATAATAAAAATTCAAACGACATGTACATGGTAATATGGAGAAGATATAGTACAAGGGGGAAGAGTACAACCACATTACATAGATTAAAACATAAATATATTGAACGCTTTGAACTGGATTCCTTGTTGATACTCCTAAATACATGGGTACATTTTATTGCAACCAAAGATGATACTATTCATGTTTTTATACAATTTTGTTCCAAGATTGAAAATCTATTACAAAGCAAAATATGTACCATTAGAAGTGATCATGGTGGAGAATTTGAAAATCATATATTTGAGGAATTCTGTACATCTCAAGGGTACACTCACAATTTTTCTGCTCCACGCACTCCACAACAAAATGGTATAGTTGAAAGGAAAAATCGATCACTACAAGAAATGGCTAGAACTATGATGCTCGAACACAACACACCCAAAACCTTTTGGGCTGAAGCTGTAAACACTGCATGCTATGTATTAAATAGAGTAACTGTTCACTCTCATTTGAAGAAAACTCCATATGAAATAATACATTCTAAGAAACCTAGATTTGACTATTTTCATACCTTTGGTTCCACATGCTATATCTTAAATACCAAAGATGATAGAGATAAGTTTGACTCTAAATCACACAAAGCATTCTTTTTGGGATATTCCACTTCTAGCAAAGCATTTAGAGTATATAACACTATCTCTAGAAAAGTTGAGGAATCTATTTATGTTTCTTTTCATGAAGAGTCAAAATCTGAAAATCTAGAAATCATAGATCTCACTAATCAATTCGAAAATTTAAACATACCAAATGATAGTGAGAAAGTTACTACAACCAATAACCAAGCTGAACCACAACCTACACCTAGGCTTATTAAGGATCATCCTCAAGAACTAATTATTGGAAATCCTAATGATAAAGTCAAAACTCGGTCTTCCTTCAAAGATGTTGCAAACATGGCCTTTGTTTCTATCATTGAACCGAAGAAGATATCTGAAGCTCTTAAAGATGATTATTGGATAATAGCCATGCAAGAAGAGTTGAATCAATTCACTAAAAATGATGTATGGGATTTAGTTCCTAAACCACAAGATAAAACCGTCATTGGAACTAAATGGGTTTTTAGGAATAAGTTAAATGAGACAGGAGAAGTAATAAGGAATAAAGCTCGGTTAGTAGCACAAGGATATAATCAACAAGAAGGAATAGATTTTGATGAAACATATGCACCAGTAGCTAGACTTGAAGCTATTAGAATGTTACTAGCTATTGCTGCACATAAAAACATCAAACTCTACCAAATGGATGTAAAAAGTGCATTTCTAAATGGCATCATTCAAGAAGAAGTATATGTTGCCCAACCACCCGGATTTGAAATACCGGAAAAAGGTGACTATGTTTATAAACTTAAGAAAGAACTTTATGGTTTAAAACAAGCACCTAGGAATTGGTATGAAAGGCTCAAGAAATATCTTTTTGATAATGGTTTTTCTATTGGAAGTTCAGATTCTACTTTATTTTTCAAAACATATACATCTGATTTCCTAGTTGTGCAAATATATGTTGATGACATTATTTTTGGAGCCTCTAATGATTCATTGTGCACACAATTCAGTGACATTATGCAAAAAGAATTTGAAATGAGCCTCATGGGTGAACTAACTTTCTTTCTTGGTTTCCAAATTAAGCAAACACCTGCCGGAATCTTTATAAGCCAAGAAAAGTATACGAAAGAACTTTTAAAACGTTTTGGGATGGATCAGTGCAAACATGCTACTACTCCTATGGCTACTTCTATTAAAATTGATAAGGATGAAAATGGGGAACCTATTGATGATTCCTTATATAGAGCCATGATTGGTAGTTTGCTTTACTTAACTGCTTCTAGACCGGACATTATGTTTTCCGTTGGTCTTTGTGCTCGATTTCAATCACAACCTATGCACTCTCATTTTCTAGCAGTTAAATGAATTCTTCGTTACTTAGCCGACACTACCTATTTTGGTTTATGGTATCCAAAAGGACAATCCTTGGATTTGAAAGCTTATACTGATGCGGATTATGTTGGTTGTCGACTTGATCACAAGAGTACTAGTGGTGGTTGTTTCTTGTTAGGAAGAGCTTTAGTATCTTGGTTTAGCAAGAAACAAAATACGGTTTCCCTATCTACAACTGAAGCAGAATATATGGCAGCCGGATCTTGTTGTGCTCAAGTGCTTTATATGCAACAAGTGTTAAACGATTATGGTTTTACTCTTTCATCTACGCCTATTTTTTGTGACAACACGAGCGCTATAAACTTAGCACACAATCCTATTTTACACAGCCGAGCTAAACATATTGAAATTCATCATCACTTTTTGAGGGATCATATCTCCAAGAATCATGTTTCCCTTCATCATGTTGATACGGAAGATCAATTGGCTGATATTTTTACAAAACCGCTTCCACTAGACCAATTTAACAAAATTAGGAAGCAATTGCTTATCACTCCTTTGGAAGATGTTTTCTTTGATATTTGTGCTTCTTAAACAAAAACTTTTACTTGCATCATTTTGGCTTTTAATGGACATCTTTTTCATTGGATTTGATGGGACATCTAATTAAGGGGGAGTTTTTCTTAAACGGATATTTTTTTGAAATGACAAAGGGGGAGAAATAAATATAAAACTTATTATTTATGCAAAACTCAATCAATGAGTTTCATAAACAAACTCTTGGCTTTACATTGAAAGTTGCTATATTCCCTAGAGAATTGGATTTCATGTTCCATAATTCATGGGGAATAATAAGCACACATTTTATAAGCAAGAGAAAAAGCCACAAAAGGTAATCTTAAGGTATGAAACTCATATGTTTTATATTTCCTTCATTTTTATTTTGGAAATGTTTGTCATCTTCAAAAAGGGGGAGATTGTTGACTAAATGGACATCTATAAATCCCTTTGTTTTGATAATGACAAACATTTCATTCTTATTGATCTAACGAGCTACTTGAGTGTGCAGGAACAAGGTGGATGACAAAGTACTAGGGAAATCCATATGCTTACATATTTATATTTTCATGAAATGTAATCGCTTTGTAAAAAACTTGTACAAATATATTATGTACAAGTACTTAGATTTCATGTAAATCAAGCGTTAGATCTTCCCTAGCTAAACACCACATTTAGATAAGTCATCCCCTTCAAATAGGATCACATATGCACACTCATACAATTAGTGCCTAAATTGAAACATTGAAACAGGATCAATCTCGGTCGACCAACTCCTCGACCGAGACACTCTCGGTCGACAATCTTCTCGACCGAGAAAGATCCAAAGTAGCTGTTAGACACAACTGACAAGGTAGTTGGCAGTTGGAGATAAACGTTGCAAAACACTTGATTCAGAGAGCCTGTCGGTCGACAAGAGTTCGACCGAGTAGGTGTCTCGGTCGACCATTCCTCGACCGAGATAAACTCTGACAGCAACTGCAGAGTAAATTAATTAGTCATTGCTAAAGCAACAAACTTGTACCTAACGGCTAGTTAAGCACTTAGAAACCCCTAGAAGTTGTCTAGAACATCCTTAAGCATCCTTAGGCCATTCCTATAAATAGGACAAGCCATAGGACACTCAAACTCACTTGTTACACTTGAGAAATCCTTGAGCATACTTTGAGCAATCTGTTTGTAAGCAAATTGAGCATTGTGACAATTGGCTACTTCCTTCCTTAGCTCATATTTCGTGTCCTATAGGCTAGCATCTCCTATCCACTGCAATTACAATTCCATACACTTTGGTTAGGAGATCTATACGCTTGATCTAGGCAAATCAAGCCTTGTGCTACAAAAGGATAAGTTGTAATTTCCTTTTCCTTTCTTGTTCTCTATTATTGTTTGTACTCTCCTTGCTACTCCTAGTTTGGAGGCTACGGATTGGAGAGGGTGGAGATCTTCTTGGTGAAGAAGGAGACCTTGAGCTACTTCAAGAAGGCTGGTGCAATGGGAGGTTACTTCTACAGAGGAAGGCTACTTCAAGGGGGAGCTTGGAGTTACTTCAAGAAGGCTACCTCAAGTTGGTGCATCTACTTCGAGTGAAGGCTGTTCAAGGGGTGTAAAGGAAAGTATTGTATTTTGTATAAATCCTTGTGAAGGTAATAAAATATATACTTTCAAAATCCCGGTTGGGTAAGCAACCGGGTAGTGGACTGACAACTTTAGTATTTGCTAAAGTTGGAACCACTCTAAACACCTGTCTCCTTCTTCCAATTTCAATTGTGGTTGTTTGAGTTCAATAATTGTTAAAATTGTTTTAAAACTCTATATACCCCCCCTCTAGTGTTTTTCAATGAGTGGAGGACCCAGTCAAGAGCATAAGGATCACACACCACAATCTGGAAAAGAATAACTAATGATAGAAGGCACATTGGGGGAGATAGAGGACGCATGTGGGTAATTCCACCCCCTCCCCCTGATCCGGGGGAATACACTCCTAAAACCTACTTTGTGCAAGCAATATCTAGGGATAAAAAGAAGAGTGAGATATACTGACTAATGGTACATCCAATGGGCTAATTGGATGCAAGTCCAAAAACAACAAGGAAATGGAAACTTATTCTATTTAGAATCAAATTATCTAATTGAATCAGTCCCACACTAGCCAACCAATAGATTGGATATACCATTAGGGGAAGATAGAGGATCACATGGTGATCCAAAATTTAGTGCATGTAAGGAGAACATGGTTTCCTATTCTTGATGGTTCACTACTATAGTGCCTTTATAAGACATAAATGTAACAATATGTGTAGCATACTCAAATATAAGTATATAGCCTAACCCTCCCCTTTCTCTAGGCCCATGTTCAATTATGATTGATTTACTATTCAATTCCCTTGATTTAGGTTGTAATGAGAGAAACTAGAGTCTATAATCATAACAAGATGATAAATATCCTTTTTCATTAGGTTTTAGGATCAATTAGGTATTTAAGTATCCAACTAATGTTAGTGACACAAATTCTTCATTTAATAATGACATGATTTGGCACTCTAGAATATTTCTAGGATTAGATAATGACTGAAAATATACAACTACAAAATATTGCAACACATTAAGTAATGGGAAATGAAATGCATTACATGTACATGTATCATCCTAATAGAAATATAAAATATCAAATGACATAAAAAGGAGAAACTAAAAATAAAAATGGATTCCGCATTTCTAGCTTAGCCTATGCACATTTTTTATGTCAGTCGGACATTTACTTCAATCAATATTAGTTGGATGAAATTTCAAATTATAATGATTGATATGGAATTCGATTTATCTCCCTTAAAAATCAAGTTAATATCCACCCTCCTAACACAAACCTTTCCCTACAATGCATCATCTAAATATTCTCCTTCTTTCTCTAACATGAAAATCAAGTATGCCCCTTTCCCCTTGATAGGAGACTATCCTACTTCCATCATCCAATTCTATTTGTCACATATCGATTCTTATTTCTCCTTATCCTCTCCCCTCTCACCCTATCCAAACCCTAGATGGCCTTCATTTCTCTTTGTTGAGCACCTCTGACCTAAATCCTTATCGCTTCCAGGCTCTACTACCATGTCCACCTCCTCCCTGAAGGTGATGGATGGAGACAACAAATCACCCCACTCACATGATACTCTCCCACTCTTCCCTTGAAACCCATCCCTACATATCTTTCTCACCATTGACCATTTCCTCTACTCCATCACCTTTCTTCTCAGTGTGTATAGAACCTAGGACACATCAAATAATACTCTATTGTTAATTATTTCTTTACCATTGTTGACATTGGATTGAAACCCTTCATCTTGCTATCCCTTTCTGTACCATGCTCTCCAATTGGTAGTTCCCCTTGCACCTCCACACATAGCTAAAGCCAATAGCTTGAGCACCTAGAAGCCTTTGACAACACCTGCAACATACAAATGATACATTCAAAAGTTTTCCAGACTGTTATTATCCCCCTTAAGAGAGAATTCTACCCTCACATCAAACTCTAATCTAGGACAATGGGAGATCTAACTCAAGACCATCCATAGAACAGATCCCTTGAGGCCATCAAAGATCTAATGAGCAACTCATCATCTTGAAGGTTTGAGCTTTTTCCTATAATCCTTACTGCCAAAAAAATTGTTGTATTAGATAAGAGTTAATAATAAACTTGATTAGGGTATCACTCCCTAATTACTAAGCTAGTATACATATTAGTATGTGTATGTATCAATGCAAGGTCAACTAGTAACTAGAACATCAGTTTTAGCCTCTACATTCTTTTTGAAACCTAGTTTTCAAAAATATCTATAACAATCCACTAGAGAGAATACAAACAATGATTTGGGTACCACACTAATGAGTTTTGAAAATTAGTCATTGCATATCTATACAATATATTAGTATGTACCCAAATATTTGTGCTAACATGATTTGTAATATCTATACATAAATCTTGGTCAACATATTCTATTGTATGATTACACAGATAATTAACACATGGACAATAGATAATAAGTTAGATATAATCATTATTTTAACATAAAGTCAGTAAGGACATTAGTGTTAACTATATTAGTAAATAGAAAGTTTCTAGAATTCTACAACACTATATTATTAATGCCAAAATATATATTTAGAAAGTAATTTTATATAGTTAGCATAATGATGGAGGCTCATGGGGTGTCTGGGGTCTTGGGGGAGAGGCGGTGACATCTATTCATGCCAAGGATATCGAGAAGGAATGTAGTCTGGAGGTAGGGGAGGAGGAGCATAGAACCTTATGTTCATATAAGGGGATCACTAGAAAGACCAGGACCAGCATGTAGAGCTAGGAGGGAAAAACATGAAGGGAGTTTGGATTTCCATACCACGGGTAGGCATCAACTTTTAATTTGTTGGGATGTGTGATAGAAATTCTAGGGAAAGATCTAAGACTATAAAGGGAGGAGAAGCACTAAACCCATCTGTGGATGACATGTTCTTCCATTGAGCGGATCTAAAACTCAGAATTCTGAAACACCTATTGTGGCAACAAAAACCCCTGATTCTAGCATGGAGGGGATATCTATGACACAGGAATAGAAAGGGATTGGATCCTCTACACCATTTAGCAATGTCGTCAACCAATCCAATGCCCATATGGAGTAGATCTACTTCTTAGAAAGCCTCTACAAAAATCATAGGGTGATCTCTGATGTCAAGATGAGAATTGTTGAAGGGAAACTTGAACTAGAGATTGATCTAGACACAAAAGAGGAATTGAATAGACCATGCCAGTATATGGTGGTAACTAAATTGATCGACACTGATGTAGGCTACATGCTGATGCAAGACAAACTAAAAACTTTTTGGAACCCCACCGAGCATTTCAATGTCTATGGGGTCAGTTGAGGAAATTATGTTATATAATTGCCATGTAGAAAGGACTTTGATGTCACTCTTACAGGTGGGCCATATAAGCTATTTGGTTGTAGCCTCACAGTGTGGCAATGGTACCCAACTTCCATCCAACAGAAGAACTTCCTTAGTATCTAGTTACTTGGGTCAAGATCCTAGACCTGCCACTACACCTACATATACCATGATCTTTGATTACATTCGGTTAGCACTAGGTCAACTAGTGAAAGTGGATTCACACACGATGGCTAGAACAAGAAGAAATTTTGCATATTGGATGTGGAGGTGGACACGTCTAAGAAACTCTCATCAATAGTTCTAATCAACGATAATTTATACCAAGTTGAGTATGAAGTACTCCTGAACACATGTGAAAGTTGTGGGAAATTGGGAAACCACGTTGCATAGAAATTGTCCAAGGCCAAGGACAAGCTAACCGCATGAAGAAACTAATACATTACAAAAGTTTTCAAACCTTGCAAATGAGGACTAGAATATTAAAGAGGAGGAAACCCAAAAAGAACAACTTTTTTTTTAGAGCAAACTAGATCATTTTCATTACTCAAGCCATACGACATCTACAAGAAGGAGCAAGAACTCGGACAGATCATACATAGTTAGAAGCAATACAAAGGAACCATCAACACTCATATTGGATTGAAAATACAATGCTTCTGCTTTGATCCCTAAACCATATAGCTGACTAAAGCAGCTTTTCAAACGGGATTCCTTCAACCTGAGCCTACGTCGGTGGTGGTGATAAGATTGCAACCAAACACAGATCTGAACACAACAAGCCTCCTCCAGCATAGCCATACAGTCAAATAAAGAAAACAACTAGGACAAATTGAGGACCTGCCGTAGCAGGAAACTCAAGCTCTCACGAAGAGAGAGAGAACAGGGACGAGACCCCCGCCGAAGAACGACGACAAACAGAGCAGCAAGGGCTGCAGTAACAAAGCAGCAAGAGCTGCAGAAACCAACACAACAAAAACTAGAACAGAGGAGGGACAAAACTCCTTATTCAAAAGGAACAAAATGCCGAAGAACGGCGGGACAAAGACAGATAAACTGTCAAAACCAGCACCGAAGCAAAACCCTGCACAGAAAACCCGACCTTGTCGATCAGCCTAGCTGAGAGGACGCCCACCAAAACCTACCTCTTCAACAGCTAGAGGCCCAGAACGGGGCTGTGACTAGGCCACAAAAGCCCCGCTGCCGCTAGGGACCCAGCGCCCAGCGCTAGCGTCGCAAAGGCGAGAAGCCAAGAGGAGGGGGTGAAGAAGCGGCCACCAAAGGAGGGTGATCCACACCGATCGGGCTTGGAAGAGGCCCGGGGGGAGCGGGGTGGCGCAGGCCGCCGCCGAAGCCCCCTCCCCCGAGCTGGGGATCGCGTGCCCTAGTCGCCCTCTGAGTCGCCCAGGCAGGTGGGAGCGGTCAAAAAAAACTATTCAAAAAAAAAGGAGAGAACAACTTATCATATCTAAGAGAAAGAAAAATACCACAAAACCAAAAAATACATGAAAGAAGAAGAAGATAGCATGTAGTGATGACAAAAGGGAGGTCCTAAAAGATATCAATGAAAAGACATGACAATGTATGGGGGGAAGGGTGAAAACTCAAAAGATCATGTAGATGTCAACCCAAATGTAGATGAGGTTATTGAGGAAATGATAATCATGGATGATATTGGAGAACACACTGAAAAACCACATGACTAAAACTTGTCCAAGGACAACAATCTTAAACCTAACATAATGCCTAACAACAATAATTCAGAAAACACAACAACCACAACTATTGAAACCATTTCTAGGGAATTGCTGGGCGATCAAGAAAAAATGATGGAAGATACCGACACCAGTGCTATATTTACCACACTTGTAATTCCCACACCTCTACTGTCAGGAAGGAAAATCAATAGGAGTGAACCGAAGATGAAAACCCCTAGATCCAAGCTACCATACGAGCATCATTAGAAGAGCCCTAGGCCGTATAAGGAGAATCAACATTCTGAAGAGGAGAATGTGGTTTATGTAAAGGAGAACCAATACCCGTCTCAAAATTCTCAATATGTATGACTTTGAGGGGTTCCTGCATTCCAACACCCCTTTCAAGTTCTTTATGTTGGATATTATATGTCAGAACACTAGAGGCATCAACAACATGGATGCCTACCATTTCCTTGAGGAAATGATGTCATTGAAGCAACCAAGGATAAGTGCTATACTTAAGCCCATGATAAGAGAAACAAAGCAACTACCACTATCAAGATCTTGGGATTCTCTAAATCCCATCAGTTAATGCCATGGGATTCATAGGAGGAATATCAATTTGCAGGAAGGAGGAGGCTTGCAACATGCAGATTCAAATCAATCACTAATAATTCATCACTTGCAAGGTAAATGACATCATAGTCATTACATTCGTAAACACTAATAACCATAATTCTATTACAAAACTATTGTGGAAGCATTTAATCATTGTTGGCAAATAGTTTGACATGTCATGGTTAGTGGTGGGTGATTTTTATACAACCCTAAAACTCAACGAGAAGAGCGGACAAAATCTTACTACTTTGCTAAAGCATGAACATTCCACAATTTTCTTATGGAAGTTGACTTAACTGAAATAGGCTTTACCGGAATGAATTTTACTTGTAGACATGGAATTCTCCAGAAAAGTTTGGATCGAACAGTTGCCAACACTATGTTTATCAATAAGTTTTTTCATTACATTATCAGACACCTACCTAAAGCCTATTCATATCACAGCCCAATTCTTGCGAGGTCCACATACAATCAATGGAAAGAAACACTCAATTTCAATGTTGCACACACTAAGGCAAAATGAGATATCCTAAAATAGATCTCTAGTCACAATATGCAAATTGGAAAAAGGAAGAGGGTGATCCAGAACCTTAAAACACTCCAAACAAACTTGTCAAGATGCTATGATGGAAGCACAAACAACTTAATCATTGAGATGCAAGCACAATACAATGAAATTTTGAAGCAAGAGGAGGAGGATTAGAAATAGAAGAGTCAGATAGATTGGTTGTCCAATGGAGACATAAACACTAAATTATACAATGCCTATGTGAAACAAAGAAGGCATCAAAATACTATGAAATGGTGAAGAACACTATCGTGAATGGATCAACGATGAGGCAAAAATTAAATCAATGATATGAGAACATTTCAAACATGATAGTGGATCCACATACTACAAACTCCCAAGAAATCACAAAATATCCTAGTCTCTTCACACACCTTATAAAAGAGAAGTGTCGTAATCTCACTATTGAACCTAGCTTTTAAGACATATATAAAAAATTAAAAGCAACCGACCCCTACAAAGAGGTTGGACCATATCATGTGGATGGATAATTTCTTCTAGATAATTTGCATATAGTTTAGGCATCTCTCAGATGAACTGTTGCCAATGTGATTTCTAGCAGAGAAATTAAGAACTATATATGAAATGCAAAGATAGTTTTGATATTGAAGATCCTAGAAACATGGGTATGTGAGAACTTCCGACCCGTATATTTAAACAATATCACTCTAAAAGTCACATCTAAGCTGATAATGGAGAGACTAAGAAGTTCCTTTCTGGCAAGATTTTGCTGGCCCAAACTGCTTTTGTGCTCGGTAGGAGGATATCAGACAAAATTGTGGTAGCTCAGGAGCCCATACACAATATGAGAGGAAGAGAACCGTGAGAACCATGACAATATAGACAATTTTTCCAAGGCCTATGATAAAATGGCGTCTCCATTTGTTGAAGATACTCTAAAAAAGATTGGTTTTCCCAAATCTATCACCTATATCTTAAACTCCATCTCAAGTTGTACTGCCTCGATTATTCAAAATGAAAAACCAATGGGATCCTTTAAGGTGTCCAAATGTCTTCGCCAAGGAGAACCTCTTTCTCCTTACCTTTTCATTATGTGCCTAGAAAGGATTAGTCAAAAAATTGATAGCCTGGTTAAAGAGAAGAAATGGGAACTAGTCAAATTAGCTACAAAAGTGTTGATTGTATCCCACCTATGCTTTGTTGCTGACATGATACTTTTTTCCCATGCCACCAACAACCAAATGAATATCATCATCGAATGCTTCAAGGAGTTTGAGTCTGTGTCTGGTTAGACTACCTCTGTTAGCAACACTAGTATCCACTTTGCTAAAGTGTCGCAGTGAAAAAGAGGAGATAGATCTGTAGCATCAGCTGCTTCATTCAAATTGAGAACTAAGGAAAGTACCCACGAGTGCTTATTCTTAACTCCAGGGTCAATCATGATACTTATAGGGAGATTCTAATCAATTTTTCAGCCAAAATTAACAAATGTTTGGCCAAATGCTTATCCTTGGTAGGCCATGTTTGCCTCTCTAAGTCAACACTATTAGACTTACCAAGCTACATGATGCGTACAACATTGATCCCTCTTAAAATCTGTGACAAGGATCAAGAGTAACAGAAGATCCTTTATTTAGGGAGGCAATCACAAAGGAAATCGACTTTCACTTATATGGGATAAAGTCACGAGTAATAAGCAAAATGGATACTTGGGCATAAAATCTATGAGTGACTGGAACATGGCCCTCATCGCTAAACACTCTTGGGAGATGAGCATAGGCAAAGACTCCTTGTGGTGCATTGGTCTGAGTACCAAGTTTAGGAAACATTCCAACAACAATTCAACTAACTCTTTAAGACTCAGTTGGGAAGCGATGAATTTCAAAGAGTTCATCCTTCAAAACTTTTAAATGATCCCCATTAGTGGAAAAGATATAAATTTTTGGGAGGAGAAATGATGGTGCAATGAATTAACACTACAAACATTGGTAAAGAAATCTATCCCCACTGAGGTTACAAGACCTACAAGTTTCTAGTTTGGTGATTTAGAAAACAAATGGGATGAGGAATTTCTCTCAGATTGGCTAGTTAGTGAAATTGTAAGGAAAATCACCAAGATTGAAGTACCTAACATACCTTTTGATATAGATATTAGAGCAGGGAACATACTAAATCTGGAAAATTCATCACTAAAAGTGCCCATGCTACCATCAAGGCTGAAAGGACATTAGAGTTGCGGGCAACTGGGAGAAGATCTAGAAGACAATGGTTGTTGCTTGGGTAAAAAATGCTCATGTGGTTAGTCGGGCACAATTCCATCCTTACCAGCAATAGTAGGGTTTCATGGCACATGTCCCTAAAAAACAACTACCAATGATGTAACAACTATGACGAGTTCGTTTTGCATGCCCACATGTTGTATCAATTTGGAAGGGATTGCTAGAGACTCATTTGTGGAGCAGATTTCTAAGTGTTACTGATCTCTGGATCTGGATAAAAAATAACATAAACTTTGATCCAAAACACTTAGTGATGTACATGATTGGATGCTAGGAGATCTGGAATGCTAGAAACCTTCACATTCTCAAGAAACTTAAAAAACAAACTAATCACCAAAATCAATGTCATCAAGAAGATGGTTGTACTTACAGATAGTGTGTGGCACAAAAAGGTTGGTATGAATGAAGAAAAGGAAACCTATAGGTGGGTTAAACCACCTCAAGTAAGATAAACACAAAGTCTATGTACAAAAAGCAAAACTCTTCCATTACAGATGTTTGCGAAAACAATGCAAGTGAGTGGATCGAATGTATAGGGAACTATATCAATGTTGACAATGTTCTTGAAGCTGAACTACATGCCATTGACCTAGCCTTAGATATGGTGGAAGATCTCAACTTATGCACTCTAACTATTTAAAAGGATTCACTGGTTAGAAAGGACATTGAAGAAACACTAGAAGACAAGCCTAAAGTTGCAAGATAGGTCATGGAGATCAAGAGGAAGATGAATAAAATTGGACATATGCACATATTCATTGAGAAGGCTATCAAGTGGTTGATGTGTTAGCAAAGCACCACCAAAAAACAAATAGTGGATTCTATTACTATAGAAGACCACCTAAGGAGACCTTAGAGTTAGGAAGTATGAATCCTATAATGGTAGTAGTACTACCAGATTTATCTCATGTTCAAACAATGTAACATGTAATCAACTTGAAGGTGTCTTGAAAGAGGAGGGTGAGATGAATAAAAACCTCCAAAATTCCCACAAAAGAGAAAGTATGTTTATATAGATAAGAATATTTTGAATGTATTGGTATTTAAAATAAAGAGTCTCAACAACAAAGTTGGTTTAGAATTACTATATGAGTTACTTAATAATTTTATGAGCCTAATCTAGATGGCATGATAATTTAGACCACGCCTGAAAGCTATGTTCTAATCATATCAATTGATAGTAGTTAGAAACAAATCTATATATTTCAAGTAGCTAATCAGTGGGAATAACTCTACATGGTTATATTAAACTATGTTGGAGAACAAAAACCTGAGAAATAGATATTAAAGATACTCACACTGATCTAATAGTAATCAACGAGTCACTTGGATCCAAATGGACATATATTTATTGAGAATTTTTTTACCTCAAAGAATAATATTGTGGATATCGTCATATTTTGAAATATAACTTATATGAGACTTCATTTAGAATCTCATGTAATGGGTACACATTTTGCATTGGATGGATGAATGACCACGAAAGTGGTAAATATAATTCCTAGGAAGAGAATGTGCTATTATGAGAATGGTTTGTGTAAGTAATATACAATCCCACCTCTGACCCTATAATGGATACTTCTATGATTTTAAACCACTAACTTCGCATCAAGTAACCAATTCTAGTTTAAATATACTTTTGACGATGACTTATATGTTGGCACTAATGGGTCTATAAAACATTTTTAGGCTGAGAAGAAAAAACTATGTTTTAGACTCCTAAACTAGGGTTAGCCGTGAATATCAGGTATGTGCAAATCCCTATCTCAATTTGATCATTCAAATGACTATGACCGCTAGTGTCCGACAATGAGGAACTTATATGTATATAGTTTTTCTTGATACCTTATTTGAAATTCCATGTTTTTTGAACAAAAATATTCTAATTTTCATTGTGAATCTTGGCTTATTCCTTGAAATGGGTAATTTGACCCCCTATAAACCATTTGATTATTTCATTGGATTAATGACTATAATGTTAATATTTTCTTTTTATTATACATGCTAAATGTTTTAATTAAATTATATTAAATAGTGGTACTTCCGTACAACCATACATATATAGGGGGAACATATTCCTCTCGGGATGTGTGTTTCCACCCTTACTTTTTAGGCTGTGATCCTATGGTGTTATGGCCCTATTTTAGGTATTTACTCTACATTTATTATGCATGTGAACTCGTTATTATTATGATATGGTGAATGATTATTATGGCAATAATGTTGATCTCAAATATATTTTAAAGTGGAATGCTTCATTCTTTTGATTACTTCTTTTGGGGCCTGCCTATACGTTGATATACCACTCTTTTCTTAGCAATACCCCTTTTTGTACTTAGGACCCATGATAATGCCTAAACATTTTAACTATGCACATACTTAGTTGTGTTCTAACACATACATTTGTTACTATTTATTGGGTGTTGTTTCCAAAACTACCCAGGTGTAGGAGCTTTATAGAGAACATACTTGAAAACATCACATATAGAATGTAGATTTAAGGATAATTTGGAATGTCCAATGGTGTGGAACCCGAGTGGTTAAAAGTGATGTTGTATAACCAAGATGTCAAGAGTTCAAACCCCAGGTGACGGGATGAACGAATTGCCAATTTTTTTTAAAAGGATAATTTGGAATGACTGGGTAACTCTCTGCAATTAGCCGTACATGTTATTAGGTGTATACATTTTTATTTGTCATGCCACCTTTTATGGTGAGGAACAATGGTATATCAATTATAATGTAACTTTGTAATAGTTTGTTTCCACTACTAATAAATTTTTATGATATGTGATACATACATATTAAATATAGACACACACACACACACACACATATATATATATATATATATATATATATATCATTTGGGAAATATAAAAATTCCTCCTTCCCACCATTATTGGATAAGGATGGTTTTGTTTCTCTATTTAGCGAAGAGTGGATCCCCTCTCGGCTGACAAGTGCTAAATCATCTCTCTTGACCTGGTGTAGTACCTTCAAAGGAGGGACTCTACTGGGCTTTCTTCCACTCCACTCCTTATAATACATGCATATATACTTATTACTTGATTCATCTAGGTCAATATATATCCCTATGGAATGGGGGGATTGCTTAGGAATCTAACCTATACTATAGGGTTGAAAGTTATAAATTACTAATTATGTTATACACAACACATGATCTTTATTTAGCATTTTATCTCATTCGTCATCTTCTTATATTACAATGTACTAGATATATGTAGGCTATGTGTTAAACATCTCAACTAGGGAGTGTTCATGTTTAAAAGGTCAATAGGTATAAGAAAATAGAGATATGAATTCGAAATAATCATATTAACAAATCCTTGTCTCTAATAATTTACTTCAATGAGTCAAACTAAAATTCTTATATATTACACAAAGAGTAGTAGAAAATATCTCAAATGAGACATAAACCACACCAGATTTTCTCAAGAAATGTGATTCCAATATTGATGACTCATGAAGTAGAAATAGATAATCTAACTATTACTTTTTTACCGAACTAAAGATAGTTATTCACCCATAGGGTGGATAGATAAAACAAACAAAATCTAACAAGATAATAATGACTGTAAAGAGAAACATGAACACTCTAAATATAACTCCACAAGTAGGCCAACAAATCCTAAGATTTCTTCTAATCCAAGTGAACTCCTACTGAGTTTTATTTATATTAATAGGGTTAGGAACAAGAAACATAGAGGGGATTGGGAACAAGAAATTAAAAAAGAGAATATCATTAGAGGAAATTCAACACAACTAGTAGTGCATATAATAATCAAATATCTTGGGAAATTATTCGATATGAAAGAGACCAAAAAGTAAAATATGATGTTCCCATAAATGAGAAATCAAAAGGGAAAGAACACAAATAATGTCTAGGAGATTTTTAATTAGAGATGATGAAACATTTAAGAGAAGATATAATCAGTTCTTACCTATATTCACAATATGAAACAAGTACTAAGAAAGAATTACTATGACATAGAGAATGAAATTAACAAGTGGAGTTGAGTCACCACCACCTAAAACAAATTAGAAGAGGATACATAGCCTCTATCTCCAGTATATCTGTGTATATGTTGGGTATGTACACTACCACCCGAATACCGAAGGAATAAGTAGCGCTACCTACACAGAAATGTCAAGTATCTATGTATATGGGAACCTACACCTAAAATACAACTATTGATTACATTATGCTAATTCTCATTGATCAATATGAAATTATATATAAAGGAAATATCACAATTTTGGACACACATATAAATCCATAAAGAAGTAGTCTAATAATTATGTAGAAATTTAGGCACATAGCAAAATCATAGGGTAATTGATATGGTCCAAACTTTATCAAAGGAAATCACATAATATATATTTTATATGAAAAATGAATAACAAAAAGCTAGGTCAAAAGGAGAAAAAGGTCTCACAATATACATATGTAATAAGATATATGAACAATTGTCCAAGTGAAACATCAAGTAGAAACATACATGATAATTTATTAACATAATAAGCCTAATTCTATACTAATGCAAACCCTAGGTTCAACATCACCGTTACTAATTTTATATGATAGATTATATAAACCATAGAAGATCAATTTTTCATACCAAATGTGATCGAAGGATAATGATATATACATGAATAAAGAAATTTTGGGTTTATACAATTTTTTGTTCCATCTTTTGACATACTATTTGATATGAGTATCCCACACTACAAGGAAGATAGAGTTATCAACTCCTTTTGTATAATTTTGATGGTAAATTTGGTGTCATACCAGTCCCCATTTTTGATAAAAGGCACACATATGTATCATGAAAGCACATATATCAATTATATTTATAAGAAATTTCATTCCTTTTTCAAGAATTTCAAATGTAATAATTAGATTCCATAAATAATGTTTAGAGAATGCCCACGAATCTAGTGGAGAAGTCCAACAATTGCTACAAGTCTAGAAATCTAGTGTAGAAATCCAATATCCCTACAACCCATATGAATATATATTCAAGCCCTTGCATTATTTTTGAAGTTCATAAAGAAATTCAACATTTTTCAATTGGAGTATATAATTCTTGAGCATTGATAAACTAGGGTACATATACAAACATTGATGTTATCAAAAACTTCTAGTTGTTTTCTATCCATACACTAAATGTGCTCTAGTACTTCCAGGGTTTAATACCAAATGACTTGACTAAGATCCCACTAGTGTAGTGTGTTTTGTAACAAGTTCTATATTTCTCAACAACACATGCATGTGATGACTATTTATTTCTCTAATACTATAATTCCAAATTTGAGATTTATAGGATAAATTTCAACCTAATTTTATTATAGGAGAAACACAAACAATTCTTACATCGTACATTTCATGAAACGGCATGGAGTTTCAAACTACTTATACATGGAAAGTACAAATTCAAAATTTAAAAGTATATATAGTCTTGGATCAACATAGGGCATACCTACAAGTTATCTCTTCTAAATCATCTATAAATATCTATCCTAATCATGAACTTCCCAAAAATATTTATCTACACATGAACCATAAGAGGAATCTAGGCCAAACACAAGGTTCACTACTAGATCCAATTATTGAGGTATTTGAAAGATGCAATATGGTCTCAAGATTTAATTCATAAAATATATACAATAATTATTATATTAAGATAAAAAGAAGGCTTCAAGTTACCAAAATGTTTTCCCATTTAGAAAAATTCATATAAACCTATCCTATGTGGTCACCCTGAAACTAAAAGAAATAGAAAAGAGAAGAATATTTGACCTCACCGTCATATTTGAAGAGGAAAATAGGGGAAAATGTAAATGGCAGTTTTATCTATCAGGAAAATGTATAAGAAATTAAATATGACTCAATCTAGAGGTGGATAAGATTAAGAAAGCATGGACATTAGACATGGAATTTATTTTCTACCATAGTCTTAGAAGGGGTTAGGCATCACAACGTCGCCCAAAAAATCAGTATCATGAGTGTAAACTCATATTTTTTTGAATATGTTAGATTTTAATAATTTTTGGGTTAAGAAAGAATAATAAACTAATAAAAATGATGAAAGTTATGACAGTCCTTGGGTCCTTAAGATGACAATATAACTTTATATCATCAATCAAAAGACTCTAGTTGTTTAAGTGGTCACAATCATCTCATGATCTCCCATGGTAGAGATCCATCTAGGGAGGAAGGGGTGGGATGTGAGAAATAGAGAGAGATTACAAATAGATTGTGTGTGAAAACCAACCATAATCTATACTTTCATGATTGACGATCCTAATGTTATTCTATTACTTGATTTAACTCAAATGAGTTAAAGAGATGTTAGATATGAGCAAGTGATGAATGCATATTTATCTCAACATAGTTTCACATTTTGGAGTAAATTTATTCATTTTCACATGATTATTTCTCCAATTTCAAATAGAAGATAAATTTTCTTTTATTCTCATATTTAGATTTTTTGATATGAAAATCCTGGTCTTATTGTAGGAACATATACCAAGATAATCCAAGGTCGTCCTGAGAAAGCTCCCAATCCATTTCTCCCATATATGACCATTAGGAAGTGATTTAGGGTCAAGGTGAAGTACCTTGCTACATTAGAAGCCCCAACCAATGACTAGATGCACTAGTCAGTAGATTGGGCTAGGAATGAATGAAGGCAACATCACACCCAAACTAGTTTCTTGACTTGCTTAGTGACTTGGCCTACTAGTTATGGACACAAAACCCACATGAAGACAAGAAATACTTGCCTCCCACCAGTAACCCGACTCATTCACCTGAATGGCTAGTGGGAGAGCTCCCCTAAGACAAATCTAGTTTCCCATTTGGCAAATTAGTCATGTGACTTGGGTTACTTTAGAGACACTGATCACTTAACTCGTTCCATGAGTCAACCGACTGAGATCTTCCTCACACCAACCCGAAGCTTCAAATAAAATTTGAGACACCCTACTTGTCAGCCCAGTCGTCTGACTGGAGGTCAGGCCAACCAAAGGATGAGTGGCCAATCACCCATATGGCCCCCCATTTGCTATAACAGTGCAACCCCAAGATACACAAGTAGAACATCATAAGACCATTGATTGAGTAATTTTTTTGGTCTCAAAAACACTATTATAAAAGGAATTTTGACTTGATTGACAATGGAAACATGCTCTAGACCTAGAACATGAAATTTCTAAGTGTAAGAACAAAGTGGGAGGAAGAAATACACCTTTGTCCTGGAGTTTTTCCAGACTGTTGTGGTGTCATAGTTGGTGACCTAGTTGCTAAAGACCATGACTACAACCCCCTCACCTTATGTGACATGGCTTCTTCAATCTCTATCTTAATTCTTGTGTTTTCAATTATTCAATGAGCATGTAGTTTTCCTCACCGGGGTATGGGGATAAGCCTCATCGATCGTACTATGTGTCGCAAGCTATTAATTTCCATTTTTTATGGATATGTGATTGTTTTCATTCTTTCATTCTAGATTGATCACCCTATATGCATTCTCATTATAATCCTAGACATAAAGACCAAAAAATCTAGGATTGGAATATTGGATGATAAATGTTGAACCCCAGATGCAATCACAGAGGGTTACTCTCAAGGCCCTTGGGTTAGTGATCTATTGGTATCGAGAACATGAGAAATGGGGAAACTTATCATGAGAACTTCCTATCTGAAAGGATGAAAAATTCATTGGCCTAAATCAAAATAGTCATAGTGATGAGGGAGTAACATGTAGGATAAAGTGCACAGGTGGTGGTGGTGAAACCCACTCCACCCTAGTGTTATAAATGGATTCATCTTTTTGTTTACTCCTTTTTCAATTGCCTTGCAATTTAGTTTAGTAGAAATGGTTGTTTAAAACATTGATCTCAATCTAATATGGTTTGATAACAATTTCTTAAAAACATTATGGGTAGGGTTTGATCTTAACTTTATGCTACAATAAGACCTGTCCACTTGGGGGTGGTATATAGTTTAGGTAAAAATATGGAGACTTTCCCCTATGTGAATTTGCTTGCAATAAATTACACATCAAATTTTGGCATCGTTACCGAGGACAACATAATTATTTTCAAACTGGTTTTTAAAATTTACTAGGGCTTTCCTTTCTCAATTGATATCAAATCCAATATACTTGAAGTCTATAATTGCTTCCATCTAAATTTTGCTTCTCTTTGTTTTTGGTACAAATCTAGTGTATGTGACACTCTATTAGTGTAGTTTCTGCATCTAACAATTTGGTCCACAAATAAAGAGGAAATTCCGCCTTATGAATAAAGATAACAAAGTCAAAATGGATGAGAAAGAGGTTACATGTTGTATGAATCAAGCTCTCTGTTCCCAAAGGGAAGCACTTGTGCATGAAACCAATCCCACCAATGAAAAAGAAACTAGGTGACAGACGCTACAATCCTTGAAGCTGAGCTCAAAAGAATCTTACAGACATTTCTATCCCTAAAGCAACTAATGGACCTAACCCTATGATCCCACTGGTCACCATATCTCAATAGTTTGAGATCCATTCCCACTGGGTTACTATGATACCAAGAAACACCCTTGTCGGTAACAAGGGTGAAGAATGTCAAGATCATTTGTAGAGGTTCTTAGAACTTTGTTCCTTGAGCAAGCAACAAGGAGTTTTTGAAGATGCCATTAGACTTTGGTTGTTTAAGTACTCCTTGAGAGATAAATTGATGAGCTGGTATAACTCCATGGAGGGAGACAATATCACAACTTGGGAGGGACTGCAAAACAAATATTTAGAGAGGTTCTACCCACCCTTCCTCACTTATAAGATAAGGGGACAAATCACACAATTTTCCATGGTTCCATGTGAATCCTCTGCTGAAGCATGGGACCATTTCAAATAACTTCTCTATAGATGCCCACACCATGGCATCCCAGAGATGCAACTGACTGAAACTTTCTACCTAGTTGTTGACAAAGACACAAAAAGTTAATAGATTCCTCATATGGAGCAAATTTCATGGTCTAAAAATTCAAAAATGCTTGGGATGTTGTGAAATAAGGTTTTTTTAACTAGGTACCTTAGGTAGAGAACATTTTTTGTTCTGAAGGTTACCCAGGCAGAAGACAATTTTGAGATCAAATCCATTACCGAGTCTTTGAAGAAGCATGAATTGAAGCAAGACAACCTTGATACTTATTTCATTGCTAATTAGAGGAGAAGGCATCCACAACCACTTCATCAACAAGGGAAATATTCAAACCTTTCTGTGAAGCTTGTAAGGGTAATGGCCACTCTAATATTAGGTGTCAAACACTCTTTGACATCACCATGAACAACGTGTAGTCTGAAGGTAATGACAATCAAATGGAGGACTTTAACTCCATTCATGACATCCAAGGAAAAGGCTACTACTATCCCAACCAAAGTGGAAATCATCTGGGGTTTCAATATGGAAATTCAACAAGTGTAGAAAATGTTTCTCTATTGAGGTTAGGATAGGTGAATAAACATATTTGGGCTCCCCTAGGTCTAGACCAATCAACAATAGAACTCTAGAAATTAGTGGAACTACACAGATAATTTCCTAAAAAGGGGTTATAATCAGGGATGCTAGTTACATAACCCAAACTAGCCCCCCCCCCAACAACAACTACAAGGACATCCTGATAGTGCACCCCCATTTGACCAGGACAATTTCTCAACCATAAAACAAATTTTGCAATCCCAATAGACCACACTTTCCAATCATCAAGCTCATTGTAAGTCAATTCACTCTCATTTGGCTCGACTCACATCCAATCTACTCCCCCTACAGGTGCATTTTCTAGACTACTTAAGAACACAGAGCAGATGAAGGCTGTAGCTACATGTTTTTGGAATGCTTATGTAAAGCCCCTAGTCACACCTATTGCAACAATCCCAAACTTAGTTGTTGTTGATGATTTTGTGATAGTAGATGAAAGAGCGGTATATAAGTCAGTTGAGGATACTTTTATAGACATGGCAGATGATAGTGGGAAGGGACATGCAAACACATGCAAAAAATACCATACTAGGAAAGCACAAGCAAGGGTTGTTAAAATGGATAATCTGGTATACAAGACAAGACCCCACAGCAAAACCTCTTAAAGAAGACAAATTTGATGCTCATTTCATGAAGTTCAAGGATGTTGTGAAAAAGGTTCATGTTGGCATCCCATTCTTAGATGCACTTGCTAAAGTTCCTACTTGGTCGAAGTATTTCAAGACTCTCCTTACCAAGAAATACACAACTAAAGAGTATGAAATTATGAAGTTGTCTAAGACAACCTTAGATATTGTTTTGAGAAAGATGCCAAAGAATTAGAAGGATCCATGTTCATTTGAGATCACTTATTTTATAGAAGACATGTCAGGGAGTCCTAGCTCGGGTGGTGCGGCTCGCAAGCCCCTTGCGAGGGGGCACGGGTTCGACTCCCAGCTAGGCTCCGAAGTGAATTGTCCATCGCATCGGCCGGCCAACGATGCGGCTAACTGGTGGGTCCCTATACGGGCCGGGGGTCCACCCGGGGGTTTACACTGCCTGCGGGGGTCACAAATGTGGCGCTCGTGCGGGAGTGGTTCCCTCATCACCAAAAAAAAATGTTTCCAAGAAGGTACTAGGAATCTTGGTGATATTAACTTCATCATGCCATACAACTTATGTCAGAGATTGGGGTTTAGTGATCTTTTTCCTGCAATTATGACAATCCAACTAGCATATTCTTCAATGACCAAACCAATAGGAATTACTGAGGATGTTCCAGTCAGGGTAGGAAAAGATTCATATGTGTCATGTAATTTTGTTGTTAACATCAAGGAGGATCTTAGATGTCCTCCTATCTTCGGATGTCCCTTTCTAGCTATTGCACACACCATCATTGATGTGGAGATAGGTACACTAATCTGAGGTCAGGGAAGGAATCATTGTAATTCTGAGTGTTTGACAGTTTGAAGGGTCCCAATTCTCGTGAAGAGGTTTTTTTGCTTGATTGTGTTGATAAAATGTCCCATCTCAAACAAAATAGTTGTATGTTTTGTAACCCTCTGCAAACAACATTGACTGACCCAAAAGCCTCGAAGCTAGGAGAAGCATAGGTAAAACAATGTTAGTCCACCTTGATACCTTTGAGAGAGACTTAAATGCTAATTTTGAAGAGCTAAAATCCTATTTCTATTAGCAAAGAGGAAGAACCAACACTCAAGGAAAACAAGATGAAACCCTATGGGAGGGGCTAAAATATATCCCTCTAGATGAGCATCATGTTTGTACGGTAGTCATAAATTATGACCTTAGCATAGAATAGAAAGATAAACTTTTGACCGTGCTAAGGAAAATGAGAGAATCCTTAGGGTACAAGATGACAAATCTTACAAGAGTCAATCAGGATATTCACATGCATAAAATACCCATGGTGGATGATGATTAGCCATCCAGAGACCCTGAATGCAGATTGAATCCCAACATAAAGGAGGTGGTCCAGATAGAAGTGATCAACTCATTAGTCCTTGGGATCATCAATCCCATCTTCCACTCATCATGGGTGAGTTTTTTTCAAGTGGTACCCAAGATGGGAGGCACCACTATGGTCATGAATAATAAGAACAATCTGATTCCCACTTGCTGCATCATGGGGTAGAGAATGTACATTGATTACTTGTAGCTAGACACAGACACAAGGAAGGATCACTTCCCCTTTCCCTTCTTTTGACTACTTCCTATAACATCTAGCACCCCAAGATTTTTTTTATTACCTTGATGGGTACTCTATTTTCATCAAATCCTAATTCACCCAAATGATCTGGATAAGGCCACATTTATATGCCCTTTTGGCACATATGCTTTCTGGAGGATTCCATTTGGGCTTTGCAATGCCCCGACTACATTCCAATGCTACATGGAGGCCATCTTTATAGAATAGATGAAGACATCCATGGAGGTGTTCATGGATGATTTTTTCATCTATGGAGGTTCATTAGACTCATGTTTACATCATGTTTCACCCATCCTAGCTAAATGTGAAGAGCACATATGGCACTGGATTGGGAGAAATTCCAATTCATGGTGAAGGAGGGCATAGTACTAGGGCATAGGGTGAGAACCAGAGGGATGAGGTGGATGATGAAACAATGCATTCATAGCAAAGTTAGATTGTCATCTACTATCAAGGAGGTCAGATCATTTGTAGGCCATGCATGATTTTATAGAAGATTTATAAAGGATTTTTCAAAGATTGCAAAGGATCTCACCAATCTACTTCTAAAGTAGGATGAATTCACGTTTGATTCTACTTGCATGGACATGTCAAATATTATGAAAACTACTCTTATTTCTACACCCATCATCTGGGCTATACTAGTCTCAACCTTTTGCTATCCTGAGCTATGCAAGAGACTACACCATGGGAGCAATTTTGGAACATCAGATTGGCAGAAGGCACCATATGATCTACTATGCCTTGAAGATGAAAGATGAAGTACATAGGCAGTTATGGCACAATTAAAAAGTGTTTCTTGCCATAGTCTATGCTTTTGATAAGTTCTAATTTTTTCTTGTAGGGTCGCATGTGATTGTTGATGTTAACCATGTAGCTATCAACTACCAGTTAAGTAAGAAGGACACCAAACCTAAATTCATTAGGTAGAACTTGCTACTACAATAGTTTGATCCTGAGATCTAGGATAACAAGGGAAGCAAGAATTTTTTGGCTAATCATATGAGCTGAATTTATTACACAAACAATGACATTGTTTTGATTAACAATTCTTTTATATATGATCATTTGATGAACATCTCTTCCACTTTTGCTTGGTTTGTAGACTATGTTAATTATATTTCTATAGGTGTTTTACATCCTGAGTATACAAGAAATTACAAGAAGAAATTCATGCACGATGTCAAGATATATTATTGGGATGAGCCATACCTCCTTTGGCTATGTGTCAAGGGTCTTTATTGCAGATGCATAGAGAGGAGAAATACCACCTTATTCTTGAGTAGTGCAACTCAAAACCTACTAGGGGGAACATGAGTGTCAAGAAGACTGTTATAAAGGTTACCTAGTGCAATTTTATTGGACTGCACTTCTCAAGAACACATTAAAATTCATCTTATCTTATGATCAGTGTCAAAGAAAAGGGAACATATGAAAAAGGGTGAAATGTCTTTGACTTTGTGGCAAGAGGTGGAAATTTTTGATGTATGGGGAGTGGATGATATGAGTATGTTTCCCTCTTCTTGTAGTTATTCCTACATCATGGTAGCAGTAGATTACATCTCCAAGTGGGTGGAAGCAATCCTCATCATCTCTAGTGACTCCAAGCCTATTATAAATTTGTTTAAGGAGATCATCTTACTTAGGTTCAGGGTAATGTATATTGTGATACTTGAGGGAGGTTCACATTGTTTGGGAGAAAATTTTGAGACATTTCTTTACAAATATAGGGTTCACCACCATGTAGCATCCCATATCATCCACATGCTAGTGGGTAGATGGAGGTTTCAAAATGATAAATCAAGACCATTATGGTTGATCTATGTATGGGGAGTGACACACCCATGGGCATTCCAAATTACACTAACGACCCCTTTTGGCACTAATCCATTCTGGTTGATCTATAGGAAATTTTGTCTCCTGCCAGTTGAATGGAGCACAAGGTGATATGGGTGATCAAGCTTATCAATTTTGACATAACCTTAGATAGAGAGAAGTGACTTCGTCAATTGTGAAGTGACACCCTATTTTCACCAAAAAGAAAAAGACTTCTTCAATTGAATAATCTAGAGGAACTCTGCTTGTCTGCCTATGAGAAGACAAACATCTACAATGTTAAAACCAAGATGTCACTTGATGTACATTTGAATTAAAACAAATCCTTATGGGCGACAAAGTCCTACTCTAAAATTTGAAGCTTTGGTTCTTTCCAAGGAAGATAATATCATATTGGCATGGACCTTACTTGAGTATCACATCCAACCCCATGGAACCTTCATCTTTTGCGACAAGATTAAAGGAGAGTTTGTGTCAAATAAACACACATTGAAATGCTACGACACCACTAAAGATCTAGCAAGGAAAGTAGCCCCACTCCCCCTCACAGACCCCAAGGTGACTTGATACACATGCGTCAAGCCAATGACATCCAACAAGGTGCCTGTTGGGAGGCAATCCAATGGTTATCTTAGTTTAGGTTTTGATTTTCATAGTTAGAGTAGTTCACGTTTGTAATGATTTTCTTGCATTTCATTATCTTAGCATGCATTTCGTAATTGTTATAAGGATTGTCCAATTTTACACCTATTGGTGGTTGTAGGATGAGATTCAAGATAGAAAGAAAATGCCAACCTTCCAATAGGGTGAATGGACAACCTAGTTGTTTGAATGAGGAGCCTACCAATTTTGGAGCATCAACTATAGGTAAGTCGACTGACCAGCCACTCTAGTTGTTTGAATGTCAAGTATAAGGCAGCCCTTCCAAGTTGTTGAACTATCAATCTAGCATTTGCTAAACCCAATGAATCATACACTTGTATGTGTGTTGGTGATAACACAAAAATCTAGGCATTAAAGCTAATGATTTAACTATAGTTGCATGCATAAAATAGCATTGATATGCCCAAATAACTCTGATACTTAGATTTTCATAATGTACCCCTTGTTGAATATATAATTGCCCAACTAGCCAAGTGTAGGTCTTCTAGGCACTGAACTGAGCAGACATTGACTTCCTCAACTCCTAAGACAAAGATTGGAAAGATTGAAATTGACCCACCAGTTTGACATGATGAAATCTGCCTTGGTTCAATGAACCCAACCTAGTTTTAGAACAATAAAGCACCAACACCCACCATCTTTATCGAACTAATCCCACAAAGTCAATGACGCAAAACTGGCCCTACTTCATGTCAAAGCTTCTTTTACTTCCTTTGAGGGATGACAACCAATGAGTCATAAGTTGCTGAAACCTTAACTAATAATGTTCACTAATAGCATCCTCCAGTAGACAAATTCATCGACCTTTGTGTTCACTTGGCATTCTACAACTGATGGTATGAAACCAAGGTGAGATCATGAACCCACCCCAGTTCTCCAGACTATGTCATCGATCAAGCCACCCATGGAAACAAATGGATGACACCTATCAATGGTGACCACCGATGGAACCAATCAAAAACTACACTGACGGACCTTTGAGTCCACTTGGCATTTTACAACTGATGGTATGAAACAAAGGTGAGATTATGAACCCACCCCAGTTATCCAGACTGTGTCATCAATGAAGCCACCCATCGAAACCAATGGACGACACCTATCAATGGTGACCAACAATGGAACCAATTGACAACTAATTGATGCCACAAACTTGACATGGTTGATAGAAACCAAGATGATTTCACTTGTTTGCGATTCCAATTGTCATACAAAACCAACCCAGATTCATCTAAGTCAGGTGGTATGCTCCAATTAACTGATATATCACCTACCACTATAAGTATCCTTCCCCGGCCTTTGTGTCAAGGGTTCCACATTTGTGGTACCCAAACCTACATCTTAGAGTTGTACAACCCAAGAGGGATACATATCTCACCCTATAGAGATTCCCATTAGTTTGTGCTAATTTCCATCGGCCCATGCCATTAACCATTGACCACCTCCATCCTTCACTCATTTTCACTGGTTTTGACACTTCACCTACCTAGCTGCTAAATATTACTAACATGGGTTCATCCAACCAAGGCTGGGTTTGTTTCCATCCATTCACACAAGTTGATATTCATGGTAGAATCAAGGAGGAAGGCGGACAACGAGTTCATAAGATCAAATAGGAGGGTATAAGGGATGCGATTTAACCCATCCAGAGGCTAATGAGAGAGAGACACCTCCCGCCAGGAGCCAATATCTTCCTCTTAACCTTTCCTTCTATTATTCTCCTTTGTTTTTGTACAAAGGATGGTATTTCCATCTTTGTTTGATGCCAACTATGCTTGTCTATGGCTAGTTAATCTCCTTCTTGTCTATGTAGTCCATTTTGGGCATGTTTATGTACTTGACTCTAAGAAACTAGTTAATATTCATAATATTTCTCCATATTCTCTTTTTGGTTATAATTGTTGGATTAATTGATCTTTTTCATGCATAAACTTTTAGTTTTACTAACCCCAAAAGATTATTAGTAAGATAGGGCAGATAAGGTATCTTGGAATGAACATAAGAGGACAATGTCCAAGGGAGGATCTTCTCAGAATCCAAGTTCATAGATGTGTGACCCAGCACTACAAAACTAACCTTGATTTGTCCAGCCCAGATTAGGTTCATTGTGTCCAAATTCCTGGAAGATCATTTGCCACTCCCAATGCTCATAGATTTTCTGGACCCAATAGGTAATCTATAGGTATGCTTGTCATGATCAACGAGATAGATTATTCAGTTGTTGATGGGATTTTTTTGTCATGCTATGTGAGAACAAGTGGGATGACCCCCACAGGGGTACTTACCATAGTGCATGTTGGGTTTAGTTTATTAGTTACTGGCTAGGGTGTTTTAGGGTTGTCTACATTTGAGAACAAGGTGCATAGATGACTAAATTCATGGTTGCATAACCCAGAACGCCTTCTCAAGATTAGTAGGATTTGATGAAATCAATTTTTTTATTTTATGTTGTTTTGGTTTCTTGTTTAGCTTTAGTTTTATTCATATAACTGTCATCCATTTTTCTTAGTCGAGTAAGCACCAAATCCTAGGTGATTAAATGCCCCCCAGATCCCTGTATTTGACCTTGTCTCACTAATTCAACTCATATGATGTTGTAGGAATCCCAAGAGTTTTGGGGTATAAATTAAAGTTTGATCCTTTAGGTAGTGTGCCCATTTTTAACACAATCTTGGGGCCTGATCAACTGTTGGCGTTGTTTCTAGGGATCAAAAACCCTTTCTCTATTGAGTTGAGGGGTCGTGCTCGACACCGACCTTGAGTTGAGATCAGTTTGAGAAACCCAAGGATAAAAGGATAAAAACATTCCCAAGCAAGTAATCCGGCCTACATAGCCTCCAAGCAACTCATTTCTGCATCAATATCACAAGAAAATCTATTCACAATTGGTCAATCGACTCATTCCACAAGTTGGGTGACTAGTTTGGGTAAGAGGACACACATTCAAGGGGTGGGTCACTAGACTCACACAACCATTCATGTGACTCATTGTTTTGAAAATTTCATAAGGGAACTCTAAACAGAATTGGTCAAATGACTTGCTTGACGATTCAAGCGACTGACCTGGATAAGACAACATAAATTCAAGCACCCAACCAAACGACTCACTTTGACAATCAGCAACTGGGATCCCTTGAGTTAAATATACACTCTTTAGTGCAAAGGGGATCGACAACATGACTAATTATCCTTGTTTCACTATCTAGGAATCTGCATCCCCCTCTTCCTCGGCAAGAAAACATCATCATCCCCCACTGATCCATCACGCCAGTCGCCTGACTGAGAGAAGCCACACTCCCTTAGCCGTCATGAAATTTTGACTCTCTCGTACTTCTCCTCTTTGTGAATTGGGAGACACACTCTATACATCCTATAGTCACCAACGCCCATTTCACTCCTTCATCGTTGCCTCGACACGACCAATCATCTGACCCCACACTGGCCAACCAAGACATTCATTCATGAGTAGAGATCTACACCACCCCCACCTGAATATTTCATCTTGTATGCTGCACCAACATATCAGGCAAGTTGATCTACTCATTTATCCTAGTCATTTGACCCACCACCTTGATCACACTTCCCCTCTCTACTACTAGGTCGACTTGTTCCTTCAGACACTTGACTAAACCATGATCAAGCACCTCACCATTATTCTACCGATAGTCCAAATCATCATTGAGAATGCTCAGTGTGCAAACAACTGGTCGACTAACTCATCATCATAGTACCCAACTCACCTCCCCACTTGCCCAATTGATTCTTATAATCAGCCATCTCACCCACTTCAGGAAGCCTATGATACAAGAAGGAAGTTTAAACTGCTCAAACGATGAGCCTAGTCGTGGGCTCCTTAGAAGCTCAATCCCTTTGCCTCCAAGAAGAACAAGGGGAAGGAATCAAAGAGGAAATCTAAACCCACCCTCTTTTGGTCCCAATATGTCCCCTTAGATGCAACATATGGTATCTGAATGTAGGAGAGGAGGGTTGAAATATGGGAAACATGAATCCTTATTCGATGATACCATAGCACCTTAAGTCTAGGCATGTGAGAGGATGATCAATGATATCAATGCACAATGTCTAGGGATCATTCTTCATGGTGGATGCTCCTCCTCGCAATAAGCACCACGACAATATCAATCATCAGGTGCTCCCAAGGGCACGCCATTAGGTCATCCACATCTCCGCACCTCATGCATTTGCCCCAATCAATACAAGATGATGATCACCTCTGAGAAAAAGAAATGATACAACTAAGAAACATTTTGAGGCGAAATAGATGAGATGGGCATGCCTAGACACCCTCCAGAAGCTAAGGATCTAGGCCACAAAGTACTGCATGCTGCAAACACTTTCTATTCCTTCTTCCCCTTCTAAGTCCACCCTATCTACAAGGATCTCACCATTGAGTTCCTCACTACCTTCACAAAGCACTACACCACCAACCATGAGTAAAACTACTCATTCAGACTAATTGGTGAGGAGCATGCATTGTAGCACACTGTGACCTTGCTACCCTTTTCCTAGATGTCAAAAAGAATTGCCTCAACAAGCGTGATAATGAAAAGTACAACCATTTAAGTGAGAAGTTTAGTGTCAAGAAATTGTAGCTAGAGCTCACTAGTCTCCTTCCTTCCTTCCCTAGCAGATCAAAGACCTCCTACATGTGCAACCCTATGATGCAATATCTTCTCCACATTCTCTCCCACACCATTTTCAACCAGGGTGGCACCTAGGGAGTAGTCAGTTACAATGATCTCTACTACTTCCAGAGCATGTTGAATGATGATCCATTCAAGTAGGAAACACATTGATAGAGCACCTATACTTGGTGGTTATGTTCAACAATAGCTCACAGTTTACATAGGGGGTCAATCATTGCCATTACCTCTTACCTCAGCTATAGACATATTTTGTATCAGGCAGTGACACAGAAGAGAAGCCATTTGATCAACATCAAACATCTACAATATTTGATGATTATCTATCCATCCCTAGATCAAGGAATATACTTATTACTGTTAAGAGACAACCCAACCCATCTCTCCCTACCCACTCACACCTACTTTTTAGTACCAGATCTTTCCTACAACCTCACTAAGTTATATATGCATGCCCATAACAACCTATGAGAACACTCTCCTATAGAAGGTGAGATACCCAAGCTAACCTTAGGTCATTGTAGTGCCTCCATGAAGGCAAATGAGGTGGAGATTGTCCCATCCCCTCCACCTACTTAAGTAGTGATTTCTAGATGACACAATACCCGATGGACCCTTTGACTTCACCAATCTTCAAAAATAATTATTACATATCAAGACCTCACAGACCCATATGAAGCGGGAACAATAGGGCCAACCCTAAGCTCTATCATATGTATCTGATGAAATAGACTCATGAGAAATGTCACATCATCCAGGGTGACTATGGATACATGTAAATGGATTATGATGACTATGGAGGCGGTTAGTCTCACCCCCTTCCCACTTCTCAATATTGGGGGTTATTGTATGTTAAGACACCACCACAACCCAACATTCTAGAGTCATCATGGGATCAAGATTAGTCTAATCATATGAGGGAGGTTCATTTCATTCACAAATATACTCACAATCGCCCCCTTCAGAGAAGCCAAATGATCCACCTCTAGTAGGTCAACAGGGTGGTTGGTGGCCTTTCTAGTCATCTTTCTCCCCTTCATTTGGAATTTAGTATTTGCTCGACGATGAGAATATTCCTACGTTTGGATTTAAGGGTGCATGATACATACGTATCTGACACATATTATATTCATTTCTATTGATGTTATTCTCACATTGCACAATTTTTTGTTGCATATTTAAAAAAAATCATACTTATAACTACATGTACTCAACCATTATCTAGTACGCTTAGATTTACCTTCATGTTTGCACTACATTCATTGGCATTCTTCTCATCATGTAACCACCTTTAATGAAGTAAATATCTCATGTAATCTTAGATTCGAAATATTTCCATTTCTAGAAGTCCCTAAGGACCTCATTCATATCATTCCCTAGATATGATGGCAAGATGTATGGAATTTATCAGAACCAAATGCAACATGCATTTTACTAACTAGCATGACTATCTATGGTAATGTCTCTCATCTTTAATGTTTTAGGGTGTGATTTACTTGATGTGATGATAGTCCCAATGCACTAAATTCCAAAAAAAAGATGCACAGTTTATCCCCCCCTTCTACATTTCTCCAATCATATCTTACCCCCATCTGCCAAAAACTAATAGAAAGCAAAAAATAGTGCCAAAACCAAAGTCTGGGGTGGGACAACCCCTCTCTTCATGCTTTTCCATATCCCTTGTATGTATAGGGACACACCACCAAATAAGAAAACATTTTGAGCCATATAAAAGAAAGAATATAATAATGTATATTATATATTTGTACAAAAATTGCAATCTTGAGTCAAACAAAGGAGATATTCACAATACTTCTTTCATACCCTCATTTTCTCTAATTTTCACCTAGGTACATTTAACATACCCCATAATACCATTTTTAATTTAGTGTTTTTCTTAAGAAAATCTTGTACAATTGTGATGGATCATCTAAAATTTGAGAATGTCATGCCTTGCTTTCATTTTGGATTTTTGACACAAAATTAGGTACTGTTTTGTGAAATTGGGAATGAGGCTAGTGGAAGTTGCATTTTGTGATCATAGGAAATTAGGTTGCTTGGCCTTGTCTAGTGACAGGGGTAGAAACCATATTGAGAGAAATAGACAATGACAGAATGGTAGTACTTTTTGGCACTCTATTTTTGATTTTATGGTATTCTAAGGACGAGAAACATTTAAGTATGGGGTTATGTGATAAATTCATATTTATATCATATTAATTCCACATTTTAGAGTAGATTCAATCATTTTTACATGCTTATTTCACCAATTTCACATAGATTAGATCAATCTAATTTTATTCTTGTTTATAAATTTGTTGATATGAAATTCTAGCTCTTATTGTAGGAATAATTACCCAGGCTAATACAAGGTCATTGTCACAAAATTCAAAATCCATTTCCCCAATCTTGGACGATCACAAAGTGATTTGGGGGTGAAATTGAAGTACCACGTTGCATTGGAAACCCCAATCAAACAATAAGATTCACCAATCAACTGATTGGGATAGGGAAAAAAGAAGGCAACACCATGTTATAACCAGTCACCCAACTCACTTCGTGGGTTAGCTGACAAATTATGGACACAAAACCCACATGGAGATAAGTAATCCTAGCCTCCCTCCGTGCTCCCCGAAGCTAAGGCTAGTCTCCCAATTTACATAATGTCGTCTGACCTAGGTTTCTTCAAAGGAACTTAGCAACAGACTGGTCACCCAACTCGATCTATGAGTTAGATGACAAGGATATTCATCTTGTGGACCATAAGCATAAAAGCACAAATGATCCACCTAACCTATCACCCCAATCGGTGAGTAGGGATCATGCTATCCAAAGGATGAGGGGACATTCACCCTATTATCACCCAATTGCCTGACCAGAGCAACCATGAGAGACACAAATAGAGGTTGTTGGGTCAATGATTGAGAAATTTTCTTGGCCCATCAACACTCATGTAAAAGGAATTTTGACATGATTGATAACAGAAACACTCTCCAGCCCTAGACTTAGGTGACCAGTTTGCTAGATTTTTGTGTTGTTAAAGTTGGTGACATGCTCGTTGAGGACCACAACTGCAACCTTGCTCACTCTCTACAACATGTCTTCTTCTCTCTCTCTTTGTTCTTATGTTTACTATTATGCAATGTGTAAGTAGTTTCCCTGTCCTGGGCTTGGGAATTATCCCCTCACCCATACTCTATGTTGCACATTATTGATTTCCATTTTCTACAAATATATGATTGTTTTCATTCCTTTCTTGCATGACTCATGGATTTATCATCCTATATGGATGTTTATGATAATCCTAGATGTTGAGTCTATGGAATCTAGGATTAGAATATCTAAAGATAAACATTGACATCTGGATGTGATTACAAAATGATGTTCTCTGGGGTGATGAGTTAGTGATACACTGGTACTAACACCTCCAGCCTATGGGGAAACCTATCATGTGAACTTCTTACACTGAAAGGATACATAATTAATTGGCCCCAATCAAAATAGCCATAGTTCCAAGGAATTCAACATGCATGATAGAGTAAGCAAGTGGCAATGGTGAAAACCACTCTTCCCCACTGCTTCATCCCCCCTCCCCCATCCTTCGTGATCTTCTCTACACAACAACCAGAAGCAACAACCATGATGCTTTGTTGCCAGCAACTGCAAGGGAGAGAGCAGTGATAGAAACATGTGGTATGCACAAGCAGCAAGAGACACTACCTATGTTATCTCAACAGCCAGAGGTAATATTTCAAAAAAGAGTATTGAGGTGTATAATGTTGTTTTAAGGGTGTCAAATTAATTTACTAGTAGGTTGGTGGAAGATATAATGTATAAAGATGGTATGGAATATTGATATATTAATTATATCAAAGAATTATGTTAGGAAATATAAGACTTTTATTGCGGTGGATAAGTTTTGTTTTTAAATAAATACATTTTCACATAAAGAATTAATTAAATTGTGAAACATATGCCTTGACGAAGAAGTTGTTTGAATAGTCAAACCAAGTAAATATGAGTTTCTTATAACACAATGTGAAGTTAAAATCATAAATGAAGTTGGACCACAACTTTTCTCCTCTACTTATATAAACACACCCTATTGGCTATGTCCATGCACACAACGAACAACTTGGATTGCTTCCTCGATCCCTCTCTTGTGATTTTATCCCAAGATTGAGTCAGCAACATGTTGTTCCAGCAAGATGGACTCTTCATCTTCCTCTTTCCTTTTCCTATTCTCTTCTCCCTTCCCTATTCTTCCCCTTCACCATGACCATGAAGCAATATCTCATACCACCATGATGCCCTCTTTCCCAAAGAAGCATGGAACATCATCAACACCAATCAAGAGTACGAAGATCTTACTCCATGAAGCTAGTCAATGGTTAACTTTGTTTGTGACTGGAGAATATCACGAGTCTATTTGGCTAAGGCAAGTTTCAATACCACTTGTTAGAGATCAGATGCCTTGTCTCCAAGGCAGTAGGTCAGTGTTCCCTTGCCATAGTTTTGATTTAGTAAGAGTTTTTTTAAGTAGATAAATAAAAACAAGAATGAAATACTCAGATCCCAATTCAAATAATATATAATGAATATAGGTTGGTGTGAACCTTACCATGATCTTGTGGCATATTGGACATTTAGACTTTCAAATAAGGTATGTGCATCTTTTTTATTATCTAGGCACTACTATGATGACCAAACATCCTTTCCCATATGAGGCATGAGTAGATATTCTCTTTTTCATCATTATGAAATTCTTATTTTTTTTGGACAATTTTATGGGTCCTCTAACCTCACATAATTTATTTTAGATGTTCTTATCAAGTTATTTATTTGGACTAAACTTATACTTGCCTTTCCCTATTTATGGGCATGCTTAAACTAGCTTTATTTCTTGTAGTGGTACATTTGTACAACCATAATTAAGGGGCGTGCTTTTCTGCCCAGGGTGTGCTTTTCCACCCGTTGTTTACAGATGTGTGATTTTCCGCCTAGGGTGTGCTTTTCCACCCATTATTTCTAGGTTGAGATCGAATGGTGTCTAAACCCTGCTTGAAATAATTTTAGTCTTTGTTTATTACATGCACAAATTTATTTTTGTTTTTATTAATGGAAAATTTTAAAGGAAAGATTTCCCTACTTGACAATCCTTAGTAGACATGCCTCATCTCTTAGCCTGAAAAAATTCTGTTGGAAATTATTTCTTTTGACATCCTTTAGACGCACTTCATTTGAAAATTTCTTAAGTAATGCCTAGTTGTTATTTTCTGCACATACTCAGTTTTTGTTGACATCCATTCCTTTTATTTCGTCCTCATGGGTGTTATTTTTCAACCCACCCAGAGGTATCACAACCTAAGGAGTTGGACATGGAGGACTTTGCATGGAGACATAGATCTATCCAATGGAGAAGACTCTTAATGGGAGGCAAAGTTGAGATAGATTAGGCACCCCTCTACTTTGATCCTTATTTTCTAACTTTCATGTAAGCCCTATATGGGATATAATGTTGTACTTTTATAAAATTGATTATAGTCAAGAAATATATTTCCTTTGCTATACATTGGTCTCTTTTTGTATATCATCATTTGAGAAACAAGAAAAACAATTATGCCTATTCCATCATACATTTTTAGTGTGTTTGGAATAGATGGGTTTATTCTCAAATTTTATAGGGAGTAGATCACCTCTCAGGTCCCACTCCTTACAAGATGGTATCAGAGCCATAGTGGTTGGATTTTCTGAGTATTTCAATTTTGTCTCCCAACTTAGAACCCTTTCTCTACATAGTTACCCTCTAAGCAAGATGTTTACCCTATAATTGGCCTAAGATATTTAGGAGATGATGAAAGGATTGATTTAGAATTATATGAGGTACGCATAAGAATCATGGATATTAAACCTTAATGTTTTAGGATTTAGGTTCTCTTACGTTACACTGTAGGTTGGTGGTGATATATCCTTTTAGATGTTAAGATCCAACTTTAGGATCGAGATATGTTTTGAGAATGAATAAATAATTGGTAAGGAGATAACCTATGGATAAAATTGTGACTTGGTTTCTTGCATTGATTTTGAGCTCATTTTGTTTTATTTCACTTGACTTATCGAAGAAAAACATATTTTCCATTATACTACTATATGGACAAAACTTTATCTGATTTTATCGATGTCTTATTGAACTAAGTCAGAATAAAAGATTGTATGAAGTCTGGGAAGAGAAACCCTAATATTAGTTAGAATAGAAATATCAACCTTGGTTTTGACTGTGAAGTGGTGACTAGGGATATATGACATAATACAAAGGTTTAGTTGACCTACCATATGTACAATATGACCTTTGGGTTGTTATAGTGAATCTTAGGGTTGTTAGGTTAGAAACACAAGGACCTAAAGCTCAACCCTAGTTTATTATGACATGTTAGTTGAATACATGTTTTATGAACATCATAGACTCCTAAAACGTTCACAACTAAAACATACACTAGTAAGCCATAGTCTCCTAGTTATATTTTAAAGATATTCTTTGTATTTTGTGTAATACCTTTAAGATGAAAGCGATGAAGTACATGAGTTATGGAAATACTTTCTTTGAATATCTAGTGTTGTTTGCCTTATTAGGTAAAACCTTTTTAAAGTGGTGGAGTATAGGTGATTGTTTATGTTGGGATGATTAGATTTTGAGGACAAAATCATTTAAAGGGATGGAGTGTTGTAACGAACCAGAACTTAGAAGCTTACCTATTCCATGATAAGAAATCTTTTTTTTATCAGTAAGCGTGGGTCTCTTTTCATTACTCAACTTTAAAAGTCTGTACAAGTGTAGAAGATCTATAAATGATCTATCTATACATTTAAGCTATCATGAGTGTTGACAATTAAGTTGCAAACATGGATAGGATCTACCTTTCTATTATAAAAAATGAAATTGTTTCTTGCATGCCACAAGTAGTAGATAATATCTATCATCAGCAATTTATCTTTACTTCTATTCAACTTGATGATATCATCCAGGTTGTTCACAAGGTGGTTTAGTTTAGGGAGAGGCTTCTCCAGACAATCTGTGCGAAGTCGCATTCCCAGAATAGGTGTGAAAAAATCGAATTTCCATATCACTATAGTGAGTCTTCTTGGTGCATTTGCTTTTCATAGCCACCTGGCCCATGGCAATTTTGCATGCTTTTCTCTATTCAATTCCCAAGCACATCACATGGAGTTTGCAGTGAGGACCTGATAATAGCAGCAGTCGTCTCCTTGGATTTGCATCTATTGGCAAATGTCATAGGTTGTAAGGTTCCATTTGCCATTAGCAATTATGGTTTCCAGAAACTGGCTCTCTGCCATTCCAATTTTATATTTTAGCGTTGAGTCAATATATTCCTCCAAGAAGTATCCGTTGACCCAGGGTTCAAGCCACACCTTAATTTTGTCTCCCCGCCCAATGGAGAAACACACTTTTGGCAGAAGTTGATCTCTGTGATGTAGTAGACTTCTCCATAATTAGCTGAGGTGTTTCTTTGCATAGCAGGTCCATATTGATCTATCTTGGATGTATTTGTTATGAATCCATTTTATCCATAGAGTGTTTTTGCCATTGGCAATGTCCCATAGAGTTCTGGTGAGGCCTACTTTGATCCATTCCATAACTCTCCAGATGCCCAGTCTGCCTTTGTCTTTTGGTCTACACACTGTATCCCAGGACACTGTATGCAGCTTTTTTACATCTTCCTTGTCTCCCCAAAGGAAATCTCTACAGAGTTTTTCTATTTCCTCAATAGCAGCTTTTGGCAGAGGAAAAATTCCTATCCACTAGAGGTGATAGGCCGATAGGGTCGAGAGAATCAACTTCATTCTTCCTGCCATGCTTAGAAGTTTCACCTTCCAGGAGTCAATCTTTTTCTTCAAGTTGTCTACCAAGTGGAGGTAATGGTTCTTTGTGAGTCTTCCAACAAAGAGGGGAAGGCCCGGGTATTTAATAGGGAACTCAGTATGCTGGATGCCAAGAAGCTTTTCCAAATCACGGTCAACATTTTTGCTTAGGAAGAGATGACTTTTACTTGGGTTTAAGCTCAACCCAGAGTAGGAGCTAAATTCTTGAATTGCTTTAGTAATGCCTCGGGAATTCTTGTTATCAGCTTCAGTAAAGATCAACAGATCATTTGTGAATATGAGATGTGAAACTGCTGTCTTCCCTGCATTAAGAGCATCAATGTCTCCCTTTTCAATAGCTTTGTCTAGTATAGATGTAAGGGCCTGCATACCAAAAACAAAAATATATGGAGCTAATGGGTCTCCTTGGAGGATTCCATTAGTAGAACTAATGATGGGAGTAGGGTTTCCATTTCTAAGAATTTGAAAAGAGGCTGATTTCATACATTCTTCAACCCAGTGTAGCCAGCAGTGGGGAAATCCCATTTGTTCCATAACATTTAGAATGTGTTCTCTACAAATAGTATCATAGGCTTTACTAAGGTCTGCCTTTAGACAAAGCTTATCTTTAACATTAGGTTTCATGAAATCACTAACAAGCTCATTTGCCAGAAGGATAGCATCAACAATGTGTCGGTCCTTAACAAAAGCACATTGGTTTGTGCTTATAAGAGTAGGTGTGATATCTCTAAGCTTGTTTGTCATGATCTTAGAGATTATCTTGTAGATGAAATTACAGAGTGATATGGGTCACCATTCTTCTACTCTAGTCAGTTGAGATACTTTTAGAATGAGGGCAATATATGTTTTGTTGATCTCCTTCAAGAGTCTACCTTTAAGAAAGAAATCTTTGACCGCTATAGTGACATCCTTCCCTATAATGTCGTAGATCTCCTTGTAAAAACAAGCATTAAAGCCGTCAGGGCCTGGATATTGATCAAAACTTGCATTTTTAACTAATGCAAAAATCTCTTCATCAGTTACAGTGGTTGTTAAGGCTTGGATCTGATTCTCATTGAGTTTGGGAACACTAAAATTGCTATTCTTCTATGTATGTTTCCTATTGAACAAATCATAGTAATGATTCATGAATTTATCTTCAATAGTTGTATCACTATCCACCGCCTCATCATCATATTACATGTGCTTAATGAGGTTTCTATTATTCCTGGTTTTGAGGGAAACATAGAAGAATTTGGAATTTCTATCCCCATGCTTTAGCCAAAAAAACCCTCAATTTTTGTCTAATGATAGACTCTTCAACATCAATGGCTTCCCTAGATTCATCTTCCTTGCTTTTAGCAATATCCCATAAGATCTCATCATAGGGGTGTTCATCTACTTTGATTTGTGCTTCTAGAGCTTCTTTTTCTTTATTTCTAGCAAAATCAAGAAGGTCCCCTTTTGATTCCCAATTCCATCTTTGAATAGCTGCTTTAGTATATTTGAGTTTTTGGCAGACCCTATACAGAGGACATCCTTTCACCGATGTGTCCCAAGCTTTCTTAATAACTTCTTTAAACCCTGTCATCTCCACCAAGGCATTGAAGAAGCAAAAGGGGTACCTTTGTTGTTTTTCTTCATCATCAAGGTGCAAGATCGGAATTGCATGGTCAATTATAATTTTCGGGAGACATTGGATCCATGATTCTTGGAACTTGGTCATGAAATTGAAATTACAAAAGGTTTTATCAATTCTACTTCTTACGTTATTTGACCCCATCTGTTGGTTGTTCCATGTAAAACAAGGCCCTTTAGCTGGCAGTTCAATGAGATCTGAATTTTGTATAACATTGTTAAAGTCGTTCATAGACCTGTTGGATGGATTAGCTTTCCCTATTCTTTCATATGTTTCTCTAACTGTGTTGAAGTCTCTGATCACGATCCAAGGTCTCCTGATATTTTGGCTAATGTTAGTGAGATCTTTTCGCATGATATTTCCAGTGCTATCTTCATTTGCTGCATATACAATAGTGATCTCAAGCTCTTCACCTTTTGTCTCTAGGACTAGGTGAATGAGTTGCTTCATTTGACATACCACAATGACTTTAAAACCTAGATCTTCCCAAATGATGAGGATATGAGTTTTGTTGCAGACCACAGTGTTGTCCGTCCATTTAGCATTAGGCCAGACCCACTGAACCCCCTTGTGAATTTTGTTCCTTTTGACTTTGACCTCCAGGAGAAGAGCAATATTAATTATTGTCCTCCTCAATTCATCCTGGACCATGTCCTATTTGTCCCAACAGGAAATACCACAGACATTCTAGGCTAGGATGTTTGAGAGCTTAACCATTTGCCCTGTTCCCTAGTACGCCACCAGAGGGGCAGTGTTGGTGTTTGAAGAGTGGTGATTTTCTTCATCCTCTTCCGTTTCAAGGGGTTGATATTTATTCTAGGAGACAGCCTTGTCATTTAAAGCAATAGATTTCTTGTTGCCTCGAGTCTGTCTCTTCTCTACTGCCATCTTCTTTCTTGTGGGGTTCTGAAATCCCTGCTCTTCCTCTGGGGCATTGCTTCGAGCAAGCTCTATCCTTTGCGTGGTGTCTTGATAAACTTCAGAGTCTTTCAGTTGGGTTGCTTGTTCTACAGGTTGAGGGGGAATGGTAGGTGGCAAACAGAGTATCTTGTCGTGTCCAAATGTTCCACAGTGTGGACATTTCTTAGGGATCCACTTGTAGTCCACTCTGATGTAGTAGTCATGTCCCTTGTTTGTGCACAGTTTGACTTGCTTCGGGAATTTGGAGTAAGCCGCCATTAGCACATTAATCCTGTCATAATCAATGAACTTCCTGAATTTTGTCTGTCGATCCAGGCACTGCGGCTTACCTAAATATGATGTGATAAGAAATATAGTACGATTTGATTTCTTAGATTTGACCAAACAAGGATAAAACTTAAATACATTGCATAATAATTTAAATATGTGCTAACATGAAAGATAATTCATGAAATATATTGCATACATTTCCTTTTCTATTTGTTACTCACGTAATGGAGGAATATATGATTAATACATGTGTTAAAGTGACAATTGGAATTTTCATGTGTAATCATACAAATTATAGTGAAATAAATAAATTAAATATGTTAATTGAGTAAAAGGTGAATTTTCATTTGTAATATATATAACCCTTTTTGTAACAATTTGACATCAATAAGTAAGTGTTGATATAATATTTTCATAAATACAATGATAATGTGTCAAAATTCCTAATGGTGTCATAACTCATAAAAGGAAATCTCAAAAATAAAATATAATGATTAAAACATATTTCTTGGGTGTCAGTCAGCTTGGTTGCCAAGTTTCACATTATTTGCATAAACATATCTATTTTAATTCTATTTGGGTAAGAAAATTGGATAAGAGACAAAAGTACTAAATAAATTACTAAAGGTCTCAAAAAGAGAAAATGAACCTCAAATTCGAAATCCACATATCAAGTTTAGCCTATGTGTACATTTTTATCTAATTTGGACAATGTTAAATACTCTAGTGTAATTTATGAAAAGGAATGTACTTTGAAGCCCAAAATATTAAATAGCATGTTAAATAATTCCAACATGGAAAAGTAATTATAGAATCGTGTTCTTCATGTTTAAGTGTGACAAACTTGATTTTCAATATTTTATAATTTCGTATATATGACATTGAGATTTTAGTATATTCAAATGATCCCAATCTGGTACGGTAATGGCCTACATAAAAGTGGACCTCACCAAGGCTTGTGATGAAGTGAGTTGGTCCTTTATTCTAGACACTTTGCACAGAAAATATGGCTGCCAGAGAAGATTATCAATCTAGTTATGAAAATCATTATGAAAGGCCGCACATCCATTCTTTGGGAAGGTTGCCCTCTGGATTCTTTTAAAGCAACTCAAGAGGTTTTTCAGGGTGATCCTATCAGCCCATATATCTTTGTCCTATGTATGGACAAACTAAGCCAAGCCATCTCCAATTCAGTAGTGATGGGTGATTGGAAGCCTATCCGGCTGTCTCACCATGGCCCACCTCTCTCTCATGTTATCTTTGTCGATGACATCTAGCTAAAGGCTGAAGCAAGTACGAGTCAAGCCCAAGTAATCAAAAAACTATTAAAGACATTTGCCTGCGTGTCTGGTCAGATGGTTTACAAGGAAAAGTCTCATTGCTTCTTCTCGCTCTCCACGATAGGTGAGGTCTTCATTCTAGAGACAGTTGGGTATCCAAAGCATGTTGGACCTAGGTTGTTACTTGGGAGTGCCCATCCTCCACCACTGAGTCAACAGTTCTACACACTCAACCATTTTATCTACCCTCAATGATTGTATGACTAGTTGGTCCACTCGACAACTATCACTTGTAGGACAGATAACACTAGCAAAATCAACTTTACAGGCCATACCAAGCTATGATATGAAATCTGTCCAGCTCTCCCCATATCTCTGTGATGACATCAACAAACATGTTAAAACTTTTATCTAGTTTGGAGGAAGAGCGCATCATAAACTTTCTCTGGTTTCATGGAAAACCATTACTATGACCAAGGAATATGGAGGTTTGGGGTGTCAAAGAGGAACACTCCCAAAAGTAGGCTCTTATGCTTAAAAATGTGTGGTTCTTCTTGAACAATCAAAATGCTCTTTGGGTCCGTTGCATGCGTGCTAAATATATGCATAATGGGTCTCCAATAAGAAAACCTTGCTCCTCAGTTTGGTCCTTCATCCAAAAGAATATCTCAAACATTAAACAAGCCTCGGTGATCACCATTAACTCAGGCATCTCAACCAATGTTTGGACAAGTAAATGGCTCCATGGTTTGTCTATCCAGGACCTTGAGCCTTGATTTGTACCGCTGCCTGAACTTGAAGATCTCAGTGTAGCTTATATGGGTCTGGAGGATGGTACTTGGGATTGGTCCTTCATCCACAATTACCTTCCTGAATCCACATGACAACACATCCATCCTATCTACCCGCCTGATCTAATGGCAGGTAGTGATACTTGGCAGTGGCCTCTGACCCCGTCAGGCATCCTCACTGCCAAGATTGCATACACACGGTTGTGATAGGGCCTTCATAACTCTACGAGTGGGAATTGGACTGCTATATGGAAGTTGTCCATCCCAGCAAGGTTCAAGACCTTCATCTGGCTACTTCAGCATAGGGAAATCCTCACAAATGTGGAAAAAGCTCATTGACATATCCCAATTGATGTGCTCTTCCCTATTTGTTCCAATGAACATGAAACGTTATTACATTGCTTGCATGATTGTCTTTTTAGTACGCAAGTCCAGATGGCACTGGATGTTAACCCCCAATTCTTTCTACTGTCTAAGGAAGCTTGGATCCTGGAGCTTACTTCCTCTTTGTGTAAAGACATGAACTCTCTTCTGCTCATCATAGCATGTTGGGCCATCTGGCTTCACAGAAATGATTTCATTCACAACCGGAAGCACCACCCCACAACTCAACAAATCTCATTCATCAAGAAAAAATCTAGAGCCATTCTATCACTTCCACAAACCGCTAACCATCACTCCATCACACCTACAATCTGTGGAAGGCTGGCTGAGATTCATGATATCATAATGTTTTTGGATGCTTCTTTTGTGTCCCAATCCTCCCCTGCTGGGATTGGTGTTCATGTTGTTAATGGACAAGGTAGGTTCTTACTGGGTCATGGCTCACCCAGTTGTTCCAGTTCAGCATTGGAAGTGGAAATCCAAAGCATGATCAGTGCCTTGTAACTTTGCAAAATCACGAGATGGCGTTCTCCTACCATTTTGTCAGATGCAACTTCAGCAACACACATTCTTCTAAGGTCATCACCGCATCAACTAAGTTTGCCCCACATATCAGGCATATTTGGATGCTTTACGAAGATGTCAGAAAGCCACATATCTCTCATATTCTTAGAGCTCATAATAGTGTAGCAGATAATATAGCTCATTTTTCTGTTAGATCTCACACTGCTTTTACCTTTACTTCCAGTGTACTGTAATGGCGCAACATGAGCATTCATGTATGCCTTTATAAAACTTGTCCTGTAGTAGAGAGCGGGATGAACAATATCTAATCTCTACTTTGTCCAAAAACAAAAGATTCAACTCAAGTATATATCCTATTTGGAATCCTAGTCTATCATGATTTAATTTCCTATTTTCTAATCCAAGTGAGGGGAAATGACTGACTTGTCATTAAAGTATTCAACACACTCTTCACCTTTTTTGCAATTAAAATTTCATTTCTCTCGAGACAATATCACATGCAAAGATTTATTTCCAATCAGAGTTGAATTAAGAAGTTTCCACAAAGTCAACAAACTTAGAAAGGAAATTGAGATTTTTCTTCAGGAGACACTCCTAGTGGATTGTTTCATTCCACTAGGAGTGACACATTACAAAATGTCACATTTTGGTAATTTCTACTCTACATGGTATGATGCAATTATTGTTCCCTGAAGGTATCAATCCTGATTCTTATATCCTATTATTGATAAAGAGTGTTTCTAGTTGTAAAATCTCTATTCTTGATGTTGAATCTCTTAACCCCCTCGAACACCTATAAATATCCCCATTGACAACATCAAAGATCAACCTTTTTGAGTCTCTTAAAGGTAGAACTAAAATACCTTTTTATAATGTATATTCTAAACCATCAAGATGATAAAATGGTTTGATCACTCAAGTTGGGCAACAAAATAAAAAGTAATAAAGGGCAAACGAAATCGTGTATATTCTTTCAATTCTGGACTTCATCATATTTACTTTTCTAAAATTTAGATATCTTCTTATAAATCATGTTGGTCTTGTGGTGTGCATGCAAGACACACACACTTGGCCATACAAATTTATAAGACCCTAATGATTGAACACACTTGTAATACGTTAGAATCACCCACAAAGGCACCGATCCATATTGTAGTACAAGAAGGTGGCAAGTTAGGGGTTGATTCTCGGGGAAAGAAGGGACACTAGATCTTAGTTGGTTTAGCTAGGTTCTTAAAGCAATGTCTAGGGTTTAAGGGTTTTATTTTGGTCCGGTTTAATTACACTAAGGGTTCAAAGAAGAAGCTAAGGGTAAGCAAGAGGCAAAACCAAAGTTAGCCCTAGAAAATTGAATTCTAATTAGTAAGAAAAGGTAAGCTAAGTAAGAAAAGAACAAGTTACACTAAGTTAGCAATTAGAAACTAAAGCAAGCAAGAGCTAAGATAACACTACCATTACACTAGAAAACCAATCTTAATTAGAAACCTACAGGAAGACTAGCTAGAGATAACAAGAACTATCACAAGAAAGCACAAAGGTGCACTAACTATACTAACAAGACCTAACTATCAAGAAAAAGGAAAACTAAGAAGGAAAGTAAAACAAGTAACTAGGAAAGCTTCAACTAGAAAGTGAGAAATTTGGGTTTTAAATCAAGTTGTGGAGGTGCCAGCCATTTTGAGGAATGTGACTAGAACCTAGGTTGGGGAGTATGACATACAACTCATACTCATTCATGTAGACTTATAAACCAAAATCCAAGATAGATGTTATAGAATTTCCTTAAATTACTAGTTATTCATGTCTGGAATAAGGTGTGTGAAGAGAAATTATAGCATAGAACACCCTATCAAACCTCATGAGACTCAATTGTTCTAGGGTTTAGGTGAAATTATAATAGGAACTAGTCAAGTCTTAGTTTCTAGGGTAGCTACTATTAGGGCAATTGGAGGCCAAGGGTAGTAGTGGAGGGTGGAAATGAGGATATATCACCTCACATGACCTACCACCTAGCCTTTTAGGAAGCTCCAAGGAAATTGCTCTAAGTGCTCCTACACTATCTACTTGAATCTCACACCTAGAAGTAGAATATGTGATATGTATGTGGGAAGATAAGGTGCTAGATAGGAATCTACTAGTTGGACCTAGGAGCAATCCTAAAATAGCCTCATAGAAGCCATTCTGTCATAGAGTGTAGGTGGTTTCAAGCATAAATCAACAAGCAATCCATGTTCTTATTCACAACCCACAAGATAAATTTATGGAAAAAAATATTGAAGTAGAAGACAATCATCATAAGACAAAATTATAGTATTTACAAGTTATTTCCCCCCTACATGGTATCAAAGTAACATTCTATCCCAAATAGGCCACCTAGAAGGGATTATCTACTCATAGAACTAAAAAACAGAAGAAGAAGAAGAAGAAGAAGAAGAAGAAGAAGAAGAAGAGAGAAGAGTAGCCATGGAATCTTGTGAAAGAAATCCTCCTATTCACCTCCAATGGCTAGAGCATGTAATCCTCTCTCCTTGGTTGCCAAATTGCATGGAATGGGTGGTGGAAGAAGCCAAAACCCAAGAAAACTAGGGCTTTGAGGTTGGGAAAGGTGGAAATGAGGTGGAGGTAGGTGGGAGTAGGTGAGAGCTCCTTGAATACTCAAGTAGGTGGCAATGAATGAAAAAGAGTGGCTAACCACTTGCTACAACCACCAACCAAGTATATATAGGTGGTAGGGAAGCACTAGGTAAGTGGGGATAATCTAGGAAATTCAGTGCATAAAAAGCTAGGTTTGTGGTGTCAGATATTGGGTAGCACCACTGTGGTGGGTAAGATGTAGCATGGTTGTGCTGAGGTGGGAAGGGCATGTTGTTGGAGGTGAATTTTTAGGTTGAAAATGGATAAATGAAGGTTGGTAGCATGACTAGGGTGGGGTCTAGGTAGAATGATCATACTAGGGGCACGGTTGTGGTGGGCGACTTAATGGGGGGTCATTTCATCTAGCACAGTTGATACGCGTCGAAGAGCACACCAATTCATTAGAATAATTATCCTAGAGTTTAATCCATTTTTACTTTTCAGTTAAGGCTAGTATAGAAGGGTCGATCCCACATGACAATGTTTTTAAGATTCATTTTCTTTTAAGACCAATTGATTTTTGAAATTATTTCTTTTTGGTATTTTTTGGAAGATTGACAAAAAATAAAGTCTGATTTGAGGGGTTTGATTGAACTGATGTAAGAAAGTAAAGTGCAAGAAGAATAAAAGATTACACTAATGCAAAGGAAGAAAAAGATTATTCTAAGATAGGAGAGAGTAAAAGAAGAAAATTGTTAATACACAAGATTATCTAAACAAAAGTAAAGTGTTGAAATTTAAAAGGTGAATTGAAAGCAAACGTTTAAGAATGATTTGAAATAAATAAGGAAGACATCAAGGCTGAGGGGTTTCACCACCTTAGCCCTTGTGAGAATAGAATATAGTGATACATGATAAACAAGATAGAAGTAGGTATGCAATTTATTCGTAAACAAAATGCGAAAGAGGAACTCCGCATGAACCCATTGATCATGGTATTCACGTATCCTTGTTCTTCATCCTAAAGAGGATTTTTCCATGATCACATACAAATAATCGTGAAGTCGGTTTAGGAGTTCTAAATCCTAGGTTCTACGATCGCATCTGCCAGGATTTACAAGCGGTTAAAATGATTAATTACTTTGTTTAAATATATGATTTCTAAACCAAAAATTATCTGTCTAAAGTAGTCGTGTAAAAGCTCAATCTGATTAACACATGGCTAAGGGGCTACTCCTATCACATCAATAGGAAAACTACTTGCTACTCATGGTGTGAATGGGAGAAACAAAGAAAGAAAGCAAAGGAGCCATAGACAGCAATTTTAGGATCTCTATAGAGTCCAAGGCGGTGACAATTAAACAACTCGTTCACTTTTTCTTCTTCTCCAAGAAGAAAATGCTACAAGAAGAATGAGAGAAAGAGAGATCCAGATGTAGAATAAAATAACCAACTTTTTTGCTTTTAAATGTAAAATTACACTAGAAAGAAAATAACATAGTTTCTCTACTAATTGCGTACAAAAATTTGGACCCTTTTCTTAATGGAGTCCCCCCTCCTTTTATAGGATAAGGAGGGGTGGAAACCCTAAGAGGGGAAAAGAAACAAATAAGTGACGGCTGCTGGAAAGTGTTGCATGTGCATCGTGTAACACTCATCTCGCTAACATAGACGGTCGTTTGGTGAGCGTTGGGCGTGCACCTAGAAGATTTGAGTCAAAACCCTAAGAAGGGTCATGGTAGCTGAAGTCTTGGGCCTGAAGTAACGACCCAGACAGTCGTCTAGACTAGTAGAATGCTCGTTCTGGGTGTGACGTGGTGAGATCTTGGAGTGGTGACTGAACCCATGTGGCGGTTGCATCTCATGTTTCTTTGTCTTGAAGTAATGCATGTAAATGAACGTTTGTCCGTCTGAGGCACTCGTCTCGCATCTTCATGCATGTAAACAAGATGTTGAAACCCTACTCACATGGTTGGATGCTTTTTCTTTGTGATGTGGGGCTAGGTCCATGAGACGACAGTCTCGTTAAGGTAAGACGACTGTTTGGCTTGCTAAGTAATTAATTGAGCCAAGGCCAAGGTGGCCATCTGGTACGGAAACAAGGGTCTTCATAGGTGTGAGCCGACCATCTAGAACCAGTGAGACGAACATCTCGCTGACTCAGAGGGTCAAAATGAACTTTGGAAAAAATCCCTATAATATTGGAGAAAATTGGATAAGTGTTTGCATAAATCAATAAATAAGTGGATAATTTATAATTTATTTCAGAAATTATTAAAAAGGAGATACTCTAATGAAAATGACTACAAAAATGTGCAAAAAGATGGATGAATATGCATTCATCAAAATACCCCAAACTTGAATCTTTGCTCATCTCGAGCAAATTAAATTACAAATAAACTCCAATTTATACTTCCAAAATTCCATCCTTACCCTAGTAACATCACTATAGTCCTCACCTCCAAAATTTGCCCTAGTGACCCAATCTCCTAGACTGACATAGCATAAAGTTCTATATTCCCTATCAAAATAAATGTCAAATCTTGCTTCTAAAATGAGAATTTGTAGAAGAATAGGCTTCCTCTTACTATTGCTTTGACACTCTCAATTTCTGAATTTTTTTATAAGTTATTTACAAAAGAACAGGAAGAAGGAGGGGTGCGAACAAAGAAGGAAGTAATGATTTTTTTTTATCCCTCCTTTATTCGACTCAAGATTTTGATTTTGAGGAGTTGTGTTTACATTTGTCACAATTTTTTCTTATACGTTGTGGTATCTTTTTGATGGTACACCCATTTGTGGGGTATGTAATTTTAATTTTTGAGAAGTGTGCCACCCCAGACTTAATTTTTTTCCGATGGTATGCTTCTCTTTTTTAGAAGAAAATTAGAGGGAAGGAAAAGATGTTCTTGTGCTTAATTTTTTTTCTTTTTACACACACACACACATTATATATATATATATATATATATATATATATATATATATATATTCTAGAGAGTGTCATTTCTCTAGTTAGAACATTCCTATAATTCACATCATACAAGTTTTAGAACAAGATAATTCATTTGTTTAAATACATAGAAAAACTATGCTTGGTTCTGATTGATTCCTTATGACTTTCCAACTATTTCGAGGAGTGATGTTATTTAGGGGTCCTAGGTGACACAAAAGTTTTAGACATGGAAATTTCTTATAGATTTTGTAAAAAGTTTCACTAAATTCAAGGGGGTACAATGATAGATGACTATTCAAAGGCCGACTAGATAATGGCCTTTACAACTAAATAAAATAGGAAATGATGTTCGATTAGATAAATGGGATGCTCCTGGAGGAAATGTTGAATGTAGCCTGGTAGGTCTATCAGGTCAAATGCTAGATTTGCATCCGCAAATCGGGCATGTCGAGGAAGCTCTACACTAAGGGTGATGCCTTTAAATGTCAAGTAAAAGACATCCCTGGTTGCTCCGTAACAGAGAACTTGCAATCATTCAGATATGCAAGGTTGAGCAGATGATGCATGTTCTCCAGTGGTGAAAAAGGAATGTGAGTGAAGCCTAAGAACTTGGCCACCGTTGTAATAACATGGCCAATACAGATCGAGGAAGAAGTGTTGCGGGCAGCTTGATAGTTGAGATGTGAAACCATAGCATTCCCCCAATTGAAAGGCTCCTCATTCATCAGACACCGTAGGGTATATAGATTGAGGTGGGTAACTGCTCCTTGGGTTCCCTCCCTGTAAATATAGTGCATGCTAGGATACGATGAAGATAGTGCACCATAGGGTTGTTGATGCTGGATGCCTTTGCGCCGCTAGGTATCTTGGGTGGGAGGCCCGTGATGTCTACCTAAAATTTCTCCATCTTGAAGGATTTAGGACAGTCATCATGGCGACGACACATGTAGTGAGATAGCCAATCAAACTCACCTTCTTTGATGATGAGGGAGGTGAACTAGCAGGCATAGATCTCCAAGCGTTCCCTGAAAATCCAGATTTTACGACTAGAATTTCCTTGGGAACATTGGTAACGGTGGAAACTAGACGTGAACTCAAGGGTGAGATCACTATACACTGAAAGAATGTGGTAGACGAAGGTCACAATGTGCTTGTGTTGTAGAATCTTGTCAACCACCATTTTGATGCCAAGTGCAGTCAAATTAGGGCCACACTCCCATCTTGGGAGAGAAACGCCAACCGAAGATAGTCATATGAATCTCTCAGAGTGATCATCGCTAACAAACTGAACATAAGTTTTAGGATGAGGAGTGATGCGAGGTAATCGAGGGGTGGTGGAATCGAGATCATGGTGTGATTGGGACCGTCCGCCTACGGCCTCATCGATTAGCGTGTCCACATTGTGGATATCCTGGAGTATCTCCTCGGACACCTCAAGAGAAGATTTGTCGATAGGCTCTCACATTTGAACACCTGGTGCAGAATGGGATTGGTGAGGTGGCTCACACAAGAATGAAGCAGGAGATTTCCCCTTATTCTTCCAAAAGCAGTTGAACATATATGCAGGCTACAGGTGGTGAGGCGGGTGTCTAAGAAAGTTAGATGCCCTGTTGGGTAGCTAAAACGGTCGAATGATACTCCCAGATGATCGTCTAACAGAAGTGGCTTGGATGATGCAAGCAGCTGTTGGATGTCCGATCACGACCGACCATCTCAAAAATATGACGCTCATCTGGTGTCAAGAATGGAAGAACACCTAAAAGCAAGGGTAGGGTGGCAGTGATAGTGGTGGTGGGAAAGAAGAGAAGTTACGAAGCACGAGATGACTCAATGGGACAGCCGGCTGGCTTTGGAGCATTGGTCATCGCAGAGAACGAAAGGGTGGGGAAGAAAAGTAGGAGCGCACGAGACACTAATGTATTCAACTCTCTCTTCACCTTTTTTGCAATTAAAATTTCATTTCTCTCAAGACAATATCACATGCAAAGATTTGTTTCCAATCCGAGTTGAATTAAGAAGTTTCCACAAAGTCAACAAACTCAGAAAGGAAATTGAGATTTTTCTTCAGGAGACACTCCTAGTGGATTATTTCATTCCACTAGGAGTGGCACATTACAAAATGTCACATTTTGATAGTCACTACTCTACATGGTACGATGCAACTATTGTTCCCTGAAGGTATCAATCCTGATTCTTATATCCTATTATTGCTAAAGAGTGTTTCTTGTTGTAAAATCTCTTTTCTTGATGTTGAATCTCTTAACCCCCTTGAACACCTATAAATATCCCCATTGACAACATCAAACATCAACCCTTTGAGTCTCTTAAAGGTAGAACTAAAATACCTTTAGTTTTCATACTTATGCATGTCCCAATCAAGAAGATCCTTCTTCTAAAAGAACAACTCACAATATAAAATCCACGCAACCCGAAACAGGATCTCTTCGACAACAACGTATTTGGAAGGATTGTTTGCGGGATATACCTTATCGCGGAGCAAGTCCGGCGATGTCCTGCTGCACGATGGTGCAACGCTGCTTGTCGACACGGATGGAACTTCTCTCCCGTTCGCTGTCGTAGGTTGATACGGCGGCGCTTCTTTGCGGCAGTGATGTCCGCCGCTCGTAGCGTGTATAGGTGGTTGTCGACGTCCTCCGAACGTAGGCGTCAATGTGTCTGCGTCTCTACTTCGTCCACACGGATGGACGGAACTCCACGTCGCACTTCCTAAGCCGGCGGGAAGGAGTATGTCTCTACGGCGGCGTGCTAGCGGCGCGTTGCTCTCCTTTCTCTCCTAAGGACGATGATAGCTAGGTTTACGTGCGTGAGCGTAAACGGAAAAGCCTCTCTCTATCTTATATAGATATCGGCCGTCAATCCTCCTTTAAACAGGATACGAAGGGAAATAGGGTTTCCTAAACCCATCGGTAAACAGAAACGTTGCGTTAATTAAAACGCTCATGGATTAATTAGAATATTCCGGAATTAATTAACCAAATAATCGCATTAATTGATTAATTAATATCTGACTCCATGCAATCGCTTGGGATGGCTCTACGGGCATACATATACCAACAGACTCCCACTTGCACTTAGATCCAGTCACTCCAATATCATTCTAATCCATTACATAAACATTTTAGTAATCAATGTGATTCGGAGCAATTCCAATCAAATCCACAATTATACTCTTATTCCAACACATCCTATGTGTGTGACCCGGTAGGCTCCAAATTACGTTGGCAGTGATATCCATAATCATATTATGATTTCACAAGCAATGATTGGTATCTAGCAAGACTTCATTGCTACCCAAGTAATTGGAGAAGTTGGAGAACAACTTGACCTACCATTCATGACTGGTGTTACAGTGATTGTATAGTTCTTTTGTCACTGATATCCGAATTGAACTCGACTCATGGAATTGTTATCCTTTTCAACGTTCAATCCATGTTCCTTGAACTAGAGCATACTGTATGAGATATATGTAAGCTCAATATCACATATTGACTCGCATCAGCATGGCCATGCATTTCTCAGTCTCGCTTATCAAGTGGCCGGAATATCAAACTCCCGTAGGAAGGACAAAATTCCATCTACATCACTCACAGTCATCCCCATGTGTCACAGTGCACCCAAGCACCATCTTTATAGCAATCTTTATTCAGGACCACGGTGGATGATGTCAAAGTACACCGAACGACATGTGATAAGTGTAGTGACTTCATGTCTAAGAACCACAATCACCACCATCATTATGAGATGTGACTCTAACTACCAATCATGGTATCCATGTGTCACTCTCAAGGTGGGTCTATCCGATACACTGTTCTCTAACAAGTATCTATGTATTTGGTTTGATATCTCCATATCATGGATAATGAAATTCTTCCATCAACCAACATACAATCTAATCTTATGTGTTATTGATGTCTATGGATATTTCCACAATAACAACCGATTAGGGACAAAACAAGAATACATACTCTTAGCATACATATGATCTCACTGTTCAGGTCATCAACCCGAAGACATATGTCATTGAGTATATTATTCTATAGACATCTATAAGTTTTATGGTCATCTCACAATATAAAACACAAACATATAGATTGGAAACTTGCCTTTATTGATATGATCAATGTAGTATTACAAATCATTTACATAGTATCCCATTACAATCATCGAATGATAGTCTCTATGGGCATACATACCAACAGATTCCCACTTGCACTTATACCCAATCACTCATGAATCTCAATCCAAGTGATCGAACATGTCTGTCATGTTTCTGCTGTGAAAGTGCTTTCGTGAGCGGGTTAGCCACATTGCTTTCTGTAGGTACTCTGCAAATCTTCACATCTCCTCATTGTACGATCTCTCGTATGAGATGGAACCGCCGTAGAATATGTTTGGAACGTTGGTGCGATCTTGGTTCTTTAGCCTGTGCAATTGCTCCATTGTTGTCGCAAAACAACTCAATTGCATCACCAGCGCTTGGAACCACTCCAAGTTCAGAAATGAACTTCTTGATCCACACAGCTTCCTTTGTAGCATTAGATGCGGCAATATATTCGGCCTCTGTTGTAGAATCCGCAACCGTCTCTTGCTTGGAACTCTTCCAGCTCACAGCTCTGTTGTTCAGGCAAAACACAAATCCAGATTGCGATTTGTAGTCATCTTTGTCAGTTTGGAAGCTAGCATCAGTGTAACCCTTTACCACAAGCTCTTCCTCACCGCCGTATACCAAGAATTGATCCTTAGTCCTTCTCAAGTACTTTAGGATGTTCTTTATGGCTGTCCAGTGACATTCACCTGGATCTGACTGATACCGGCTTGTCATGCTCAAAGCATACGACACATCAGGACGAGTACATAACATTGCGTACATGATAGATCCAATTGTTGATGCATATGGAATCTTACTAATGTTTTCCCGTTCATCACATGAACTAGGACATTGGGATTTAGAGATCGTAACCCCATGGGACATGGGCAAGTTACCTCTCTTAGAACCCTCCATGCTAAACCGCTTTAGCACCTTGTCAATGTATGTGCTCTGGCTTAGGCCTAGAAGCCTTCTAGATCTATCTCTATAGATCTTTATCCCTAGTATATAGGATGCTTCGCCTAAATCCTTCGTAGAGAAAGTCTTCCCTAGCCAACCTTTTACTGTCTGAAGAGTAGGGATGTCATTTCCCATCAATAGTATGTCATCCACATACAATATGAGAAATACGACTGTGATCCCACTAACCCTTTTGTAAACACAAGGTTCATCTTCATTTTGACTAAAGCCAAACTTTTTGACTAAATTCCCATTAAGTATGCTTACTTCATCAAAACGTAGATTCCAACTCTGAGATGCTTGCTTCAATCCATAGATTGACCTTTGTAGCTTATAAACTTTATTGGCTTCCTTTGGATTGATAAAACCCTCATGTTGTGTCATGTACACATCCTCGAGTAAATTCCCATTAAGGAATGTTGTTTTAACATCCATCTACCAAATCTCATAGTCATGATAAGCTGCAATGGCAAGCATGATCCTGATGGATTTAACCATGGCAACTGGTGAGAAGGTCTCATCATAATCAACACCTTGAATTTGACGAAATCCGTTTGCAACCAATCTACCTTTATAGGTTTGAACATTTCCATCCATGTCAGTCTTCTTCTTGAAGACCCACTTGCACCCTATGGGTCTTACCCCTTCGGGTGGATCCACCAAGGTCCAGACCTTGTTGGTGTACATGGATTGCATCTCAGATCTCATAGCTTCAAGCCATTTCTCAGATTCTGGTCCCTTAGTAGCTTCTAGATAGGAAGTTGGCTCATCTGCTATGCCCAATTCATCACTGTCTTGAGTCACGAGAAATCCAAATCTCTCAGGCTCAAGTCGTGTCCTACTAGACCTACGAGGTTCCTGCGTTACATTTGGAACTTGAAATTCCACAACAACTTGTAAGTCTTCATGTTCCTTATGTACCTCCTCAGGTTCTCTACTTTCTTGTTGGTCTTGAACTTCTTTGAGTTCTACATTCCTCCCACTAATTCCTTTGGAAATAAATTCCTTTTCAAGAAATACAGCAGTCCTAGCAACAAACACTTTGTTGTCAGTTGGTGTGTAGAAGTAGTATCCCCTAGTTTCCTTGGGGTATCCAACAAAATAGCATTTTTCTGATTTGGGTCCAAGCTTTTCAGGACATTGTTTCCTAACATAAGCTTCACATCCCCAAATCTTTAACATAGACAAATTGGGACGATTCCCATTCCATATCTCATATGGCGTCTTTTGAACCAATTTGGAAGGCACACGGTAAAGTGTAAACGCTGCAGTTTCAAGAGCATATCCCCAGAACGATATTGGAAGCTTGGCTGAACTCATCATTGATCATACCATGTCTAATAATGTACGATTCCTTCTTTCTGACACACCATTATGTTGTGGTGTACCAGGTGGAGTCCATTTTGATACAATACCACGGTCTCTCAGAAGGTCCTCAAACTCTTGGCTTAAGTATTTGCCACCTCGATCTGAACGGAGTGCTTTAATACTCTTACCAAGTTGCTTCTCTACTTCATTCATGAAAGTCTTGAACATTTCAAGAGTTTCTGACTTGTGTTTCATAAGATATACATAGCCATACCTACTGAGGTCATCAGAAGTATTGATAGCCTCCTCTAGCATTTGATCTAAAAGGTCCACATACATCAGTATGTATGAGCCCTAGCAGATCACTGGCTCTCTCACTGTGTCCAGTGAAAGGAGTTTTGGTCATCTTCCCTAATAAACATGCCTCACATGTCTCTAATGATTCAAAATCAAAAGAGTCTAGATAACCATCCTTATGGAGTCTAGATATGCGCTTCTCGTTTATGTGCCCAAGACGACAATGCCATAAGAATGTTTTGTTTGAGTTGTCAAGTTTTAACCTTTTAGTATTTACATTATATATGCTAGTCTCAAGTTCTAACAAGTAGATACCATAAGACATAGGGGCATTGCCATAAAAGATCTCATCTTTAGATATAGAAATAATTCCATTCTTAATGTGAAATTCAAATCCACTCTTGTCCATACAAGATACAGAAATAATATTTCTATTAATGGCAGGTACGTAATAGCAATTCTCTAATTCTATTACAAGGCACGTAGGCAAAGATAAACTAATAACTCCAACTACGGTGGCAGCAACTCTTGCTCCATTAGCAACCCGCAGCTCGACTTGGCCCTTTCGTAAAGGCTTACTTCTTATCAGATCCCGCATATTAGAACATATGTGAGATCCACATCCGGTATCCAATACCCATGATGAAGAAGTATTTAAGTTTATCTCAATAACGTATATACCTGAAGTGGAGATCTCTATCCCCTGCTTCTTCTTCCTCAGTTCCTCCAGGTAGAGAGGACAGTTTCTTTTCCAATGTCCAGGCTGGTGACAATGGTGACAACTGCCTTCTTTGGAGATCCCACCTTTAGCTTTGAGCGTGGATGACTTTGGCTTCTGCCCGGCTTTAGAACCTTTCTTAGCCTTGCTTTTACCTTTTGACTTTCCCTTTGCCTTGTTGATCACCATCACAGACTTGGGCTTGTCTTTCTTCATCTCTGCTTCAGCTGTCCTCAACATGCCCAACAATTCTGACAACAGCTTATCAAAATTGTTCATGTTGTAGTTCATGACAAAATGACTATTTGATTCAGGAAACGATTGTAGAATCACATCAGTGGCCAACTCTTGACCTAGGGGAAATCCCAGCTTGGATAGGCTTTCCATGTACCCAATCAAGGTGAGTATATGGGTGCCAACTGAGTCTCCCTCTTTCATCTTGCTTTTGAACAAAGCCTTTGAGACATCATATCTCTCCTGTCTTGCTTGATGTTGATACATGTTCTTGAGATGTGTTACCATCTCCATGAAATTCATGTTCTCATGTTTCTCTTGCAACTCATAGTTCATTGAGCACAACATCAGGCACTTGACATCGACGGCATCATCAAGGTGCTTCTTGTAAGCATCCTGTTCAGCCTTGGGTGCATTTACGGCGGGCTCCTCTGGCTCTGGTGTTTCAAGGACATAGAGCTTACGCTCATCTGTGAGAACAATTCTCAGTGTCCTAAACCAGTTTTAAAAGTTGGTTTCGATAAGTTTCTCCTTCTCAAGGACCGATCGCAACGAGAACGTGTGAGTGTTGGTTGCCATTTGATTGCTACAAAAGAAAAATTTGCATTTAGTCCAAAACATTTTGACTTGTAAAGATTTGATAAACGAGATTAATTAGGCCTTTAATTAATTACGCTCCCACTATTTTATTCAAATTGATAGCCCTCACTATCAACTCAGAAGATTACAACGCACAACCTTCTAGTGAGCCAAGACCCAAAATAATTGGATCAATGCCCAGCCAACGCCGGTGTCAAAGACCAAATACTAAGGTAATTGTCACACTTTTGATGTAATCAATTTTGCCCATGTCCTTGAGAATCAGATCTATGCAGTGGGCAGCACATGGTGTCCAGTAGACCGGATATCTCTTCATTATACTTTCACTGGCCTTCTTGAAGTTAGAGCCATTGTCAGTCACTATTTGCACCACATTCTCAACCGCTACCTGCTTGATGTATGTTTTCATTAGATTCTTAATGTAACTATAATTCCTGACTTTACCAGAAGCATCAACAGAGTATAGAAAAACAATCAATCCACGACAATGTAGAGTACAAATATAAAAAGAAAGAATTAATTACACTTTGAAATAAGAGATGAGGCTCGGCATGCAAGCTGAATACTTTATACAAAGGATCCATATGTAACCATTATACATCCATAGAATTCACAAACAAACATATCCACAAGATTGACATCCACATTCATTCACAACATTCACAAAAGGGGATACTAGGCCATAACTGTGCATGCACTCACCACATAAAACAGATTTTAAAGGCGACGTGTATGCTATCATAGGTATATCTACATATACGTATATACATATTAAAATTGCAGTACTTTTAATGCAGGACATTCCCCATTAAATGATTTCTTGACTCCCACACAGACTTTGCGGGGTACACAGGGGTAGAGCCCCTGAAAGGTCTACGGAATTTCACTTCCGTGCACTTAGGAAAATCTATATTTTCCATAGTCGACCCCGTCCAAAACGTCAAAAACAGTAGCCTGCGGCGTATGTGGAATTAGGTTTAGATTTGCACATTAACAGGTTTAATTTGCATTGTATGCAACTTAAAAACAGTATACAGCGATTCGATCATATTGAAACTAATCCAAATACGCCGTAGATCGACGTTGCTCTGATACCACTGTTGGGTTTTGTGGAGAAAACACGCGCGGCGGAAGCGATAAAATCCACGCAACCCGAAATAGGATCTCGTCGATAACAACGTATTTGGAAGGATTGTTTGCGGGATATACCTTATCGCGGAGCAAGTCCGGCGATGTCCCGCTGCACGACGGTGCAGCGCTGTTTGTCGACACGGACGGAACTTCTCTCCCGTTCGCTGTCGCAGGTTGATCCGGCGGCGCTTCTTTGCGGCAGTGATGTCCGCTGCTCGTAGCGCGTACAGGTGGTCGTCGATGTCCTTCGAACGCAGGTGTCAATACGTCTGCGTCTCTACTTCATCCACGCGGATGGACGGAACTCCACGTCGTGCTTCCTAAGCCAGCGGGAAGGAGTATGTCTCTACGGCGGCGTGCTAGCAGCGCGTTGCTCTCCTTTCTCTCCTAAGGACGAGGACGGCTAGGTTTACGTGCGTGAGCGTAAACGGAAAAGCCTCTCTCTATCTTATATAGATAACGGCCGTCAATCCTCCTTTAAACAGGATACGAAGGGAAATAGGGTTTCCTAAACCCATCGGTAAACAGAAATGTTGCGTTAATTAAAACACCCGTGGATTAATTAGAATATTCCGGAATTAATTAACCAAATAATCACATTAATTGATTAATTAATATTCGACTCCATGCAATCGCTTGGGATGGCTCTACGGGCATACATATACCAACAGCTGAAACGGTCGAATGATACTCCCAGATGATCGTCTGAAAGAAGTGGCTTGGATGATGCAAGCAGTTGTTCGATGTCCGATCATGACCGACCATCTCAAAAATATGACGCTCATCTAGTGTCAAGAATGGAAGAACACCTAAAAGCAAGGGTAGGGTAGCAGTGATAGTGGTGGTGGGAAAGAAGAGAAGTTACAAAGCACGAGATGACTGGGCAGTAAGTGGGACGGCCGGCTGGCTTTGGAGCATTGGTCATCGCAGAGAACGAAAGGGTGGGGAAGAAAAGTAGGAGCGCACGAGACACTAATGTATTCAACTCTCTCTTCACCTTTTTTTGCAATTAAAATTTCATTTCTCTCAAGACAATATCACATGCAAAGATTTTTTTCCAATCCGAGTTGAATTAAGAAGTTTCCACAAAGTCAACAAACTCAGAAAGGAAATTGAGATTTTTCTTCAGGAGACCCTCCTAGTGGATTATTTCATTCCACTAGGAGTGTTACATTACAAAATGTCACATTTTGATAGTCACTACTCTACATGGTACGATGCAACTATTGTTCCCTGAAGGTATCAATCTTGATTCTTATATCCTATTATTGATAAAGAGTGTTTCTAGTTGTAAAATCTCTTTTCTTGATGTTGAATCTCTTAACCCCCTTGAACACCTATAAATATCCCCATTGACAACATCAAACATCAACCCTTTTGAGTCTCTTAAAGGTAGAACTAAAATACCTTTAGTTTTCATACTTATGCATGTCCCAATCAAGAAGATCCTTCTTCTAAAAGAACAACTCTAATATGCCCAAAGATTGTTGAAATGATAGGAATCCAAAAACATCCTCTAAATCTAGTTCAAATTTTCCTTTGCTCATATATCTACTAAATATAGGTATCAATTTCATTTACTTTTTAAGTAGTTTTTGTTCAAGTGTATATCATTCTAATCAATCAATTTGCACTTGTTCATGAACTAAGTGTTGTAACTTTAGGTCAACTATAAATCAATCATTATGCTCGCATTCATATTTATCTAGTTTCATGCATTATATGACTCTTTAATTTACCTACTATAGTCCTACAAACTACTATTTTAAGACATCTTGATGTAACTATGTATCTTTCTATTTCTTCATAACACATCAACTGCTCAAGTTTCTATTTCTTCATGAACTAAGTGTTGTAACTTTAGGTCAACTATAAATCAATCATTATGCTCGCATTCATATTTATCTAGTTTCATGCATTATATGACTCTTTAATTTACCTACTATAGTCCTACAAACTACTATTTGAAGACATCTTGATGTAACTATGTATCTTTCTATTTCGTCATAACACATCAACTTCTCAAGTTTGGAAAATTATATCTTTATTTAATGATTATATATCATATTTATCTAGTTCAATCACCTCATTGATATTAATTATTAACCAAAAGTTTGTCATGCTTATAAGGTTACACCACTTGTCATGATTACTTGATCAATCCCTTCATATGATGTGAAATTGATTGCTTGAGATTGAAATGTGATTATTGATAAATACACCTCTTTGATGCATCTTAATCACATAATGTAATTTGGCAATGTTAAGATTTATCAACTATCCAAATCTAGATCACTCTTTCTCTATCAATGTTTATTTCTATCATGTTTCTCTATTTCCCACGTCTCATATGTTTATCTGAGGATGAATCTCTACCATGAGATTCCATTAGGCGATCAAGTTCCTTAATCCATTAGATTCCTTAGAGTTGGCCAAGTCCCCAAGTAATCACACACTTCTAATGATGTTTTTATCTCTTTTTTCTATGACTAAAACCCTAGATCTAACAATGTTGTTTTCTTATAATCTTAAGATTACATGTGTAAATAATATTTAGAGAGACATAGGGGTGACTACACTTACCTGGTCATAAAAGGATTTCTTTGTATGTTTTATGGCCAATTTTACCTCATAGTATCCTCCCATAGGTGGTCATTTTTGATCTATTTGTGGTTCCTCATTGATCTCATCTATACTTTTCCTTATTTTCCTCACAAAATTAGGTCATGATGATAGTTATACTTATATCTTGCCTTGATTGCAAGGATTATTTGATTTTTTAGAAATTATTTTACTATAAATAATCATACTGTGTGATAATGCATTGATAGATTATATGAAGTGAAACTCCATATCAAATTTTGGTTAACACCTTTTCTGAAATTGTGGGCAAAAAGAGGTACCTTAGTTGTTACGACCCCACCTCCCGATAACCCCCAATTAAGGGAGACCGAGAGGTCGAAGCCGTACCCATGACTTCCGGATCAAAGGTTCGACAATTAACCAAGAATAATTATCAAATTTTAACATACTAAACTGAAAAGCTGTAAGAAAATAAACTTTGCATACCTTTTGAAATTTTGGATTTCTAACTTCTATCCACTTAATGATTCTACGCTAACTAATCCTCCTTGAAATTTTCTTCATGTATTTCACAATGTGACGATTTACTGTTTGTCCTTTTGGCTTGTACCTAAAACGCTGACAAACAAAACGTCGGTCAGCCGAAGCTGGTATGCGGGGGAAACAATAAACATGCAAATATTGTATTGCATTCAATTATCATTTAACAATCAATTTTTCACTTTAAGTATAACTACGTGATCCATGTGTCCCATTTCCCTTTTACCCCTCATAACCTCACCTATCAAGTGAGTCAATTTCTAGGGTAGAGTCACATGGCACTACCCGTAGGTAGCCCACTCCTTAACTCATGGTATGCTAAGAGTCTCATGGCACTACACATGGGTAGCCCAGTTTCTAACTCCTGATACCCTAGACCTTTCTCTAGGTTATCCTTAGCCCTTGCATAGCCATAAGGGTGGATCTGGATCTATCTAGTTATACATGTATTCCTATAGTGATAGTCATAGTCACTTTATAGTTGCTTGAATTGAAACATCCAACAGTTATTTCAATCATTGAGGGAAACGTCGATAAAACCCCCGGAAAACTATTCGGTATAGTCATAAGCGTAACCACATACCTGATTTGATGAGTCATGCAGATTATTCATCATTTACTTCATGTATATGCAATCAAGACAATCAACAGATCCAAGCAAGTAATTAAATCATCATATAATTCCTGAAAAGAATATGTACTCTGTTTATTACACATTTCATCAAGAACATACTTTATTGACTTGGATTCTCTTTCTAGGGTTTCTAATCCGCATTAAGTTTCCATTAATACTCATTAGGGTTTCTTAGATCAATTTCTCGAACTTTATCTCCTTTAGATTAACAAACCCTAAAATACTCTTTTCCTTTTATATAAACCCTAATTGCTCAAACTATTCATTTAATAGTCTTTTATACTTAGATTGACTTAGGATCATCATATCCCTACTTTTTTATGGATTTGAACAATTAAAACATTTAAAAGTCATATTCCCCTAAATTAGGGTTTTCAAGCTCATTAATGCATAATCATGCACAAAACCCTAACTTAAGCCATTTATATAAAAAGATCATCTTTTTAGATCCTATTTCCTCGTTTATCAACAATAGGTTAATATTGGCTTAAATTATCCATTAAACAACATTAAAACCATCTATCATCAAATCTAAGGGTTTTTCATTATTTAAATCATTAAAGATGATAGCTTTATGTACTTTTAATCATATTTATGTACATAATCATCAAATTAAACTAATTACGTACAAAGATCATCCTTTTCGATCTTAATGTACATTTTTACATTAAACATGTTAAAATCAACTCTTTTGATCCATTAAACCCCATTAAACATTTTATTCATTTCAAAATAGGGTTTCTTAATTATCAATACACTAAAGTTAATAACCTCTATTACTTTTCGAATTGAAAACATAATTAGGCTCCAATAATATTTTTAATGGATTCCTCTCGTTCTGAGGATCAATTTTCATATATAAACTTTTGTCATCCGAGCTACGAATATTTAACTACAATTTTTGCAAGGAAAAGTACCTCTTGGCCAATCCGGGATTGCCACGTCGCCAAGTCCCCATGCACGCGGCTAGCTTGAAAACATAACGAAATTACTCCGGTGCCCTCGCGTAAGTTGACGTTCCTTCACACCCCAGAGGGGTAATATCGTCCAACGACCCAGGGGTCGTCTTCCACCTCTAGCCAACCCTAGCGGCCGCTAGCTGCAGCCTTGCAGGGGCTCGATCTCCCTCCTCAGGTCGCGAACTCCACCGAAACTCCTGCTCTACCTCCGTTGTGCCTTCACGCACGAGGGGCGCCACTCAAACTATGCCCAGAACGACCGTTTTGGGCCCGCGCAGACCTGCGACCCCTGGCCGGAGTTGCAGCGTACGGCCACTGCTGCACCCAAGATAGCGCACGGCTACGAGCACGAAGACCCTCCCTGGTATCACGGACCGTCGAGCTAACGTCGCAACTTCTTTTAGCCGCCTCATGAAAACATATTCTCATCATCTCTCTTAGTTAGGGTTTTTGGGCGGGTGCACGGTTGGAGTTGACAGGAATACAAGGCAACTCGAGGCTAAAGGGCTTGTTCCTTTTATAGGGGTAGATAGGAACCCTCTGAATGCTTACCCACGAAGCAAACCCATCTTTTTCCAATAGGAAAATGGTTTCTTCCCTAAGAAGCATGTTTCTCTCTCTCCTAATTATCTCTTAGATATTCCTTATCTCTTGGATAATCATAAAAACGAAAATCACTTCTTTTATTATCATTATTCTTGCCCTATTAATCCATTAACCATGAAAATATACATATATGTATATACCTCTTTAGGAAAATACTCCCTTTTATCAAAATTATATAATCCATTAATAAAGCAACACATTATCCTCTTATTTTTCCTTTTTAGTATTTTCTCTTTCTTTCTTTTTATTGGGACTCCTTGAATCCCAAGGCACTCTTTATTTCGAAATTTATTTTATTGGAATACTCATTATCCTTCTTAATGCACATATATGCATTATTTTGCATTATCATGTTTATTTCTAAATAAGATATTTCTTTTTTTAGGATTTCTCTTTATTCCTCTTTTATTTTCCTCATTAGAATTCCTTTTATCATTAGAAATCTCATGGATACGAAATTTCCCAAAGAAATCTCATTTATGCCTCTTTCCACTCAATTTCCACATTTTCTCATTATTTTCCAATTTCTTTCTTCATAAAGAAATACTTGATTAATCTTTTCTTTTCCTATTGCTTTCTTTTTGCAACCTTGGACTCCTTGGTACCCAAGGAACCCAAGAGGCACGAAATCCTCTTTGGATTTGCCTTCTAGAGGTTTCCACATATTTCTTTTCTTAAGATTCAATTATCCATTTACTAATTGAATTTCCTTTGTTATTTTTCCTTTTATTGAGCCCAATAGCCAATAAAGCCCACAAATCATACAACAAGGCTATTTTAACGAAATCCAATTATTCTCAACCAAATATATGATTATTTGTTCAAACATCTTTAATATGATAAATTATATTTCTCACCACTTGAACCCAAAATTTGGGGTTATAACATTAGTGCATGCATTAGTCGATTGGTGTAGAAAGGGATGTTGGAGGTCACTGCCATTGACTCGAGCAACTAATTCAACTACTTCAACAACATGGAAGGGATGAAGAATCTTCTTTAGGCTTGAGATTGGGGTGATGAAACCCAATCAGATATGGTTGGTCATTCGATATGTCTCTGGGGAGGTCCATGTAGGCACTTTGAGAGAGAATGCTAGACTAAAGTGAATGTTTCAAGGTCTTGGTCAACTAATGCTTGTTTTTAGGGTTCGTGATGCACATTTTCAGAGGACAAAGTACAAGATTTGTGTCATTTTCACCCACTTCTGTTGACGAGAACGTAGAAGTGGAATACTCTTGGGATGGTATGAAATTTTCTCCCAACATGCCATATTTATGCAAGCCCTTTGACCCAAGGATCAGTTATACATATGGGATGTTGTTGAAGCAAGAGTAGGGTGATACTGACAGTTCATATCTTGAATGTCAATGATTTTTATTTCTTTCGGTGGATAAAATCTTAAATTATTATGTAAATCTAGTTTAGTTTGAAATCCATTTATGCCTTTCTCCTGATATTTGATGTTGTTTTCTATTCTTTTTTACCCTCTTATATGAAGTGATATGTGTTCTATAGTAGAAAACTTATTCTATATTGAAGGTCTCTCATCTCCCCTCCCCCTTCTTTGGCCTAGTAGAGATAGAGATAGAAATGTGGATGTTTTTTGGCTATTTGGAGGAATATTTGAGCTAGGGTCTTATACATGCACTTGTTGGAGTTCGTGAGTTCTACTGAAAGCAAGTGATGTATCATCTGTTTGGTATTCTTTATGATGTGGTTCCTATATACAACCACTAAATGTCACTCATCAAATATTAAATGACTTAAATATGGCACTGTTATGGGGTTTTTGGCTATAACATAGGGAATTGCAAGATTATCATCCTCTTTGTTGTTACTTAATTATGTAAAAAAGAAAATGGTTAACGTAGTTACTTCCATGTTGCTGAAAGTTATATCATTCACATGAATGTTTTTCAAAAATGTCATATGTAAGATATTATACTAGTTTTCCAATTCCAACCCTAAAAATTCATTTTTCCAAAGAAATTATGTTCCTTAGGATCTAATTGGTTCATTGTATGTGGTGTAAAAAAAAATCAAAACTCAATTTCCAAAAAACATTGTATTGATTGGTTCCTTATAACTTCTGAAAGTAAGCTCCCTTAAATAATCAGCAATTCCAAGATAAAAATAGAATTAATTTGTAGAGTTCTTTCTTCCTATAGCGTCAGTAGAGGTGTTTACCAAGCAACTACTGTGGTATCTTCTATGGTGGAAACCCTGGAGTCTACATCCACCCTAGTTTATGAAGTGTATACTTATATTAGTGCTTAATCAAAGCAACATACATCGAAATACTCATGTATCCTATTAAATAAGAAGAAAATTTTGATACATGGGTCTTTAAAGGGGAACCTCTGTTGAATATGCTATAATATCACTTTGTTATTATTATATATATTACTTCTAATTAAACAAATAATTTTAAATGTTAATATTAACTTTGACACAATATATTTCTATTTTCTTAGGTCAAATGCTATATGAGCACTTTATTCTAATTATATATGTTAAAAATGGTTAAGATATTAAAATTTGTTTTTTGCATCATTTCTGAAGAAAAGAGTGTCAATATTTTGTGTTTAACATTTGAGAAGCAAGTCACAAGGTCAGATCCTTTAGTGACTTACATATATTATTGTCCATTATAAACTTCAATATTGCTATGTAGCTACATATCTTGTTTCATGTATGGTTATATGACTACGCACTATGAATCTACCCTAACTAAGTTATACATATGTGTAGCCTAGCTTCACAAGTTTAAAGAAAATAGATAATATACTATTGTTGAACAATATTTACTAGATAATGATTATTCATATACACATGTGATGGTTCATTGAGATATATTTTTATTCTTTTATCATTATAATTGAGGCTTGAAAAAACTACAGCCTTATGTGAACATTTTTTTTGCTCCGGTTGTTATGAATTCCTTTATGTGCTTCATGATTATGATGTTCTTTAATAATGTTAAATAATGTAATTAAAGGTATTGTGTATGAAGCTTTAGATATTGGTATGATGTAGACAAAGTTATGAGAAATCAATCTCATAGAAGTCATTCTCTTGAAAACACTTCAATATCACATCAATCACTAAAATTTGATTTCTCAGATCTAGTCCTCAAAAACTCCAATTACACAAAATCAATCAGAGCCTTAATGGTTTTTTTTGGTGAACAAATCTCTTCTATTACTTTTTTGTTTCTTTCTTTTATACACAAGTGTCTATGTACAAACTTAGAGATACATTTACACCAAGAGTACTTTCATAGGGTATTGAAGGAAGAAAAGAATGTACAAACCCAGAGAACAAAGGATAAACTCAAAAATTTAAACGAAGACACTTCCATAAAGTCACTTCTAAGAAATCTCAAACCCTTTTAATATAAAGCAAGAATAGGGAAGTCCAACAACACTTGAAATCTCTGTAAAAAAAGGCATACACTTCACTCAAGAAAGAAAAACCTTTGACATGAAGATTTCAACTGAGGGCTAGTCACATAAAAGATTAGAGTCTCTTTGAATAATAGTTAATAACTTCTTTTCATTCCTCTCCACATATCTGTGAACTCTATCATTTCATACTCACCAGAGCTAATGCACAATATAGATGCTAATAATCAGATGTTTCTTACTTTGATGCTTACAGAGATCTTTAATAGACTTAGGTTTTTTATCATCAAAGTAGCACTTAGCAACATCCCATATTCTCATAGAGTGGTTGCAGCTGAACATGACATGATCCACTTCTTCCTCATTGTTCTTGTATAAAAATAGAAAGAAGCCAAGCTAACCCCAATACATTTAACATAACCTAAAGTTAAAAGCCTATGTTGACCAACATTCGACCTAGGAATTTGAAAGATTTTCAGACAATTGAAAGCACACTTGGATCTGGTACTTTCATATATGTGCCTTATCTTCAAGTTGAACCTTCCTTTAATCATAATATAATCATAGGTACCTTTAGGCTTAGGTAAACATTTAAGAAGACTACTAAACCACTATGAAATCTGGTGTTTTCAAAATGCCAATTTCTATCCTTGATCAAACTACTCATCTTTGAGTTAACATCCAAGTCCAGTTGGATGATACTATGTCTTCCCAAAATATTGACAAGAAAGTTAGAACTAGGGAGCCAAGGATCATCCAAAATGGAGATATTAGATCCATCTCCAACCTCATAACCAACATGCTTTGTCAAACAGTCCCTTTGTGTGCTTACTCAAATAGTCCCTTTGGATAAGTATTCTGTTAAATAGCCAAGATCAAGAGTCATTGTCATGTAGAGACCAAAAGGATTGTCTATACAAATATCTTGCATGAATCCACTTAATTCAAATATTATCTTTCTTCTTTGTGATATTCTGGTCATTCAAGGGGGCAAAAGATTTGATAACTTCTCTGATGTTCTTAATGCCCAAACCACCTTCATATTTGGGTTTAACAACTTTACTCAATTTTATAAGATGGACTATATTTTTATTCTCATTTCTCCCCCATATAAATTATGTACACAACTTTCAATGTCATCACAACTGGAGCAAGGAATAGGGAAGGCAGAAGACCAATATTGATGAATGTTCATTAAGGTAGATTGTACAAGTTCAACCTTTCCTACCATTAATTGACAGATGTCTGCCTTTCCACTCTCCTAATCTTCTTTTAAATTTATCAATCAAAGGACTAGAATGTGCCTTCGTAAGCTTTCAAATGAACATAGGGATATCAAGGTAACTTTTGGGTAAACAACCTTTGTTGATGCCAAGGACATTGTTGATTCTTTCCTTATCAACTCCCTGACTAAAAATTGCAATAGTTTTCTCTTAATTGATCTTTAGACCAGTAGAAATGTAACATATCTAGGATAATTCTAATAGAAGTGGCACGTTGTTCATCTACATCAGAAAAAATCATGAGAGCATCTCAGAAAATCAAGTGAGACAGAGAAAAATTGGATGAAGAATTTAGAGGTTTAAGTATGCCTTTTTCAACTTCTTTATCAAGCATTAGAGAGATATCTGCATGACTAGAACAAAAATATAAGGTGCCAAGGGGTCACCTTATCACTAACCATTGCTTGGCTTAAAAGCATAAGTAGCTTCACCATTAATCAAGATCTCATAAGAGATAGTATTGAAGATTTCTTTTAAACTTATAATCCAATAGATTGGAAATAAGAGAGAGAATACAAAAAATAGCATTCCAAGAAATAGAATCATAAGAATTTGAAATGTAAATATTGATACCCATAGAGTCACCACTTTTCCTATTGAAATCATGGATCAATTCATTAGAAAGAAGGATAGCGTCTTTTGCTCCCGCCCTTCACAAATGTGCATTGATTGCTGCTTATGATAGAGGGAAGAACATTTTGGAGTCTATTCGTCAAAATCTTAGAAATGATCTTGTAAAAGGTGTTGCATAAAGAAATAGGTATCAAATTTTTTAAATCATTGGAATCATTACCTTTGGGGATGAGCATGATAAATGTATGACTGGCCTCCTTTGAGAGTCATCTAGAGTTGAAGAAAATAAAGATAGCTCCAACCACATTAGAGAAGATGACACTCCAATATATTTTAGAAAAAAATCAATTGAGTTGATCAGGACCATGGCATTTGTCAAAATTCAAATGACTTCAAAAATTTCTTTCAGAGAGAAACATCTATCCAAACTTAACTTATTGATATCATTTAACTTGGGAAAACTGAGATTATTTGGAATTTCCATATTAATATTGTGTTTGCTGTTGAAAATATTCTAATAATAGTCCATAATATGACTCTTAATATCACCATGTGTGTTGCAAATGGTATCATTTATAGTGATAGCCTTAATGTGATTTATGTTTCTTCTAACTTTGACCAATGGATAATTTTTTTTGAATTAGAATCACATTCTCATAGCCAATTGAATCTGGATTTTTGTTAGAGCAAATAATATTCATGTAAATTTGCCAATAAGGCTTCGTTCCCCTTATCAATAACTTCAAATAGATAGATAATATTAGTACGTTCAAAATTGAGTTTTGCTTCAGCTTCAACATCTAGGAACTTTTTCCTTCTAGCTACTTCAGAGAGATCTCCAACATAATTTTTTTTCTAGATGGAAAAAGAATTTGTCAACTTCTTGAATTTAGAGTAGACTTTCTTAATAGGGAATCCATCAGTGTCAATAAACTAGCTATCTTTAACAATATCTAGAAAGTTGTCTTTTTTCATTCAAGTATTGATGAACCTAAAAGGCGTTCGCACCTGACTCTTCCACCTATGTCAAAAGTGAATAACTTATGATAATGATAATGTTAGAATGGAGCATAACTTTAAATTTTGAGAACTCCTTCATAAATTCATCATTATAAAGATCAAGTGAATGTAAGAAGTGACAAAATTCTACCCACGTTGATGATTATCCTAGGGGAACAATGTGATGATTAGATTAAGCCCAAATATCCCACAATTAAGAATGAAATTATTAAACTCCTCCATAGACTTTCTTATAGGAGGTTCCTTGTCTATTCTTTTGTCATGTTTCCTAACAACATTGAAGTCACCCAAAAAAACCCAGGGCATAGTCATATTAGAGTGAATTGATTTTATCTCATCCCAGAGACGAGTTCTATCACCATCTGGAGTGTGTCCATAGTAGTAGTTAGAAAAAAACATTTATTATCACACATCACTTTAATGTGTGCAGATTGATCAGTTTATTGAATATTTCTCACATTACAATCATTTTTGTTCCAAAGAACAACCATTCTTCCCATAACACGAGAATTGTGATTAGATACCACTGATATTCAGGAAAGACCTTGTTGATGAGCTTACTCATACTCTTCTCTCTAATTTTTAGTTTCATTCATAAGAACAAGCTCAGGTTTAAGCTCATTTATTTTTCCTCAGACTATAGAAGCCTTTAAATTAAAACCTCTTGTATTCCAAGCTAGGATGTTGATATTTGCACTATACCTTAACACTTCCTTTCCCCAACACTTCACTAGTTTGGGAACTAGAAAAACCATCAACAACATGTTCTTCATGCGACACTTTCATAATACCAAACTTATTAAAAAGTGAGGTTTGGATTGTTTGTTATGTTTCCTTGTTAGAATTGAAAACTTCTCTGCCCTTCCCCTTTATTTTTTCTTGTGTTATCTTTTTTAATCTCAAATCCACTCTCATCCTTTTTAGGCTCAATAGAATTGGGTGGAGTGGACAAATCCACAAACACCCCTTGGGTAGGATTAACTTCCTCCTCTAAAGCTTCATAACTAATAGAGTTATTATCATCAAAAGATTCTTTAGGGACATCGAATTCCTCATTTTAATTAATGACTATTGCTAGCATGTCTTCATTTATTTGTACTAGCTTGTCTAAATTTTCATACTTTTCATCAGTAACCTTTGGTTCTTCCACAGTAGCAATCTTCTTCACCCAAACATAATTCATAATCATCATAGTTTGATTATCCCTACAATCATTGTGTCTTACAAATTGAGCAATCCTTTGGACCCCATTCATTTTCAAAGTAGATCAAGTAACAAACACCTTTGTCGTTGGAGACCTCTAGATCCTTCATAAATTTTGATGAGGCAAGCATTATAATTTGGAGGCAAACAAATTCAAGATTCCTCAACTCAAATGTTGTCTTGTTAGCCCATAGAGGATTTCCCAAAAAGGACCCGCTCCTAGAAAACATCTTCATGTCCCATAGTTCAAGAGGCAAATTGTGAATCTGAACCCATACATGCATACCAGTCAATCTAAACGTTTCAAAACATCACACGGCTTCCATTTCATCAGGACAAGAGGTTTTCCTCTCACAAAATATACTTTATTATCTAATACATTCTCCATATTTGTTTGCTCTGGGAATTTGATGAGGAAGAAACCTTGTACGTGATTCATAACTTCAACAGAGCCTTTTAAGATCCAAATCTATGACAAATACCTCTCTAGTGTTGGCAAATGAGTTTTGAATCTGATGATATAACCTACTAAAAAATGCTTCCATTCATATGGATTCTTCTCTACTTCCTCTCCCTAGTATCATATTATTTGGTTCTCTTCAGATCAATCTGAGATTTCGTTGCTTCCTTCACAAATGGAACTTTTGCAACATGCTCAGGTTTAAATTTAGATCTAGGTCCCAATGATGGAGAGAGATGCTCTTCTTCCTTGTGAGGTTGCTAAAATCCATCTCCCATGTTGGTTCCTTCTTTATAGAGTCATTGATCGCTACCATCATGAGAAAACATTAGATTACTATCAAAAAGAGGCTCAAATCTCACTTGTGATTAATAGGATCTCTTATTATAACATAAAGGCACTGGCATGTGTGATATGGGTTAAAACAACTACTACCTATGTGATATGCTAGGCTACGTGGCATGAGTACCTAGCATGAGGGTGATGTTGTTATGTAGGTTGCAAGATAACTGACCCCTATTTTTTATACTCACATTGACATGGGGTTGGTGGTATCTTATGGAGAGTGAAGAATCCTAATATCCTATATGGTGGGCTAGGGAAGTTATAGTGACTAGTCGATAGTTTGGGCAGTTCATATCAACTTCCAAGGGCTTAATAAAACCAAATGTAATCAAAGAGTGTAGCTTTACAATATATTTATTTTGTATATTTGATATCATTTTTCCTTTATTTCTCTAAAGTGTTGTATGTTTATTACTTACCAGTACTTTTTTTGTTGTTTGACACTATATCTATGACTCATATTTTAGCTTATATGACTTGTATATAATGGTCCTACTAGATACTTTAATAGCTAGAAACGTCGTTTGGTCCCCTTTTGAACCCTTAATATGCCAAATCTTAATGTGTGGATAAGATATTGCATTTCTAACATCACTAAAAATCAGGATCACATTGCATGAAGAAGTTAAATTAGGAACAATAGAGAGCATAAATGTCCTTAAATATACCATCTAAAAAGGGTGTGCCAATTTATTTAGACATCATAAACATACATTGAGGGGTCGTACCTAAAGAAATATACTATTTGTATCTCAATAAAAACTCATATTTGAATTGAATTCACCCAATTGGTTGCTCAATATAGAGTCCTCTATAAGTCCATACTTCCTTCGATCTAACAAATGCCAAAAAGTATTAGCTGGTTCAGTTGAATTTGAGAAGCACACTGATATCCCCAAGGAGTTTCCAAGGGTGATGATACTCATGGCATGTAGAAGCCACCTGGGGGAGAATGTCCCAAAGAAACTCCTTCAGAATCAGAGGTTCTAATGACAACACAAGAAAGTCCAATGCAAAGATGTCTAGAACAACCAATCAATGTTTGATGTATGCTATCACTAAATTTCAACTATCAGACAATCATACCAGCCAAGACGATTCAGTTATGAAGGGACATATATGAACCCACCACACCATTCATGCATTTGAATATTATTATCACATGAATTCCTAAGTCCAAAATTACTTGTCAACTTTAAAATTATAAGATTTATCCATAACCTCAAGTATCTATATATTAAACCTAATAATCATTATGATAATGATCATCATCATCACTCTCATCATCTCATCATGTAAATTCCAATATCAGCCATGTTGGATCTAGTTATGCATATCCTTCTATATCTCCATCTCAATTATGGTTCATATCCTTACCAAGATGTAATGATTTTAAATATCTCCTTGTAACCTCTCCTCAAGTTGATTTAAATCCACCTCTTCTCCTTATGATTTTGATTGGCTCAACAACACTGCTTTGAATATGCATATTTTTATTTATGTACGATATGTCTGTAACATCTCAAAGAAACCCTCATATAAGTTGTCCTCGATACTCTTGAATCCCACTTTACTCCTTATATAGTTATTTCTCAAGTGAGTTATTCTCATCTTTCTACATATCTATATTAACGTGGTAGATACCTAAGTAGAGAACTAGATGGATATTAGCCGCATCTTCTGTAACCAAAATATTTTGATGGTATATCTATCACCGATCTACCTACACAAACAATGATTGCATTTTTACCCTTTTCAATGTTTCCTAGCAAACATCTAGAGAACTAAAATTAAATAAGATCTTAGATATAACTGCTACGAAATATATTCTTGGATAGAAATAAGGCTCAAATTTAGGATGAAATTGGATTTCTAAGAAATTTCCAAGATATAACTATGGAAACGTTGCCATTGTTGTCTGTTGTGAGGGCTTGGTTTTGTTAGCTATATCCACTCTGTTGTCGTTTGTGGCCGTCTATACACTTTGTCCACTCATTTAAGGGTGTTGTTATAGTCCTTGGTCACACGCCTCTACCAAACAATGTTTGACAATTTACCAACTAAACTCTATGAGTTTTATTAGTGAAAATCAGGGAAATTTTGAAAACCACTAGTACCTGCATGGTTTATGGCTTTAGGCCGAAACTATACTATACCGAACCAACTCATGCCGTAGGTAAAGCTGTTGCTTGGTGGACAAGAAAAAAAACGTTAGACTGTATGTATTTGTAGAAAATTTAAGCCACAACATAGCTGCTATAGCTAACCATTGGCGTACGTTCAGACAAAAGAAAGCTAACCATTGACGAGCGAACTCGATCAACAACCATATCCAACATTCTTTCCTGCCAATATATCCGTGTTGGCTGTTGTCGTCTCCAATAGTCAACAACGTGCTACTCAGATTTTATAGAATCTAAAACCGAGGGTGTGTTCAGCACAAGCGATAAACTGTTCCGACATTCTATTATTGATACTTGGAAACACACGCTTCTAACCAACTAGTTTCAGTAGTCGATCCACCAAATTTGAAACGTGAAACTTTCGGACACGCGGGACATCACAGGTATAAATAAGATACCTGAATCTATGGCCACATCACAAACTCATATCTCCCTAACTCATATCTCCCTCCATTGGAAACAGACTCCTCTGTAGCCTTCTGCATTTTCTAGCTCGACGCACTCATATAGGATCCAACCATTCTGCAGTTGCGCTAAAGGATCCATGGGAACCAATCAGCTGGTTATGGTGCTGTTGCTGGTGGCGATTTCCATCGGCGGCGGCGTAGTAGGTCAAAACGCCGGGAGCACTTTGCAGATGTACGTGGATGAAGTGCCTCAGATCCCTAAGATTCTTGGCTACACACCAAGCGCCAGCGGATCCAAACCTGGGGTGCTCACGATCGGAATGTACAAGAGCACTTGGAAATTCCATCGTGATTTACCTGCAACTCCAGTGTTCGTGTATGGCACAAGCGCCGAGAATGCTACGTTCCCAGGCCCGGTCATAGAAGCTCTGCAGGGCGTCTCCACCTCTGTGACGTGGGAGAACCACCTTCCCCAGAGCCACATCCTCCCATGGGATCCGACTGTGCCGACGGCCATCCCCAAGAGCGGCGGCGTCCCAGCTGTTGTCCACCTTCACGGCGGCATCCACGCTCCTGCTGAGGACGGCCACCCCTTGGCATGGTTCACGGCCGGGTTCGCAGAGAAAGGCTCCACATGGAAAAACCCCACATACAACTACCCAAACGTCCAGTACCCTGGAAACTTGTGGTATCACGATCATGCCCTAGGGCTTACCCGGGCTAGTCTACTGGCCGGATTGCTCGCCCCATACGTCATCCGCAACCCTACTTTAGAGGGACCTTTTATGCTTCCATCGGGGCCAGAGTTTGACCGCCACCTCGTCATTGCAGATAGGAGTTTCAATGCCGATGGATCCATCTATATGAACTTTATGGGAAACGTTCCTTCTGTCCATCCACAATGGCAGCCCGAGTATTTCGGCGATGCCATAACAGTTAATGGAAAGGCATGGCCTTTCCTCAAGGTTCAAAGGCGCAAGTATCGCTTCCGGATCATCAATGCCAGCAACGCCAGGTACCTTCGTCTAGCGCTTTCAGATGGTTCACAATTCACAGTCGTGGGTTCCGACGGCAACTATCTCAGGGCACCCATCAATACCCCCACCATCCTCATGTCCCCAGCCGAGATATTCGACATCATCTTGGACTTCACCAGAACAACAGTAGCTGAGATTGAGATGACCAATGACGCACCCTATCCATACCCTGTAGGGACGCCGGCTACTCTTTCGTTAACCAAGGTCATGAAATTCATTATCATACCAGGTCCACCGCCTTCTCCAGACGACTCTATGATCCCATCCAAGCTCATGACTAATCTTCCTGTTGCGACCACTCAGGATGCCACCGTCAGTAGGTTCATCGTCTTGTATGAGAACACCTCAACCACCGGGGAGCCTCTGGGACTACACATCAATGGAAAGCGGCTTCTTGACCCCGCGACCGAGATGCCTAAATCCGGAAGCACTGAAAGGTGGGAGGTAATTAACCTCACTGGAGATAACCATCCGCTCCATACACATCTTGCTTCCATTCAAGCCGTTCGCGGACGACAACTACTCAACCTCACTGCATTCGCAGACTGCATGCACCGCCTCAACGACGCTGTCCAATGTAACATTCAAAATTATATCAACGGCGCACTTGAGGTCAAAATACCATATCATGAGAGAACATGGAAGAACGTGGTGAAAATCGAGCCTGGAACCATGATCACAGTCATAGTCAAGCTCAACTTAGTTGTGGGTAATGCTCCTTACCCCTTTGATGCTACTGTCGAGCCAGGCTATTTCTATCACTGTCATGTAAGTGAATTTCATTCTTTTTTAGCATTTTTGATAACTTAGCAGATATTGCTCATGAATTATTTCTAACATATTCGCTTCTTATGTGCCTGATGCAGATTCTTGACCATGAAGACAATGAAATGATTCGTCCACTAAAGTTGATCAACTAAGTAAAACCATATCACAGATGAACAACTTGTTTATTTTTTTAATTCTTGATTTTATTACATTTATTTCCCTAAAACTGGAATATTTTCTTGTAAATCAAGTTGGTCTAGTCACTTATAAGGTCCAACGATATTGAAGGTTTTCATTTTTATTTTTTGTTTCATGATCCTTGTAATTGTATCCAATATTATTTGTACAGTCTTGTATTTCATGTTTATGCTTTTTATTTGTTTATGCAACTACAAAGAATGTAATCAAGTGGTTATATATATATATATATATATATATATATATATATATATATATATATATATATATATATATATTGGTCCGAAAGCTCCTGTGTCTATTTATATTTTTGGGAAAAAAAGGGGGAAACATAATCAATGCTTGTAAGCCGTTACCTGATTAAAAGCTCAGCTGGAGAGACCAGGCTGAAAACAGGAAAGAAAACAACAAACTGTCTGCACAGATCTAATTCGTAAGGAGGCAGAAGGTACTTTGTAACTTCCGCCATTGAGCTTCTATCCCTGTGTATCTGTTCTCATGAACACGGCTATTTCTTTCATGCCAAAGAGTATAAAGGATCAATAAAGCGCAAAGGTGGGCATCCTTACTCGACCATTTGATCAGGTCCTCACAGCAACTCGGGGCAAGACCAAGAACCTGTCCTTTAGTCCAAAGCTCCTTAGAGTAGGGACATTTAAACATAACATGGACAACGTCCTCACAATCATTCCTACATAAGTAGCACATAGAAGAGGTAGGAATGCCAAGCTTCATGATGTAATCAGTAGTAAGCAGCTTAAAATGAGCCACCTTCCATGCATGAATATGATAATTCCTTGGGCAAGCAAACTTCCAAACCCACTTGAAGATCTCAGACCTGCATCCTCTCTCTCTAACATTATCATAAACGAGAGAAAATCTAGGATAAGACTCACCCAAGAGTCTAACAGTATCACTGCCTCCAGAAACAGTGATGTTATCCTTTAACATATTCAAGACAAAATCATTCCTTCTGTTCTGCAGAATATTCCAACAGCCGTCCTTAATGATACAGCTGAGCATGGCATTATTAGGAACCCCTAGGCTTAAAGCCACCTTAGGGCCAATCACGTCCATCAAAAACTTGTTACCAGGAAGCCAGGGATCACCCCACAACCTAATAATCTTTCCATCGCCAACAGAAAACTTGAGATGAGGAATAAGTAAATCTCTCACACGGATCAACTGATTAATGAGCCAAGAATTTGAACTTTGCACATTAAGCAACCAAACCGTGGTCTTATGAAAGTACTTCTCATGAATCCATCGAACCCAAAGGCTGTCTTTCTTAGCAGCAAGATTCCACAGGTTAACAATGGAGGCAGACTTAATAGAAGCCCTCAAAGAAAGAATATTTAAACCCCCTTCATCCTTAGGCAGAATAATATCTTTCCACTTCACAAGATGAACACCATTTTTAGCCTCGGAGCCTCCCCATAAAAACTTTCTACAAATTTTCTCAATATCATCAGCTATAGAAAACGGCAAAGGAAAAACAGCCGACCAATACCTTTGGATGGCCATAACAGTGGATTGAATAAGCTCTAAACGCCCAGCCATGGATAACAATTTAGATTTCCATCCATCCAACCTAGCTTTAATTCTATCCATCAAAGGAGCACAGAAATTCTTCTTAAGCTTACCAATAAACAAAGGAACTCCAAGGTATCTATGAGGCAAGACTCCTTCCTCAATATTGAGAATGGCCTCCATCTCCTTCTTATCCACATTACAGCTGTAAAACACAGAGCTCTTAGCAGGATTCAAACATAATCCAGTCAAGGTTCTTAGATCTTCAAACAAAGCACTAATATTTCGAGCATTATGAGAATTAGCTTCGGAAAAAATCATCAGCGAAGATAAGATGGGACACATTGAAATTAGCAGAAGCTCTAAGCGGATAAATTTTCTTTTCATCAATAGCCTGCTTCATCAAAACGGAAAAGCATTGCATAACAATCACAAAGAGGTAAGGGGCAAGAGGATCGCCTTGCCTCACTCCATTGCTAGGACTAAAGGACTCAAGAGGTTCTCCATTGAAAAGAACTTGGTAAGAGGTAGTAAAGAGAATCTCCTTAATCCAAACAAGCCAGCAGTGAGGGAAATTCATCTTTCTCAGAATAACAAAAAGTGCTTCCCAATTGATGGAGTCATAGGCTTTAGTAAGGTCCGCTTTAATGCACATTCTAGGACTACCATGAGACCTGTTGAAATCATGAATAATTTCATTGGAAAGCAAGATTGCATCTTTGATACTTATACCCTTCACAAAGGCACACTGATTGGGGCTAATAAGGGAAGGAAGCACGCCCTGCAACCTATTAGTCAAGATTTTTGAGATGACCTTGTAAATAACATTGCATAAGGATATAGGACGCCAATTCTTCAACTCCTCAGTACCATTACCCTTAGGGATAAGACAAATAAAAGTTTTATTAGCCTCTTTCAGAAGTCTACCAGTTCTGAAAAAATCAAGAACAGCACAAATGAGATCATCTTTAATATCTCTCCAACAATGCTTAAAGAACTTGCCATTAAACCTGTCTGGTCCAGGGCTTTTGTCAACATTAAGACTCATAAAAACATCTTCAACCTCCTTAGGAGTGACAAGCTTATCCAAGGACATCTTCTGAATCTCATCAAGCCGAGGAAACACCAACTGATTAAGTTTGACAGTATCCACCCCCTCATTTTTGTTAAAGATATTTCTATAGAAGTTGTAAACAAAATCTTTAAGCACATCAGGATTAGACTCCAGCATGTCGTTAATGTTAAGGCACCTAATAGTGTTTCCGTGTCTTCTAATTCTTAAGGATGAATAAAAAAATTTAGAGTTCATGTTGCCTTCCTTCAACCAACTAACTCGAGATTTCTGCCTAAGCAAGGATTCATATTGAGCATAAGCTTCCTTAGCCTTTTTCCGGGCAACAACAGCATCATGAATAAGAACCTCATCAGTAGGATTTCTATTAAGAGCACTCTGAATCCGATTAGCATCAGCCTTAGGAATTCTGTAATTATCATCCAAATTACCGGACTCCTTGTTCCACTTAATAAGAGCAGCTCTAACGCTTTTAAGTTTGTTATAAACAATAAACATAGGAAAACCATCAACACCATTCCTCCAAGCTTCATTCACAATACTATTAAAGTCATCCTTAGAGCACCAAGCGTTGATAAAACGAAAAGGGCTCTTGACAATCCTCCTTTTCCCCAGAGTGAATTCAATAAGTCTATGATCACTTGTAGTAGAAGGATGAGCAACGGCTCTAGCTTCAGGGCAATCCAGTAAGAAATCAGAGTTAAACAAAATTCTATCAATCTTAGAAATGGCAAAATTACCCCCTTCCTGATGGTTATCCCAAGTAAAAAACGATCCGTCAGTATCAAGCTCAAACAGACCAGAATGAGTCATACAATCATTAAAATCATCCATACATTTTTTTAGGGAGGATCTTTACTAATGCGTTCACCATCTCTCCTAACAGCATTGAAATTGCCAATAAGACACCACGAGCAAGTAACAGATTCAGATAGTCGTTCAATGTCCTTCCACAGCTGAGACCTCTCATAATCATCATTGTGTCCATAGACACCAGTCAAAAGAAAGAATTCATTACCAACAGAAACACTCGTATGCACAAACTAATCCGATTCAGCAATCTTGGTGACAGTACATAAGTCATGTTTCCACAGAATGAGAACCCTACCCAACACATGGGATTCATGATTAGAGAACCACGAGAAACCAGGAAAAAACCTATTTACAAGCTTTTGAATCTTTGTTAATCTAACTTTTGTTTTAGACAGAACAACGATGTGGGGATTTCTCCTACTAACCTCCTCCTGGACATTGAGGATCTTGTTATTAAGACCTCTCACATTCCAGGCCACAATAGACAAAGAAGAACTATCCATTTAAACAATTTTCATCCAGTACTTCACTGGGCAGCTGACTTTCCCCTAACTTGATAAGTTTGTTATTTAGAATGGCCTTCTGATCTGCGATCTTCTTAGTAACCTTTGCCTTCTTCTTATTCCCTACAACTTTAAATTCAGCTTCCTTTCCTTTTTTAGCCTCAGAAGGCGTACTGTCAGGCGTGATGTCGATCACCTCTCTTGCACTGGATTGTTTGCTCTTCTCTTCAAATTCTTTGACCGCTTTCTCAAACGCTTCCTTTTCCTTTTTAGAGACATCCTCCAGCTTATCACTTGAGTTCACAGTAGAGTCACCTTCAAAACCTTCCTCAGAAAGGGGCTTATCAGTACTGATATCCTCCCTTATAAGAACTGAACTTTCCGATGCAGACAAATCCTTCTCATTAACTTTTTTTGGAACCCAAATCTTCTTGACAGCTTTCCCGCATTCCCCATGACCGAACAATCCACAGGAGTTGCATTTCTCTGGTTTCCATTCATACACGAAATGGATTGTGTGAGTAGTGCCTTCATCCGAGCAGAGTTCCAACTCCGGCGGAAATCCAAAATCAGCTGGAATTAATACTTGCAGCCTCGCAAACTCCATCCTCTTGCATTCGCTGGTGAGTCTGTCCGTGCATAAAGGAAGCCCCAAATAAGATCCAATACGATCAAACATTCGTTTATCCCATAGCTCCAGGGAAATGTTATGAACACGAATCCAGATAGGAATATCGGACAGCTTAAACCTCGAGATAATGTCTCCCGGTTTCCACCTTAGCAGAACAACAGGCTTCCCCTTGACAGTCCAGATCCCACCTTCTAAGACATCTTCGAGATCCTGGCTCTCAGAAAACCTAACGATAAAGAAACCATTACCTCTGCCGATAACCTCTATATTCCCAACAATCTTCTAGATCTGAGCAAAGTAGGATTCAAGAGTAGGAAGATGCGGCTTAAATCCCACAACATAACCAGCTAGGCAATTCTTCCATCTTTCCGAATTCTCATCGGCTTCCTTCTTGGGGTAAAACAATTTGCCTTCCTTTACAGTGATTGCCGTTTTCTCCAACAGGGTGTTGGCGTTCTTTTTCTTTGGCAACTAAAACAACTCGCTCCATGACTTCCTAGCAAGCCCGGACTTGCCTCCTTCAGCATTACTTGACCCGAACAGCTCAGGAGGACGACCTAGCACCGAGTCGCCAGTTGAGTCGCCTGCGCCGCCACCTCTGCTGTTCTCCGCCATATTGATCGAATAGTATTATATATATATATATATATAAGGCTCATCTTTAATACCCACGTGGGTAGCTACCCGTGCACACTTCCAAAAAAAAAATCACAATTGTAGAGGAGCATTTTATCTAGCTCCCCAAAAAAATTTGATCCAAAAATAATATCATTTTCCCCCCCAAAATCAAAAGATCCGTCCATATATTTATTGATTGTATATTTTCTGCACAGTTACTCTTTTGCTCTCAGAGTTACTCTATATATCAATAAAGTTACTCTTTTGATTCATAAGAGTTACTCCAGTGTACCATATAGTTACTCTTTAAACCCCGAGTTACTCCAGCGGGTAGTGAAAATCTGGCTACCCACGCGGGTAACGAATGAACAGCCATATATATATATATATATATATATATATATATATATATATATATATATATATATATATATATATATATATATATATATATATGTATATATATATGTATATATATATGTATATATATATATGTATATATATATGGCCCATCTTTATTGCCCGCGCGGGTAGCTACCTGCCCACCCTTCTGACCATCTTTTTTCAAAAAAATATTCGCAATTGTAGAGGACCATTTTGTCTAGCTCCCCAAAAAAATGTATCCAAAAATAATATCATTTACCCCACCAAAATTAAAAACCCGTCCTTATATATATTTGTTGTATATTTTGTACATAGTTACTCTTTTATTTGTGTAGTTACTTTCTTATCACCGTAGTTACTTTTTTGACAACAGAGTTACTTTTTTGTCTAGGTGAGTTACTTTTTTGGCTGTCAGGTAGCGAAAATCTAGGCTACCCGTGCGGGCAATGAATGAGCACCCAAAGATATATATATATATATATATATATATATATATATATATATATATATATATATATATACATATATATATACATATATATATGGCCCATCTTTAATACCCGCGTGGGTAGCTACCCGCCCCCCATTTCAGTTACTTTTTTTCAAGTTGGTTACTTTTGACATGTAGAGGGTTACTTTACCTTGCAAACTGTTGAGTTTCATGCATAGATAGTTACGTTTGTAACAGCAGATTTCAAAACACGGTTACATATATATCTGCTGTGTATTTTGTATGGGATTACTTTTTTAGTCGTATAGTTACTTTTTAATCAACATAGTTACTTTTTTTGATAGCAGAATTACTTTTCTGGTCAAAACAGTTACTTTTTTAGCTGTCGGGTAGCAAAATCTATGCTACCTACGCGGGTATAAAATAAACGTCTATATATATATATATATATATATATAGGGAAATGATCTAGTGAGAAACATATTTGGTGAGAGAATGATAGGCATTTGAATAACTCTCCACATAGATCAATTTTTCATAATCCAACCGTACAGATTACAAGTATACCTTAATATCTACCTTTCTTTAAAATTTTATCACCATACAATTTGTAGATCATTCACAACAACCAAATATTTTTCGACGCTCTATATTGAATTTCAGGCTGACCGTTGGATGTAAAAAGTATATATTCTACATATGGACATGTAAACAATGTCTGATTGCAATGATTTTTTGTGACAAGGTAAATGAGATGATGCTTTTTTCATCTATACGGTTGGATTTTTAAAAATAGTTACTAACTTGTACTTATTCAAATGCCTCTCATGCTCTCACCGTAAGATGTTTCTCACTGGATCGCTACCCTATATATATATATATATATATATATATATATATATATATATATATATATTTATATATATTCATATTTATATTTATATATATATAGAGAGAGAGAGAGGTGACTACATGACTCAATGACTTAGACACTCAAATCTGAAAGCATAGAGAGGTGGAGGTAATTAAGCTAAAAGGAGATAACATACTCTGCACACATATGTTGCTTCCATGTAGGACATGTAGGGGCGACAGTTTCTCAACCTCACCTCCTTCAGTGACTGCATGCAACGCCTCAACAATGTTACCCATTGTACCAACCAAAGTTATATCAAGGTGTTTTACCCAGTGTAACAATGCTAACCTTTAGCAACGTGTCACACTCCTGGATGGATCATAGTTCACAATTGTGGGTTCTGACGTGAAGCTTTTCCCCCAATGTGGAGGCTGCTTTGAGCCCCTTTCTTGATGGCCTTAGCCACCTTCTTCATTTCTTGGCAGAGAAAGTGGATGAAGGCTAGGTTTTTGAAATTCTAGAAAAAATGGTGAAACTGAGGTAAGAATGGGTTGAGAATGATGTAGAGAGTTGAGGTGGGTGTAGAGAACTAATTTTGAAGAGGTATTGGTGGTGGAAATGGGTTGGAGAAGGTGGATCTAGGGCGCAAGGGTATTTGGGGTGGAGAGGATGAAATTGAGATGGTGGTATTTTGGAGTTGTTTTGATGGTGGAGAATGGAAGAGAGATGTGTAGTGGAGGTGAGGGAAATGTTGGGGAGGTCAATTAATGGTGGAAGAGGGTTAGAGGTGGAGGATCATGGAGTTGGAGGTCACTTTTGTGCATTGTTTTGTCTGCCATGAGTGTCTGGAGTTGGGGGAGAATGCGGGAAGGTCTTGGTGGAGTGAAGGAAAGAATCACTTAATTCAGTGGGTTCGGGTTTCGCCACTGCCTTGGTGATGTCCACGGGTGAGGTGAGATATAAGTGGCACAGTCGTGGTGGGTACCACACTCGTTGTGGCATTGTTATCTTATGTTGAAGTCGACCATGCCATGCCCAGGGTGGATTCCATGCCTATGAAGGCTAATGTGTGCCACGTCTGTGTCAATGGCCATGGTTTTGGTGATCCTACCTCATTTCTCAAAAATTCTTATTATTTAAGTGGATTTTGCCTTGCATGTAATGCATACCATGACTGGGTTGGTATTTTTGTGCCAATCCTGTGTCGGCTATCTAATGCCACGCCTGTGGTTTTTCCACAGTCATGGTGCTTATAGACTTTTCTTCTCGAATCCCCTGGACTCTTTGCATGCTATCACCACGACCATTTTGTTGCACCACGCTCGTGGTGAGTCTTCTAAGTGCACAACTTCATAAAAGCTTCATGAATCATCATATTTCTCAATGAAATCGATGTGACACCACATTTCTCTCTCATTGCAACTGTTGAACTCATCTTCTCACTCTCTCTAACCTATCACAGTGCCACATCTCAAAATCTAAACAAAAATTATTATACACAAGTGTGTGTGTGTGTATTTCTTAGAATGTGTGAAACTAAAGCAAAAGTATCAAAAAATGAAGGTTGGGTGTAAAAGTTCCCAAACCTAGGTGGGTTGCCTCCCACAAGCACTAAGTTTAATGCCTTTAGTCAGGCTTCTTGATTTTTAAATTATTCATAATCTTGAGAACTTCAAAGCATCCTTGCCATAGTAAATAACCTTCTCATGTGGATTCATGCACATCTCTTCGTCAATTGGGATCTCTTCAACTAACATCACAATATCAAAACTTTGGTTTGCCTTATCCAGACCAACTTCAACAATAGCCTTCAATCTTTATCCATTGTCAATGAGTTCCTTTGCACCTTCCTTTTCACATATCACAATAGCACTGAAAGGGTACACATGCTTGAGTTGATAAGGTCCTTCCCATCTACACCTAAGTTTTTTGGGAAAGAACTTCATCCTTGAGTTGTATAGTTACACCCATTGTTCGGGATCAAAACTCTTCTTTTTTATCACTTGTCATGTAAGAACTTTGTTCTTTCCTTATAGCTTTTTGAGAATTCATAGGATCCATGCCTCATCTCCTTCAAATCATGGAGCTACAGTTTCCTTCTTACTATAGAGGTGTCTACGTCCATGTCTATGGACTTCAAAGCCCATAGCACCTTGTGTTACATCTCAATGGTTAGATGTCATCTCTTGTCATACACAAGCTTGAATGGTGTGGTGCCAATCAAGGCTTTGAATGTTATATGTCCATAAAGCTTCATTAAGATGTAGAGGCCAATCCTTGCAGTCCATCTCACCGTCTTCTTAAGAATGAGCTTTATCTCCCAATTGGCATGTTGGTATGTATGCCCAAAGAGCCAATCACATGATGATTATAAACAAGAGTTAAGTCTGAGTATAGTTAAGTTCAGTTGGTCCTTGTCACTCTAGGTCCTTGTAAAGAAATAACAGAGAGTTGTAAATGATTATGTATAACATTATTCCTCTTTTAGCAATATGTGCGAATCAACAAGTCTTATGTGCTTTAAAGTATGAGGAACATAATGAATGTTCATACATGCATTTTTATTGTTGAAATCAGATTAGAGAAATCAATGTTTAGATTCCCTTGTAAAGTTGGTTTATGTTGTTCAATGTGAGAAAATAAAGAGTTTTGAAAGAGAAGAAATAGTTTAGGGTGATCTTTATATTACGTTAAATCCTCAATTTATGCCCTAATCTCATGATTAGTGGAAATTGTGAGATCGGGGTGTAACACTTAGATCCAACGAGACTAATAACATCAGGAGTGGGTGGTTTTAACACCTCTTTCCCCTCGCCTCCATTGCAATGCTCAACATAAAGGACCAATGTCGGAGGTAGGAGGTGATTAGAGGAGCCCGTCTTAGAACCCCACCTCCTTGGCAACTTCCATGAAGCTTGTGATGGCTGCCAAACCCCACCTTTGCAAGGAGTAGTAGTTGGTAGATGACTCATGGAGGATCTACATGGCAGTGACGGGTGTGCATTAGTTTACAGAAGGCTAGAATGACGATGCTTGAGAGAAGGCAATGGTGGCAGTTCCGGTCGTGAAGAACTGAGTCGGGGATCATGCGAGGATTGAAAGAGAGATGGAGAGCCACCACTGGAGGTTTTACAGGAGGCTGAGGAAGAAGCCAAGAGGCTGATGGCCTGGAGGTCGGTGGTGTTGGGAGCATACGTAAGAACCCTAGGTCGGGGGTGCGAGGAAGAAGAAGACACCACCACCAACGGCATAGGGATCAGACCCAATCAACTGACAGCGACGACTCTTGTTCACAAAGAACATGACCTTCTCACACGCAGGCATCGACGGGTCATGCACAAGGAGGGAGTCCAATGTTGAGCCTAGGGATGCATCCGGGAAGAGAGGTCGACGGTGAAAAGGTTGCACTACAGGACGGAGGAGACTTTCGTTGGTCTCAACGCTCCAATCCAGTGGAGGCGCTCAGGCACATGGGCACAACACTGACATCATGTTTGGGCAATCATATAGAATACAAGATGGAGGTGCTCGTGTCCAACCACACACTAGAGACCCAACCATGGCGGCATCACTAATCGAGAGAGACTCACACGGGCGTCTTGCGGCTGATCACAAGAAGGAAGAAAGGAGAGGGCTGACCCGATCCAGTAGTAGTGAACCAGGCACGAACTAGTCAGGTTAAAGCCAAACCAGGCAGGTACATGAGAATGAGGCACACCTTTAGAAGCCACGTGGCGGCCACCGATTGGCCAGATAGTGGTAAAATCTTCAGAATAACCCAGATCTTAAAAAATTCATAATAAATAGCCCACATATCAAAAAAATACATATAATATATCAGAATTCTCAGAAAAATGCATAAAACTATATAGAACCATAATATCAGGCTTTTGACGCACTAATCTCATTAATATCATGTAAGTTTTATTACATTTGTTTGATGTATGATAAATATCAAATGATGGCCTAAAATTATGATAAAATGTAAGTAAATCAATATTCTTGTTTATAATCTATTTAAGGTCAGTGTACATGATGTTGATGTACGAAATCATGTATTTTTCTCAATATGGCTATTTAGGGCTAATAACCCTAAATAAAATGTAATAAATACATACATGCTCAATAAATGATGAAATTTAGAGAACACCCTAATATCAGTAATTGGAAGATAAAGTGGAACCTCATATTTAATTATGAGATCATGATGATGCATAGAATTCATGTTATATGAAGATGAGCCTTAATACATGGGTTGTAACCCTAATTTGAATAATGTATATAAACTTGGGTTAAAATGTGCAAAAAAAGGACATGGAACCTAATGTTAAGATAATGAACCATAATCTAGAAAATGACATTAGTAAGATAATTATAAGACAAGAATACAAGTAAAAGTGGGAATATCCTAATGAGTTAAGTAAACCCTAATGGACATAACTAGGGTTAATAATGATGAGAATTTGATGATAGTATATGATCTTATCTTGATCAGGGTTTGACCTGGGATACATAGTTGACATTAGGAATGTGATTAGATATCTATGATCAAGGTACACCATTACCTCTTACTTGGCTTATTATACAATATGCTTGTGTTATATGTGTAGTAAAATACTTGGCATATGATATTGGATGAAATGATTGTTCTTGTATGATAGCCTGCTTGATTTTCCATACTTATGGCAATGAACACATGAAACATAAGATATTTGATCCATCATAAAAAGAACTATTTCTATTGGTAGTATAGTGCTTGAAAAATGATCTCAAACTCTTTGGTAGTAGATCACATGTAAATGATCTCAAACTCTTTGGTAGTAGATCATAAAGGCCTTAATGCATTAGTGATCTCAAACTCTTTGGTAGTAGATTACATGTATAATGATCTCAAACTCTTTGGTAGTAGATCATAAGGCCTAAAAATATCAAAGACCTTGGTGGCAGATGTACGAGATATTGATGGAAAATGTTCCTAAAATATGTGTTCTCTTTTGTTAATGAACATCTTTGTGCAAGTATATGATTTTTCTTATATTTCTTTATAACTATCAAGTATTAGTTTTATCTTATTGTTAGTAATGAGAGGTATATAAAAGACACGTAGGCATACTCGGTACAATATTCTTGAATATTATGCTGACATGTACCACATGTAATCTTTTGTTTAGGTTGTGCTTATGCTTTTGAAGATCAATGATAGTTGAGAGTTGTGTGGTGAGCTGATGTATAGGTGGACCTGTTGTCTTAAGATCCTGTTGTAGATGTAGTATATATATATATATATGTTAAAGTTTGATCTTCAATATGTAATATCAAATGTTGTAATAATTCATTATGTAATTATATGTTGAATGGTGAACACGTGTTGCATGGTTTTATTATTGTTCATGTGCATGTGCTACTATCATTTCCTTCTGACTTCCTTTGATTTTCTTCTTCTTAGCCTAGTGTGGGGTGTTTATATTGGGATTCTCACTAAGGTGAGGTTTCAATTTGGACATTACACATTAGATTAAGTTTTAGAAAATATGGGGACGTCACAGTAACACTCAATAAAATATTTATATGATTCAAGCAATGATTCTAGAATCATATCTGTGGCCAACTCTTTGCTCAAAGAGAATCCCAGTTCATCTAGATGTTCCATATGTCTAGTCATATTGAGCACATGGGTTTCTACTGGATCTCCCTCTTTCATCTTACACTCAAAGAGCCCCTTTGAGACATTGTGCCTTTCTTGCTTTGTATGATTATGGTTCACGTTCTTAAGATGTGTTACCATCTCAAGTATCACCATGTCTTCACACTACTCATGCAACTCATAGTTGATGTAGCTTAGAATAAGGTGATTTATGTCTAATGCAACATTGGCATGCTTCCAGTAAGCATCCACTTCAACCTTAGGTGCACCAGGAGTAGGTATTTCTAGCTGGTTTATCTAGGACATAAATGTTATGCTCATCATTGAGAAACCTTCTCAAATTCCAAAATATTCATGAAAATTTGTCTCGTTAAGTTTTTCCTTCATAAGGACCAATCACAATGATGATTTAATTGTCATTTGATTCTACAAGAGAAAAGTTGCATTTTGTCAAAAAGCTTTTGATTTGATTTGAATAATATTTGAGTATATTTAATTAGGCATTTCAACAATTATTTCTCCCATGATTTTATTTAAATTGATAGTCCTCACATATGAATTCAGAATATTGCATCATACAACCTTCTAGTGATCCAAGATCCAAAACAATTGAATTATTACCCAGTTAACGCCAACATCCATAATCAATTATTAAGGTAGGAAACATTTGCCAATTGCATCTTATGCAATTCTTGGATAGATGATATGCACAACTCTTTGTCATAGTCATCTGCACACTTCTTGGTATTTAATCTTATTAGGGACACCCAGTTAAGCCTGACCCAAAAGACAACACGATTGTAACGCACCCTGCTTGGCAGGCTCACATAACTACCATCACACTTCCATGAGATGGATAGTGCACCACGCTTGGCGTGCCCACACATAGTTGATCAAGCTTTTCATGTGTGTTTCTAATGGAAAGCATCTTAGAATTAATATGTTATTGAGGGAGTTGTATTTATAAAAATATATATACATATCCAATCACTAATAAAGCATCTTTTAGGGCGACACATGTAAATTGCATATATATCATATATATTAGTTTGGGATCATATATGGTATTTAATTGTATATGCACGTTAATCAGTTTAAGCATTCACATCATATGCAATAAATAAATGAAAAACTAAAAATTTGATCATATTGGTTATCCTAAAATATAGTAATGACGTGACTTTGATACCATTATAGGGAAATATAGCGACAAAGTAGGCAGCGAAAACAAAAATTTAACTGCCATATTCCCCTTATAGCAAAAGATCACGTCAACAACTATATAATGTGAAAGATGGTTTTGAGGTAATAACTGGTCCTGGAAAAAGTCCAATGACAATTCCCTCATGGTAGTATGCATATTTCTTCAAGTCACACCCGGATAACATTTGCAGCAACTCCTGGTTGATCACCACGAATGACAACTTCACGTTATCCTCCTAATAGTAGGAAACAACCTCCTGGCCTCTATATATTCCACACGGACTATCGTGGACTCCTATCATTCTAAATGAACGGACAAGAAGGAGTTGTCCCCTTATAGTTGGTGTACTAGCACCAACTTGCTCTCCAATAATTGTTCTCCCTTGCTATCCCTCCCTTTACCGGGTACGACTTGTTCAGATTCTCTCGGTTACCACAACCAGAGATGACAACAATTGTCAAAGCAATTGATGTGTCTAGGAAGCCCCTAGCATCCCTCTATTTATAGGAGAGTCAGGGTGAGGGTTCCCAGTCTGTTAGGAAGTTGAAGGGCACATGATTTCACAAAATTTCACATCCCGTGAGTAGAAAAATGATCTATTTGTGGGTGAATCAATTCGTTGGCATGTGAGCCGATCAGTTCAACCCTTTGAATTGGTTGTTTCATAATGTTTCCCAATCACAACTGTATTGGAAATTAATATCCAATTAATGCATAACATGACGTCAACACTAATCCTTGATCTAATGAAATTGATCCATGAACTGGGCAGTTCACCATGAACTGGTTGTTTGACTGACCTTGAGCCGATCAGTTCACTCAGTGAATCAGTCAGTTCATGCCCTGGTTCATCCAATATTCAACAAATGTAATTTCCAATCAACATGACACTCCAAAAGGTTGGTTCAACACTTGAACTGACTGATTTAGAGTTCAATCAATAAACTATTGTTTAAATTGAAAACTTAAACACTTCAGTAATCAAATTAAACATCATGCATGAACAAACTCCTATTCCAAGCATATCCTATGTGTGTGACCCTATAGGTTCCAAGTTACGTGGGTAGTGAATGTCGATAACTAGTTTATGACATCACAAGAAATGAGCAGTATCTAGCAACACATAGTGGCTACCAAAGTAATTGGAAAGTTGGAGAACAAGTTCAACTTACAATACGTGATTAGTGTTATAGTGTTTGTATAGTTACTTTGTCACTGATATCCATATTGAATTTGAGGCATGTAATTTTCATCCTCTTCACCATGAAATCTATGTTCCTTGAACTAGAACAGACTGTATGAGATATATGTAAGCTCAATATCACATATTGACTCACATGTGCATGGCCATGCATTTTTCAATCTCTCTTATCAAGTGGTTAGGATATCGTACTCCTTTAAGAGGGACAAATCCCATCTACATCTCTCACATTCATCCCCATGTGTCATATTGTACCCAATCATCACCTTTATGGAAACCCTAATTCAAGGTCATGGTGGATAATGTCAAAGTATACCGAATGACATGTGAAGAGTGTAGTGACTTCAGGTCCAAGAACCACAATAACCATCAACACTATAAGAGATGATCCTGCCTACCAATCATGGTTTCCATGCATCACTCTTATGTTGGGTCTGTCTGATACACTATTCTCTAATAAGTATCTCTGTGTTTGGTTTGATATCACATATCATGACTGATGAGATTCTGTCATCAACCAACACACACTCTAGTCTTATGTGTTATTGTTGTCTATCAGCCTTCCATAATAATATTGGACTAGGGACATATCAAGAATGTATATACTCTTGGCATCCGTATGATCTCATTGTTCAGGTCATCAACCCGAAGACATACGTCGTTGAGTAATATCATGCTTTAGACATTTATTATGTTACATCATTATTTCATAAATGAATAGAACATAATAAATTAGAAGATTTCCTTTATTATTAATCAAATCATTTACAAATCCAATTAAGCATATAATCATCTAGGTAAACCCTAGTTTACCAATTAAGCTCAGATGTGGTGATAACAATTCTCCCCTCCCTTAAAAAGGTTTTGTCCCTGAAACATAAATATGCAAGTAAAGTACATTCAAGGTTTATTTTAAGCTTTTGAAAACTTTCATGCCATTATATTCTTGTATTTCATACTTGAATGCAGTTTTCAACATTAAGTCCTTTATTCCTTTACTAAATCACAACTTGTTTGAAATAGTTCTCAATGATAACAAACAAATTCTCTATGCTACAATCAATCATACGATAGAGAGAGAAACAACCATTTCAATATTTTCATACTCTTAAGGTGTTACCTCAACATCGATAATCTGATCCAACTATCTCAATTCATACTGCTAAATATGTACTATTGTTATGTATTACCTCGAAATCACAAAAGAGAGTTCACCATGTTCTTTTGAATTTTACTATTGTGCTACTCAAATAGCAAAACAGTCTTGAGTTAAAAGACTAGATTCAAAAATAATTGTACATTACTACTCACAGCATCCCCATTGGATCATGGATGCATAAGGTGAAGCATTACTATCAAATTCCATACTATTCTCAAGTATGAATCCACACATAATTCAAGGTGTAACCATCGGGCTATAGCATACTAGGGTTTCAACAACAGTAACAGAGTACTCCATAATTGTATTAGTCATTCAAGGACTATTCATACCCAACTACCATCACTTAGTTATATTAAAGCTAGGTATAACAAGCTACACCTCATTAGGGTTACATATCAATACAATATGGCTATCATCCCTTCTATTCATATGAGTGAATAGGTAAGACTACCTTATTCAGGGTAACCCTCCATTTGTTCCATAATCGTTCAACCCATTTTACCATACCACAATTGTACAATACTAAGACGGATTACTGGTATGAATGACTTAAACTATCAGACGCCTTTAATTAGCATATTGCTTGCACATGTACACTGAAATCATACGTAGAACCAATTTACATCCCTTAATATACCTTTAATAAATTATACTTCTAAAAACAAATTCACATATTACTAAAAGCCATTGTTTTCTCTTATCTCTCTCCTCATTCATTACTACTTACTTTTTGCTACTTATCCTTCTCATTTTAATCATGTAGATTAAACATCCCTAAAATTGAAACATACAAGGTATGAATAGATTATTCATCATTCTTGCTATTACTGCAAGAATTTATTTCATATCACACTTCACTCATATTGTATTTCTCCTTTTGTTCAAAACACACCTCTTATATTTCAAATCTATTTCTTATCCTTTGCTCTAAATCATTTCCATATTGTTTATCTACTTTTCATATTAGCTAGGATTACTATCAGTGCTAGTTTACTTCTCATAGTGCAAATTTCATGATCTTGTTTTACAGAGATGCTAGTATTCAAGGTCAAATCACTAGTGACAACCCTTGAACTACTACAACTCTAAACATTCTAGGGTTTGGCCTTTATCAGTAGCATGATGTTATTGTGGTGTGACTTTGCTCCCTTAATTTGAAATTCAAACTTTGGATCTCACAAGTTTTTACAAAAGTCTTCCTTATCTTATCAAATGAATTTCCTTCATCTTAATTGGCCATTCAGATAGATTACATTCTCAATTTACCCTTTTAGGATTTCATCATCATATTATGTGTCATTATTGCATTCACTAGATGCCTCTACCATGGTGGTTATGCATCAGATATGATTCATTTTCTTATCACTTCATTCCCACATTTCTCTCATTAAGTAATATATGGAAGAGAAGACCGTTCTAAGACTTAGAATTCTTATCTTCAAACATCCTATTAATACATTTGTCGTATGTAGGTTTAATTAGTTATCAACAAAGATATTTGACTGACTAGCACTTGATTGAATCTCCTAACCTCTTTCTTTTATATTCTATATTACTCCACCATGTTTCAAACCCTTTCTTACTTTCCATAATTGTTACGACCCACGTCGAGCTTAACCTGTAAGTATGCTGCTAAGCATGTGTTTTAGCTGCTTTGCTAAGCTGTAAGCTTGTTTTTGTTAATAATGTTTATAATGGATATGATATGTGCTTAGTGTGAATCCTAGCCCTTAAAACGTGTAGGATCTTAGGCTTGAAGCGTTGCCAGAGAAATCGTTTGAATCCGACTTTCGAGTCAAAAGTTGCATGTTTTTGGGCTTGTAGGGACCCGTTTGTAATTTTTGAAAGTTTTTGGACTTAGCGTTTTGGTCCCTAGGTTTTTCTCTTTATTCCTTCTTTCCCCTTTAATCGTTTCATTTATCAGAAACGAGAGAACGCAGAAGCGTTCTTCTTCCTTCTGCGTGAGAGAGAGAGAGAGAGAGAGAGAGAGAGAGAGGGAGCTAAGAAGGGAAGAGCGTCTTGGAGCCCTGGAGTTGCTCCGGCCTGCAGCTGCGGCCTTCCTTCTTCCCTCCTTCCATCTTCTTCTCCATCAAATCGATCTAGCTTGCAGCAGGAGCTGCGTTTGCAAGGTGATGGCCTGAAGATTAGGGCACAAGAGCAGCCCTAGCTTGACCTTCTTTCCCCCTCCAGCTAGTTCCTGGTGGTGTGCACATTTTGCAAGTGATTTGCAACGCAAATCGAGGGTTTTGCCCGTCGATTCGAGTGAAATCGACATCTGCAGGTCCGTTTTTATTTTCTGTCTATGCGTGGTTCGGCCGAGTTCGTGTTTTGGTCGGCCGAGTTCCTTGTTTAGGTTTTCGAACAGCGTTTTGGTCGGCCAAGTTTGGTCTTGAATCGGCCGAGTTTCTTTTGTAGGTAATCGAGCTATGTTTCGATCGGCCAAGTTTCTCATTGGATCGGCCGAGTTACCTACTGATCGGCCGAAGTTGGTCGGCCGAGTTTCAGAAACTGTGAAGCGATCGGCCGAGTTCCAGAGTGATCGGCCGAGTTCCAGAGTGTGAGTGGCAGTTCATTCAGAAATCATTATTTAACTCATTTTTAAATGCTTATTTGCTTCGGTATCAGTTGGTATGACTCTTAAGCAGTGTATCACGTACAATAGTGCATGATTGATTCACTAGAAACTTGAAATATGCATGAAATGTGATATTCCTGTTTAAATGGTTATATGTTAATCAGTTAATAGACTTAGGTGCCCTAACACCGTAGAACCCCTTTGACAGATCTGCTTCTTAGGGGTGAAACTCGTGTTGCAACATTATCCGTGCGATGTCATGGAGACACGAGGACAAAGAGAGCAGTGTCCAACAACAACGCGTGCGATGTCACGGTGGCACTGGAGAAAATTGGGGGTTATTGCAACAAGATCTGTGCGATGTCATGGAGGTAACCCCGTGAGACTCTCCGCTTGTGTACTCATGTTAGAGGAGGAGTCTAGAGCACTCGATGTAGTGCAGTGAGGCCGATGAGCCTGAAGGCCGATGAGCCTGGGGTCCTGTGGCAGAGCAGGGCTGACGTCAGACTTAGCATTTCCTGGGTGTGTCGCTAAGTCTTGTACGGTGGGATCGTAGTTCGCTACGGATCCTTGTATGCAGGGTACATTGCATATGATTAGGGCATAATAATATAAATATGTAATCATATAGGATCACAGTAAATTTATATATTCGAACTTTTGTGAAAATTCTATATATCTATTTATTCACTTGAAATATCTGTCGTTGCATAGAAATGTGATTATTATCTGCATATCTGCTATGTCATTAGAACTGCCCTGTTTGTACTGTATATATATGATTTATTTAAATTTTATAAACCTGACGAGTTGTTTAGTGATAGCTAAGTGAAATGCTATTCACTGAGCGAGTAGGCTCATCCCTCTACTCAAACATTTTCAAGTCAGCATCAGCATCAGGAATCGGAAGGATCGTTTCATCCTAACGCCTAGTCTATAGAAGGTTTGTAGTTAGTCTAGTTAGAGGTCTCTTAGTCCTTTCCATTCGATCCTTGGAACATGGTGTGGGTGAGAGAGAATATGTAAAGTGAATGTGTATAAAAATGTAAATTAACTGTTATGCTTTACTTTATGTTAATCAATGTATTACGCTGTAGACTTTGCTTGTATCTTCTGTCAGTTTAATAGAAATGCTTCTGCAGTTTGTTTAGTTTTTGTTTACAGCTTAAATCTGGTTATCCTTTTAATGTCTTTAAAATGTTTTAAAAAGTGACGAGGGGTTGGTTGTGTGTAAATCCCACCTGTCGCGCCCTAATTTCGTGGTTTGTGGTTAATGTGAGATCGAGGCATGACAACTTTTGGTATCAGAGCCTAGGTTGAGTACATAGTTACTCAGAGTCCAAGTCAGGGGACGATAAGAGACCAATAGGATTAAGGTTTAGGTGTCTTTCTTCTATCTGTAGTTTTCTAACAGGAAATATTCTGTTATATCATTGCAGATGGCAGGAAGAAGCTTTGATCGTGATGATCATGCCGAGAGCCATGTTGGCCCAGATCCACTGTACTTGGGTCCAGGTGGTGGTGACCACGTGGATGAAGCATCCCGGATGTACATAATGTTTCTGGAGACCAAAGAGAGGTACAAGGCTGATAGGAGAGCTTCCACTTCTACCAGCAGTAAGGATCTGATGTGATCTTATGAGCTTGTGAAGAAGCTTGGTGGCACAAAGTTTAGTGGCACTACAGATCCCGCCGAGGCTGATGCGTGGTTTAGATAGATAGAGAAGGTCTTTCGCCTGATGGAGCTTCCAGAAGAGAAGAAGATTAATCATGCAGTCTACCTTTTGACAGGCGATGCAGAGTTGTGGTGGCGTGGTGTGGAAGAAAAGAGGAGAGGTACAGAACTTTCTTGGCAGGATTTCTCTGAGGTGTTTCATCTTAAATTCTATCCACCCACTTTTCTTAATGAGAAAATCAGGCAGTTACAGAACATTAAGCAGGGGAACATGACAGTTACTAAGTATGAAGCGCTTTTCACACGGTTAGCGAACTTCTGTCCGCATCTTGTTCCCGACAACATAGAAAGATGCAGAAGGTTTCAGGAAGGGCTAAGGCCAGAAATTCGGCATACAGTTTCTGCTACTAGCAGGAGGAACAGAGAGAACTTTGGTGAGTTTGTTGAGGCTGCTAGACAGGTTGAAGAATCTGTGAATGCTGATAAGGTGTCCGAGTCTAAGAAACGATCTGCAGATTTCAGTAGAGGATAGTCCAGTAGTGGATACAGAGGTGGAGGTAGAGGTTTCTTTTCTAAACTTGGGTATGGCTTTAGTTGTTTCAGCAGACAGAAATCTGAGGATGTTGCTTCTTCCAGAGGCAGAGGAGGATACAACCCAGGGAGATGGGGCAGTGCCACTAGTGGACAGTCTTCTGGGTCATCAATGTTAGTGACAGGTCCCCAGGGACAGGGGATACCGCCATGTGACAAATGTGGAAACCCACATACTGGTCCGTGTTGGGGTGCAAGTTGTTTTGTCTGCGGACAAGTAGGACATTTCAGAAAGGAATGTCCTCAACTTCGACAAGCAGCATCGCAAGCTTTCCAACCTCAGTACCATGATGTTCCAAGTTCTTCTGTGGCTTCTGGTTCCAGAGGTGGTGGAGTGTCTAGTGGCAGGAGTGGTCAGAGAGGACAGCGTGTCAGAGGGAGAGCTTCAGCACGTTTCTTCTCTTTGACACCTCAGGAAGGTATAATCTCTTCACAAGTTGTTACAGGAGAGATGTTTTTGTTTAATAGTATACCTGTTTCAGTTTTGATAGATCCGGGAGCTACTCATTCTTTTATACGACGTTCTTTAGTTGGTGAACTTAATTTGTTAACTCAAGAGTTGATAGATAAGTTAGTGTTGAGGGTTCCACTAGGTGGACCAACAGTTTTATCCGAGTTCTGTCCCGGATGCTTGTTATCTTTTGGAGGTTTCACCTTTGCTGCTAATCTCATACCCTTGGATGTAAATACTTTTCAAGTCATCTTGGGTATGGATTGTCTTGAGACATATCGAGTGCAACTCGATTGTTGGAAGAAGGAAGCTACCTTTCAACTAGGTGAATTTTCTTGTGTCTTTACTGGAGACAGGAAAGTTCTGCCTACGTGCATAGTATCAGCTGTTGTAGCTGATAAGATGTTACAGAAAGGATATGAAGCGCTCCTTGCTCATGTGGTTGACACCAGAACAGAAAAGAGCACCGCCAGTGTTTATGATGTGCCTGTGGTTCGTGAATTCTCTGATGTTTTTCCAGAAGAGTTACTAGGCTTACCTCCTGTCAGAGACATTGATTTTGAGATTCAGGTATATCCAAGTAGTCATCCAGTAGCACTGCCAGCCTATAGAATGGCACCTGCAGAGTTGAAGGAACTCAAGGTGCAGTTGCAGGAGTTGCTGGATAAGGGTTTCATTAGACCCAGTTCTTCACCGTGGGGTGCTCCAGTCCTGTTTGTTAAGAAAAAGGATGGTACCATGCGTCTCTGTATAGATTACAGGCAACTAAACAAGATCACTATTAAGAACAGGTATCCATTGCCGAGAATAGATGATCTGTTTGATCAGTTGCGTGGAGTGACGATCTTCTCTAAAATCAATTTGAGATATGGATATCATCAGCTCAGAATAAAGGCTTCTGATATTCCCAAGACAGCTTTCAAAACCAGGTATGGACATTATGAGTTTTTGGTCATGTTGTTTGGGATGACCAATGCCCCAGCAGCCTTTATGGATATGATGAATCGGATTTTCAAACCGTTCCTAGATCAGTTTATTGTAGTCTTTATAGATGATATTCTGATCTACTCCAGAGATGATGTACAACATGAACAACACCTGAGAGTAGTGTTGCAGTTGTTGAGACAACATCAGCTGTATGCTAAATTTAGCAAGTGCGAGTTCTGGTTGGCCGAGGTAGCATTTCTTGGACATGTTATCTCGAGAGATGGAGTTAGTGTGGATCCCAAGAAAGTTGATTCTGTGCTTCAGTGGGAACAGCCTAAGACTCCTACTGAGATTAGAAGTTTCTTGGGATTAGCAGGTTATTACAGAAGGTTTATACAGAACTTCAGTGTGTTAGCATCATCCTTGACACGCTTGACGAGGAAGGATGTACCGTTTGTTTGGTCTGATAACTGTGAGAAAAGTTTTCATATCTTGAAGAGGAAGCTGACTTCAGCACCAGTGTTGATTTTTCCAGAAGCAGAAAAAGGCTATACAGTGTTCTGTGATGCTTCCAGGAGAGGATTGGGCTGTGTACTGATGCAAGAAGGAAAAGTTGTGGCTTACGCATCTAGACAGCTTAAGAAGAAAGAAGAGAATTACCCTACTCATGATCTGGAATTGGCTGCTATTGTTCATGCTCTTAAGACATGGTGTCACTACCTGTATGGTGAGACATGTCAGGTGTTTACGGACCATAAGAGCCTGAAATATATCTTCACTCAGAAAGATTTAAATCTGAGACAGCGTAGATGGCTTGAGCTGATCAAGGATTATGATGTGACAATCGATTACCATCCTGGTAAAGCGAATGTTGTGGCAGATGCCTTGAGTAGAAAGTCAAGTTCAACGGCAGATGCATTCTCTATGGCATGTTTCAAGAGAGACTTGCTTGTAGATATGCAAAAGTTGAACTTAGACTTGGATGTGACTGGACAGAGTGGGTTGATTGCTCAGATGCAGGTCAAACCTACTTTCTATGATCAGATTAAGGAGTTGCAGTAGAGTGATGATGAGTTGTGGCAAGTTATGCAGGATATGTCAGAAGGTAAGAGAACATAATTTAGGTTTTCTGACGATGGTGTGTTGTATCTTCATGATAGGTTGTGTGTACCTGGGAACAGTGAGCTGAAAGAGCAAATTCTTGAAGAAGTGCATGCTTCTATGTATGCTATGCATCTAGGTAACACAAAGATGTACAGGAACCTCAAAGAGCTGTACTGGTGGTCTGGTATGAAGAAGGATGTGGCTGAATACGTGGCTAGATGTGGAGTGTGTCAGCAGGTTAAAGATGAGCATCAGAAACCTGCTGGTACCTTGCAGTCGCTTCCTATACCAGAATGGAAATGGGAACACATCACGATGGACTTTGTGGTAGGGTTACCCAGGACGCCTAGGGGATCGGACTCGATATGGGTGATTGTGGATAGACTAACTAAGTTTGTTCACTTTCTTCCTGTCAAGTCAACCTTTGACGTTCCAAAGCTGGCCAAAGTCTATGTGGATGAGGTAATCAGATTACATGGGATTCCAATTTCCATTATTTCTGACAGAGATCCAAAATTACATCTAGATTCTGGAATCAGTTACATCGTGCGTTGGGCACAAGGCTGAAGTTCAGTACAGCATTTCACCCGCAGACAGATGGTCAATCTGAGAGGACCATTCAGACCCTTGAAGACATGTTGAGAGCATGCGCGCTACAGTTCAGAGGTAACTGGGAAGAACACTTAAGCCTGATGGAGTTTGCATATAACAACAGCTACCATTCTAGTCTTGGAATGGCCCCATATGAAGCTCTATATGGCAGGAAGTGTAGATCGCCAGTCTGTTGGTATGAGGTTGGTGAGAAAGAAATTCTTGGACCTGAGATAGTTGATATAACTACAGAGAAGATATCTGTGATCAAGGATCAGTTGAAAGCTGCTCAGGACAGACAGAAAAGTTATGCAGAGAGACGACGCCGACCTCTTGAGTTTGAGGTTAGTGACGAGGTTTATCTGAAGATTTCACCATGGAAGGGAGTGCTAAGGTTTGGCAAGAGAGGCAAGTTGACCCCTAGGTTTATGGGCCCATATCTTATTGTTGAGAGGATTGGACCTGTAGCCTACAGGTTAGATTTGCCGTCTGAGTTGGCAAATCTTCATGATGTGTTTCATATGTCTATGCTGAAGAAGTGTCACCCCGGTACAGAGAAAATATTAGATCCAGATCTGGCACAGCGTAGGACAGATGTGTCCTACGTAGAAGGACCAGTGCAGATAGTCGATTACCGAATCAAAAATCTTAAGAACCGCGAGATACCTTTAGTGAAGGTTCTGTGGAGGAACCATAATATTGAGGAAGCTACGTGGGAGCTTGAGTCTGAGATGCGTAACAAGTTTCCTTTTCTCTTTTAGGAATTTCGGGACGAAATTCTTATAAGGGAGGGAGATTGTTACGACCCGCGTCGAGCTTAACCTGTAAGTATGCTGCTAAGCATGTGTTTTAGCTGCTTTGCTAAGTTGTAAGCTTGTTTTTGTTAATAATGTTTATAATGGATATGATATGTGCTTAGTGTGAATCCTAGCCCTTAAAACGTGTAGGATCTTACACTTGAAGCGTTGCCAGAGAAATCGTTTGAATCCGACTTTCGAGTCAAAAGTTGCATGTTTTTGGGATTGTAGGGACCCGTTTGTAATTTTTGAAAGTTTTTTGACTTAGCGTTTTGGTCCCTAGGTTTTCCTCTTTATTCCTTCTTTCCCCTTTACTCGTTTCATTTATCAGAAACGAGAGAACGCAGAAGCGTTCTTCTTCCTTCTGCGTGAGAGAGAGAGAGAGAGAGGGAGCTAAGAAGGGAAGAGCGTCTTAGAGCCCTGGAGTTGCTCCGGCCTACAGCTGCGGCCTTCCTTCTTCCCTCCTTCCATCTTCTTCTCCATCAAATCGATCCAGCTTGCAGCAGGAGCTGCGTTTGGAAGGTGATGGCCTGAAGATTAGGGCGTAAGAGCAGCCCTAGCTTGACCTTCTTTCCCCCTCCAGCTAGTTCCTGGTGGTGTGCACCTTTTGCAAGTGATTTGCAACGCAAATCGAGGGTTTTGCCCGTCGATTCGAGTGAAATCGACATCTGCAGGTCCGTTTTTATTTTCTGTCTGTGCGCGGTTCGGCCGAGTTTGTGTTTTGGTCGGCCGAGTTCCTTGTTTAGGTTTTCGAACAGCGTTTTGGTCGGCCGAGTTTGGTCTTGAATTGGCCGAGTTTCTTTTGTAGGTAATCGAGCTGTGTTTCGATCGGCCGAGTTTCTCAGTGGATCGGCCGAGTTACCTGCTGATCGGCCGAAGTTGGTCGGCCGAGTTTCAGAAACTGTGAAGCGATCGGCCGAGTTCCAGAGTGATCGGCCGAGTTCCAGAGTGTGAGTGGCAGTTCATTCAGAAATCATTATTTAACTCATTTTTAAATGCTTATTTGCTTCGGTATCAGTTGGTATGACTCTTAAGCACTGTAGCACGTACAATAGTGCATGATTGATTCACTAGAAACTTGAAATATGCATGAAATGTGATATTCCTGTTTAAATGGTTATATGTTAATCAGTTAATAGACTTAGGTGCCCTAACACCGTAGAACCCCTTTGAAAGATCTGCTTCTTAGGGGTGAAACTCGTGTTGCAACATTATCCGTGTGATGTCATGGAGACACGAGGACAGAGAGAGCAGTGTCCAACAAAAACGCGTGCGATGTCACGGTGGCACTGGAGAAAATTGGGGGTTATTGCAACAAGATCCGTGCGATGTCATGGAGGTAACCCCGTGAGACTCTCCGCTTGTGTACTCAGGTTAGAGGAGGAGTCTAGAGCACTCGATGTAGTGCAGTGAGGTCGATGAGCCTGAAGGCCGATGAGCTTGGGGTCCTGTGGTAGAGCAGGGCTGACGTCAGACTTAGCATTTCCCGGGTGTGTCGCTAAGTCTTGTACGGTGGGATCGTAGTTCGCTACGGATCCTTGTATGCAGGGTACACTGCATATGATTAGGGCATAATAATATAAATATGTAATCATATAGGATCACAGTAAATTTATATATTCGAACTTTTGTGAAAATTCTATATATCTGTTTATTCACTTGAAATATCTGTCGTTGCATAGAAATGTGATTATTATCTGCATATCTGCTATGTCATTAGAATTGCCATGTTTGTACTGTATATATATGATTTATTTAAATTTTATAAACCTGACGAGTTGTTTAGTGATAGCTAAGTGAAATGCTATTCACTGAGCGAGTAGGCTCATCCCTCTACTCAAACATTTTCAGGTCAGCATCAGCATCAGGAATCGGAAGGATCATTTCATCCTAACGCCTAGTCTATAGAAGGTTTGTAGTTAGTCTAGTTAAAGGTCTCTTAGTCCTTTCCCCTCGATCCTTGGAACATGGTGTGGGTGAGAGAGAATATGTAAAGCGAATGTGTATAAAAATGTAAATTAACTGTTATGCTTTACTTTATGTTAATCAATGTATTACGTTGTAGACTTTGCTTGTATCTTCTGTCAGTTTAATAGAAATGCTTCTGCAGTTTGTTTAGTTTTTGTTTACAGCTTAAATCTGATTATCCTTTTAATGTCTTTAAAACGTTTTAAAAAGTGACGAGGGGTTGGTTGTGTGTAAATCCCACCTGTCGCACCCTAATTTCGTGGTTTGTGGTTAATGTGAGATCGGGGCATGACAACTTTTGGTATCAGAGCCTAGGTTGAGTACATAGTTACTCAGAGTCCAAGTCAGGGGACGATAAGAGACCAATAGGATTAAGGTTTAGGTTTCTTTCTTCTATCTGTAGTTTTCTAACAGGAAATATTCTGTTATATCATTGCAGATGGCAGGAAGAGGCTTTGATCGTGATGATCAGGCCGAGAGCCATGTTGGCCCAGATCCACTGTACTTGGGTCCAGGTGGTGGTGACCACGTGGATGAAGCATCCCGGATGTACAGAATGTTTCTGGAGACCAAAGAGAGGTACAAGGCTGATAGGCGAGCTTCCACTTCTACCAGCAGTAAGGATCTGATGCGATCTTATGAGCTTGTGAAGAAGCTTGGTGGCACAGAGTTTAGTGGCACTACAGATCCCGCCGAGGTTGATGAGTGGTTTAGACAGATAGAGAAGGTCTTTCGCCTGATGGAGCTTCCAGAAGAGAAGAAGATTAATCATGCAGTCTACCTTTTGACAGGCGATGCAGAGTTGTGGTGGCGTGGTGTGGAAGAAAAGAGGAGAGGTACAGAGCTTTCTTGGCAGGATTTCTCTGAGGAGTTTCATCTTAAATTCTATCCACCCACTTTTCTTAATGAGAAAATCAGGCAGTTACAGAACATTAAGCAGGGAACATGACAGTTACTAAGTATGAAGCGCTTTTCACACGGTTAGCGAACTTCTGTCCGCAGCTTGTTCCCAACAACATAGAAAGATGCAGAAGGTTTCAGGAAGGGCTAAGGCCAGAAGTTTGGCATACAGTTTCTGCTACTAGAAGGAGGAACAGAGAGAACTTTGGTGAGTTTGTTGAGGCTGCTAGACAGGTTGAAGAATCTGTGAATGCTGATAAGGTGTCCGAGTCTAAGAAAAGATCTGCAGATTTCAGTAGAGGACAGTCCAGTAGTGGATACAGAGGTGGAGGTAGAGGTTTCTTTTCTAAACTTGGGCGTGGCTTTAGTTGTTTCAGCAGACAGAAATCTGAGGATGTTGCTTCTTCCATAGGCAGAGGAGGATACAACCCAGGGAGATGGGGCAGTGCCACTAGTGGACAGTCTTCTGGGTCGTCAATGTCAGTGACAGGTCCCCAGGGACAGGGGATACCGCCATGTGACAAATGTGGAAACCCACATACTGGTCCGTGTTGGGGTGCAAGTTGTTTTGTCTGCGGACAAGTAGGACATTTTAGAAAGGAATGTCCTCAACTTCGACAAGCAGCATCGCAAGCTTTCCAACCTCAGTACCATGATGTTCCAAGTTCTTCTGTGGCTTCTGGTTCCAGAGGTGGTGGAGTGTCTAGTGGCAGGAGTGGTCAGAGAGGACAGCGTGTCAGAGGGAGAGCTTCAGCACGTTTCTTCTCTTTGACACCTCAGGAAGGTATAATCTCTTCACAAGTTGTTACAGGAGAGATGTTTTTGTTTAATAGTATACCAGTTTCAGTTTTGATAGATCCGGGAGCTACTCATTATTTTATACGACGTTCTTTAGTTGGTGAACTTAATTTGTTAACTCAAGAGTTGATAGATAAGTTAGTGTTGAGGGTTCCACTAGGTGGACCAACAGTTTTATCTGAGTTCTATCCCGGATGCTTGTTATCTTTTGGAGGTTTCACCTTTGCTGCTAATCTCATACCCTTGGATGTAAATACTTTTCAAGTCATCTTGGGTATGGATTGTCTTGAGACATATAGAGTGCAACTCGATTGTTGGAAGAAGGAAGCTACCTTTCAACTAGGTGAATTTTCTTGTGTCTTTACTGGAGACAGGAAAGTTCTGCCTACGTGCATAGTATCAGCTGCTGTAGCTGATAAGATGTTACAGAAAGGATGTGAAGCGTTCCTTGCTCATGTGGTTGACACCAGAATAGAAAAGAGCACCGCCAGTGTTTATGATGTGCCTGTGGTTCGTGAGTTCTCTGATGTTTTTCCAGAAGAGTTACCAGGCTTACCTCCTGTCAGAGACATTGATTTTGAGATTCAGGTATATCCAGGTAGTCATCCAGTAGCACTGCCAGCCTATAGAATGGCACCTGCAGAGTTGAAGGAACTCAAGGTGCAGTTGCAGGAGTTGCTGGATAAGGGTTTCATTAGACCCAGTTCTTCACCGTGGGGTGCTCCAGCCCTGTTTGTTAAGAAAAAGGATGGTACCATGCGTCTCTGTATAGATTATAGGCAACTAAACAAGATCACTATTAAGAACAGGTATCCATTGCCGAGAATAGATGATCTGTTTGATCAGTTGCGTGGAGCAACGATCTTCTCTAAAATCGATTTGAGATCTGGATATCATCAGCTCAGAATAAAGGCTTCTGATATTCCCAAGACAGCTTTCAAAACCAGGTATGGACATTATGAGTTTTTGGTCATGTCGTTTGGGCTGACCAATGCCCCAGCAGCCTTTATGGATATGATGAATCGGATTTTCAAACCATTCCTAGATCAGTTTATTGTAGTCTTTATAGATGATATTCTGATCTACTCCAGAGATGATGTACAGCATGAACAACTCCTGAGAGTAGTGTTGCAGTTGTTGAGACAACATCAGCTGTATGCTAAATTTAGCAAGTACGAGTTCTGGTTGGCCGAGGTAGCATTTCTTGGACATGTTATCTCGAGAGATGGAGTTAGCGTGGATCCCAAGGAAGTTGATTCTGTGCTTCAGTGGGAACAGCCTAAGACTCCTACTGAGTTTAGAAGTTTCTTGGGATTAGCAGGTTATTACAGAAGGTTTATACAGAACTTCAGTGTGTTAGCATCATCCTTGACACGCTTGACGAGGAAGGATGTACCGTTTGTTTGGTCTGATAACTGTGAGAAAAGTTTTCATATCTTGAAGAGGAAGCTGACTTCAGCACCAGTGTTGATTTTTCCAGAAGCAGAAAAAGGCTATACAGTGTTCTGTGATGCTTCCAGGAGAGGATTGGGCTGTGTACTGATGCAAGAAGGCAAAGTTGTGGCTTACGCATCTAGACAGCTTAAGAAGAATGAAGAGAATTACCCTACTCATGATCTTGAATTGGCTGCTATTGTTCATGCTCTTAAGACATGGCGTCACTACCTGTATGGTGAGACATGTCAGGTGTTTACGGACCATAAGAGCCTGAAATATATCTTCACTTAGAAAGATTTGAATCTGAGACAGCGTAGATGGCTTGAGCTGATCAAGGATTATGATGTGACAATCGATTACCATCCTGGTAAAGCGAATGTTGTGGCAGATGCCTTGAGTAGAAAGTCAAGTTCAACAGCAGATGCATTCTCTATGGCATGTTTCAAGAGAGACTTGCTTGTAGATATGCGAAAGTTGAACTTAGACTTGGATGTGACTGGACAGAGTGGGTTGATTGCTCAGATGCAGGTCAAACCTACTTTCTATGATCAGATTAAGGAGTTGCAGCAGAGTGATGATGAGTTGTGGCAAGTTATGCAGGATATGTCAGAAGGTAAGAGAACAGAATTTAGGTTTTCTGACGATGGTGTGTTGTATCTTCATGATAGGTTGTGTGTACCTGGGAACAGTGAGCTGAAAGAGAAAATTCTTGAAGAAGCGCATGCTTCTATGTATGCTATGCATCCAGGTAACACAAAGATGTACAGGAACCTCAAAGAGTTGTACTGGTGGTCTGGTATGAAGAAGGATGTGTCTAGATGTGGAGTGTGTCAGCAAGTTAAAGCTGAGCATCAGAAACCAGCTGGTACCTTGCAGTCGCTTCCTATACCAGAATGGAAATGGGAACACATCACGATGGACTTTGTGGTAGGGTTACCCAGGACGCCTAGGGGTTCGGACTCGATATGGGTGATTGTGGATAGACTAACTAAGTCTGCTCACTTTCTTCCTGTCAAGTCAACCTTTGACGTTCCAAAGCTGGCCAAAGTTTATGTGGATGAGGTAATCAGATTACATGGGATTCCAGTTTCCATTATTTCTGACAGAGATCCAAAATTTACATCTAGATTCTGGAATCAGTTACATCATGCGTTAGGCACAAGGCTGAAATTCAGTACATCATTTCACCCGCAGACAGATGGTCAATCTGAGAGGACCATTCAGACCCTTGAAGACATGTTGAGAGCATGCGCGCTACAGTTCAGAGGTAAGTGGGAAGAACACTTAAGCCTGATGGAGTTTGCATATAACAACAGCTACCATTCTAGTCTTGGAATGGCCCCATATGAAGCTCTATATGGCAGGAAGTGTAGACCTCCAGTCTGTTGGTACGAGGTTGGTGAGAAAGAAATTCTTGGACCTGAGATAGTTGATATAACTACAGAGAAGATATCTGTGATCAGGGATCAGTTGAAAGCTGCTCAGGACAGATAGAAAAGTTATGCAGAGAGACGACGCCGACCTCTTGAGTTTGAGGTTAGTGACGAGGTTTATCTGAAGATTTCACCATGGAAGGGAGTGCTAAGGTTTGGCAAGAGAGGCAAGTTGACCCCTAGGTTTATGGGCCCATATCCTATTGTTGAGAGGATTGGACCTGTAGCCTACAGGTTAGATTTGTCGTCTGAGTTGGCAAATCTTCATGATGTGTTTCATATGTCTATGCTAAAGAAGTGTCACCCCGGTACAGAGAAAATATTAGATCCAGATCTGGCACAGCGTAGGACAGATGTGTCCTACGTAGAAGGACCAGTGCAGATAGTCGATCACCGAATCAAAAAGCTTAAGAACCGTGAGATACCTTTAGTGAAGGTTCTGTGGAGGAACCATAATATTGAGGAAGCTATGTGGGAGCTTGAGTCTGAGATGCGTAACAAGTTTCCTTTTCTCTTTTAGGAATTTCGGGACGAAATTCTTATAAGGGAGGGAGATTGTTACGACCCGCATCGAGCTTAACCTGTAAGTATGCTGCTAAGCATGTGTTTTAGCTGCTTTGCTAAGTTGTAAGCTTGTTTTTGTTAATAATGTTTATAATGGATATGATATGTGCTTAGTGTGAATCCTAGCCCTTAAAACGTGTAGGATCTTACACTTGAAGTGTTGCCAGAGAAATCGTTTGAATCTGACTTTCGAGTCAAAAGTTGCATGTTTTGGGCTTGTAGGGACCCGTTTGTAATTTTTGAAAGTTTTTGGACTTAGCGTTTTGGTCCCTAGGTTTTCCTCTTTATTCCTTCTTTCCCCTTTACTCGTTTCATTTATCAGAAATGAGAGAACACAGAAGCGTTCTTCTTCCTTCTGCGTGAGAGAGAGAGAGAGGGAGCTAAGAAGGGAAGAGCGTCTTGGAGCCCTGGAGTTGCTCCGGCCTGCAGCTGCGGCCTTCCTTCTTCCCTCCTTCCATCTTCTTCTCCATCAAATCGATCTAGCTTGCAGCAGGAGCTGCGTTTGCAAGGTGATGGCCTGAAGATTAGGGCGCAAGAGCAGCCCTAGCTTGACCTTCTTTCCCCCTCCAGCTAGTTCCTGGTGGTGTGCACCTTTTTCAAGTGATTTGCAATGCAAATCGAGGGTTTTGCCCGTCGATTCGAGTGAAATCGACATCTGCAGGTCCGTTTTTATTTTCTGTCTATGCGCGGTTCGGCCGAGTTTGTGTTTTGGTCGGCTGAGTTCCTTGTTTAGGTTTTCAAACAGCGTTTTGGTCGGCCGAGTTTGGTCTTGAATCGGCTGAGTTTCTTTTGTAGGTAATCGAGTTGTGTTTCGATCGGCCGAGTTTCTCAGTGGATCGGCCGAGTTACCTGCTGATCGGCCGAAGTTGGTTGGCCGAGTTTCGGAAACTGTGAAGCGATCGTCCGAGTTCTAGAGTGATCGGCCGAGTTCCAGAGTGTGAGTGGCAGTTCATTCAGAAATCATTATTTAACTCATTTTTAAATGCTTATTTGCTTCGGTATCAGTTGGTATGACTCTTAAGCAGTGTAGCACGTACAATAGTGCATGATTGATTCACTAGAAACTTGAAATATGCATGAAATGTGATATTCCTGTTTAAATGGTTATATGTTAATCAGTTAATAGACTTGGGTGCCCTAACACCGTAGAACCCCTTTGACAGATCTGCTTCTTAGGGGTGAAACTCGTGTTACAACATTATCCGTGCGATGTCATGGAGACACGAGGACAGAGAGAGCAGTGTCCAACAACAACGCGTGCGATGTCACGGTGGCACTGGAGAAAATTGGGGGTTATTGCAACAAGATCCGTGCGATGTCATGGAGGTAACCCCGTGAGACTCTCCGCTTGTGTACTCAGGTTAGAGGAGGAGTCTAGAGCACTCGATGTAGTGCAGTGAGGCCGATGAGCCTGAAGGCCGATGAGCCTGGGGTCCTGTGGCAGAGCAGGGCTGACGTCAGACTTAGCATTTCCCGGGTGTGTCGCTAAGTCTTGTACGGTGGGATCGTAGTTCTCTACGGATCCTTGTATGCAGGGTACACTGCATATGATTAGGGCATAATAATATAAATATGTAATCATATAGGATCACAGTAAATTTATATATTCGAACTTTTGTGAAAATTCTATATATCTGTTTATTCACTTGAAATATCTGTCGTTGCATAGAAATGTGATTATTATCTGCATATCTTCTATGTCATTAGAATTGCCATGTTTATACTGTATATATATGATTTATTTAAATTTTATAAACCTGACGAGTTGTTTAGTGATAGCTAAGTGAAATGCTATTCACTGAGCGAGTAGGCTCATCCCTCTACTCAAACATTTTCAGGTCAGCATCAGCATCAGGAATCGGAAGGATCGTTTCATCCTAACGCCTAGTCTATAGAAGGTTTGTAGTTAGTCTAGTTAGAGGTCTCTTAGTCCTTTCCCCTTGATCCTTGGAACATGGTGTGGGTGAGAGAGAATATGTAAAGTGAATGTGTATAAAAATGTAAATTAACTGTTATGCTTTACTTTATGTTAATCAATGTATTACGATGTAGACTTTGCTTGTATCTTCTGTCAGTTTAATAGAAATGCTTCTGCAGTTTGTTTAGTTTTTGTTTACAGCTTAAATCTGGTTATCCTTTTAATGTCTTTAAAACGTTTTAAAAAGTGACGAGGGGTTGGTTGTGTGTAAATCCCACCTGTCGCGCCCTAATTTCATGGTTTGTGGTTAATGTGAGATCGGGGCATGACAATAATCCTCTTAACATATACTACTCTTCCACCTATTATCTTTAACTTCTACTTTTCTCTTATGATCATGTTGTTTATTCATGTGTATTATCATGTATACCATGTTACACATATTTCTTTTTACCCTTCTACTAATGTGAAGTTGAAATTCTAAATCAATAATATCTCTACTAGTTTCAACTCATGTTTAATACATTACATATCCTTCATTTTAAATCAAACGGCTCATGCATGGGTGAAACATAGTTTCTCTTATATCAAGTTTTTCCTTCCTGAGTATAGTCTGACTTTGTATAACTTATTCATTTTGTTAAGCTACACTTTTGTTCTTTTTTTTTAGAAACTAGTTTGTTGTTCTATAGAGACTTGGAACCCAAAGGTAGTAAGGATGAATGTATTAAACTTATTAATAAAGGTATACATTCCATGCTCTCAATTATATCATAAATCTCATTCCTTAATCAAACTCATCATTTCAAACATTTATCTTTATTTTAACTTAGTTTCTTATCCTAGTCTTATGATTTACATATTTATCTAATTCTCTTTACTTTAACTCTTCTTAAGACTCTTCACTTATATTTACTTATCGTATACTTAACTCTTTTCTTATATTTTTCCTTTGCTTTGGAGTACATAAAAACATTGTACTCGGTTATATAATTCATTCCTCATGATTGATTCTTACTACCTTGGCCCTTACATACTTTTCTCATGTCTTTTCCATATTTCATATTTAGAGTTCATATAATATTAATCATTAAACTTAATCTAAACCTTACGTCGTGTTCCTTTATTCCCAATTAAGGATTTCTCATATGAGGCCCCAAAGTTGGGTCTCAGATATCAGTTCCAACTGATTCTTAGCTATTTTAATATTTCCCATATGTTTCAACATCTTAGTGTATGTACATTCTCACTATGATGTGGGTCTAATTTATCCAGAGTCTACTCTTATCATATTGTTAATAGGAGTCATTAGATCCCAGTAATGCATCCTGCCAGCCGGACTAGGCCGAACCTATAGTCCTGAAGCCAAGAGCTACTTAAGATTAACCAACTCCTATTAATCTCAAACATGTGGAAAGAATATCCACTTAGGAAAGTTCATTCAAAGATCATTTCTAGTCTACTTGATACAAAGAATGTAATCAATAAATGCTACAACTGCATAGTGTACAAAAATCTTAAAGACCCATATATATTTTAAAATACTGAATATCTGAATTCAAACATATAAGAGCATTTCTATTCATCTCCAACAAAACAACAATATGAAATGAAAGTTCTATCTCATTTTATATTTATGCTCTTAATCCATGTTACTTATCTTGTTTCTAACCATAATATTTCTAGGGTTCCTCTCTAGCCCATCCTTCCACTGTATACCTGGCCAGAGTATACATGAAAGAATAGACAGAGTAGCTTCATACTGGTTGATCCAAGTACTCAGATACCGGGCCAGGATATCCAAATACTCAAATCCCCAGAGCTAACATCATAACATCTCCTATATGCCACACTTATGACTCTAACTTACTAACTGAATGGTCCCTGACAACTCAACCTAAGCTCTGATACCAATTTGTTACACCCCGTTCTCACAATTTCTACTAATCATGAGATTAGGTCATAAATTAAGGATTTAACGTAATACAAAGATCACCCATAACTTTTTCTTCTCTTTCAAAACTCTTTGTTTTCTCGCATTGAACCACATAAACCAACTTTACAAGAGAATCTAAACATTAATTTCTCTAATCTGGTTTCAACAGTAAAAATGCATGTATGAACATTCATTATGTTCCTCATACTTTTAAGTACATAAGACTTGTTGATTTGCACATATTGCTAAAAGAGGAATAATGTTATACATCATCATTTACAACTCTCTCTTATTTCTTTACAAGGATCTAGAGTGACAAGGACCGACTGAACTTAACTATATTCAGACTTAACTGTTGTGGCAGATCTACTCTGATGCAATGATATCTTCTTCAAGTCCATGTGATTTTCCTAAAAATTGTGAGTAGAGGGGTGAGCCTACTTGCTCAGTGAATGAGTACTTCAAAGAAACAGTCTAAAGCACTGATATAATTACAGATATACTTTTGAGCATTTGATATCAATTATAATAGCAGTAAGCTTTAAAGAGTCTAATAATTGACAATCATAAATATGGCAGGATACTCTAAATATCTATAATAGTGAATCAATATATGAAATGTTTGATTGATCATAAAGAGAACTAATAATTCAGAAACATATAAAGAATAATTGAATAATTGTACACACTTGTTTGACCTATCATTCATTTTATTATGCCCTGATCATATGATGTGTAATCTACATATGAAGACTCGTAGTGTACTACAATCACACCGTATAAGACTTAGCAGACAGACCTAGGAAATGCTAAGTCTGACTACTCTCCTAGTCTACAATAGGGAAATGGCTCTCTGGCCTAAACTCGACTCCTCCTCTAACCTGAGCACACAGGCTAAGAGTCAAGCCTCCTCTTAGCTTTTCTGTACTCTAGTGCCACCAGGACTTCTGGTTGATGTTGGACACTGCAAACTATAATTTAAGGAGACTTCCACTAGGGCTTCGTCCCCCATGCCACCTGATAGCACATTCTGACCCCCGTATACTAGACGCTTCTAGGGTTAGGTTGTTTCACCCCTAAGGCGCAGACCTCACATAGGGGTTCTACGGTGTTTAGGGCTCCTAAGCCTATTATTTTATTATTCCTAGAAAGCTCTTTCTACATTGTACCCTTCTCTTACTTATACTTGACTCCGGTATCTCTATGGTGTCGCGTCTACTTATTTGAAGTTATAATACAACATGTATATCATTATAAACTTGGCAGAGTAGTATATTCAAAACACTATAATATATTGAGTAATCAACATACTATACATGCAGGCAGACTAAAATTCTTAAATAAATAGATTACATGTCCACTTGGCACATACAAACTAGAATCGTGCAATTTATCATCTTATTACACTGATAAGAGTTAATTACTTGACATATGAGTAATCGTCAATAACACATGTAACTTATCTGTATTTTCTCAAAGAACATGCATATCAACCGAAATCTTGAGTTGTGCATCTCATAACTCAATTAAGAGTTAATTACTGATCATGACAAGAATTATTAATAATAACTAAGAACATTGATATCACAATACTTGATTCATTGAACACCCTACCCTTAGGGTTTCATTTAATCACCAAAATTGCTACAAAGAAAGGTGTAATACATCTATCACTTACTTTTCAAATCTTTACAACACATGATACCTGGGATCTCAATCCCTTATCACATTACTGGGAATTATCATCCCTTCACATCATTATCATAATTACTAGATGTGGGTATTCATACCCTTAGATCATCACATAGCATTGTTACCTCTGTAATAGGTAACCATTACCTCTAGGTCCTTAGACCAAGGTATTCATTTCACTAGTTGTACAAGTATTCTCATGGCTCACAAGGCCATCACACATCTTGTCACCTCTCACTAGGCAACAACTTATTCTCATGGCTCCCATAAAGATTTCATGTGACATAAACATTCACTGAATAAAGACTACTATCAACAAATCATATAAAATCAATATATGTATGAAACCTTAGAACAGAGCTGAATTTGGGTTTCCATGCCATTCACTGGGATATCATGCATCAATAATAACATTGAATAAATAAAGTCTATCATGTCAAGAAAATCCCTTCAAATGGATTTCACGATATCTATTCACAAATATCCAACTTTCCTCGCATCTAGGGTTTTACCCTATTCACTAAGATACCAAAAAAACACTACTCACTTTAAAAAAAATCCAAGATAGTATCTGACATATATGTACTATGAATTTAGATAAACAATCATTCAAAATCTAGGGGATCTAAATAAGCATCTTTCTCTATTAACTTATACAGCAAATTTTAGTCATAGACAAATTCCCTATATTTCAGTTTACTCTTATAACCACTGCGAATACTTAGGGAATTCTAATTAGAATGCATTGTATACATTTCTAATATGATTTTATCATCTAGAATTCATTCAAATAAAGGAAGAATCCATTTCATATCATTTTGCAACAACTTCGAACAAATAGACAATTCAGGGTTTGTAGTCGCATACTAAGCAATTAAAGATTATGGTTGATTTAACCAATTTTCATGCAATATACTATTTAAAGGAAGTTCACACTCACCCTAAGGTGTGAAAACACCTTAAAAATGTATCACATATCTGAAAATATCGAATCCATATCAAATCCCTAGCAATTCACCCAATTCTTCTTCCTTTCAACTCGAAAACCCTAAAACTGAGGGATTATGAAGAAAGAGTGAGAAAATGGGAAGTTTTGATACCATTTTGGATCAAATCAGAGGAGGGACGGAATTTTGACATGTGATATAAGATTCACCATGAAACTATATCCAAAGAAGCTAAACTTACATGATTTTATCATTCCCCGGACTGTAAAACCCTAGGTCAGCATCTCCATCAATTTCTCCTCTCAAAACCTAACTCTCTCTCTCTAGGATTTTGTTTCTCTAGATTGAATCATGAATTATGAGATCTCCTTGTGTGTTAGGTTGACCACATAGAGAAATTGAGCTTCTTGGGTTAATTGCACATTGACCCCTCACTAAACTTTTTCTTATTTCAGCAGATTTTTCTATCATAAAAAGGTTTATGTGAATTCTTGTATTTAGGAAATAAAAACTTCTCCAAAAATTATGATAATTTATCATGTATTTTATAATTGAGTTGTAAATATTCAGTTAAAATTTGAGATCATTCCAATCTTTCATTAAATAATTAAAAATCGAATAGTGTACTACTATCCAGAATTCTATAAAAATGTCAGTTACTGTAGTTCGTCTACTGATAAGGTCTAAACGCATCCAAAAATTATGAAAAATTATCATATTGTTTATAATTGAGTTTGAAATATCCAGTTAAAATTTAAGATCATTTGTAGTTACCAATAAATAACTAAAAATAAAACACTAGACTATTGAAAAGCACTCTGTCAGCATTTTGGTTGAAGTATAGTTTGACCAAGAACCACACTCAAAGAACACTCAAATATTCTGAAATTTTTCTCCAATATGCATGATTGAGTTATCCATATCATATACAAAATTCAATTAAATAAAAAATGTGTAGAACATATGAAAAATCATTTACCACACTGCTATCATGATCAAATTCCATACTCATGTACCATCAAAACCCTAATTTCAGCCAACTAGGGTTTATATTTCTCAACCCCTAATTTCTCAAACAATAGAACAATTAACATTCTTATTATGTTTAAAACATCATAATTGAATTATCATCATTAACTAGATGTAAGCAATGATCAATCCAATTAAGCATATAATCATCCAGGTAAACCCTAGTTTACCAATTAAGCTCAGATGCGGTCATAACACTAAGGCTAACTGTCTGCCCAGTTCCTGCCTTGATGCACACCATGGGTGGTCATGGCATTGCAGGTGGGTCACAGTCACCCCAAGTTTGAACCACAAATCGTGGGAGGTAGCTGACCAGCTTGTGGCCCTCAGGTTTGTCTTGGACTACCTAGATCAATGCCAGCTACAGGACAATTTGTAGACTAGCCCACAACCAGGCCGGGTGACACCATCTGACATCTATAACTTAGGCTAAAACTCAATTATCTTGGTCAATAGTACACATTAATTCATCATTTCCAAACCTTGATAAGTTCATCTAGGAACATGTATTCTTCATCAAATTTTAACTACAATTTTATCACAGCTCAAGGTACTTTCCATTCAGTTTTGGTGCTAAAACTCAACTATTTGACCATTCAATTAAATTCCACAAAATTCATAAGGTTAAGAATCATAATCATGATTTCAACACCAAATAACATCCATGATTTGTTAAATTACTTGGAACTTCCTTAAATTACTTAAATATATGAATCCACTTATGTCATTAGGTATCCAAAAACTCCAAAGGTTCACTCCATCGCATCCTACACACCTTAAAAGAAATTTCATCTTCTAAATTAGACCAAAAATTCACTCCATCACATCATATACATCTTAAAAGAAATTTCAAACTAGAAATTTAGCCATCTTCTTATTTCAAGGTAAGCTAAAAGGTCTTCATCCATATGTAGGACACCATTTTAAGTGTAACATTCCCATAAACATCATGCCTAGAACATATATATGCCACTCCTAGGAGGTTTACAAGCATCTTGGATTAGCCAGCCTTTCATAAAGGTTGAAACTAGGTTTTAGAAGCTCAGATTATGTAACAGAATATTTCAAATTTTAGGACTTACATCCTTATCTTCACCCATGCATTAGGTTTCCCACATCATATTACCATGTTCTAAAGGAGCTAAATAATGTTAGCCCATTATATCAAGGTGTCATCAACATTTCATTGAGCTAATTGTTAGAACATGTTCAACATTAACATATGCCTTTTAGGAGGGAGTTAACTATAATTAACCCACTTTATCTAAATAGATCATATCAAGGTATCATCATCATTGTGTTGTGTTAATTGTTAAACATATATATCATCTTTATTAAGCACTAAGATTAACACATTGTTGACATATGTCATTAATACAATCCCATTCAATATTCACATTAGGTCATCAAATTTATTAGTGACTTCATCACTAGATTCATTAACCATATTATGTCATCATTAATCATGTATATGATTAACCACTTATGTATTGATATCTATTAAACCATCTCTAGGTTTCCATCATATCATGTCTATATATCACATCTCGGTATTAGATCATATCCTTACATATATTTTATCATGGTTGTGCTAAACAAACTTGTGTGAGTGGCTGATGTGCACAAATCATATCATCTTTTGGATCATGTTTGGTTTCATATCCATGTTGTTTTGACTCAATTATCACTCTCATTCATGCTATATTCTATATTTTTATCTATTCTTACTTGTCTCATGGTTTGGATTGTAGGTACTATATTTTGCAATGACATGATGAGGAATATATCATATTATCTCTTATTGGATCACTCCTCAAGTATCTACATGTTTTGGGGTTCGACACTATGCAAATACCACTTTTTACAGCACGTAATTCGGACCTACACGCTGAAAGTTATGAGCACAATACACAACAGCCCAGAATAGCCAAGTGCACGCCGTGCACCAAAAATGCATGTCGTGCACCAAAAGTGCACACCGTGCACCTGGGAGCGTCAAGCAGACTGATAGTTTCTGGAAAGTTGCACGGCGTGCACCTGGGAAATGAAAGTTTTTGGAAAGCTACACGGCATGCATTTCTTCAGCGCACACCGTGCACAGTGCATTCTGCAGAAAATTGAAAGTTTCTAGAAAGTTGCACGGTGTGCACTTTAGGTGCACGGCGTGCACCTGGCAGTTTCAGCATTTTGAAAAATATGAGTTTTTTTTTAAAACGAAGTGGGAACTTAATGGGTGGTTATGATCGGTCATTTGTGTTAGTTCCCTCATCTCAGAGCAAGCCTAGAGAAGAGGAGGGCGATTTGGAGGAGAAAAGAGGTGGTTTCTTGCCAAAGGAGTCCATTTCTTCTCCTCTTCTTCTCCATTTTCTTCTCTGGAGGTGCAGCAGAGCTTCTTCACTCTACAAAGCTTCTCAGGAGGGAAGTTTGTCCAGTTTGGAGCAGCTGTAGAAGTGGGATTTCATCCTCAAGTCGGAATTCTACCTTTCTTTGGTTACACCTTGGGATTGCTCCTTCTCTAAACCATGTTAAACTCTAAATTTTATGCACATTTTCTATTGTACATCATTATGGACAAGAAGACTCTTTTTCTTGGGCATGGGAGAGTAACTACCGTATCATAGCTTGTATGAACATTTGAATTTCGTACTAAATGTTAGTTTCTTGGATGTTCCAAGAGTTGTTTCAGATCTAAAATTCTTGTTTGTGTGATTGGCCATCATACTTGCATGTTTTATGCTTTCTTTCATAATCTGAGAAGATCTGTTTGAGCGTATGGAGTTACTCTTTTGGCAACTTGTCCTTGACCGTGAGAGTGGCTGGGATTATGTTGAGGAGCAAGGTTTGTAATTTGAAATGAAATACATACACGAGAGTGATGTATGGAGTTAAAATCGTCATCACTTCACCGGGAGGTGAGTGATGACTACAAACCTCCTTTGCAAGTTAATTAACATGTTTAAATTCATATTTTAATATAAGCTATGATGTGATAGTGAAATCCAAAGTATAATATCCTTCTAAATCTGAATCTTAACCTTTCTTAAGTGATAATTTACTATTTTGTTTTAAATCTATAATTTAGTTGTTCTAATCCAATCATCTTATGTACAATGATCTAGATTATTGAAAATCATAACTCTTACGCCTAACTAACCAACGCTCCTTGTGTTCAACCTCAACTACAACTACTCTCGTATACTTGCGGGATATAGCTAGTTGAGTAAAAGATCATTCTTATGATTGAAACTCGTTAGCCTAAATAGCCAACAAGTTTTTGGCGTCGTTGTCGGGGAGCATCGGTATTCATGTTAGAGTAAGAGTTGTTGATAAGTAAATGAGACTAGATCAGAACCTTCATATCCACCATCATATCCATAAATCATAATTCATCATGATCATCATAATTTGTTGTATCTTCCATGTTTGTTGTTGTATCTCACTCACCTTGTTTATTTGCAGGAGCATATGGGGTGTTCATAAAAAGATCCTTGCACCGTGCATATCTCTACATTCAGAAAATGAACACACTATTTGCAGCCCTCATGGAGCAAGAAGGAGTGAAACCCAAACATGTATGGAGGAATCACAACCCGTACAACCATCATCCATGTCACCATCATCCAAATGACATTCACCCATGCCACCTTCATCCACATCACCTTCATATGTACCACCCTCATCTACACATCCTTCATCCACACCACCATCATTCACACCTAATTCACCACCATCATATACACCACCAACAGCCATACCACATACATCACCACCATCTACACCACACCCACCTAATCCTCTGGATCCACATGAAGAACTAGTCAAGGAGGATGACCTTCCTATTAAGGACTACTTTGGTACAAATGCAATGCACATGAGCGGGCCTATTAATATTTCAGAATTTGAGGCAGATGAGTTTTCTATCAGCCCATTCATCATACAATTGCTACAACTGAATGCATTTGGAGGGACACCAATGGAGGATCCAAACCTCCACATTACTGAATTTTTGTAGTTGCTAAGCACCATAAAGATATATGGTGTTCCTACTTATGGGATATGCCTAATTCTTTTTCCATTCTCTCTTAAAGATAGAGCCAAGGCATGGCTCTATACTTTGCCAAAGAAGTCAATCAACACTTGGGAGGAGCTTCTAAAGGTTTTTTTGGCAAGATATTTTCCACCTAGCAAAACTTTACAGCTGAGGATTCAACTCATCAATTATTCTCAAAGGGATGGAGAGACCTTGTATGATACATGGGAGAGGTTCAAAGATCTTCAACATCTTTTTCCGCATCACGGTCTAAGCAATTGGCTTCTATTGCAATCTTTCTATAATGGTTTGCGCTACAATACAAGGATGTCTATTGATGTAGTTGCAAATGGAGATCTAATGAACAAATCTTATAGAGAAGCCTATTCTATTATTGAAGATATGGCAGCAAATCATTTCCAATGGAGTCCGGCTACAAGCTACCACCCATCTTTTTCACATACTACTTCAAAAATGCAAGTGGAAGATCACATGGTTGATGCTATAGACTTGATTGCAGCAAGGCTAGACACTTTGTCACAAAGGTTTGAGAATCTAAGCACACAACTAATTCAAACAGCCAACAATATTTGTGATGCATGTGGGTTGCTTGGACACTCATCTTCTACATGTTATGCTTCTTCTATTTATTCTCCAATGGGCTACACTCCACTGGGCTTCTACAACAATGTGAACCCGGATTTCATTCAACCACAACAACCACAAGTAACTTCTAGATTAGAGTCCATGCTTGCAACATTTATTTCATCTCAAATGCAGCAAAATGAGGAGTTCCATCAACAAAGACAATCAATGAAGGGTGCCATTTGCCAACTCTCTTCTAAGGTGGAGACTATAGCCACTCATGCACACATCTTGGAGAAACAAATTGCCCAGCAAGCTCTTCCTAGCAAAGAAGCATTTCCACCTTCTTGCCTAGTCCACCGGAGACAAATCCTACATATTTTAGGCCGGTGACATTGAAGAATGGAGTTGTTATAGAGTTATATCCTTCAAAGTATGATGATGTTGATATCCATGATGATTATGAAGTTGCAACTAAAGGGGAGAAAGCTACAACACATGATCTACATGTTGATTCTTCAAGCAAGCCACATTTCTTTCCTCCTCACACTCTAGATGATACATTGCTTTATAATGACAACACTCTTCCCAGCTCATATTTTGATGATGCTTCAAAGGAGAATGAAAAGACAAATAGTATTGGCATACAAAAGACTATTCTTGCTGCAGCTCATAGGTGCTTTCGCTTACCCCAAATCAAGGACATATTTGCAAGGAGGCATCAATCTTTAGCACAACAATTTCCAGCTGAAAATCAGAGCACCGGTCCTCCATGGACTTTGATGTTTCCACCATGATGAGGTTCCCAGTTGCAACCTTTTTAGTTTGATTTATGCAGTGAGGACACTGTAAATTTCAATCTTAGGGGGGAGCAACCGGATGGTAACCTAGTTCTTTTAGCTTTTCCCTTTCATGTTGTTTTCTTCTTGTCATTTGCTTTTGTTTTGTGTTCACATTTCAGTCTTTTGTTTTCAATTTTGCTCTTCTTGTGGAAAATCTAGTATGATATGAGGTTTATCTTTTATATGTGGATAGAACTCCTATGCTTAACTGATTGTCCTCTTTTGATGAGAAATATCATTTGGAGAAATTGTAAAAGACATGCATTAATCAAATGAAACCTTTTGGCCATCAACATGTGCTTAACTCTGGTTTATGCTTCCAGCCTGAATATTCATCTTTCACATCCTTGATTGCTTAAAACATGTAATGGTTTCAACTTTTATGAGTAAATCAACTTTACAACATCATTTGGAATACGAGATGCCCTTGTCAGGCTCTTAGTGCATTTTCAACCACTCTTTCAATGGAAAAAAAAATCAAAACAAATGAATGAAATCTAGCTAATGTTGCAATTTAGTTGACTCTCCTATGTTTTGGAAAAATTTTAAAATTTCTTTTGGCTTATCTCATCTTTATACCCCATATAATATGGCTCAACTTCCCACATATCATGCTAGCCTAGTGTAAGTCTGATCTGGCCACGATGGTTAGGTGGTATGTCTTAAAAAAGGGTAAAATACCCCAACCGACATTCCACGTGTGCATAAGCCTACATTAGCAGCCGAGTGTCGGAACCCATAATCCATTATCATATCATTTTTTGGGAAAGAAGGAGAGTATAGAAAAAATTTTCAATTTTAACTAAGATTTCATCATTTGTATCCTTAATAGTTGAGAGTTTGAATTGCACATCCACTAATTGCTTGGCTTGGTCATCCAAATTCTACTTAGTGTTGTTTAATTGATTGATTTATTTAATTATGACCACCCATGCTGAACTAAAAATCTCTTTCTTGGGTGTTTAAGTTGAATTGATGGCTATGAGCATAAACATGTTGATCATGGTTGGTTTGGTCTTATACACATCTTTCATTTCATTTGATCTATTCATGAACTTGACAATTCTTCATTTATGTTTCTATGCTCTTTTTGCTTGAGGACAAGCAATGGTTTAAGCTTAGGGGGATTTGATGTGCACAAATCATATCATCTTTTGTATCATGTTTGGTTGCATATCCATGTTGTTTTGACTCAATTATCACTCTCATTCATGCTAGATTCTATATTTTTAGCTATTCTTACTTGTCTCATGGTTTGGATTGTAGGTACTATATTTTGCAATGAAATGATGAAGCATATATCATATTATCTCTTATTGGATCACTCCTCAAGTATCTACATGTTTTGGGGTTCGAAACTACGCAAATACCACTTTTTATGGCACGTAATTCAGACCTACACGCTGAAAGTTATGAGCAGAATACACAACAGCCCAGAATAGCCAAGTGCATGTCGTGCACCTGGGAGCGTCAAACAGACTGAAAGTTTCTGGAAAGTTACACAGCGTGCACCTGGGCGCTGAAAGTTTCTGGAAAGTTGCACGACATGCATTTCTTCAGCGCACTCTGTACACATTGCATTCTGGAGCAAATTTAAAGTTTCTAGAAAGTTGCACGGTGTGCACTTTGGGTGCACGGCGTGCACTTGGTAGTTTCAGCATTTTGAAAAATACGAGTTTTTTTTTAAAACGAAGTGGGAACTTAATGGGTGGTTATGCTCGGTCATTTGTGTTAGTTCCCTCATCTCAGAGCAAGCTTAGAGCAGAGGAGGGCGATTTGAAGGAGAAAAGAGGTGGTTTCTTGCCAAAGGAGTCCATTTCTTCTTCTCTTCTTCTCCACTTTCTTCTCCGAAGGTGCAGCAGAGCTTCTTCACTCTACAAAGCTTCTCATGAGGGAAGTTTGTCTGGTTTGGAGCAGCTATAGAAGTAGGATTTCATCCTCAAGTCAGAATTCTACCTTTCTTTGGTTACACCTTGGGATTTCTTAGCTTTTCCTTCTCTAAACCATGTTAAACTCTAAAATTTATGCAGATTTTCTGTTGTACATCATTATGGATGAGTAGACTCTTTTTCTTGGGCATGGGAAAGTAACTACCATGTCATAGCTTGTATGAACATATGCACTTCATACTAAATGTTAGTTTCTTACATGTTCCAAGAGTTGTTTCATATCTGAAATGCTTGTTTGTGTGATTGGCCATCATACTTGCATGTTTTATGCTTTCTTTCATAATATGAGAAGATATGTTTGAGAGTATGGAGTTACTCTTTTGGCAACTTGTCCTTGACCACGAGAGTGGCTGGGATTATGTTGAGGAGCAAGGTTTGTGATTTGAAATGAAATACATACACGAGAGTGATGTATGGAGTTAAAATCATCATCACTTCACCGGGAGGTGAGTGACGACTACAAACCTCCTTTGCAAGTTAATTAACATGTTTAAATTCATATTTTAATATAAGCTATGATGTGATAGTGAAATCCCAAGTCTAAGATCCTTCTAAATTTGAATCTTAACCTTTCTTAAGTGATAATTTACTATTTTGTTTTAAATCTATAATTTAATTGTTCTAATCCAATCATCTTGTGTACAATGATCTAGATTATTGAAAATCATAACTCTTGCGCCTAACTAACCAACGCTCCTTTTGTTCGACCTCGACTACAACTACTCTCATATACTTGCATGATATAGCTAGTTGAGTAAAAGATCATTCTTATGATTGAAACTCGTTAGCCTAAATAGCCAACAGTGGCTAATCAAAACTTCATCTAGCCCAATTGAGGTTCTCCTAACCCATATCATGAGGGTAGTGCCATTCCCATACTCAGTCTCTCTGAGCTCACTTAGTTATACGAGTTCAAAAGTACTACCTTCATCTTCCCTCTTTGGTCTAGGGTTATCAGGTTGCCTCATTGGCACTAGTTGATTGATTTACTAGCTCTAGCCACATAAGCACAAACCAACACATGGTATGACATTCTATTCATAGGTCTTTACCCATGACCCATGCTTACCCAAAACTTTCTCTATATATACACCACTAGAGTCCTACATGGGGAACCACCAACCCGAGCATGAGGCTTCATAGAAACCAACATAGTTTTACCTCCTCTAGGGTCTTGGGACTCTCTCTCCCTCACCCAAATGGTAGGTTCTCATATTCATGTTCACATGTTCATATAAAGACAACCTCTCTCTATCTCTAGGGTTTGGTCTTCCCAAGGACATCTAGGGTTCAACAAGACTTTAGGAATCATGCATAAAGTGACTCAACTCAATCACTCGGGAGCATTCTAGTTTAGGACATATCATATCACATATTTCTCATCATTCTCATACTTTGGAGTTTAGGTCCTCTAACCTTCTCCCTCTGGGTCACACTCACTCTGGAGTTAACCCTACAACTAGTCCTAACATTAGAGATCCTCCTTTGTGAAAGAGTTTGAAGCTTATGTTGACTCACCACTTATCTTAACTTATCTTAGAAAAGCCTATATATACTAGCATCATCAAAACTTATCTCAAATCCTTAAAACAGAACCTTAATCCTTAAAGACAACATGTATCATTATAAACCAACTTATATCATTCATATAAGACTTAGATCATCATATAATCTTATTTATTCTATTCCAACTATCACGTATTCTAATAAGGCTCTAGACATCTAATCTAGAACTACTCTCTCTTCTAGACTGATGCCATTCACTTTCATTTAGGCTACATGACCACCTCCTACTCGTACATGTATGGGGACACATTTTTGTAATACTTACATATATAATAAAATATTATATAGTTTTTCTCTGATAAAACAAGCATCAAAGAAAACTATCAAGGTTCTGTCTGATTGGAATAAAAAACCAAATCCATAAAATGAGTATCCCCCACATAGTAGAGAGTTTAGTGTCATGAAAACTAGTGAAAAGGGTGAGAACATGGTGTAGACTAGTGTAGATACTCTAGACAATGAGCGTCATATGTCTAGGGTTTCTCTTCCCTTGATGTATGTCATTTTCAAATAATGCAACGTCCCATACCACTGCACTATAAGGAAAGAACAACATCTAAGGACTTGCTATACAACAAGCACCAGTCTAGACCTAGTTCTCAGATATCTATGTGCTAACCTAGAGGCTAGGTCAGATCTAGTCTCTAAAGACGACTAATCTAACCCTAAGGATTATTAAGTTTAAGGTTCTTTAGTTTGAGTTGCATAATGAGCAAATGTCAGGATTTGCTATTGTTCATGCTCTGATACCACCTGTGACGTCCTCGGATTTTCTAAAACTTAATCTAATGTGTGACGTCCAAATTGAAACCCTCACCTCAGTAAGAATCCCAATTTAAATATCACACACTAGGCTAAGAAGAAGAAAATCAGAGGAAGTCATAATGAAAAAAAATAGTAGCACATGCACATGAACAATAATAAAACCATACAACACGAGTTCACCATTCAACATATAATTACATAATGAATTATTACAACATTTGATATTACATATTGAACATCAAACTTTAACATATACATGTACTACATCTACAACAGGATCTTAAGACAATAGGTCCACTTGTACATCAGCTCGCCACATAACTCTCAACTATCCTAGATCTTCAAAAGCATAAGCATTACCTAAACAAAAGATTACATGTGGTACACGTCAGTACAATATTCAAGAATATTGTACTGTGTACGCCTATGTGTCTTTTATATACCTCTCATTACTAAGCTTGGAAATAAGATAAAACTAATACTTGACAGTTATAAAGAAATATAAGAAAAATCATATACTTGCACAAAGATGTTCATTAACAAAAGAGAACACATATTTTAGGCACATTTTCCATCATATATCTCGTACATATACCACCAAGGGCTTTGATGTTTTTAGTCCTTATGATCTACTACCAAAGAGTTTGAGATCATTATATATGTAATCTACAACAAAGAGTTTGAGATCACTAATGCATTAAGGCCTTTATGATCTACTACCAAAGAGTTTGAGATCATTTACATGTGATCTACTACCAAAGAGTTTGAGATAATTTTCCAAGCATTATGCTACCAAAAGAAATAGTAGTTTCTATGATGGATCAAATATCTTATGTTTCATGTGTTCATAGCCATAAGTATGGAAAATCAAGCAAGCTATCATACAAAAACAATCATTTCATCCAATACCATATGCCAAGTATTTTACTACACATATAACATAAGCATATTGTATAATAATCCAAGTAAGAGGTAATGGCGTACCTTGAACATAGATACCTAATCACATTCCTGATGTCAACTATGTATCCCAGGTCAAACCCTGATCAAGACAAGATCATATACTATCATCAGATTCTCATCAATATTAACCCTAGTTACGTCCATTAGGGTTTACTTAACTCATTAGGATATTCCCACTTTTACTTGTATTCTTATCTTATAATTATCTTACTGATGTTATTTTCTAGATTATGGTTCATTATCTTAACATTAGGTTCCATACCCTTTTTGTGCACATATTAACCCTAGTTTATATACATTATTAAATTAGCGTCACAACCCATGTATTAAGGGTCATCTTCATATAACATGAATTATATGCATCATCATGATCTCATAATTAAATATGAGGTTCCACATTATCTTCCAATTACTGATATTATTGTGTTCTGTAAATTTCATAATTTATTGAGCATGTATGTATTTATTATATTTTATTTAGGGTTATTAGCCCTAAATAGCCATATTGAGAAAAATACATGATTTCGTGCATCAACATCATGTACACTGACCTTAAATAGAATATAAACATGAATATTGATTTACTTACATTTTATCATAATTTTAGACCATCGTTTGATATTTATTATACATCAAACAAGCATAATACAACTTACATGATATTAAAGGGATTAATTAATCAAAAGCCTGATATTATGGTTCTATATTATTCTACGTATTTTTCTGAGAATATTGATATATTATATGTATTTTTTTATATGCGAGATATTTATTATGAATTTTCTAAGATCTGGGTTATTTTGAGGATTTTACCTCTATCTGACCAATCGGTGGCTGCCACGTGGCGTCAGCCCTCTCCTTTCTTCCTTTTCGCGATCAGCCGCAAGACGCCCGCGTGAGTCTCTCCCGATCCGTGCCGCCGCCGTGGCTGGGTCTCTAGCATGCAGTTGGCCACGAGCACCTCCTTCTCGTGTTCTATAGGACTGCCCAAACACGATGTCAGTGTTGCGCCCATGTGCCTGAGCGCCACCACTGGATTGGAGCGCTGAGACCGACGAAAGTCTCCTCCGTCCTACAGTGCGACCTTCTCGCCGCCGGCCTCTCTTCCCGGATGCGTCCCTAGGCTCAACGTTGCACTCCCTCCTTGTGCCTGACCCATCGACGCCTGCGTTTGGGTGAGAAGGACATGTTCTTCATGAACAAGAGTCATCGCTACCGATTGCTTGGGTCTGATCCCTGCGCCCCTAGTGGTGGTGTCTTCTTCTTCCTCACACCCCTGACCTGGGGTTCTTACGTGTGCTCCCAGCACCGCCGACCTCCAGGCCATCAGCCTCTTGGCTTCTTCCTCAGCCGCCTACGAAGCCTCGAGTGGCTCTCTGTCTCTCTTTCGATCCTCACGTGATCCCCAACTCAGTTCTTCACGGCCGGAACTGCCGCCATTGCCTCCTCTCAAGCATCGTCATTCTAGGCTTCTGTGAACTGACACACTCCCGTCGCCGCCATGAAGATCCTCCATGAGTCCTCTGCAAACTGCTACTCCTTGCAGAGGTGGGGTTCGGCAGCCATCACAAGCTCCATGGAAGTCGCCACGGAGGTGGGGTTCTGAGACAGGCTCCTCTAATCGCCTCCTACCTCCAACATTGGTCCTTCATGCTGAGTGTTGCAATGGAGGCGAGGGGAAAGGGGTGTTAAAACCACCCACTCCTGATATTATTAGTCTCGGATCTAAGGTTAACTGTCTGCCAAGTTCCTACCTTTATATGCACGTCATGGGTGGTCGTGGCATTGCAGGTGGGTCACAGTCACCCCACATCTGAACCACAAATCGTGGGAGGTAGCTGACCAGCTTGTGGCCCTCCATTCTGTCTTGGACTACCTAGATCAATGCCAGCTATAGGACAATCTGTGGACTAGCCCACAACTAGGCCGGGTGACACCATCTAACATCTATAACTTAGGCTAAAACTCAATTAGCTTGGTCAATAGTACATATTAATTCATCATTTCCAAACCTTGATAACTTCATCTAGGAACCTCTATTCTTCATTAAATTTTAACCGTAGTTTTATCACAACTCAAGGTATTTTCCATTCAGTTTTGATGCCAAAACTCAACTATTTGACCGTTCAATTAAATTCCACAAAAGTCATAAACTTAAGAATCATAATCATGATTTCAACACCAAATAACATCCATGCTTTATCAAATTAGTTGTAACTTCTTTAAATATGAATCTACTTATGTCATTAGGTATCCAAAAACTCTAAAGGTTCACTCCATCACAGTTACCACTTCAATAATATGGTCAGACCATTGTCACGTTTGCTTGGCATGCTAATTAATGTTGAAGAAAGAATGAAGAAGGAAAAATTCATTATGATGATTGGGGAATGGAGTCCAAGGATGAAAGCAAGGCCATGAAGAGTTCTGAGGCTAAGCATAAATTCAATTCTTCAGTACTCAAGATAAGGAGAAAGAAAAGTATAAGAGGAATCTATCCTTTGTACTTGAAGGCATTCAGGAAGAAGAAGATGGGGATAGAGATCTCCACTTCAGGTATATATGTTATTTAGATAAGTTTATCTACTTCTTCATATTGGGTACTAGATATCGGATGTGGATCTCACATATGCTCGAATATGTAGGATCTGAAAAGAAGTAGACCTTTAAGAAAGAATGAGGTTGAAGTGCGACTTGCAAATGGAGCAAGAGTTGTTGTCACTGCATTTGGAACCTATAATTTATCTCTGCCCACATGCCTTGTAATAGAGCTAATGAAGTGCTATTATGTACCTGCCATAACATTATTTATGTATCTTGTATTGACAAGGATGGATATGAATTTCATATTAAAAATTATCAATGTTCTTTTTCTAAAGATGAGATCTTTTATGGCAGTGCCCCAATGTCTTTTGGAGTTTATTTGCTAGATCTAAAGATAGATATTTATAACATAAATACCAAAAGGTTAAAACTCAATGACTCAAACAAAACATATGTTTGGCATGGTTGTCTAGTGAACATAAATGAGAAATATCTAGACTCCATAAAGATGGTTATCTGGACTCTTTTAATTTCAAATCAATAGAGATATGTGAATCGTGTTTGTGGGGCAAGATGACCAAGACTCCTTTCACTGGTAACAATGAGAGGTCTAGTGATCCATTAGGATGCATTCATATTGATGTATGCGGCCCTTTTAGAACAACTACTAGAGGTGGGTACTAGTACTTCATTACCTTTACTTATAACTTCAGTAGGTATGGTTATGTTTACCTGATGAAACATAAATTAGAAACCCTTGAAAAGTACAAGGATTCCATGAATGAAGCACAGAACCAAATTGGAAAAAGTATTAAGGAACTTCATTTTGATCGAGGTGGAGAATACTTAAGATAAGAATTTGATGACCTTCTATGAGTCTGTGGTATCATATCACAATGCACTCCACCTGGAACACCACAATATAATGGGGTATCAAAAAGAAGGAAACGCACATTGCTAGATAGATCAATGATGAGTTTGATTGAACTTCCAACTACCTTCTGGGGCTATGCTCTTAAAACCTCTACATTTACACTACACCGTGTACCATCTAAATCGGTTCAAAAGATGCCATACGAGATATGGTATGGGAAGCATCCCAATGTGTCTTTTATGGAGATTTGGGTTGTGAAGCTTATGTGAGAAAATAGTTTCCTAAAAATCTTAGACCCAAATATTATAAATGTAATTTTTTGGATATCCTAAGGAAAATGATTTCATATTGCTTTTATTCCCTATCTGACAACAAAGTGTTTGTTGCCAGAGATGTTGCATTTCTAGAAAAGGATTTTATTTATAAAGAAATCAGTGGGAGGAAAGTAGAATTTGAAGAAGTTCGAGACCAACAAGAAAACATTGAACCAGTAAATGTATAAGAGGAACAAGGAGAATCTCAAATCATTGTGGAATCTCAAATTACTCAAGTAACACAGGAACCTCATAGATCTCGTAGGACACACCTTGAACCTAAAAGATTTGGTTATTTTGTGACTCAAGAAGGCGGTGAGATGGTCATACATGATGAGCCAACGGCTTATCTATTAGCTACTAAGGGACTAGAGTTTGAGAAATGGATTGAGGACAAGAGATCTGAGATGGAATCCATGTACACCAACAAGGTATGGACCTTGGTGGATCCACCTAAAAGGATAAAACCCATAGGGTGCAAGTGGGTCTTCCAGAAGAGGACCGATATGGATGGTAAAGTACAAACATATACAGGAAGATTCATTGTAAAGGGTTTTAAACAAGTTCAAGGTGTTGACTATGAAGAACCCATTTCTCCAGTTGACATGGTTAATTCCATCATGATCATGCTTTCCAATGCAGCTTATCATGACTATGAGATTTGACAGATGGATGTTAAAAGTGCATTTATTAATGGGATCTTCTTGAAGATGTGTATCTGACACAACCTGAGGGTTTTATAAATCAAAGGATGCAAATAAAGTATGTAAGTTATGAAGGTCAATCTATGGATTGAATCAAGCATCTCGGAGTTGGAAGCTTGGTTTTTATGAGATAGTCAAAGAATTTGACTTTAGTCAAAATGAAGATGAACCTTGTGTGTAAAAGAGGGTTAGTGGGAGCGTGATTGTATTCCTCATATTATATGTAGATGACATAATGTTGATGGGGAATGAAATTCCTACTTTACAGATGGAAAAGACTTGGCTTGGAAATATGTTTCTTAGAAGGACTTAGGCAAAGGTCCTATATCTTGGGAATCTAGATCTATAGAGATAGATCTAGAAGGCTTCTTGAATTAAGGAAGAGCACATACATTGACAAAGTGTTGAAGAGGTTCAGTATGGAGGACTCAAAGAGAGGAAACCTACCCATGACTCATGGAGTTACAATCTCTAGAGCCCAATATCCTAGTTCCTGTGAAGAAAGGAAATGCATGAGTAGGATTCCATATGCATCTGCAATTGGATCCGTCATGTATGCAATATTGTGTGCACATCTCGTCGTCTCATATGCCTTAAGCATGATGAGTAGATATCAGCCATATCCAGGTGATGCTCACTGGACAGTCGTGAATAACATCCTTAAGTACTTGATAAGAACTAAGGATTAGTTCCTTGTATATGGTAGAGAGGAAGAGTTGGTGGTAAAAGGTTACACCGATGCAAGCTTCCAAACTGACAAAAATGATTAGTGATCACACAAAGATTTGTGTTTTGCCTCAACAACTAAGTTGTGAGCTAGAAAAGCTCCAAGCAAGAGAAAGATACATCTACAATAGAGGTCGAGTATATTGTTGCATCCAATTCAACAAAGGAGGTTTCTTGGATCAAGAAGTTTATCTCAGAACTTGGGATGTTCCTAGCATCAGTGATAAAATTGAGCTATATTGTGACAACAATGGAGCTATTGTACAAGCTAAGGAACCCAGATTGCATCAATGTTCCAAGCATATACAAAGGTAGTTCGATCTCATATGAGAGATTGTACAACAAGGAGATGTGAAGATTTTAAGAGTCCCAACTGAGAGCAATCTGGCTGACCCCTTGACAAAAGCACTTTTGCAGCAAAAGCGTGATGGTCGTGTTAGATCACTTGGGATTAAGTTCATGGGTGATTGGCTCTAAGTGCATGTGGGAGTATGTTTGTATGTATGCCTAGAGATCCAATGATATGATGATTTTAAAGGAATAATTTGTTATTGATTTGATTAATAATAAAGGAAATCTTCTAATTTACTCAGTTTTATTCAGTTATGAGATAATGATGTAATGTAATAAATGTCTAAAGATTGACATTACTCAATGAAGTATGTCTTCGGTTGATGACCTGAACAATGAGATCATATGGATGCCAAGAGTATATACATTCTTGATATGTCCCTAGTCATATGTTATTGTGGAAGGTTAATAGACATCAATAACATATAAGACTAGAGTGTGTGTTGGTTGCTGATAGAATCTCATCAATCATGATATGTGATATCAAACCAAACACATAGATACTTGTTAGAGAATAGTGCATTGTGACACATGGGGATGACTGTGAGTTATGTAGATGGGATTTGTCCCTCCTACAGGAGTATGATATCTTGGACACTTGATAAGCGAGACTGAGAAATTCATGGACATGCAGATATGAGTAAATATGTGATACTTAGCTTACATATACCTCAGATAGTTTGCTCTAGTTCAAGGAACAGAGATTGAATTTTGAAGAGGATGATGATTCCATGCCTCGACCTCAATCTAGATATCAGTGACAATGGAACTATACAAGCACTATAACACCAATCACAGATTGTAGGTTGAAGTTGTTCTCCAACTTTCCAATTACTTAGGTAGAAATGATGTGTTTCTAGATACCACTCGTTGCTTGTGATGTCATAAACTAGTTGTGGACATTCACTGCCAACATAACTTGGAACCTATATGGTCACACACATAGGATACACTTGGGTTTGTTCATGAATGATGTTTAACTTGATTACTAAAGTGTTTGGGTATTCAATTTATACAACAATGGATTGAGTAAACTCTAAACTGGTCGGTTCAAGTGTTGAACCGGTCGGTCAGAGTGTCAGGTTGATTAGAAATTGCATTGGTTGAATATTGGATGAACCAAGGCATGATCTGACTGGTTCACTAAGAAAATTGATTGGCTCAAGGTTGGTCAAACAACCGGTTCATGAATCAATTCAATTGGATCAAGTATTATTGTTGACGTCATGTTATGCAGTAATTGGATATCAATTGCCAACACAATTGCAATTTGGAAACATGAAAAAATGACTGGTTTAAGGGTTGAAGTGATCAGTTCACATGCCAACAGATCGGTTCACCCGCAAATCAATCATTTCATTGCTCGCAGGATGTGAAATTTTGTGAAATCATATGCCCTTCAACTCCTACACAGACTAGGAACCCTGATCATAACCCTCCTATAAATAGAGGGGTATTGGGGGCTTCCTAGACACAACATCAATTTCTATGAAAATTTTTGTCTTATCTGGTTTTGATAACCAAGAGAACTCGAGCAATTCGTACTCGTTAAAGGGAGGGATAGCAAGGGAGAACAATTGTGGGAGAGTAAGTTGGTGCTAGTCACCAAATAGAAGGGGACAACTCCTTCTTGTCTGTTCATCTAAGACAATAGGAGTTCCTAGTAGTCTGTGTGGACTACTGTAGAGGCGAATAGGTTGTTGCCTGTCGCTAGGAGGACAACATCAAGCTTTTGTCTCTGGTGATCAACCAAGATCTACTACATGCCCTGTCGAGTGTGACTTGAAGAAAGGCACATACTACAATGAGGGAATAGTCACTGGAATTTCTCCAGGACTAGGTATCTCCTCGAAACCATCCTTCTCATTGTATAGTTGTTGATGCAATCTACTATTATAAGGGGAATATGAAAGTTCAATTTTTTGTTATGTTGCCTACTCTGTTGCCATATTTCCCTACATGGCCAACTCAACTTGACCACCAGTTTGAGGGTGGTAAGGAGTAGCCACACGATGGTTCACACCATGTCTTTTCAATAAAGCTTCAAAGTTCCAATGAATGAAGTGGCTTCTGCTATCACTAATCATTGCCCTTGGCACACCAAACCGGCTAAAGATGTTAGACTTGTTAAAGTTTCATACTACCTTGTGATCATTTTTCCTTGTAGCAATTGCTTCAACCTACTTGGAGACATACTCTAAGGCCACTAAGATGTACACATACCCAAAAGAGGGGGGAAACGGGCCCATAAAGTCAATACCCCAAACATCAAATACATCAACCACCTCTACATTTACACTACACACTACTACAGAAACCCCATTTGGCGTCGTTCTTTTAACCCCATTTGGCGTCGGTTTCCGACCGACGCCTATGTGGGCGCCGCTAAAGGTCGAACATTTCGGCGTCGGTTTTTTAACCGACGCCTATTTAACCTATAGGCGTCGGTCTTTTAGTAGACAACCGACGCCAAAAGGGTTCGCGCCACAGAAAACGGCGTCATCTAGGGCACTTTCTGCGTCGGTGATTTACTAAAAAACCGACACCTATATTCAATGTAGCGTCGGTCTTTTAGTTGATAACTGACGCATAAAGTGTCCTAGATGACGCCGTTTTCTGTGGCGCGAACCCTTTTGGCGTCGGTTATATACCAAACGACTGACGCTTTATTGTTTAAATAGGCGTCGGTTCAATACGAATATCCGACGCAATTTCCAGGACTGCTTTGGCCACATCAGGCGTCGGTTATAAATAAATAACCGACGTTGTAGGTCTTTGCTGACGGTTTTTATTAAATAACCGACACCTATTTATATATTTTTTTTCATATCAGTTTGCAGGCCTGCTGTGGCTGGTCAGCAGGATGAGAACCTGCAGTTCAGTTTTCTGAACTGCAGGTTTACGACATCCATTGATATCAGCCTACAAACAGGCCGCAAACCTGCAAAAGTCACACAGAAAATTTCACACAAGTACATACATGTACATACATTCAGACATCAATTCAATTCTCACATTCACACATATAGAAACATTCAAATACATGTATTAACATTCAGAAATATTCATTTACAAAGTATCATTCATTATCTCTATCAACATCCCAATTATATCTTACAGTTGCCACTGCTTGTATGGCTTTTTCCCATTCTTCTCTTACTTCATTTAATGCTTCCATCGTATATGGAGCATGTATATTTTTTAAGCGTTTACCTGTAGTGTTGTCAGTTTTAAACACCTGCAAAGATAATGATGTATATATATAAGTAATAATATAAAAATAAGATAAGATTGATATATTGCATACTAACTAATGAGACTATATATAATACCTCATGTATGGTATCGATGTCCAATGCGGCATATTTGATAATCATCTGCATAAATCGCATCACATAGTATGTGCATGCCCAACCATTGTCTTGTGTAGCACACTATAAATTGAAACATACAAAATAATACAACTAAGCACAATTCACATCAATAATATATATATTCGAGTCGGGAACTTACTTGTACGTTCTGCCAATTTATTGGTTGGTTCTTTTTCCTTGGGACCGTTCCTCCAGCCTTTTTGAATGCATCTAAAACCCTACATGTTAATATAACACAATAAATTGCATAAGTAAATAGTAATGTAATAAAAGATGTTAACGGATATAAAAATGAAATATTTCTCACCAGAATAATGGCATTATCATTACGTGTCCAATTTTAGGGTTCAATGTACTCCCCGCAGGATCTAGATAATAAACAGTGAATGTCCCAGGGACAATAACTAGTAACTCCCAATGTCTACCGCTAGAGGTAAGAAGTTAACAATTAATAACTCAAAATGCAAAATAAAAATGGAATTTTCTTAAGTCCAAATTATAAATAAAGTAAACTTACTTGACATTGAATGGAGCTATTATTATCGTCTTCTTTTGCTGACCAAAAATTGTAAAAGCATCTATACAGTATTGTTGAACATTATCAGGGTCTTTAGCTACCAAACTAATCAATGATGGAATCAAAAATCCCAAATGATCAAATGCAAATTGTTTGCAATGATCTTCGACTAAGTAGCTGCAAAACATATAGGCGTATGCATTAATATATAAGAAACCAGATCACCGGATCTTACACAAGGTATATGGATGTATAAACAAGATCTCACCTTATCCATGTCTCTATCATTGATGTATTCAGCCAATCATACATAAACAGCTCAATAATATCTTGTATAAATAAAGAGCTATCGTATGATTGACCTGCATAATCTGCATCTAAAGAAATAATTATAGGGCAATGTACATTATGTGCCCGTAGCCAACATGCCATTCCCTTATAAGCAGGACCTAACGGGTATGTTAGGTCAGTTGGAACCCAATCGGGTAATGCGGGAAGTGGAAGTGGAGGCCTAGGTGCTCCTGGTGTCTTCTTTTTAACCTGTACATATAATTTCAGATCAGTTGACATCATATATACACATTAACAGTCTAAATCAATGTAAATTTATCTTACAATTTCAGTCGTGTAGACGACATCTGCTTTGGGCCACAATATCACCCCGCCTTCTGCATCAGCAAGTCTATCAATATCCAGGTGGGGATATGGCAATGTAGCTTCTCTCCAATCAGGTAACACACGTATCGGGCTCACACGAACGTAGCCCTGTGGCATTGGAGTCCTGTGAAACATTGCCCCAGGAAGGGACGGGTAAGCATGTGCCTCTGCAACAACGTAGTCTTGCATTCTTAAGCAGCATGGCTTCAATGCCTACAAATTTACGTAAAGAATATTATACATATATACATATCATCTTGAAAACATAACAACTTGAAAAGACTAACTACAATGTCATAAACAATACTTACAGCAGACGTGCTAGGCGATGGGTCTCCAGGATTACTCGTAGTCTGTGCATCAGGAGAAGAGTGGGTCGCCATAGGCGTATTGGAAGCCTGAGATGCCTGCCACCGCAGCAATTCTTCCTTGACCTTCTCAGCAACTACATCGTTGACCTTCTTAGCAACTAAATCCTCAACTCTCTTATTCTCCTATACATGGATAAAAGAAACATTAGCTTCTTATTAATGAATTTCCTTTTGCAGTAACATTCTAAAAAAAGAATAGGTTACCTCTTCTTGAGAAAGTCCCGCTCTGGGTTTGCGCTGGGATGGCCCAAAGAATGCTTTGATGCCAACACCAGCGCCGGCACCTCTAACACGTCCAGGATGCTCTGGGTTACCCAGAGCAACTGTCAATTCATCCCTTGTGCCCTGAGGGATGAACGTGCCTTGTTTCCTCTGCTCGTGCAGCTCCCGCTAATCACCATAAACAGAAATTGGTAAGTTAACACCACAAATAATCAATATTCAAACGATTTCTCTAAGAGTGTTATTTTACCATTTTTGCAGCTGCCTCAGCAGTTACAGGCTTCTTTATTTCACCCTTCTTGTTTTTCCTGCCAGCTATCCAGATATCATGGCGAGGCATGGGTGTGGCAGACTCCTGAGTAGGAGCAGACTCCTGAGTAGCCGCAGACTCTGCCTGTAGTCTTTGGCGAACGCTTGCATAGCCTTTTGGACCCATAGTGTGGTCATGCACATTCAGTGCACGTCTTGCTTTTTGTGCGTCACTGAGGGCCTAGTTAGTATGCACATTAATGATTTGGTTAGTAGCACTAAATGCTAATCTTGAATAGGTGAATACAATGTATATTAATTAAATTAGGAGTGACGCCTAATACCTTGAATTCTTCAGATTTTCTTGAAGCAACAAAATTGTCCCAATCTTCTTTGTCCAAGAAGTTCCATTGTTCAAGGGCTGACTTCTTCTTCTTATCACCCTCTTTTATGTATTCTCTGTTCAGATTTGTCCTATAATTCCTAAGCATCTTTCCAGCGCGTTGCATCACATTTTTATGATGCAACTTCTCATCCAATGCAAACAGATTCTGTAAAATAGAAATGTTATTAACTAGTATCCAAAATAGAATTGCAAATAATAGAATTTGTAATCTACAAAATAGAATTGCAAATAATAATAACTCACGCATAAATCCTTCCATATCAAGTCTTTTTTCCCTTGAGGGACTTTATGCCAATTGTCATACTTAACACCACAATGGCTCCGAGTGGTACACCCAAGATAGTTCACAAAATTATTGCGGTTCACTCCAATTGGATTTCCTCCATTATCAAACTCCACCACCAATTTGGATCCACTACCACTTAGCGCTAATAACTTCTTCAACAGAGTGATGCCCCTTTTCTTGTTAAGTGTTTGGTGTTGCGCATCAAGTTGCTCCAGTGCTTCAGTGGGTACATGTTATAACCCCAATTTTTGGGCTTAATTAATGAGAAATGAAATTTCCCATATTAAAGCTAATTGAACAAATAATGATATGATGAATTCCATGATTGATGTGATGTGGTTTGGAATGGATTCCATGATTGATTATTTGTGTGTTGCTAAATGGGCCTTGTTTTAATTGAAGCCCAAATTGATATAATTGAAGAATGCATAAAGAATTCCATAAAATAAGGAAAAGGATATGAAATATTCGAGATAATGGATACCTTGGAGTTCAAGGAACTCAAAACCAAGAAATAATGATAAAAGGATTAAGGAAAAGATGGAAAATGTAATTAATATGATGATAACTTGCATATTAAGAAAAGGAGTTGAATCCTTGAGTAAATCCCTCCAAATTTTGTAGGAAGGAAGAGAAACCTATGAGGAAGCTTCCCTCAAAATTTGGTAAAAATAGGAGTAGCCAATTGGGATTTATTTAATTTCTAAGTTTCCCTTGAAAATTGGCTTTATTGGATGATTTAGGAAATGATTTCCTATTTCGATTGAACGCGTTTAATCAGGATCGTTGGATCTTGATCCTACGATGCCCGATCATCGTCTCAGATATACTGGGACTAGGAGTTCGCGGGCAACCGAGGATTTTCCCTCTCTGTTTTCCCTGGAATCTAGCGCGTGTGGGTGTTTTCTAATAATCCCAATAGCTTCAGGAGAAGAAATCGTTGAGGATGATCCCTGGTTTGGGTAGGTTTCCTCCTTGATTCAGGAAATACCCAATTCCGATAGACCTGAGTTCGACCCTATATATAGGGGGGAGTTAGAGAGTACCAGCATCAACTCTTGCTTACGGGATCTCTGCGGAATTGTGCGAGGAGTGTTTTCATACACTCAATTGATGCTTTCGTCCTGACCTTCGACCTCTTAACCGCCGGGGACCTCACCGGAATCCGGCGAGCAAGGGGATAGTGTCGGGGGGATCCTGGGCTTGAATTGACCCAGCCCTCGACTTCGTTGAGAGGAGGCGGAGCTTCCGGGATAATTGGATCGAGAAACGGAGGCCTGCAGCTCCGAGTCAACTGTCGAGTTGACCGCGCGAAGGCCTGCGGAGGTAGACGACGACCCGGACACCGTTAAATCATGGATCACGGTGGTCTTCATCGTGATCTAATGATCCAAGAGAGAGGGCGAAGTTTTGAGTGGCGTGCGATCTGCTACCGTGCGATTGTGATCCAGCGGTTTGGTCAAAATTTGGGCCGAACCCTTGGATCGTGATCCACTGTGGACTCAGGAGATCGGATGATCAGAACGCGAGGCGCGTAAGTGAAAGGAGACGCGCGGCGAGGAGCATCGGATCGAGGCGCGGACCACGGGCGCACCCATCGAACGGCTGAAGATTTTCAGTAATAATTTCTTTTAATCAAATAATCAGAAAAAGACCTTTTCTTGCAAAATTCGTAGTAATAGATATGAACATCAGATGAGAAAACTTTATATATGAAAGTTGCATAGAAAAATTCAAGAAACACGATAAAAATAATTCCAGAATCTAATTCCACTTCGTTTTGCAAAAGTACTTTATTTGGATAATAAAGTTTATTAAAATTTGATAAGAAACCTTAGTTGGATGTTGAAAGGGTAATTTGGTAATTCAACAAGTCAAATTGTTAAGATTGACTCTGATAATGTTAATGGTAGTTTAATTTGCTATTTGAATGCAAAAATGCTTAACTTGGAATTATAATGTTTAAAAGAAGGATAATTTGTATGGAAACCCTAATTTGAGATAAAGAGAGATGAAAACCATATTTTATGAAATAAGGAAATCAGTTGTTTAATAAAGGAAATTCAATGAGAAATTAGGAGTTTTATGAAAAGTAATAAATCAAGAATGGTATTGATGAAAGAAGAAGTAAAACTCTAATTTCTAGAAGAACCCTAATTATGGAATTGAAATCCTAATTTGAATAAGGAAATTGGATAAGTATTAATAAAAGGAATTGGTACTTTTATTTCAGGATTTCTCTTCCTCATTGCTTGTTGATTGGATTATTATCTTGAAAAGTGCAATTAAAGGTATGTGGTTACGATTATGAATAATCGCTTTAGTTTCCCGACGATTTCCGAAGGATTTATCGGTTGCTTGAAATAACTGTTGAATGTCTATTTATTTCATGCAACTATAAAGTGACTATGATTATCACAAAATGTATATGCCTACATGCTCAGATCCGGGTTCCCTCTGTGTCTGACCTAGTACATGGCTATCTAATGGGTAGGACCATCAGGTCTGAAGAGATCTAGTACATGGTTGCCTATTGGAGAGGTCATCAGGTCTGACCTAGTACATGGCTATCTAATGGGTAGGACCATCAGGTCATGAGAAGACCTAGTACATGGCTGCCTATTGGAGAGGTCATCAGGTCTCTGTTTGACTTAGTACATGGCTACCCTTGTGGTAGGACCATCAGGTCACATTGAGTTAGATATTGGGCTACCTGGAGTAGTGCCATGCGACTCTACCTTTACAGAGGTATAATGCAAGTTCACTGCAGGAACTCACAGAGTTGGGAATATGTATGGATTGAGATGTATGGCTTAAAACATAATCTTGATTGTTAAAAAGATTAATTGCTTGATTACATTGTTAGCATAATTTCTTGATTATTGGATCCTCCACATACCGACTGACCGTTGTTTTGTTTGTTGGCGTTTTAGGTACATATTTCAAAGCACAAAACAGTAAAGTGACACATTGTGAATTCAAGAACTAAAGAACAAGGAGGAGTTAGTTAGAGTAGTTCTTTTGTGGTTAGAAGTCTAGTACTTCCAACTTTTCAAAGGTATGATAAAGAAAAAATTTATTACCATTTTCAGTATAGTCTGCTAGAATTTAATAATTGTTATTGGTTATATGTCGAACCTTTGATCTGGAATTTCATGGGTGCGGCTTCAACCTTGCGATCTCCCTTAATTGGGGGTTATCGGAAGATGGGGTCGTAACAGTACAGGTGCATCAACCTAAAATTTGACAAAAATAAAACACACTAAATTAGCCCAATATAGAAATATAGGATATATGACATAACTAGAAGATAATGAATTTTATAGAAATACAGGATATGTTTTTAGAACTTACATTAGTATCCTCGCCATGCTCGTCATGGACAGCATGCTCATCATGGACTTCATGCTCATCATGGACATCATGCTCATCATGGTCAGCCATCTGAAAATGTCATTAAAAAGGCAAACATTTAGCATTTCTATTAACTAGAAAAAGGCAAACATTTAGCATTTGTATTAACTAGAAAAAGGCAAACATTTAGCATTTGTATTAACTAGAAAAAGGCAAACATTTAGCATTTGTATAAACATACATGTCTCTAAAATTGTGATCTTTTATCAATTAACAATCCTTCATTGTGATCTCCGCGCACATATAAGTCATCATTAGCTTCAATATTTTGTGGAGTTGGCAACCCAACTGAGAATGGACTGGAGTCATCATACTTATCATAGTACTCTTCTTCATCTATAGGATCTTCAATGAACTGTCTTTTACCATGAAGAACAACCGACCATTTATCATTTGTAGGATCATCGATACAGAATATTTGTTTCGCATGTGATGCCAATATGAATGGTTCACCCTTCTCGCCAATCTTTTCAAAGTTCACCAAAGTGAAACCCAATTCATCCACTATAACTCCTTCGGTGTTATCAACCCAATTACATTTAAAGAGCAGAATTTTGAAATCTATGTAGTCAAACTCCCAAATGTCCTCAATGACACCGTAATATGACATTTTAGCTTCACGTGGACTCTTATCCTTTGCACTTGCAAAGTACATAGTCGACGCTTGAAGAGTGACCCCACTATTTTGGACGACACTCTTATCATCTTGGCACTTTGTGTAATATGTGAATCCATTAATGTCAAACCCTTCATAAGACATAACATTCGGTTTTGGTTTAAAGGCGAGGCATTTGATAGTTTCTGTAATATCATTTGGTGTTTGAGATAGTTGATGTAAGACTTTATCTTCAAACCACTTAGTAAAAGTCTTATTATGCTCTCTAGCAAGCCACATTGAACTTGCTCGAGGATGTTGTCTCTTTATGAAATTGGTATGTTCCTCGATATAAACACTCACTTCGTCCATATTGTGTAAAATATACAAGTGAGCTTGTTCCAACTGGTCACGGCTGATTACTTTCACCCGTGATCCCAAAATTCCTTTGCCCTCCTCAATATTCTTGTCATTATCAGGAGTGTCATTACCACTGAGAAAGTCATTGCGAAAATCCATAACCTCTCTCGCCACATAACCTTCAATAATACTCCCTTCAGGCCGATAACGGTTTCGAACATCACCTTTAAAAACGCTCATGTATCGTTCAAAGGGATACATCCAATGCAAGAAAACTGGTCCCAACATTTTCACTTCCCTAGTCAAGTGGACAACAAGATGTACCATGATATCAAAGAACAAAGGAGGGAAATACATCTCAAGCTGACATAGGGTAACAACCACTTCTCTTTGCAAATTATCGAGAGTATCAGGGTCAATAACTTTGCTGCATAGAGTGTTGAAAAAGAAACAAAGTCTGGTAATTGCAAACCTTACATGCTTCGGCAATATAGATCAAATTGCCACGGGCAATATTTGTTGCATTAGAGTGTGACAATCATGAGATTTAAGACCTATCAACTTCAGATCTTTCATTGATACCAATCTACGGATGTTGGATGAGTAACCATGTGGCACCTTAACATTTACCAAGCATTCACAAAAAGTTTTCTTCTCCTTTCTAGACAACGTGTAACAAGCGGGAGGTAAGTATGTTCTTTTATTACCCATTTCACGTAATTCTGTTAATTCTGACCTTATTCCCATTTCACGTAGGTCCAGTCTGGATTTTATCCCATCTTTAGTCTTACCTGGTATATTTAATAGAGTACCAATGATGCTATCACAGACATTTTTCTCAACGTGCATTACATCGATACAATGCCTGACTGTCAAAGAACTCCAATAAGGAAGATCCCAAAATATTGACTTCTTCTTGAATGAAGAATTGTCACTCCGTGTGGCCATACTACATTGTGATTTCTTACCAAATTCATTGACAATGTCTTTTACTCTTTCATAAACAACATCCCTTGGTATAGGTTTAGGTGCACTCCGTTCATCATTCCATCCATTGAATGCTTTGCGCTTCCTACGATACAGATGGAATTTTGAAAGAAACCTTCGATGACCAAGATATACAGTCTTGCCGCCATGTTTTAGTCTTATTGAATCAGTGTTTTCTTCACATATAGGACACGCTTTAGCTCCTTTGACACTATATCCAGACAAATTCCCATATGCTGGAAAGTCATTAATAGTGCAAAACAACATAGTGTGCAAACGAAATGTCTCTCTTGCTGAAGCATCATAGGTCATCACACCTTCAGCCCAAAGTTTCTTTAAGTCATCAATCAAAGGTTCAAGATAAACATCGATATCATTTCCGGGTTGTTTAGGGCCCGATATCAACAATGACAACATAACGTACTTATTTTTCATACACATCCAGGGAGGAAGATTGTATATAACAAGCATGACTGGCCAAGTGCTATGTTGGCTGTTCAATGTCCCGTACGGATTCATCCCATCTGTACAAAGCCCAAGTCTTAGATTCCTATCTTCTTCACCAAATTTAGGGTACAATAGATCAATCTTCTTCCACTGTGGGGAATCAGACGCATGTCGTAGGATCCCATCATTATTTTTCTTAACATCTGCATGCCACCTCAAATTCTTCGCATCTTTCGGATTTGCAAACAAGCGTTGAAACCGTGATATTATAGGTAGATACCACAACACCTTGGCAGGAGAACCAGTTTTGGACTCCCCCAAAGTCGTCAATTTATACCGTGACGCACCACATTTTGGACAATCTTTCAAATCTACAAAGTCCTTTTGAAATAATACACAATCATTCAGGCATGCGTGTATCTTCTTGGCCTCCATTCCCATTGGGCACAACATTTTCTTTACCTGGTATGTTGAGATTGGAAGCTCGTTTCCTTCAGGAAGCATTTCTTTCAACAAAGTCAACAATGAAGTGAAGCTTTTGTCGCTCCATCTATTGTTAGCTTTCAACTTATACAATCTCAACACATTGCTAAGCTTCGTAAACTTAGCAGATCCTGTGTATAACGGTATCTCAACATCATGCACAATGTTTGTAAAGATAGGAGGTGGATCGGTGTGCTCTACCCTACAACTATCCAGCATCGCATCAACGATGTCTGCTGGAACTGGTTCGTTCACATTTACGTCATCGAAGGCAATTTCTTCTTCCACCCAAGCACTGCTATCGACATCTACTGGTTTCGATTTTGAAATCTCTCCATGCCAGTGCCATTCTGTATAGCCTTGTACAATCCCGTTGCACATGACATGACTTTTGATTTCCTCACCAGTGTTGACTTTTAAGTTGTTACCGCAATGCCTACATGGACAGTAGAACCTATCTGTAGGTTTTTTCCTATGTTCCTCGGCAAATCTAATAAACTGATCAAGACCAGATATAAACTCTGGGGTGCAACGATTACGAATGGACATCCATGATCTATCCATTCTATGATCAGAGAAAACAAGTATATATTAGGAAACAAGTATATATTAGGAAAAGATTAGGCAGCATTTCCCCGCTGTTCTCTAAGTACATATGTACTTAGAGAACAAACGGGGAAATGCCAACAAACACATGTGATGTCATTCTTATATATAATAAATGTGTACCACCTATCCCATCCTTGAACACCTAATCTCACTAGTAAGTGTATAATGTGTATTGGGTTTTCAAGAAAATTTCGGCAGCATTTCCCCGCTGTTCTCTAAGTACATATGTACTTAGAGAACAAACGGGGAAATGCTACCAAAATTTTCTCGAAAACTCAATACACATTATACACTTACATCCTAAGTGAGATTAGGTGTTCAAGAACAGTCCCAAACCGGGGACTATCCAAGATTTACTCCTAATGAGTAAATCTTGGACGGGTTTCTAGGCCAACAAATAATGTGTTGTCATTCTTATACCTAAAATCCTAGTTCTTCAAATTAGGGTGATTATTGATGTCTTTAAAAGCATGATTGGCAATTTAGGGAAAAGTTCATCATTTAAATTCCAAGCATTCACATGTGTGCATTACAGTTCATCATTAAGCAAGAAGGGTGATTAGGATTCTCAATATACTCAACAATAAAATAAGTTAAACATGTGTGCATTACAGTTCATCATTTACATTCCAAACATGTCACATGTGTGCATTACAGTTCATCATCAAGATATCTATAACTTACTTAAACATTCAATTATGAAGTAAATAAACACTTAATTAAGAATAGCATGACACACAAAGTTGCAGTCAACATCATTATGTTTTGTTCTATCATGGACTATCAAATTGGTATATCACATATGTATCAGTACATTATTAAATAAACACAATCAGTAAATAACTTTTAAAAAAAAATCCACTAGACGTGCAGCCTAGACGTGCATCCATGAGTGGGAATATATCATGGATGATTGGAAGGTGTTGGAATGTGATATTGTCATCCAAACTCTACAAGTCTTAGTATCTTTAGGAAAGAATGTGTATGAAGTTGTGTGATATATTCCTCCTCTAGATACTTGCTTCTCCATTTATTGGAGCATGATGATTGTGGTGAGTCATATATGGATGCATGATCTATGAAGTAGGTAGTATTTTAATATCTCCAAATCTCTTGATAATTTCAAAAACTAACCTCCCATGTGTAAGTTATTTTTTATGCTATAGTTTTGACCTTATGAGTTCATTGAGAAAAGGTCCTAGTATTTACAATAATATGTATTACTCATAAACTAAACTAACAATTTCTCACAGTTGGAAGGCTATCATCCATGGTGGATATCCAATTGATGTATGTTCTACTGAGGACCACCTATGTAGAATGTTGTTGTTGGAAAAATGTAGGAGCATAACCTCTAGTTGCAACACATTCTACCATTTTACCAATTTCCACCACAATTCCTTATCCAAGAAACCCAAATTGCATCACACCTATCCTACAAAATTTCTATTATCCTAACCTGCCCATAGGCTCCTTCATGTTTACCAAAAAATTGGTATATCACATATGTATCAGTACATTATTAAATAAACACAATCAGTAAATAACTTTTCAAAAAATTCACTAGACGTGCAGCCTAGACGTGCCCTGGCGCCACCCAAGCATCCGCCCAGAGGCATATCTAGGCAGGGCACCTGGGCTTGGGACCCTAGGCGTGCCCTGGCACCTACTTAGGTGCTGCCTGGGTGAGTTCTAGGTCGGCGGCGGCAGAGAAAAGCAAGGCAGAGGACAAAAAAGGTGGTGAAGGTTTGTGGGTTACCTTGCACGAGGACAGCACGAGTAAAGCTGCTTCTACCGGCGGGGGTGGAGGTGACGACGACAGCACCGTAGTTGCTTCTACTGGCGGCGACGACTAGAGGAGAGCAGGGGCGGTGGGCAATGACCGGCGGCGACGAGTGGACAGCAGCAGCAGCAGGGGCGGAGGAGAAGAAGGGCGTCGGAGAAGAAGGACGCCGGAGATGGGGCACCGGAGAGAAGCGCCGGAGAGCAGCAGTAGCAGAGAAGCGCCGGAAAGTCGCCGCAACAGGGAAAATCGCCGCAATAGGGTAGCAATGAAACAGAAGAAAGGGGAAGAGTCGGGCGATCGCAGGGGGTTATGAGTTCCCAAATAGCGTCGGTTGTTTACAACAACCGACGCCTAAACATCTTTAGCGTCGGTTGGTTGAAACAACCGACGTCCAATTGGACGATATTTTCATGGAAATTTTTGGCGGGAACCACCTTCCGCGTCAGTTAGACAAGGATAACCGACGCTGAAAGTGACATTGTCCGTGCAAATTTTCATCGCAAATAGGCATCGGTTTTCTAGGTATATAACCGACGCTGAAAATGACACTATTTTTTTTATCGAAAAATGGATTTCGCGGGCGACTTTAAGCGTCGGTTTTTTATAAACAACCGACGCTTAATACAAAGCGGTACCCGTGTCTGGCTGGTCTTCGAATATAGACGTCAGTTTTATTAAACAACCGACGCCTTATATGTTAGGCGTCGGTTTTCCTTAATAACCGACGCCCAGAAAAGCGACACTGAATGCTATTTCTGTAGTAGTGACACCGTGTACCATCTAAATCGGTTCAAAAGACACCATACGAGATATGGTATGGGAAGCATCCCAATGTGTCTTTTATGGAGATTTGGGTTGTGAAGCTTATGTGAGAAAATAGTTTCCTAAAAAGCTTAGACCCAAATCTTATAAATGTAATTTTGTTGGATATCCTAAGGAAAATGGTTTCATATTGCTTTTATTCCCTATTTGACAACAAAGTGTTTGTTGCTAGAGATGTTGCATTTCTAGAAAAGGATTTTATTTATAAAGGAATCAGTGGGAGGAAAGTAGAACTTGAAGAAGTTTGAGACCAACAAGAAAACATTGAACCAGTAAATGTACAAGAGGAACAAGGAGAATCTCAAATCATTGTGGAATCTCAAATTCCTCAAGTAACATAGGAACCTCATAGATCTCGTAGGACACGCCTTGAACCTAAAAGATTTGGTTATTTTGTGACTCACGAAGGCGGTGAGATGTCATACATGATGAGCCAATGGCTTATCTAGTAGCTACTAAGGGACCAGAGTCTGAGAAATGGCTTGACGACAAGAGATCTGAGATGGAATCCATATACACCAACAACGTATGGACCTTGGTGGATCCACCTAAAAGGGTAAAACCCATACGGTGCAAGTGGGTCTTTTAGAAGAGGACCGACATGGATGGTAAAGTACAAACATATACAGGAAGATTCATTGTAAATGGTTTTTAACAAGTTCAAGGTGTTGACAATGAAGAACCCTTTTCTCCAGTTGACATGGATAATTCCATCATGATCATGCATTCCATTGCAGCTTATCACGACTATGAGATTTGGAAGATGGATGTTAAAAGTGCATTTATTAATGGGATCTTCTTGAAGATGTGTATCTGACACAACCTGAGGGTTTTATAAATCAAATGATGTAAATAAAGTATGTAAGCTATGAAGGTCAATCTATGGATTGAATCAAGCATCTCGGAGTTGGAAGCTTGGTTTTTATGAGACAGTCAAAGAGTTTGACTTTAGTCAAAATGAAGATGAACATTGTGTGTACAAGAGGGTTAGTGGGAGCGTGATTGTATTCCTCATATTGTATGTAGATGACATAATGTTGATGGGGAATGAAATTCCTACTTTACAGATGGTAAAGACTTGGCTTGGAAATATGTTTCTTAGAAGGACATAGGCAAAGGTCCTATATCTTGGGAATCTAGATCTATAGAGATAGATCTATAAGGCTTCTTGAATTAAGGCATAGCACATACATTGACAAAGTGTTGAAGAGGTTCAGTAGGGAGGACTCAAAGAGAGGAAACCTACCCATGACTCATGGAGTTACAATCTCTAGAGCCCAATGTCCTAGTTATTGTGAAGAAAGGAAATGCATGAGTAGGATTCCATATGCATCTGCAATTGGATCCATCATGTATGCAATATTGTGTACACATCTCGCCATCTCATATGCCTTAAGCATGACGAGTAGACATCAGCCAGATCTAGGTGATGCTCACTGGACAGTCGTGAATAACATCCTTAAGTACTTGATAAGAACTAAGGATTAGTTCGTTGTCTATGATAGAGAGGAAGAGTTGGTGGTAAAAGGTTACATCGATGCAAGCTTCCAAACTGACAAAGATGATTATTGATCACACCCAGATTTTTGTTTTGTCTCAACAACTAAGTTGTGAGCTCGAAAAGTTCCAAGCAAGAGAAATACACATCTACAATAGAGGTCGAGTATATTGTTGCATCCAATTCAACAAAGGAGGTTATTTGGATCAAGAAGTTCATCTCAAAACTTGGGATGGTTCCTAGCATCAGTGATGAAATTGAGCTATATTGTGACAACAATGGAGCTATTGTACAAGCTAAGGAACCCAGATTGCATCAGTGTTCCAAACATATACAAAGGCAGTTCGATCTCATACGAGAGATTGTATAACGAGGAGATGTGAAGATTTTAAGAGTCCCAACTGAGAGCAATCTGGTTGACCCCTTGACAAAAGCACTTTTGTAGCAAAAGCATGATGGCCGTGCTAGATCACTTGGGATTAAGTTCATGGGTGATTGTCTCTAAGTACATGTCGGAGTATGTTGGTATGTATGCCCAGAGAGATAATCATATGATGATTTTAAAGGCATAATTTGTAATTGATTTGATTAATAATAAAGGAAATCTTCCAATTTACTCAGTTTTATTCAGTTATGAGATAATGATGTAATGTAATAAATGTCTAAAGATTGATATTACTCAATGAAGTATGTCTTCGGTTGATGACCTGAACAATGAGATCATATGGATGCCAAGAGTATATATATTCTTGATATGTCACTAGTCAGATGTTATTGTGGAAGGTTGATAGACAGCAATAACATATAAGACTAGAGTGTGTGTTGGTTGATGATAGAATCTCATCAGTCATGATATGTGATATCAAACCAAACACATAGATACTAGTTAGAGAATAGTGCATTGTGACACATGGGGATGATTGTGAGTGATGTAGATGGGATTTGTCCCTCCTACAGGAGTATGATATCTTAGACACTTGATAAGTGAGACTGAGAAATGCATGGACATGCACATATGAGTTAATATGCGATACTTAGCTTACATATACCTCAGATAGTTTTCTCTAGTTCAAGGAACATAGATTGAATTTTAAAGAGGATGATGATTCCATGCCTCGACCTCAATCTAGATATCAGTGACAATGGAACTATACAAGCACTATAACACCAATCACAGATTTTAGTTTGAAGTTGTTCTCCAACTTTTCAATTACTTAGGTAGAAATGATGTGTTGCTAGATACCACTCATTGCTTGTGATGTCATAAACTAGTTGTAGACATTCACTGCCAACATAACTTGGAACCTATATGGTCACACACATAGGATACACTTGGGTTTGTTCATGAATGATGTTTAACTTGATTACTAAAGTGTTTGGGTATTCAATTTATACAACAATGGATTGAGTAAACTCTAAACCGGTCGGTTCAAGTGTTAAACCAGTCAATCAGAGTGCCAGGTTGATTAGAAATTGCATTGGTTGAATATTGGATGAACCAAGGCATGAGCCGATTGGTTCACTAAGCAAACGGATTGGATCAAGGTCAGTCAAACGACCGGTTCATGTGATGAGATTCCCGGTTCATGAATCAATTCAATTGGATCAAGTATTATTGTTGACGTCATGTTATGCATTAATTGGATATCAATTGCCAATACAATTGCAATTTGGAAACATGACAAAATGACTGGTTCAAGGGTTGAAGCGATCAGCTCACATGCCAACAGATCGGTTCACCCACAAATCAATCATTTCATTGCTCGTAGGATGTGAAATTTTGTGAAATCGTATGCCCTTCAACTCTTGCACAGACTAGGAACCTTGATCATAACCCTCCTATAAATAGAGGGTTACTGGGGGCTTCCTAGACACAACATCAATTCTATGACAATTTTTCTCTTATCTGGTTGTGATAACTGAGAGAACTCGAGCAATTCGTACCCATTAAACGGAGGGATAGCAAGGGTGAACAATTGTGTGAGAGTAAGTTGGTGCTAGTACACCAAATAGAAGGGGACAACTCCTTCTTTTCTATTCATCTAGGACAATAGGAGTTCCTAGTAGTCTGTGTGGACTACTGTAGAGGCAAATAGGTTGTTGCATGTCACTAGGAGGATAATGTAACATACTCAATTCCAGATACATAGGCTAATCCTCGTTTCTTCTAGGCCCCTACTAGGCTATGTGTTATCCATTCTCCCATTCTCCCTCTTCGGGACCCTTTTCATATAACTACCCTTTAGTATGTGGCATTCACTAATTAAGAACAGATTTTACCTTGTTGAAGTCTTTTAACTCTAAGTTGACTTTATATAAAATTCCTAGATATAGTAGTTGGGAAAATTAGAAAAATATGAATTTCAATAATATAATAGGGTAAAAGAAATTAATGAATGCATTGAATAAACATCAAACATACATCAAATTAAACTGTACAATCGATAACCTCAAGAGACAAATTTTATTTGTTAATCATGTTCCTCACACCTTTTATAGCTCCCATACAAAATTTCAAATGAATCAGACTACGTTTGCACCCCCGATTAAATTAGAAAGGAAAAATTTCTAAATAACCTAAGTTTAATTAATATAGCTCATTATTACATTTAACTGCCATTCTGTTTCCATTACTCCCTGAAACCCGGCGCAACTTCCCCTAGACGCGCTCCATGCGACGCTCGCATAGAGCACCTGCGCCATGACCGTGTCGTGTTCTCTCTCCCTCTTCCTCTTGATTCTCACAAACACCCTAACCGCAGGGCAATGCCCATCTGATGGCTTCAGCCGCCACCTAATCTCCGCCACCAATGGTCGTAGGGCCTCTCACCTTGGACCTTCCTGGGACCACCACGTATCCACTGGGACATCGCCCCATCTTCCCTGTCATGCACCCAGCCCTTGACGGCAACGCAACACCAGGAAGAGACTTGCGACGCAGGCAGCGCTGCCGCCGCATCTTCTCTTCTCCTCGTCTCCTCACATCCCAACGGTTGTAGGTCCACCTCGTCTCTTCTCTACTCAGCCTGCCATCACCCATTGACCAAATTCAAGAAACAACACCAACGAGGCAACCTGTTACAGATCGCCGCCATCCGCCTTGACAGTGGCCGACGGAGGCTGTTGGCCGGCCGGCCGCGGCGGTGACGCCCCGCCGTCTTCAACGCTGGGTCCACCGCAACACCCAGCGGGGTTCCAGCCATCACGATCTCCTTCTCGATGCCCTCTTCATCTTCCCCCTCCGTCATCATATGGAACCAACACGGCCTACAGACCATGAACATCCATCATCTCCTCTTCTTTCTCTAACACCAAAATAAGAACCAGTAACACGATTTGTTGGGGAATCCGCCAAGGACGACATCCTCCTCCCTGAATGCGAGAAGACATTACGGTCTACCACCCTCGGTGCAGCTGTCGTTGTGGTGTCTTCCAGTACCCCATCGGTAGACGAGCAACTCTCTGTTTTCTCCTCCTACAACCTACCTTCCTTGGTCCTCCGAATTCACCAATGACCTGCAGTCAGGTCCTCCGACATGGGGCCTTTATTTTGGCACTTGATGGCCTGCAACCAACCTAAGATCCCTCAAGCAGATGCCCTTTTCATCAATTCATCTCATTCGTCTTCAGTTCCCTTGGAAAACTCCTACAACCTTGCTCTTCAAGCTCAGCGTCGGCATCTGCAGGTTACCATCCGCAATGATGGATGCAAGACTCGATGAAGCCTTATGGAGACTAGTTGTCATGGTTCCCACCTCCACAATATACAGACTCCCTTCAACCCTTGTACCATCCTGGATGGATAGAGAATCCTCCACAGTAATTCTGCACTCACCACATGCTCTATTAGCCTCGATTATGTTCACCACGTTGCCTACTACCCATTGTCTCAAACTCAACAATATGCAACATAGCGGCTTGCTTCCCTACACTCTACCTCTCTCACCATCCCGCCTACATAGGAACCCATCACCGCTCAGATCTCTAGCCATTGAGATCATCACAAGTTCACCATATATCATCAACTGTTGCCAAGATTTCAACGAACAGGAAGAGTAGGGATCCCTCCTAGTCGCATTGCTAAGTGTGGCTGCAGATGCAAACACAATCTCGAGGTTTCAGCAAGTTGTGTGGCATACATGTGAATATATGTATGACCCTTGAAATACATTGATGCGAGCTCATCTTGCCATGGTGATCTTCAATATACTGTATGAAGCCAAGCCGACGAGGACCTTGAGACAGATCGTGTACATAAGTGAATCTCGACGTGAGTACCCAGCCTCTTATCATTTCATTTTTTTTTAATCACCTTCAGCTAGAGTATGATTGATTAACTAATATTATTAGCTACAATGATTATATAACTAATGATATCGGTACCATAAGTACACAAGTAACAATTCGTGAACCTATTATATAAACTATGTGGATACTTAATAACCAAAAGTATGTAACTCACTCCATGTCTTCTTACAATCTCTAGTATTATGGAATCTTTTAATAAATGTTGATTTATTAAACTAAAGGTAACTAGTAAATGTTAACTATAGCATATGTATTAACCACTTGAATCCTTAACACTAATAATCTAAATCTACATGTTAGTACATGCTTTTGGTACATAGCAATCGGTGAAATTATGTAAGTTTAATAGATAAATGTTTCATTTAAGGTAGTATGTTTGGAAAGAGACATTCATATACTAATACAAAGCATGGTTATAATGATACACTCTGAGTAGTCATGTACATGGGTACAACTAATAGTATGAATCCATATTATTATTCACAACTTTATGTAACCTAAGCATATTCATATTAGATATGGATTTTAAGACTAAGATAGACATTTAATGGGTCATATGTTTACTTAATAATCTTCAAACCCTTATACCAACATGTGATCAAAATTAGGGTAAGATTTAAATATGTGACTATACTAGGAATGAATACATGTGTTGACTTAGGTTGGCTAACACACACATTTTGTTCTTAGGATGAATACTCAACCTTGGGGGACCAAGTATATCTATAGAGTTAGCCATTAGTCTTGAAGAACAGGTATGTACATCCTCTATTTTAATTTGGGCATTATTTGACTGAAACCTACTTTTCTTTTAATGAGGCATCTCTTGAACTTTTAATTTCACTTGAAATTCATTTACTTGGACATTCATATCTCATGTTCCTTATTCATTATATTCATGTGGTTGATGAACTACTCTGTTTATATGGGTTCTTGGACCCCCTTGCTATGATCGCCATTTTATGAAGAATTGACTGAACTGCTAGTCTTGCCTCTCTATTTTATGCATGCTACATGTTTGACTAGAATATCTAGAATAGTGTTACTTATATACAACCATACTTATATTGGGCATGCATTTCTGCCCGGGGTGTGCGTTTCCACCCTTGTTTATTTTTAGGCCATGATCCTATGGTGTTATGGTCCTGTTTTAGGTATATTTAGTCTACATTGTCGTGCATGCAAATATTTATTGTTTTAATGTGAATATGTGGATGATTATTATGGCAAGACACTCTTTTATTATCATGATTGTAAATCTGAAATTTTATATGCCTCATTTCTTTTGTTACTTTTCTCTTGAACATACCTAATTGCAATTAGCCCCCTTTTCTTGTGAGAACATCCCTTTTTGTACTTTTAACCCTATATAATGCCCAGAATGTTTTATATATATGTATATACTCAGCCTTTGCTGACCTCTTTATTATTTCGTATGTTCTGGGTGATGTTCCCTTCCACCCAGGTTTAGGTGCATTAAAGATCAAGGTTACTCGAAGATCATATAAGGAGAATTGTTCCTAAGGATATCTTGGAATGGCCAGGTTACTCTCTGCTACTGGGCGTATTTGTAGTTAGTTCAAGTTTTTGTAATAACACCTTTTATGGTGATGAGCAATTGTATAATGATACCCATTGTAACTTTGTAATAGTTTTGTTTCCGCTGCGTTATTATTACATGGCTCTTATATTATATCATTTGAGTGGATCCCCTTTCGGGTTCCACTCCTTACAAAATGGTATCAGAGCCTAAGCAGTCGGTAACTTGACTATTTCAAGTTATTCTAGGATGACCCTTAATTAGGTAAGTGACCCTTAGAGGTTGTTGGCAAACTAATTTGCTAGTAGTCTATACCAATTAGGGTTTTCAACCCCTGACTAATTTGATCACTTACACTCCTCGACCCATCTATGTGAACGTGAGTCAGTCTTTAGTAACCCTTAACACCCACCCCTTCTTTATGGAGGTGGGATGAAGCTACATCAAATTGATTCTTGTAGTGTTTGGTTTACGTCTCATAATTTTCTAGGATAATAGCCTAAGAGCTATGAAGTGTGGATTGATTGAACAGTCATAGATAGGGATTACCCTAGTTCTCACCTTAACTCCCTTTCTTTTTTGTTACCTAATACGCCTCACATACATCCATTTTGGGTTGAGCATGTGTGAAAAACAACATAAAACCCTAATGTAATTTCTAGAGTTGAGATTATTTCTTTGACACTATGTGATAATTATAAATAACTCTATTATGGTTAGGCTTGACTTCCCCTCAACACGGAATTCCTCATCATAGCTATGCTCCATGGCCATTTATCTAAAGGTAGGGTGCCGACTCATTGAGCTTGTTATGCCTCATATATGAGAATTGTTTGGTGAAAGTTATAACTTTTGGTAGATATCCTTAAGTGTTCACCTCTCTAACCCAAATAGTGCACTTAGTTTACCTAGTGATCGATATGAGTAGGTTGACTATATAGGTTACCTTATCATGGGAAGAACAATGGTTGTAAACCAGCTAGTGATGGGAATAAATTCATCCTATAACATTGGATAATCTTATGACTTCATTAGGTCCTGAGATGAGGCATTTGAATTATGACAAAGAGTGTCATGGGTAATGGTGTATGTCATGCATTATTAGGATTTGATAGATGTCGATTGTGTGTATTAAGAAGCTACCACCCTCGTATGCCTTCGAATTAGAGATGTAGACATTTTCCCTTTTAGGTGATGGAAGGAGTAGACCCCTTTTGTAGAATGCAATGATGATAGAATAATATTATAGGTATCATCTGGTGGATAAGTGGTGGACTTGGTTCTCGAATTGATTTTTGGCGCCAATTTTGTATTTTTCATCATAAGCTTTTTTTTCTTTCTTTTTCTTTCCGTCAAACTTATTTTCATTATTAATTTATATGTACAAAGGAAAAGTTTTTATATTTTATCGAAAGTTTTGGAACCAAGTCATTGCACAAGGAAGTTTGTTTTGTAGAGGAACCCTTTGAATGAAGAGGTACTTGAATGGAATGATGGACATGAAACCCTAGGACTAAGTGTTGTGTAGAGAGTACGAAGAAGCCTTGGATACTTAAGATATCAGTTCACCCTTTTTGCCCCTCTAGGTGATAATGTTGATGATATTGATGATGAGTAGATGGTGATGATGTTGTTGTATATGTTAATGATGTCTATGATGATGATGATAGTGTTGATAAGTAAATTTTCCATAGTAGTAATAATGATAGGGATCATGGTGCTTGAGGATCTGTAGAACAAACTAGCACTCATGACTAGTAGTGGATTGATTTCGGGGATGAAATCATCTTTAAGGGGTGGAGTGTTGTAACATACTCAATTCCAGATACATAGGCTAATCCTCATTTCTTCTAGGCCCCTACTAGGCTATGTGTTATCCATTCTCCCATTCTCCCTCTTCGGGACCCTTTTCATATAACTACCCTTTAGTATGTGGCATTCACTAATTAAGAACAGATTTTACCTTGTTGAAGTCTTTTAACTCTAAGTTGACTTTATATAAAATTCCTAGATATAGTAGTTGGAAAAATTAGAAAAATATGAATTTCAATAATATAATAGGGTAAAAGAAATTAATGAATGCATTGAATAAACATCAAACATACAACAAATTAAATTGTACAATTGATAACCTCAAGAGACAAATTTTATTTGTTAATCATGTTCCTCACACCTTTTATAGCTCCCATACAAAATTTCAAATGAATCAGACTACGTTTGCACCCCCGATTAAATTAGAAAGGAAAATTTTCTAAATAACCTAAGTTTAATTAATATATCTCATTATTACATTTAACTGCCATTCTGTTTCCATTACTCCCTGAAACTCGGCGCAACTTCCCCTAGACGCGCTCCATGCGACGCTCGCGTAGAGCACCTGCGCCATGACCGCGTCATGTTCTCTCTCCCTCTTCCTCTTGATTCTCAGATCCACGAACCCGGACTACCTCTCTTCCTCTTCCCCTTCTCTCCCTCGCCCTTGCTATTTCATCCTCCCTCCCCTCTCCTCGGCACCACCAGCCATAGCCGCCATCCTTCCTCACTCATCTGACGCACAGACACCCTAACCGCAGGGCAATGCCCATCTGATGGCTTCAGCCGCCACCTAATCTCCGCCACCAATGGACGTAGGGCCTCTCACCTTGGACCTTCCTGGGACCACCACGTATCCACTGGGACATCGCCCCATCTTCCCTGTCATGCACCCAGCCCTTGACGACAACGCAACACCAGGAAGAGACCTGCGACGCATGCAGCGCTGCCGCCACATCTTCTCTTCTCCTCGTCTCCTCACATCCCAGCGGTTGTAGGTCCACCTCGTCTCTTCTCTACTCAGCCTGCCATCACCCATCGACCAAATGGAAAAAACAACACCAACGACGCAACCTGTAACAGATCGCCGCCATCTGCCTTGACAGTGGCCGACGGAGGCTGTTGGCCGGCCGGCCGCGGCGGCGACGCCCCGTCGTCTTCAATGTTGGGTCCACCGCAGCACCCAGCGGGGTTCCAGCCATCACAATCTCCTTCTCGACGCCCTCTTCATCTTCCCCCTCCGTCATCATCTGGAACCAACACGGCCTACAGACCATGAACATCCATCATCTCCTCTTCTTTCTCTAACACCAAAATAAGAACCAGTAACACGATTTGTTGGGGAATCCGCCAAGGACGACATCCTCCTCCCTGAATGCGAGAAGACATTACGGTCTACCACCCTCGGTGCATCTGTCATTGTGGTGTCTTCCAGTACCCCATCGGTAGACGAGCAACTCTCTATTTTCTCCTCCTGCAACCTACCTTCTTTGGTCCGCCGAATTCACCAACGACCTGCAGTCAGGTCCTCCGGCATGGGGCCTTTATTTTGGCACTTGATGGCCTGCAACCAACCTAAGATCCCTCACGCAGCTGCCCTTTTCATCAATTCATCTCATTCGTCTTCAGTTCCCTTGGAAAACTCCTACAACCTTGCTCTTCAAGCTCAGCGTCGGCATCTGCAGGTTACCATCTGCAATGATGGATGCAAGACTTGATGACGCCTTATGGAGACTAGTTGTCATGGTTCCCACCTCCACAATATACAGACTCCCTTCAACCCTTGTGCCATCCTGGATGGATAGAGAATCCTCCACAGTAATTCTGCACTCACCACCTGCTCTATTAGCCTCGATTCTGTTCACCATGTTGCCTACTACCCATTGTCTCAAACTCAACAATCTGCCACATAGCGGCTGTCTTCCCTACACTCTACCTCTCTCACCATCCCGCCTACATAGGAACCCATCACCGCTCAGATCTATAGCCACTGAGATCATCACAAGTTCACCATATATCATCAACTGTTGCCAAGATTTCAACGAACAGGAAGAGTAGGGATCCCTCCTACTCGCATTGCTAAGTGTGGCTGCAGATGCAAACACAATCTCGAGGTTTCAGCAAGTTGTGTGGCATACATGTGAATATATGTATGACCCTTGACACACATTGATGCGGGCTCATCTTGTCATGGTGATCTTCAATATACTGTATGAAGCCAAGCCGACGAGGACCTTGAGACAGATCGTGTACATAAGTGAATCTCGACGTGAGTACCCAGCCTCTTATCATTTCATTTTTTTTGAATCACCTTCAGCTAGAGTATGATTGATTAACTAATATTATTAGCTACAATGATTATATAACTAATGATATCGGTACCATAAGTACACAAGTAACAATTTGTGAACCTATTATATAAACTATGTGGATACTTAATAACCAAAAGTATGTAACTCAGTCCATGTCTTCTTATAATCTCTAGTATTATGGAATCTTTTAATAAATGTTGATCTATTAAACTAAAGGTAACTAGTAAATGTTAACTATAGCATATGTATTAACCACTTGAATCCTTAACACTAATAATCTAAATCTACATGTTAGTACATGCTTTTGGTACATAGCAATCGGTGAAATTATGTAAGTTTAATAAATAAATGTTTCATTTAAGGTAGTATGTTTGGAAAGAGACATTCATATACTAATACAAAGCATGGTTATAATGATACACTCTGAGTAGTCATGTACATGGGTACAACTAATAGTATGAATCCATATTATTATTCACAACTTTATGTAACCTAAGCATATTCATATTAGATATGGATTTTAAAACTAAGATAGACATTTAATGGGTCATATGTTTACTTAATAATCTTCAAACCCTTATACCAACATGTGATCAAAATTAGGGTAAGATTTAAATATGTGACTATACTAGGAATGAATACACGTGTTGACTTAGGTTGGATAACACACACATTTTGTTCTTAGGATGAATACTCAACCTTGGGGGACCAAGTATATCTATAGAGTTTGCCATTAGTCTTGAAGAACATGTATGTACATCCTCTATTTTAATTTGGGCATTATTTGACTGAAACCTACTTTTCTTTTAATGAGGCATCTCTTGAACTTTTAATTTCACTTGAAATTCATTTACTTGGACATTCATATCTCATGTTCCTTATTTATTATATTCATGTGGTTGATGAACTACTCTGTTTATATGGGTTCTTGGACCCCCTTGCTATGATTGCCATTTTATGAAGAATTGACTGAACTGCTAGTCTTGCCTCTCTATTTTATGCATGCTACATGTTTGACTAGAATATCTAGAATAGTGTTACTTATATACAACCATACTTATATTGGGCATGCATTTCTGCCCGGGGTGTGCGTTTCCACCCTTGTTTATTTTTAGGCCATGATCCTATGGTGTTATGGTCCTGTTTTAGGTATATTTAGTCTACATTGTCGTGCATGCAAATATTTATTGTTTTAATGTGAATTTGTGGATGATTATTATGGCAAGACACTCTTTTATTATCATGATTGTAAATCTGAAATTTTATATGCCTCATTTCTTTTGTTACTTTTCTCTTGAACATACCTAATTGCAATTAGCCCCCTTTTCTTGTGGGAACATCTCTTTTTGTACTTTTAACCCTATATAATGCCCAGAATGTTTTATATATATGTATATACTCAGCCTTTGCTGACCTCTTTATTATTTCCTATGTTCTGGGTGATGTTCCCTTCCACCCAGGTTTAGGTGCATTAAAGATCAAGGTTACTCGAAGATCATATAAGGAGAATTGTTCCTAAGGATAGCTTGGAATGGCCAGGTTACTCTCTGCTACTGGGCTTATTTGTAGTTAGTTCAAGTTTTTGTAATAACGCCTTTTATGGTGATGAGCAATTGTATAATGATACCCATTGTAACTTTGTAATAGTTTAGTTTCCGCTGCTTTATTATTACATGGCTCTTATATTATATCATTTGCGTGGATCCCCTTTCGGGTTCCACTCCTTACAGACAACATCAAGATTTCATCTCTGGTGATCAACCAGGAGCTACTACAGGCCATGTCGAGTGTGACTTGAAGAAAGGTGCATACTACAATGAGGGAATAGTCACTGGAATTTCTCCAGGACCAAGTATCACCTCGAAACCATCCTTCCCATTATATAGTTGTTGATGTGATCTACAATTATAAGGGGAATATGGTAGTTCAATTTTTTGTTATGTTGCCTACTTTGTTGCCATATTTCCCTACATGGCCAACTCAACTTGACCACCAGTTTGAGGGTGGTAAGGAGTAGCCACACGATGCTTCACACCATTTCTTTTCAACAAAGCTTCAAAGTTCCTATGAATGAAGTGGCTTCCGCTATCACTAATCATTGCCCTTGGAACACCAAATCGGACGAAGATGTTAGACTTGATAAAGTTTCATACTACCTTGTGATTATTTTTCCTTGTAGCAATTGCTTCAACATACTTGGAGACATACTCTAAGGCCACTAAGATGTACACATACTCAAAAGAGGGGGGAAATGGGCCCATAAAGTCAATACCCCAAACATCAAATACCTCAACCACTAGAATAGGTGATAGAGGCATCATGTCCTTTTTTGAGATAGCGCCCATATTTTAGCACTTCAAGAAACCATTGAAATATTTATTATAATCTTTGAACAATGTTGGCCAATAGAACCCACTTTGAAGAACTTTAGCAGTTGTACATTTTCCACCAAAATGCCCTCCACAAATGCTGAAATGGCACACGGAGAGAATCTCTTGTTGTTCACTTTAGCAAACACACATTCTTATGAGTTGATCGAAATAATACTTGAAGAGATGTGGATCATACCCCACATAGTTCTTTACCATAGTAAATAGCCTTTTACTTTCCTCCCTAGTCCATGTGATTGGCATTCTCCCACTAGCCAAGAAGTTGGCTATGTGATTGTACCATTACTTGTGAATAGAGTCAAGCAAGAAGAGTTGTTCATGTAGCATTGTCTCCTTAATCAAGTTCACATCATCATATGGTGCCTCAATACAGGAAAGGTAATCACTTGTAGAATTTTCAACTCCCTTTTAGTCAACAATTTCTAAATCAAACTCTTGGAGCAATAGGATCCATTGAATCAATCTTGGTTTAGAATCTTTATTCACCATAAGATATTTCAAGGTTGCATGATTTTATTGCTAAATGCAAGAAAGTTTTAAATTTCTCAACTCATCAATCACCCAGAAGTATACATGATCAATTGTAGTTGAGGTCAAACCACATGGAGCTAGGCTAGCTAGGCACAAACTGCTAATTTTCAACAATGTAAGTCGATTTCAATTAAAAGGTTGGTTTAGATCAAATTTTTTGAACATGAAACAAAGAAAATAAAAATACTAATCACTTGGAGAATGATCAAAATCAGATCACGAGAATCTTGGATATGGGATTTGACTTCCATATCATAACCCAAAAAGAGCCACGAATTCCATTTATATTAGTAAATCTTCAATAGGTAGGTTGATGTCATCTCATACATCTCCCGGTGGCATAATATAGTCCTCACCTCGTATAGCATTCACATGCATATACACGAATTCAAACTACAACCTAAAACCCTCAACATGATCCTAGCTATTCCCATGGTCAAGGACATGTCGTCAAAATCGTTATTCTTTACCTCTTAATATATCTTTCCAAAAATAATGAGAAGCATAAAATATGTAAATATGATGTCCATTCATGCATACAAGAAGATAAACACCATACGTAGTTTTGAAATAGAAGATTAACTAATATTAAACAAGAAATTTGAGTAACATGAGTTATGACATGGGAAATACTCTCCCATGTCCAAGAAAAGGAGTTTACTCACTCATGGTCAGAAAATACATGCACAAAAGATAAGTCATTGAAAGAAACATGAGCAGAGAGCAAGGGATAACAAATAAATCTGTGGGAGTGAAGAACAAATGGAGATATTTGGCCAAGAGGTGGAGATCCATTTCTAAAAATGCTTCTTGCTTCAGCAACCTTCTCTCTACAGCTTTGTAAAGGAAAAGAAAAGAGAAATGGAGCCAAGAATGGGTTCTCTCGCGAGAAACCCTATCTTTCTCTCCAAAATCACCCCTCCAATGCTCTAGCCTCGTCTATGATCTCTAACTACTCCAAATGATACATGGTATGCTTCCCAAGGGATGTGTCTCATTACGTATAACTAAAATGAGTAATTATCTTTAAAAATTACTGAAAATAAGCCTGACATGTTGTGTTTATCAGTCAATACTATGTGTTAGATTCATTTTCCAAATGAATTGGTCCACAATCATAAGTAACACGCCATGTGAGCAAGTCTCATAGCATAAGGGGGGTTCTCAATAAAACTTTTCAATTTTTGAACCACATTGTGTAACAGGGATACATGTCGTGGTTGTGCGTGATTGAGGAGTTGACTGACTGAGAGTCACACAATGTGTAGAGTGGTCCACATGTCATGTTTCTGACAATTTGCTGAGTTTTGAACTCCATTACTTGGGGAAAATCTGAAAATTCCAAAGGGATCAAATTTTGGGCATTTTTTCTTTCGTTATGAGTGGAGTGTGGAGTACCTACATTTCAAAACATAAAATGAGTAAGATCAACAAGAAACAAACATCTTAGCATGAATTAGAGTAGAAATATAGTTAAATTGAGTGAAACGTGCTACTAAAATGACATGAAAATATGATATGATTTGTGCACATCAAATCCCCCTAAGCTTGAACCATTATTTGTCCTCAAGCAAAAAGAACTAGATAAATATCTAGAGTGAACAATTGGGAAAAATCAGATCCATATGAATATGAATTGATAAATCTTAAAATGGCAATTTTCGTCATTTTAGATATGCAACTAAATAGGAAATCAATTCTTACTCTCAAGATAATATTTTAAGTTCAAATAGACATTCAATTTGCTTTGAAAGAATAAACTAGAGAGAAATTAATAGAAATATGATGATAGCGTCAAAAAATATAATGATTTGCCACAAGGTTCACTAAAATGAAATTTTCCATCTTCCTGTGATGACATTGTTATTCATGAAAAAAAATTAATCTAATTTAAATGTATGGTAATCGACTTCTAATATAGGCTTACGTGAACGTGGAATACCATTTGGGGATTTATTTCCTCTTTCAGACATTTTCCCCAACCTTCATTGGGTTGGTGGAAATGTGGTTGACTTAGCCATTTTGTGGGGTTTGGATTTTTGAGTGTAGATCATAATTTCCCCTTTATGTGATGTGGGCTCTGCTTTGGAACCATGCAATCCTATGCTAATTTGCTCCCTCCCAACATTCTTGGTCATGCAGGAGGATATTCATTTTGTGAAAAAAATCAAGTAGAGTAGTAAAAATGCATTATGAGGTTGGAAATGTCATCTTATTGCCACTCAAAGATATAAAGTTGAGATATTCAAAGAATTTGAATCATTACATGGTTTAAGGACATGAGTGAGAAAACTAGAAATCATGTTTAGCCAGATTCCTAAATATGGAGATGAATAGCCAAAATTTAAAAAAAAACAATTAGGATGATTTATGCCCAATTTGTCATCATATAGCCATGTTCTTTATGCAATATGATGGTTCAAGAAGTATTGGAGATTGATCAATAAATTTAACTCAATAATCATGTAAGTATGTGAGAAGAAATGCAAAACATGCAAACAACAAACTAAAATGACATAAGCAAATGACTGAAGAAAATGACATGAAAAGTAAAACTAAAAATACCAGTCGGTTATACCCCCCCATCTTGAAATTTAGTGTCCTCACTGCTCATAACAAACTCAAGAGTTGTACGACCGGATACCTCATGTGCATCAGAAAGGGTGGTTGAAACCCTCCTGGGAAGGCTGGAGGTGCTTTTAGAATAAGTTGGGGTCGATGATGTCCATGGAGAAAGGTCTTGCGGGTGAAGATGGTTGTGGAGGATAGCCATAATGACCTTGAGAGATGTGCCAGGAATTCATCTTGGTCACCATGGTGTGGATGTAAGAAACATTCTGGGACAGGCCGGTGTACTGCTGAGAGAGCAGAGAGATGTGAGTATCTTGATCATCAAATATGTGATGAACATACTCATAGAGTTGTCTCATATCAGGGTACCTCCAAGTGAAATATGTCTGTGTACCCGTGGAAGGAGGTGGTGAATGTCAAACCTAGCAGAGGAAGACTTGGCATGTGCACATGTAGAAGGTTCTTCATTCTAAAAGTATTTCTAGTTGGATTTGTCTTTGAGAGTTGTAAGGGTAGGGCTAGGCAACTAAATGACAGAGGATTTATTGTGAACCTTTTGGAACAACTTTCGCTTCTTATCCTTGCTCAACAAACCATAAGAGGTTATACAATCATAATCCACATATTCCCCTTCATCTAGGGGATCAACAGTAGATAGATAAACCTTCAAGGCAATAGCAAGTACAGTGATATTGCCTCCTATCATGATATCTCCTTTTGTTTTCTTCTGTATCTTTACAACTTGCAAAAGAAAATGGTACCCGATGTTCAAATCATAATTATGCAGCATGGCCCACAAGAAAAACAATTCAAGTTTACCAACTACATCTTGTGTTCCCTTCCATGCGAAAACATTTGTGGTGAAAAGGCAGTGAATGTAGCGAAGAATCAAGTTGTAAACATGAGAAACTCTAGCAGTAGTAGGATTGTAGGAGGTTTCTTTAGTGATTAGCCCCAGAAAATGATAGGCTCAAATTGTTCTGGCATGATGATACTGCCATCATAGTCAAAGTTCATCAGGGTGCAAAATCATTTAAAGGTCAATTTAAATGGTTTGTTCATCAGCCTAAATGAAATCAAACCAAAATGTTCATGGTTATTAGAAGGGTGATGCTTACCAAAAGTTGCAAAGGATGGTGTCATAGGAGAGTCCACGTTAGAGGGCGTAGGTTCACGATGTGAGGGTTGGAGTCGCAAGGTGGGAGTAGATGTGCATGTACGGTGTGAATGCAAGCGGGATGAAATGATTTTAGGGTTCAAACACTTAAGTCTTGCTGCAACACGGTGTAAGGTAAGGATAAACTTCCCCAATTCTACAAACAATACATGCCATAGTGATAGGAGACATGTCGTAAGGAGCCATCTCCTTCAAAGCTTTAAAATTTTCCTTTCTGAGCGTCACACAATGTACACGATGCCAACCAACCAAGTTTTTTGAAAAACTAAAAATTCTCCTCCAGAAAGCCACACATCGTGTATGATGGCAACATGACATAATTCTAGTTCTCTATATAATTTGACAACTTTTCTCCCAAAATGCACGTGGCATAGATGATTCCAACACAGTGTAATGGTGTGTCTCTATAAAAAATTTCAATCTTCATTAAATAATTCAACATGCCATGTGGAGTGAATTACACGACGTGTTGGTTAAGTTTTTGTAGCTTTGAATTTCTTCGATCTTGGCCACTCCATGTTATTATTGCACACGTCATAATAAGAAATCACTGTGAAGTTTTGGAATTTTCAAAAAATGCCATACACATCGTGTTAACATGTCCACACACTATGTTGGAGCACGAGTTTTGCATATTTTCATCCTCTTTTTTTTTACGGAAACAACCATCACCTGCAAAATGTAAGTGATTACTTAAGGTTCCCACACTACTAATGTTTCACCATGAGGTCTTATTTAGAATTAAATGACTAATTAAAAAATGCTAAATGAAATAACATAAAAGAAGCTATCTAAATGTGGGGCTGTCTCCCACAAAGGCCATCCATTTAGAGTCCAGAAGTAAACTAGATTCCTCTTCAACAAGGTTCTATGAGGGAGCACAAGGCTCGTAGTTCTATCTTCTCTCTTTTGGTGTAGATCTTGCAGTGTTGTCCATTGACCTTGAACATCAGTTGCTTGTCTTACAACTCTATTATCTCATATGGATAAACTTTCAAAATCAGGAAAGGTCCAGACCACTTGGATCTAAGCTTCCCTTTAAAATGTTTTAAACTGAACAACACCTAATCTCCTTCAACAAAGTCTCTTCTTCTGATCTTCTTATCAGGCCATGCCTTTGCTTGCTCCTTATAGATCATTGCATTTTCATATGCATCAAGCTAGAGCTCCTCAATCTCTAAAAGTTATAACAGCCATTTATCACCGGCTTTCTTCATATCAAAACTAAGGAACTTAATGGCCCATAAGGCTTTATGCTCCAGCTCCAAAGGAAGATGGCAAGATTTGCCATAGATGAGCTTGAATAATGTGTTATTGACGATAGTTTTGTATGCTGTTCAGAATTCCCAAAGAGCATCATCTAGCTTGAGTGCCCAATCCTTCCTTGAGCTTGAAAATATCTTCTCAATGATGTTCTTCAGTTGTCTATTGGACACTTCAACTTGTCCAGCTATTTTGGGGGTGATATGGAGTAGAGATTTTATGTGTCACTCCATACTTGGTGAGAAGATTTTTGAACTATTTCTCACTAAAATTTGTCCCTCCATCTGAAATCACTACTCTCAAAACTTCAAAACAAGGAAAAATAACCTTCTAAAACAGCTTAAGCATCGACTTAGCATCAGGAGCTTGGTTGTGGATGGTCTCTACCAACTTTGAGATGTAATCACAAGTGACCAATATGTATATGTAACCACAAGAGGATGGGAAGGGGCCATGTAGTCGACACCCCATACATCAAATGCCTCAATCTCCAGAATGGGGTTGAGAGGCATTCCATCTCACTTTGATATCCCACCGGTTCTTTGGCATTCATCACATCCTTTGACATAAGCATGGATGTCTCAAAACAAGGTTGGCCAATAAAATCCAACTGGAAGGATCTTTGTATTTGTCTTCTCACCTCCAAAGTGACCTTCATAGGAAGAAGAATGGCATCCAGATATAATGATTGGTATCTCTTCCTCAACTACACACTCGACGGATCAATCCATCGGTACATTGTTTGAACAACATTGGGTCATCCCAATAATAAAAGATGACATCATGTAGGAATTTATTCTTTGTCTGATAGGTAAGATTAGGTGGAAGATGCATTGTGGCAAGGAAGTTGATGATGTCCGCAAACCATGGTTCTTGTGATGTGTCAAGAGCATACAATCTCTCTTTAGGAACGTAATCATCAATAGGATGTGTATCCTTTGCATATGTGGTCACTCTAGAAAGGTGATTGGTGACATTATTTTCAGTTCCTTCTTGTCTTTGAACTCGAGATTAAATTCTTTAAGTAGTAAAATCCAACAAATCAAGCATGGTTTAGCCTCCTTCTCATTCAGCAAATACATGAAGGCAGCATGGTCAATATAGACCACTACTTTGGATCCCACTAGATACTGGAAAAACTTGTTGAAGGCATATACTATGGCTAGCATCTCCTTTTCAATTGTGTCATAGTTTATCTGGTCCTCATCAAGTGTCTTTTAGGTGTAGTCGATAGCATGCAGCTTGTTGTCATTTCATTGACCAAGTAAAGCATCGATGGTGTAGTCGCTTGCGTTATACATCATCTCAAAGGGTGTGTCCCAATCTAGTGGTTGAATGATTGGAGATGAAATGAGAGCATACTTAAGCTTATTCAAGGTGGCTTCGCATTCATCATTGAACATGAAACCAACATCTTTTGCAAATAATGAGCATAAGGTCTTAGCTATCTTGAAAAAATCTTTGATGAACCTCCTATAAAATCTTGCATGGCCAAGAAAGCTTCATACATCTTTAATATTTGACGAGGTAGAAATTTTCTCTATTGCTTCCACCTTTGCCTTGTCAACTTAAATACCGTTGTTAGAAATCATATGGCCTAGTACTACTCCAGATTGTACCATGAAATGGCACTTCTTCCAGTTCAGTACTAGGTTAACCTTTTTACAGCACTCAATGACTTTATATAAATTAGACAAACAATCATCCAAAGATTTCCTATAAATGCAAAAATCATCCATAAAAACCTCCACTGTGCGCTTAATGAAATCACAGAAAATAGCCATCATGCAACACTAAAAAGTCATGGGTGTGTTGTAAAGACCAAACGGCATGCGTCTATAAGTGTATGTGCAATAGGTGCATGTGAAAGTCATCTTTTCCTGATCCGGCAGATAATTGGTAAAAGAATCCAGAATACCAATCGAGATAACAAAAATAGGAACGATTGGATAATTTCTCAAGCATTAAATCAAGGCATGGCAATGAAAAATGGTCTTTAGGGGTTGTTTTGTTTATCTTTCTATAGTCACTTGTGCAATCCTATGGATACATGGGTTTAAAGCAATTCATCATTATCCCTTTTGATAACACTTGCAGTCCCCTTTTTGGGTACTACACGAATAGCACTCACCCGGGGGTTGTCACTTATAGGGTAAATGATCCCTGCATCTTTCAACTTAAAATTTTCCTTTTCAACAACCTCAAGCATGTTTTGATTTAAATGCCTAGGAGTTTCTACACAAGGCTTGGCATCTTCCTCTTAATTTATTCTATGCATGCAAATGGAGGGGTTTATGTCTTTTAAATCGTCAATCGAATAACTGATTACTTCCTTATGCAATTACAATTCATTTGGCTATTTTATTTCTTGTTCATCGGTTAAATCAACATTTATGATGACTAGAGTTGTAGAACTAGGGTCAAGAAAAGCATACCTTAGCCACCAATGGTAGGGGTTTGAGTTCTACCTTGATCTCCTTGGTGGACTTGCAAGAGTCATCTTTCAATGGTGGAACGTCTTCATGGGACATATGTTGACTAGAACTAGAAACAACATCAGAAATTTCTATAGCCATGGCGGTGTGCAATTCACTTTCCTCACAATAGTCAACAATAGAATCAAAAAAGTCTTTATCTTCCTCCAGAATTTTCTCAATACATTCAACTAGGCAAATTCTCCATTTTGTTTGGGGCCTTCATTGCATCTAGAATGGAGAATTCCATTATTTCCCCTCATACTCTAAGAGATATCTTGCCTTCTCGTACATAGACTATGCAATCAGCTATGTGTAGGAAGTAGTCTTCTGAAAAATATAGGATTGGACGGAACTTCATTCATATCTAACACAACAAAATCACAAAGGATAAAGAACTTTCTAACTTGAACATGTACATCTTCAACAATTCCTCTTGGATATTTGATGATGTGAACCGCCAATTGAATGGCCATCTTAGTTGGCTTCATATCCCCAATGTCAAGCTACTCCCATAATGTAAATGGAATAAGATTTATGTTGGCAACAAGGTCAACTAAGCCTTTATCAAACGTTCTATCTATTGGGAAATATAGGCATAGAGTATAGCAGCAGAAACAAAAATTTATCTATTTGTATTGCCATAACAGAAAGATCGTGTCAACTACTATGAAATAGGAAGGATGGTTTAATGAGTTATACCTAGTCCTTGAGCAAGTCCAGTGACAACAACGCACTTCAATGCAATTGTTTCTAGTTGCTCTTGGATGGTGGTTGTGCATCTCCTAGTCTTCACCATGAATGACGAATAGAACAGCTTTAACAACGACTATTGTGGTCTCGCCACAGACTGCAGGATGCAATCATCTGCCTAGCAACAGCCAAATGAATCCTACCTCTAGAGTAGTCCATATGGACCAACTAGAACTCTTGTCATCCTAATAGGACAAACAGGAAGGAGTTGTCCCTCCTGTTGGTATACTAGTCACTAACTTGCTCTCCCAAAACAATGATCATCAGTTGTTCTCTCCCGTAGCTATCCCTCCCTTATCGGGTAGGACTTACTTGGGCTCTCTCAGTTACCACAACCAGAGTAGACAACAATTGTAAGAGGAAATGATTCTTAGTTGTCTGTGTTGTATTCTGGGAAGACCCCGGTACCCCTCTATTTATAGTAGAGGTCAGGGTTAGGGTTCCCAGTCTGTACAGGATTGTGCGAGAGTGGAAGGGACAAGAAGATCTTGAATTTTCGCAACATGTGATCGCCGAAATGGCCGTTTGGTCACACGATACGGTCGTGTTGCACTGTTAAATGGCCATTTGGCAATTTCCCAATCGCACACAAATTTGGCAATTTTGATTTCATTTAATATCACATATTAATTCCTTACACCATAAGAAAAGTGCAATCGAAACAATTTGAGAAATATCCTAAATCTTCTTTCGGCCCAACTGAGTTGTCTTACCCATGCGAGACACACATCTCACTCACCTAGGTGGCCATCTGGTGAGCCTAAGTTAAGCTGATTGGTTCAACAGCTTGAACCGGTCGGTTCACTCCTCAATTTGGGAAAAACTTAAGCCAATTCGAACTCTGATTATCCTGATAGCCCAAACAACCATCTCAACACTTGAGACGCCCATCTGGAATTTCCAAATAGCCATCTTTGGCATTTCCAAATAGCCTCTCACCCTGTGAGATGGTCGTCTAGCAGTCCAGTCAGCCAATCTGTTAATCTCTTGCATGAATTGAATACATAAAAACTTTAGTGATCAATTTAGTCATCATTCAAGATAAAATCCTCTTCTAGTTGTGTTCCTATGTGTGTGACCCTATAGGCCCCATGTCACATTGGTAGTGAATGTCCATAACTAACTTATGATACCATAAGCAAGCAGCAGTGCCTAGTTGCACATCAGTGCTACCCAAGTGAATGGAAAGTTGGAGAACAACTTCAACCTACAATCTGTGTAAGGTGTTGTGGTAATTGTATAATCCCTTTGTCTCTCATATCTGGAGCGAACTCGAGGCACAGACTCATCATCCTTTCAATGTTGAATACATGTTCCTTGAACCAAGAGTAGACTGTATGAGATCATGTGACCTCAATATCATATATTGATTCACATGTGCATGCACATGCGTTTCTCAGTTTCTCTTATCAAGTGGCCAGGATATCATACTTCAGTAGGAGGGACAAATCCCATCTCAATCATCACCTTTATAACAACCCATGTTTCAAGATTGTGTTTGATGATATCAAAGCATACCAAATGACATGTGACGAGTGCAGTGATTTTAGGTCTAAGAATCACAATCGCCACCTTCACTATGAGAGATGGCTATGACTTGCCATATCATAGTTTCCATGTGTCTCTCTCAAGGTGTGTCTATCTGATGCATTATTCCCTAACATATATCTATGTGCTTGGTTTGATATTGCCATATCATGACTAATGAGATTATGTCATCAACCAATCCACACTCTAGTCTTATGTGTTACTAGTGTCTATCTACCTTCCACAGTAACAACTGACTAGGGACATAATAAGAACGTACATACTCTTAACATTTGTATGATTTCATCCTTTCAAGTCACGTACTTGAAGACATACGTCATTGAGTATTGTCATTCTTTAGACATTCATAATGTTTTTTTCATTATCTCATAACTGAATGAAACATAATGAATTGGAAGCTTGTATTTATGAGTATTAATCAAATCCTTTATGTCTTATTCCATGTCAATCATCACATGATGGGCTCTATGGGCATACCTTACCAAAAGACTCCCACTTGCACTTGGATCCAATCACCCATGAATCACATTTTTGGTAATCTAAACATGTCCACCATGCTTCTGTTGTGCCAGTTCCAATTTAGTGGGTTAGCAACACTTTGCTTATAGTCAGTATATTGCATATTTCCTTCTCTCTTCATTGTATTATTTCTCATATGAGTATGAACTACCATAATACGGTATCTGATATTCCATGCCTAACATTTAGCTCCATTGTTGTCACAGTATCACATTGTGTCATCAATGGTTGGAACATCTATAAGTTCATCACATGAACCTTTAGATCCATATAGTATCACTATGTGTTCATAACACAAGTATACTCGACTTCTATTGTAGAATAGACTTAATGGCTATTAGTTCAGAACCATTCCAACTAACAATGTTTCTCCTTTTAAATCAAACATATTTTATTGCAATCACTTTTTTCATTATGGAAGCTTGCTTCGATGTAACCCTTTACATCCAACTCTTCCCTTTTATTACTATCCTTATAGACTAGCAATCTAGCCTTAGGTACTTCTCAAATACTAATGGATATCTGTAATGACATTCCAATAACCCTTACTGGAATTTACCATCATCTTGTCATGTCCAATACATATAAGATTATATGGGATAATAGCATTCATGATAGATACATTACTACAACCTATAAAATCTCATCATGTCATTTCCATTCTTAACAAGAATTGGAACATAAGGTTCATGAGAGACTAGTCTAGATACTCTTTCACTTAATCCTTCCATGTTGAACTCTTTCAACATATTGTTATTGTATTCTCAAACTTCCATTGTGAAACATTTAAGAACTATCTCATAGGTCTTGATCCTTATCTCATCAGATGTTTCACTTAATCTTTCATTGTGGAAGGCATTTTTCATGCCAGTTCTCAATATTCACAATATTGAGATATTATTCCTCATCATATGTGGAATATTCATATATGCTCCCACTAAATCTTTTGTAATCACAGATTTCATTTTTATCTTGATTCTAGTCAAACTCTTTGACTATCTTATCAAATCAAAAGATCCCATTTCTAAGATGCTTGTTTCAATCCCAGACTGAACTTTGTAGTTTATAAACTTTATTTGCATTCTTGAAGTTATGAAACCTTTTTGGTTTGTCACATACAGATCCTTTGATGTATTCCTTAAAGGAATCAGGTTTTATGTTCATATGCAAAATCTCTTAGTCTATTTCAACTACAACAACAAGCATGACAATTAGTATAGGAATTTCAATCATGTTCAACAACTTGAACTGATTTGAAAACCTATTCAATAAATTTGTCCTTTTATGTTATCCATGTAGGTATCTGCCACTAGACCTTATCTTCACCTTTTGGGTTTTACCCCTTAGGTAGTACTACCTTAAGCCAATTCTCATATATGGCTCTTAATTGTAACTAGTTGACTAGTTGGCTCATCCTGTCATGACCAGCCTATCTGAATTGTTGGATTCATAATCCTCCAATCTCAGATGTGTTCTACTAGAACTATTTTATTTTTTGTTACATGAGGAACTTGAGCTTCCACAACATCTTGTGATTCTCTTAGCTTTCATTGTACCCTTTATTGATCTCAAACATTTTGAGTTCTACTTTTACTCCCACTGATTCTTTTGGAACTTAGTTATCCTATCAACAAACACTTTTGTTATTTATTTGGGATTAATAGTAACATTCAACAATTATGGTTTGTGGATAAACCTTTTCAAGAAACTATTTTTGTAATGTTGGTTTCAATCCCTTAGTCATATTGGGACATTCCCAAATCATATCATATATGATGTGTTATAAACCATTTAGATGGTACATCATTTAGTGTTTATATATGAGGATATAAGAAGATTAGATTAATTGATAATTATATCATGACTCATCATGGTATAATTCCTTCATTCTGACACATCAACATATTCATATGGATTTGACTTGTGATACATTATCACAGTCCTTTCCTTGAAGATACTCAAGATATCAATGTAAAGTATTTCAACATTTAATCTCATCAAGGTTTCTTAATACTTTCATCAAAGCCATACTTCAGTTATAATATCCTTGAACACTTTAAGAGATTTATGTTTCTATTTTACTGAGTGCATATCATCATATTACTAGTGATAGAAATGAAGTATATAGCATTCATTCCATAAGATCTTCATGCATCATATGTATGAGTTTTGATGGAAACAATATCCTCCCACTACATCTAGTGAAGGATGTTATGTCACATTATGTACAAGAAAGAATTGCATATTTCCTTAACCAAGGGAGTCTAGATTAACATCAATATGTATTCTAGACATGCATTTCTTATATGTACATCCAAGGTGACTATTTCTAATGATAATCTTGAGTTATCAATTATAATCCTTTGGTATTAACATTACAAAGACCATATAAATGTTTGAGCATTGTCATACAAGATTATATCTTTTGAAATAGAAACATCAATATCTCACTTTATTGAATTATCATCCTTGTCATATAAGATGCTTTAAAGTAAATGTTTCTATTTAATGGCATTATGAAATAGTAGTTATGCTAACTCTATTACATGTCCATTGGGATGAGATAAATAAAAATGTAAATTAAAACTTCCGCAACACTTGATCCACCTTTGTCCGTCTTTGTCCTTCCATAAAGGCCTTTACTTCTTTTCAGATTCTGCACATCATTGCGTCATATCTCTATTTGGTATCACATACCAAAATGAAGAAGTAATCAAATTTATCTTATAATCTGTATACCTGAAGTGAAGGCCTCAGTGCATTCCTTCTTCTTCTTTAGTTTCTCTAACCAGAGTGGGCAATTTATTTTCCAATGTCCAGGCTGGTGACAATGGTGACAATTGCCTCATATTTTCTTCACACCTCCTTTTTCCTTGACATATGAACACTTGGGCTTCTGTATAGCTTTAGAACTCTTCTTAGCTTCACCTTTTCCTTTAGAGTTCCTTTTTGTCTTGTTGGTCATCATCACAGACTTGGGCTTGTCTTTCTTCATTTGTCTCTTAGCTGTTCTCAACATGCCCAAAAATTCTATCAATGACTTGTCAAAGTTGTTCATGTTGTGGTTCATAACAAACTGACTATATGACTCTAGCAGAGACCGTAGAAACTCGTCAGTGGACAACTCTTGACCGAAGGGGAATCCCAGTCTAGCAAGATTCTCCACATGCCCAATCAGCTTGAGCACATGAGGGACCTACTAGATCTCCTTCTGTCATGTTACATTTAAACAACACCTTGGATACATCATATCTCTCTTGTCTTTCCTGATCTTGGAACATGTTCTTAAGATGTGTGACCATCTCAATCACATCCATGTTCTCTTTCTACCTATGCAACTCATAGTTCATGGAGCATAGCATCAAACACTTGACATCCACACCATCTTCAGTATGCTTCTTGTAAGCATCCTTGCCAGCCTTTGGCACATTTTGAGGTGGTTCATTTGGTTCTGGCATCTCCAAGACATAGATCTTGTGCTCCTATATGAGAACGATTCTCGACATCCTGAACCAATCATGGAAGTTGTTCCCAATAAGTTTGTCCTTCTCAAGGACCAATCATAGAGAAAAGTGGTTGTTGTTTATTGCCATTTGATTCTATAAAAGAATTTGCAATTTTTTCAAAAACTCATTTTTATTTTATTTGATTAAAATTTGGGTGATAATAATTAGGTCTTTAACTCATTATTGTTCTCATTATTTTGTTCAAATTGATTACCCTCAAGTATCAATTCAGAAAATTGGAGTGCATTAATTTTTTGATGAGCCAAGATCCAAAATGATCCAATTATTACTCAGCTTACACCAGCATCCATTATCAACCATTAAGGTAGGTAACCATGCTAATTGCATCATATGCAACTCTTGGATAGATGATATGTGCAACTCCTTGTCATAATAATTTGCATGCTTCTAGGCTTATACTCTCCAAGAATCACCAATTAAGCCTGACCCAATATCCAATACGATAGACATGCACCATGCTGTGTGAAAATGTACATATCTACCATCACATTCCATGAGATAGATGATGCACCATGCTTTGTGCCAATCTACGCTTGGTCAATCAAGCTTTTCATGTGTATTGCTAGTGGAAAGCATCTTAGACTTAATGTGTTTTATTGAGGGGTTTTATATACATCATAGATATACATATATTATATACAATCACCACATATATAAAATGTATCATATACGTGCTATATCCCACAACGTAAACATGAAATATAAACAAAAAGTGATGGTTATGACCATTTCTACTTGTAATTTCTTGGAGCCACAAGGAATTACTACCACCTAGGTCAATCATCACATCACATGTATGAACCTATTATTGGTGTAGACCTTTGCTTGCCAATCTGGGTAGATTGGTTCAACCCTTAAACTGGTCGTCTCGCCTCTTGGCCAGTTGGTTGGTCCTCCTGTCCAACCGATGTATGGACACCTTCTAGATGGTCAGTTGGCCCTCCTGGGACGGTCGTCTGGCTTCTTGTCCAACCGATGTTTAGACTCCTTCCAAATGGTCGGTTGGGCCCACCAGGCGGTCATCTGGTTCCATCGTCCTGTCCTTCATGATCCTCTAGATGGTTGGCTCATCTCATGAACTGGTCATCTCAACTAGCAATGAACATCTTCTTCGTTGTTGCAAGAAAAGAAACTATCATATTGCTACTTCATTATATTGAATAAGAGAAACCTCAAATTACATTTGAGGGGAGCAAAGATTGGAAAGCATTAACTTCACATTGGGAAGAGGGAGGTCGAGGCTCACTACGTAGACTGAGATAAATAAGAACCAAATCATCCAACCACACACAGATATAGGATTTAGACCATAACCACACTAACATCCACCATTAAAACTGCTTTTAGGGTGACGTGTGTAAATTACATATATATCATTATATATATATATATATTAGTTTGGGATTATGTGGTGTTTAAATGGATACACATATGAGATGGTTTAATTATTCACATCATATGCAATAAATAAATGATTAAATTATAAATTCGATCATATCGATTATCCTAAACATAGTAAATTGATGTGACTCTGATACCACAGTTGGGAAATACATGCATAGAGTATAGCAGTGAAAACAAAAAAATATCTATCTGTATTCCCATAGCAGCAAGATCGTGTCAACTACTATAAAATAGAAATAATGGTTTAACGATTCATACCTGGTCCTGGATCTAGTCTAGCGAAAACAACTCACTTCAATGCAACTATTTCCAGTTGCTCTTGGATGGTGGTTGTGCAGCTCCTGGTCTTCACCATGAACAACAAACAGAATAGCTTCTACAGTGACTCATGTGGTCTCGCCACAAACTACATGATGTAGTTGTCCTCCTAGCACAGCCAAAGGACTCCTACCTCTAGAGTAGTACATAGGGACCAACTAGAACTCTTATCATCCTACCAGGATAGATAGCAAGGAGTTGTCCCTCCTGTTGGTATACTAGTCACCAACTTTCTCTCCCAAAACAATGATCCTCAGTTGTTCTCTACCGTAGCTATCCCTCCCTTATCGGGTAGTACTTTCTTGGGCTCTCTTGGTTACTACAACTAGAGAGGACAACAATTGTCATAGGAATTGATTCTCAGTTGTCTGTGTTGTGTTCTGGGAAGCCACCAGTACCCCTCTATTTATAGTAGAGGCCAGGGTCAGGGTTACCAGTCTGTACGAGATTGTGCGGGAGTGGAAGGGACTAGAAGATCTTGAATGTTCACAACCTACGATAGCCGAAACGGATATCTGGTGACCCAGAAGGTTGTCTGGTCACATGAGACAGTCATCTCACACTGCCAAATGGCCATTTGGCAGTTTTCCAATCACACATGAATTTGGCAATTTTGATTTTAATTAATATCACATATTAATTCCTTGCACCATAAGAAAAGTACAATCAAAACAATTTGGGAAACATCTTGAATCTTCATTTGTCCCAATTGATCTATCTCACCCATGCAAGATGCCCATCTCACTCACCCAGATGGCTATCTGGTGAGCTTGAATCAAGCCAGTTAGTTCAACAGCTTGAACTGGTTAGTTCACTCCTCAATTTGGGCAGAACTTAAGCAAATTTGAACTCTGATTAGCTTGATAGCCCAATCCGCCATCTCAACACTTGAGACGCCCATTTGGCATGCCCAAACGGCCATCTCACCCTATGAGATGGTCTTATGGCAATCTCGTCAGCCATTCCATTAATCTATTGCATGAATTGAATACCTAAACACTTTAGTAAACAATTAAGTCATCATTCAAGATAAACTCCTCTTCTAGTTGAGTTCCTATGTGTGTGACCCTATAGGTCCCATATCACGTTGGTAGTGAATGTCCATAACTGACTTATGACATCACAAGCAAGGAGTGGTTCCTAGTCACACATTTGTGCTACTCAAGTGAATGAAAAGTTGGATAACAACTTCAACCAACAATCTGAGCAAGGTGTTGTAGTGATTGTATAATCCCTTTGTCTCTGGTATCCGGAGTGAACTTGAGGAACGGACTCATCATCCTCTCAATGTTCAATCCATGCTCCTTGAACAAAGAGCAGACTATTTGAGATAATATGACCTCAATCTCATATATTTATTCACATGTGCCTGTGCATGTGTTTCTCAATCTCGCTTATCAAGTGATCAGGATATCATACTCTAGTAGGAGGGACAAATCCCATCTCTATCACTCATAGTCTATCCCCATGTGTCAAAGTCACCCAATCATCACCTTTATAACAATCCATGTTTTAGGATTGCATTTGATGATGTCAAATCGTATCCAATGACATGTGACGAGTGTAGTGATTTTTAGTCTAAGAATCACAATCACCACCTTCATTATTAGAGATGACTATGACTTACCATATCATGGTTTCCATGTGTCACTCTCAAGGTGGGTCTATCTGATACATTGTTCCCTAACATGTATCTGTGTGCTTGGTCTGATATTGAGATATCATGACTAATGAGATTATGTCATCAACCAACCCACACTCTAGTCTTATGTGTTACTAGTGTCTATCTACCTTCCACAGTAACAATCAACTAGGGACATAATAAGAATGTACATAACATAATAAGAATATACATACTCTTAACATTCATATGATCTCATTCTTCCATGTCACATACTTGGACATACGTAATTGAGTATTGTCATTCTTTAGACATTCATAATGTTTCTTCATTATCTCATAACTGAATGAAACATAATGAATTAGAAGATTACCTTTTTAAGTATGAATCAAATCCTTTATGGCTTATGCCATGTCAATCATCACATGATTGGCTCTATGGGCATACCTTACCAATAGTATCACCAATCTTGCACTACAGGTTAAAGGCACCTTGATAATCAAATTTCTCCAGTAGTCTATTTTGACTGATGCAACTCGTACTTTTAGATAGCATACGGTTTCCACTTGATCAGTCCTCCTTCTTTTGGTAAAGAGGTCCTTCACAAACTTTGCATAGGTAGGCATTTCAGTAATGACTTCAGCCAAAGGAAGTTTAACATATAGTTTATTGAGATTGTCCATAAACCTATGAAATTTTTCATCCTCTTTCTTTCTTGAAAACCTTTGGGGAAAGGAAGTAGTTGGCTTGTAGGATGGTTGTTCTTCAGTTGTATGTTTCATCCTTTTATTTTCCTTAACATCATCTTCCTTATCATCATCAACTTTTTTTTCATCTGTCGATGAGGGTCTTTCAATAATGTTTCCATTCCTTAAGGAAATAGACTTGAATTCACATGGATTCATCTCTGGTTGGACTGACAGTGAACTGGAAGAGGCTCTTTGGTTTGCTAGAGCTTGTTGGGCAATCTGATTTTCTGGCATCTTTGCTTGAGTAGCAATGTCATCTACATTGAAAGAAAGTTGAGTGATAGCATCTTTCAGAAGTAACCCATGTGCATGGAGTTCATCATTTTGATGGATTTTCATTGACACAAAAGTCTTGAGTATGCTTTCCAAACTTGACATAGGTTGAGGATGCTTGTAATTTATGTTGTTGTTGAATCCCAGTGGTTAGTTATTGTTCATGGGTTGTCAGTTGCCCACTTCTTGTTGCTGATTATGGCCTTGGTTCTACTAATGTTGATTTGATTATTGTTGATTCTGAGGATTGTAATTCTTGTAGGAAAAATTGAGGTGATCTCTCCATCCTAGATTATAGGTGTTGGAGTAAGGATTGTAGTGTTACTTGTTGGGAAAGCTCTCTACTGCATTAGTTTGCTCTGGAACCTCTCTAACATTCATTTATGGGGCAATATAAGAAGAATAATTATGCCCTGGGGCACCACATGCATCACACTTGGTTAGGTTCTTAGATGGAGTGTGTACTCAACTATTCAAACTTCTGTGACAATGCATCAAGTTTGGCTACAATAAGATCAACGGTGTCAATCGTGTGCTTCCCTCTTGACTTCGGAGTAGTACCACTTGATGAGAAGGGTTGGATGGTCCTTTTTGAGCTCCCATGGAAATGGTTGAGTATCATATCTTCTATGATTTCATATGCTTCTATGTAGGATTTGTTCATAAGGGCTCCATTTGCAGCAGCATCCATGGTCATACAGGTGTTGTACAATACCCGTTGTAGAAGGTTTGTAGCATTAGATAGTTGGTCAAACCATGGTGAGGACAAAGGTGTTGTAGGTCCTTAAATCCCTCCCACATATCATAAAGTGTTTCACCTTCATGTTTCTTGAAATTGGTAGGTTGGCTCCTCAATTGAGTGGTCTTGCTAGGAGGAAAGTACTTAGAAAGGAAAACATTTAGCAGCCCTTCTCAACTTTTAATGGATCGCTTGGGCAAAGAGGAAAGTCGCGCCTTAGCTCGGTATCATAGAGTGAACGGGAATAAAAGTATGCATACTCCTTCAGTTGGAATGCCATTAATCTTGAAGGTGTTAATGTACTAAAAAAACTTGCCTATGTGAAGATTTGAATATTCCATAGGAGTTCCTTGAAAAAAAACTATTGGATTATCTACATAATGGTGGGGCTGATAGAGAAGTTGTTAGCCTCAATAACCGAATGATCAATGGCTCCACAAATGTTGATGGCAGCTTGTACAACAAATTCCTTTAGTGGGTGATTTCCTCTATGTTTGACTCTTGATGATGATTAGGTGAGGGTGGTGGTGAAGGTGTTTAATGGGGTGATGATGGTTTTGATTCCCCCAAGCTTGAAGAGTTATCACCTTTCTTTTCTCTCCTTTGGCTGCAAAAAGTTTGCTCAATCTCTGGGTCCAAGAAAATAGATGTCTCAAGACCCTCTTAGAATGATGCATGCAACCTAAAAAAAGCAATAGTTAAGTGAGAATCATAGAAAGTAAAAGGTATCACAAAATGAGTAATGGAAATTGATGACTTACTCTCGAATACTACTTAACACTCTTACTCTAACTAAAAATTAGTGTAGCTCACTGGCCATGGTGCCAAAAACTTGTTCATTTCCAAAGGCAAGCGAGCTTTAAATAATTATATGTCTCAACTCGCCAATCACCCACAAGTATATGAGATCAATTGTAGTCGAGGTTGAACCATAGGATGCTAAGCTAGCTAGGCGCAAAACTACAAATTTCCAACAATCTAAGTCATTTCCAATCAAAATGTTGGTTTGGAAAAATTAACTTCGAACGTGAAACAAATAAAATAAAAACACTAACCACTTGGAGAGTGGTCAAAAGTTAGAACATGGGAATCTTGGATATGGGATTTAACTTCCATATCATAACCCAAAAAGAGCCACAAATTCCATTTATGTTAGTCAATCTTCAAAAGGTAGGTTGATGCCATCTAATACATCTCCCAGTGATATATGATAGTCCTAACCTCATATATCATTCCCATGCATATACGCAGATTTAAACTACAACCTAAAACCCTTAACAAGATCCTTGACATTCCCATGGTCAAGGACATGTTGTCAAAATGGCTATACCTTATGACTTAAAATATCTTTCCAAAAATAATAAGAAGCATAAAATATGTAAATATCGTAGCCAGACATGTATACAAGAAGATAAACACCATAACTCATTTTGAAACAAAATATTATCTAATATTAAACATAAAATTCATATCACATGAGTTATGAAATGGGAGCTACTCTCTCGTGTCCAATAAAATGAGTTTACTCACTCATGGTAAAGAAATACTGGCACAAATGATAAATCATTGAAAGAAACATGAGTAGAGAGAGAGGAATGACAAATAAATCTATGGGAGTCAAGAACATATGGATATCTCTGCCCAAGAGGTGGAGATCCATTTCTTAAAATGCTCTTTGGTTCATCAACCTTATTTCTACAACTTTGTGAAGGAAAAGAGAAGAGAAATGGAGCCAAAAATGGGAACTTTGTGGAGAAACCCTAGCTTTCTCTCCAAAATCGCCCCTCTAAAGCTCTGGCCTCATCTTTGGTCTCTACCTACTCCTAATGATATGTGGCATGCTTTCTAATGGATGTGGCTTTTATGTATAACTAAAAATGAGCAATTGTTTTAACAAGTATAAAAAATAAGCCTGACCCATCATCTTTGTAAGTCAACAAGTTGTGTTAGATTCAGTTTTTTGAATGAATCAGGCAACGATCGCTAGTAACATGTCGTGTGAGCAAGTCACACAGTGTAAGGGGGATTCTCTGTCAAAATCTAGGCTTTCTAATCCACGTCGTGTAACTAGGACACACGTCATGGCTGGGCTCAGTTGAGGAGTTATCTGACTGAGAGTCACATGCTGTGTAGAGTTCTCCACACTATGTTGTTGATTATTTGTTGATTTTTGAACTCCATGACTTCGGGAAACCCCAAAAATGCTAAAGGGGTCGAATTTTGGACATTTTTCTTTCACTATGAGTGGAATGTGGAGTACATGCAATTCAAACCATAAAACAAGTAAGATCAACAAGAAACAAACATCTTAGCATGAACTAGAGTAGAAATATGGTTAAATTTGAGTAAAATGTGCAACTAAAATGGCATGAAAATGTGATATGATTTCTGCACATCAAATCTCCCTAAGCTTGAATCATTGTTTGTCCTCAAGAAAAAGGAATTGGATAAATGGGTAGAATGAATAGATGGGCAAAATTAGATCCATATGAATATGAATTGATAGATCTCAAAATGGCAATTTTCATCATTTAGATATGAAACTAAACATGAAAGTAATTCTAACTCTCAAGATGCGATTTTAAGTTCAAGTAGACATTTAATTTGCTTTGAAAGAATCAACTAGAGTGCAGTTAATAGAAATAAGATGATAGAGCCAAAAATATAATGATTTGCCGCATGGCTCATTGAAATGAAATTTTCCATCTTCTTGTAATGATGTTGTTATTCAAGAAAAAAATTCAATCCACTTTTGATGTATGGTACTCGGTTGTTAATATATCCTTACATGCACATGGAATGCCATATGGGGATTTATTTCTCTCTTTCCTACGTTAACCCCAACTTTCATTGGGTTGGTGGAAATGTGAGCGACTTATCCATCTTTTGTGGGGTTTGGATTTTTGAATGAAGATCATAATGTCCCCTTTTATGTGATTCAGGATCCACTTTGAAACCATGCAGTCATGTGGTAATTTTCCCTCTCCCATCATTTTTGGTCAGGCAGGAGGATGTTCATTTTGTAAAAAAATTCAAGTAGAGCGGTGAAAAATGCATTATATGGTTGGCAAGGTCATCTTATTGCTACTTAAATATATAAAGTTGAGAAATTCAAAGCATTTGAATCATTACATGGTTTAAGAACATGGGTGAGAGAATTAGAAATCATGTTTATCCAGATACTTGAATATGGAGATGAATAGCCAAAATTTCAAAAAAAATCAATTAGGATGGTTTATGCCCAATTTATCATCATATAGACATGTTCTTTATGCAATATGATAGTTCAAGCAATAGTGGAGATTGATAAAAAAAAAATCACTCAATAATCATGCAAGGATGTGAGAAGAAACGCAAAACATACAAACAACAAACTAAATGACATAAGCAAATGACATGAAAGTAAAACTAAAACTACTGATTGGTTGTGCTCCCCCCCAAGCTTGAAATTTGTAGTATCCTCACTGCTGATAAGAAACTCAAGAGTTGTAAAATCAAATACCTCATGTGCGTTAGAAAGGGGGGTAGAAACCCTCCTGGGAAGGTTGTAGGTGCTCCGGGAATAAGTTGGGTTCAATGATGTCTATGCAGGAGGGTCTTGTAGGCAGAGTGGGTGTGGAGGATAGACATAATGACCTTGAGAGATGTGCTAGGAATCCATCTGGGTCACCATGGTGTGGATGTCAACAACATTCTCAGACATTCTAGTATATTACTTAGAGAGTAGAGAGATGTGAGTATCCTGATCATCAAACATGTGTTGAGCATACCCATAGAGTTGTCTCATATCTGGGTACCTCTAAGTCAAATTTGTTTGTGTACTTGTGGAAGGGGTGGTGGAATTTTGGCCCCAAGAGAGAAAGACTTGGTCTATGAACCTATAGAAGGTCCTTCATTCTAAAAGTATTTATAGTTGGCTTTGTCTTTGAGAGATGGGAGGGTAGGGTTAGGCAACTATCACAACCCACATATTCCCCTCCATCTAGGGGATCAATAATAGACATATTAACCTTCAAGGAAATAGCAAATTTAGTGATAATGCCTCCTATCATGATATCCCATTTTGTTTCCTTTTGGATCTTTACAACTCACGAAAGAAAATGGTACATGATTTTCACATCATAATTTTACAGAATGGCTTACAAGAAAAACAAGTCAAGTTTACTAACTACACCTTATGTTTCCTTCCGTGTGAAAATAATTGTGTTGAAAAGGTGGTGAATGTAGTGAAGAATCAAGTTGTGAACATGACACACTCTAGCACTAGCAGGATTGTAGGAGGTTTCTTCAGTGATTTGGCCCCAGAAAGTGGCAGGCTCAAATTTTTCTAGCATGATGATACTTCCATCATAGTCAAAGTTCATCAAGGTGCAAACTCGTTTTTAGGTCAATTTAAATGGTTTGTTCATCAACCTAAATGAAATCAGACCAAAAGGTTCATGTTTGTTAGAAGGGTCTTCCTCAACTTTGAAAGTCATCAGAAACTCATAAGTCAAATGAGGATATGTGGTAGCATAATTAAAACAACATAAACCTATACCAAGAAAAACAATGTATTCCTTAGCTTCATTGAGAATGCCTAGCATGTCTGTATCATTATCATGTGCAAACCTAGTTGGGACTACCCGACAAGAGGCAAGGCAATAGAAGATGACCTCTTCCTCTACATTCAGTGTGAAGTTAACCATGGAGATGTAAGGTGCATTAGAGGAGGATGCATCGGGGTCAGGACGGCCTCTCTTTGCAAAAAACTTTGTTCTTGACATTTTTATAATTGTAGGATGGGTCCACACAGCATAAAGAATGGGTCGCATGGCATGTGACTGTCTTTCTTCTTCAACATAGATCTGAGAGAAACACGGTGTAGCTGAAGAGGTTACGGCATGTCAGTCATAGACACTCATGATCCTAGACTGAGATAAACATGATGTAATTAGTTTCATTATGGCATGTCCCTACGAAAGATTCACAGCTTTGAGGATGCTCGGTAGACGACGGTGAAGGAGTTTTGGTGAGGGTCTTTAGTGGCTTTATCTCCTCTCCTTAGAAAAATTTAGTGGAACAGAGTGGGTGAAGGTGGTTGCGGTCATCCTTCTTCCGTGAGTTGATGAGGTGCGGGCAAAGATCAATGAAGCTTGGTTATTCGAAGGATTTGTGCTTGATGATGGCAACACCATGGTGTGCGGTGGCCTGGGGCAAGCTGTAGAGGATGGTGGTGGAGGAGAGGTCATGCCATGGTGGCCTAGGTACATGATGTGAGGGTTGGAGTCACAAGGTGGGTATAGATGTGGTTGTATGCTGTGAATACAAGAGGGATGAAGTGATTTAGGGTTCGAATGCTTAACTCGTACCACAACATGACATAAGGACGAGCCACATGGCATAAGGTAAGGATAAACTTCCCCAAGTCTGTGAACAATACATGCCACAATGATAGGCTACACGTTGTAAGGAGCCAACTCTATCAAAATTTTGAGAATTTCCCTCTTGAGAGTCGCACGGCGTAAACGACGCCAACACACCATAATGGACCAAGTCTATCAAAAATTTTGAAATTCTCCTTGAGAAAGCCACACATTGTGTATGATGGCAACACGACATAAGTCTAGTTCTATGTAAAATTTGATAACTTTTCCCCTGAAATGCACATGGCGTAGATGATGCCAACACACCATAATGGCGTATCTCTGTAAAACTTCAATCTTCATCAGATATTTCAACATGTCGTGTGGATTGATCCACACGCCGTGTTGGTGAAGTTTTTGTAGCTTTGAATTTCTTTGATCTTGGTCATGTCGTGTTGTCAATGCATGTGTCGTAAGGAGCAATCTTTGTGAAGTTTTAGAATTTTCAAAAAATATCATACATGCCATGTTAACATGTCTACACGTTGTGTCGGAGCACTAGTTTTGCATATCTTGATCATCCGTGTTCTTTCCCACAGAAACAACCATCACCTACAAAATATAAGTGATTACTTAATGCTCCCACACTAATCCACTAATATAGCACCATCAGGTCTTATTCATAAGTAAATGACTAACTAGACAACGCTAAATGAAATAACATAAAAGAATCTATCTAAATGTGGGGACACCTCCCACAAAGGCCTTCCCTTTAGAGTCTGGAAGTATACGGGATTCCTCTTCAGCAAGGTTTTGTGAGGGAGTATGAGGCTCTCGGTACTATCTTCTCTCCATAAGTGTAGAGCTTGCAATGTTGCCCATTGACCTTGAATGTCGATTTCTTGTCTTGTAGCTCCATTGTCCCATAAATAGATAAACTTTCAAGACTAGGAAAGGTCTATACCACTTGGATCTAAGCTTCCCTGGAAAAAGTTTTAATCTTGAATTGAACAACATCACCTGATCTCCTTCAACAATTAAAGTCTCTTCTTCTGATATTCTTGCCATGCCATGCCTTTGTTCTCTCCTTATAGATATTCACATTTTCATATGTGTCAAGCCGAAGCTCCTCAAGTTCCTAAAGTTGCAATAGTCATTTCTCACATATTGTCTTCATATGAAAATTGAGGAACTTAATGGACCATAGGGCTTTATGCTCTAACTCTAAAGGAAGATGGCAAGATTTTCCATAGACATGCTTGAATGGTGTGGTACTGATGGTGGCTTGTATGTTGTTCAAAAATCCCAAAGAGCATCATCTAGCTTGAGTGCTCAATCCTTCTTTGAGCTTGAAACTGTCTTCTCAAGGATGTTCTTCAGTTGTCTATTGGACACTTCAACTTGTCCAACTATTTGGGGTGATATGAAGTAGAGATTTTATGGTCACTCGATACTTGATGAGAAGATTGTTGAACTATTTCTACCTAAAATGTGTCCCTCCATCTGAAATCACAGCTCTTGGAACTCTGAAACAGGGAAGAATAACCTTCTGAAATAGCATAAGCACCGACTTAGCATCAGGAGCTTGGGTGGGAATGGCCGCTACCCACTTTGAGACATAATCACAGGAGACCAATATGTATTTGTAACCACGGGTGGATGGGAAGGGGACCATGTAGTTGACATCCAATGCATAAAACACCTCAATCTCTAGAATGGAGTTGAGAGGTGTTTCATATCTCTTTGATATCATGTTGGTCCTTTGGCATTTATCACATGCTTTGACATAAGCATGGATATCTTGAAACAAGGTTGGACAATAAAATACAGCCTGAAGGATCTTTGTAGTTGTCTTCTCTCCTCCAAAGCGACATCTATAGGAAGAAAAATGGCAACATAAAATAATGTTGGGTATCTCCTCCTTAGCTGCACCTCACCAAATCAGTTCATTGGTACCTTGTTTGAACAACATTAGGTCATCCCAATAATAAAATCTGACATCATGTAGGAATTTCTTCTTTTGTTGATAGGTAATATTAGGTGGAATATGCCATGTGGCAAGGAAGTTGGTGATGTCCACAAATCATGGTTTTTGTGGTGTGTCAACTGCATACAATCTCTCTATGGGGAGGTAATCATTAATAGGTAGTGTATCCTTTGCATCTATAGTCACTCTAGAAAATTGATTGGTGACATTGTTTTTAGTTCCTTTCTTGTCTTTGATCTCGAGATCAAATTCTTAAACCAGCAAAATCTAGCAAATCAATCATGGTTTAGCATCCTTCTTGTTCAACAAACACTTGATGGAAGCATGATCAGTATAAACCACAACTTTTGATCCCACTAGATACTGGTGAAACTTATTGAAGGCATATCTATGGATAGCATCTTCTTCTCAATTGTGACATAGTTTATTTGGGCCTCATCAAGTGTCTTACTAGCATAGTGGATGGCATGCAGCATGTTGTCCTTTCATTGACCAAGTACAACACTGATGGCGTAGTCACTTGCATCGCGCATCATCTCAAAGGGTGTGTCCCAATCTAATGTTTGAATGATTGGATCTGAAATGAGATCATCCTGAAGCTTCTTTAAGATGGCTTGTCATTCATCATTGAACACAAAATCAACATCTTTTACAAGGAACAAGATCAAGGGCATAGCTATCTTAGAAAATTTTGTGTTGAATCTCATGTAAAATATTGCATGGCCAAGAAAGCTTCGTACATATTTGACATTTTATGGGGTAGACATTTTTTCTATTGCTTCCACCTTTGCCCTGTCAACTTCAATACCTTGTTAGAAATCACATGGCCTACTACTACTCCAGATTGTACCATGAAATGTCACTTCTCCCAGTTTAGTACTAGGTTAAATTTTTTATAGTGCTCAAGAACTTTAGATAAATTAAACAAACAATCATCAAAAGAGTTCCCTTAAATGCTAAAATCATCTATAAAAACCTCCATTGTGTGCTTGATGAAATCAAAGACAATGGCCATCATCCAACGTTGAAAAGTCGTTGGTGTGTTGCAAAGACCATACTACATGAGTCTATAAGCGTATGTGCCATAAGTGAATGTGAAAGTCATCTTTTCCTAACTTGGTGGATAAATTAGTATTGGAAAGAATCCAAAATACCCATCGAGATAACATAAATAGGAATTATTGGCTAATATTTTGGCATTAAATCAATGAATGGAAATGGAAAATAGTCTTTATGGGTTGCTTTGTTTAGCCTCCTATAGTCTATACACATGAACCATCCTATTTCTGCATGGGTTTGAAGCAATTCATCATTATCCCCTTTGATAACAGTTGCACCCCTTTTGGGTACTACATGAATAATACTCACTTAGGGGATTTCACTTATAGGATAAATGATCCTTACATATTTCAACTTAGAAATTTCCCTTTTAACAACCTCTGGCATGTTTTGATTTAAACGCCTAGGAGGTTCTACACAAGACTTGGCATCTTCCTCTGAACTAATTATGTGCATGCAAATGGAGAAGTTTAAGCCTTTCAAATTGTCGGTCGAATAATTGATTACTTCTTTATGAAACCACAATTCATTTAGCAGATTTATTTCTTATTCATCAGTTAAATCAACATTTATGATGATAGGAGATGTAGAACTAGAGTTAAGAAAAGCATACCTTAGCCCTGATGGGAGGGTTTTGAGTTCTACCTTGTTCTCTTTGGTGGACTTGCAAGAGTCATCTTTCAATGGTTGAACAACTTCAAGGGACAAATGTGGACTAGAACAGGAAACATTGTCTAAAATTTATATAGCCATGGCGGTGTGAAATTCACTTTTCTCACAAAATTCAAAGATGAAATCAATAAAATCTTTATCTTCCTCTAGAAAATTATCAATACAATCAACTAGGTAGATATTCTCCTTTTTTTTGGGGCCTTCATTGCATCTAGAATGGAGAATTCTGTTATTTCCCCTCTTACTCTAAGAGTGATCTTGCCTTCTCATACATAGACTATGCAAATAAGTGTGCATAGGAAGGGTCTTCTGAAAAGGATAGGATTGGATGGAAATTCACTCATATCTAGCACAAACAAATCACAAGGGATAAAGAACTTGCCCAGTTTAATAGGTACATATTCAACAATTCCTATCGGATACTTGATGATGTGATCCGTCAATTGAATGGCCATATTGGTTGGCTTCATATCCCCAATGTCAAGCTACTCCCACAATATAAATGGAATAAGACTTATGTTGGCACCAAGGTCAAATAAGCCTTTATCAAACATTATATCACCAATCTTGCATTGTAGTGTAAAGTCACCTTGATCATCAAGTTTCTTCGGTAGTCTATTTTGAATGATGGAACTCATCCTTTCAGATAGCATAACAATTTCTTCTTGATCAGTCCTCCTTCTCTTGGTTAAGAGGTCCTTCAGGAACTTTGCATAGGTTTCCATTTCAGCAATGACTTCAGCCAAAGGAAGGTTAACATACAGTTTATTGAGAATGTCCATAAAAAAGTGACATTTTCCATCCTCTTTCTTGTGCAAACCTTTGGGGAAAGGGAGCAGTAGGCTTTCCAGATGGTTGTTCTTCAGTTGTATCTTTCTTCCTTTGCTTTTTCTCAGCATCATCTTCCTTATCATCATCAACTATTCTTATCATCTGCTGGAAAGGGTCTTTCAATATTGTTTCCACTCCTTAAGGAAATAGACTTGCATTCATGTGGATTCATCTCGGATTGGCTTGGCGATGAACTAGAAGAGGTTCTTTGGTTTTCTAGAGCTTGTTGGGAAATCTGATTTTCTAGCATCTTTGCATGAGTAGCAATGTCGTCTACCTTGGAAGAAAATTGAGTGATAACATCTTTGAGCAGTAACCCATGTGCATGGAATTCTTCATTTTGCTGGATTTGCGTTGATAGAAAAGTCTCAAGCATGCTTTCCAAACTTGACTTAGGTTGAGATTAACTGTAGTTCTTATTGTTGTTGAATCTCAGTGGTTGGTTATTGTTCATGGGTTGTCATTTACCCACTTGTTGTTTATCATGGCCTTGGTTCTACGGGTGTTGATTTGATGATTGTTGATTATGAGGATTGTTATTCTTATAGGAAAAAATAGGGTGATCTCTCCATCCTGGATTATAGGTGTTGGAGTAAGGATTGTAGAGTTGCTTGTTTGGAAAGCTCCCTCCTGCATTAGCTTGCTCTGGAACCTCTCCAAGATTCATTTGTTTGGCAAAACAAGAAGAAGAATTTTTCCCGGGGGCTCCACATGCATCACACATTTGCTTAGCTGCTTCGATGGAGTGTGTACTCAAAATTTCAAACTTCTGTGACATTGCATCAACTTTGGCTTAAATAAGATAAACCACATCAATGGTGTGCTTCCCTCTTAACTTCTCAGTAGTGCCACTTGATGAGAAGGGTTGTCTAGTCCTTTTTGAGCTGCACTGGAGATGGTCGAGTGTCATATCTTCTATGATTTCATATGCCTCTTTGTAGGCTTTGTTCATAAGGGCTCCATTGCACTGACATCCATGGCCATATGGTGTTGTAGAATAACTCATTGTATAAGGTTTGCAATAGTAGTCAGTTGGTTAAACCGTGGTGAGGACAAAGGCATTCTAGAACCTTAAATATCTCCCACATATCATAAAGTGTTTTACCTTCCTATTGCTTGAAATTGGTGAGTTGGCTCCTCAATTGAGTGATCTTTCTAGGAGAAAAGTACTTTATCAAGGAAAACATTTAGCAGCTCGTCCCAACTTTTGATGGATCTCTTGGGCAAGAGGAGAGACACACCTTAGCTTGGTCTTGCAGAGTGAAAGGGAATAAAAGTATATGTACTCCTTCAGTTGGGATGCCATTAATCTTGAAGGTGTTCGTGTACTGCAAAAAATCATCTATGTGAATATTTAGATCCTCCATAGGAGTTCCTCCAAATCTATTTTTTTGGATCATCTACATAATGGTGGGGTTGATAGAGAAATTATTATCCTAAATAGCCAGATGATCAATGGCTCATCAAATGTTGATGGAAGATGGTACAAAAAAATCCTTTAGTCGGTGATCGTCCTCCATGTTTGGCTCTTGATGATGATTAGGTGAGGGTGGTGGTGAAGGTGTTGGATGGGGCAACTATGGTTGTGATTCCTCCAAGCTTGAAGAGTTATCACCTATCTTTGCTCTTGTTTGGCTGCAAAAAGTTCACTCAATATCTGAGTCTAAGAAAAAGGATGTCTCAAGACCCCTCTTAGAACGACACATGCAACCTACATAAAGCAATAGTTAAGCGAGAATCACATAAACTAAAAGATATCACAAAATGAGTAATGGAAAATGATGACTTAGTCTCAAATATTAATTAACACTTCTACTCTTACTAAAAATTATTGTAGCTCCCTGACAATGGCACAAAAAACTTGTTAATTGCCAAAGGCAAGCGAGTTTTAAATAATTTAAAGTGTCTCAACTTGTCAATCACCCACAAGTATAGGGATCAATTCTAGTTGAGGTCAAACCACATGGACTAGATAGGCTCAAAACTGCTAATTTTCAACAATCTTAGTTGGTCTCATTTAAAGGTTAGTTTGGATCAAATTAATTCCAAATGTGAAACAAAGAAAATGAAAACATGAATCACTTGGAAAATGAACAAAATCAGATCATAGGAATCTTGGATATGGTATTTCACTTCCATATCATAACCCATAAAGAGACAAGAATTCCATTTATATTAGTCAATCTTCAAAAGGAAGGTTGATGCCATCTAATAGACTAATACATCTCTCGATGATATAAGATAGTCTTAACCCTCGTATAGCATTCCCATGCATATACACGGATTTGAACTACAACCTAGAACCCACAACATGATCCTAGCCATTCCCATGGTCAAGGACATGTTTTTAAAATAGTTATTACTTACCTCTTAAAATAAATTTTCAGAAATAATAAGAAGCATAAAACATGTAAAATAGTGGTCAGCCATGCATACAAGAAGATAAACACCATAACTAGTTTTGAAATAGAAGATTAACAAATATTAAACATGAAATTCGAGTCACATGAGTTATGACATGGGAGATACTCTTCCATGTCCAAGACAAGGAGTTTACTCGTGGTGAGAGAAGAAAAAAAGGACACAAATTATAAGTCATTGAAAGAAACTTGAGTAGAGAGAGAGGATTAATAAATAAATATGTGGGAGTGAAGAACATATGGAGATCTCCAGCCAAGAGGTGGAGATCTATTTCTAAAAATGCTCCTTGCTTTAGTAACCTTCGCTCTACAGATTTGTGAAGGAAAAGAGAAGAGAAATGGAGCGAAGAATGGGTTATCTTCCTAGAAACCCTAGCTTTCTCTCAAAAATCACCCCTCCAAAGCTATGGCCTTATCTTCCTCTCTCTAGCTGCTCCAAATTATACATGTCACACTTCCCAAGGGAGGTGGCTCATTATGTATAATGAAAAATGAGCAATTGTTTTTAAAATATGCATAAAATAAGCCTGATACGTGGTGTTTGTAAGGCAACAAGTCATGTCAAATTTAGTTTTGTGAATGAGTCAGGCCACGATCACAAGCTCTCTTGAATGTTGGACTTTTTGAGCCACGTCCTGTAGCAGGGACACACATCATGGATGGGATCGATTGTGGAGTTGGGTGACTGAGAGTCACAAGCTGTGTGGAGTGGTACACATGTTGTGTTGTTGATTATCTATTGGGTTTTGAACTCCATGACTTGGGGAAACTCCAGAAATGCCAAAGGGATTCAATTTTGGGCATTTTTCTTTCACTATGAGTGGAATGTGGAGTACATGCAATTCAAACCATAAAATGAGTAAGATCAACAAGAAACAAACATCTTATCATGAATCGGAGTAGAAATATGGTTAAATTGAGTGAAATATGCAACTAAAATGGCATGAAAATATGATATGGTTTTTGGACATCAATGATCCGTACGTATAGACAATGACTTTGTTTTGCAAAAGGTAAGAACAAAATTTATCATGTGCGAATATCACAGCAAGCAACTCACTCTCCATGGTTGTGTAGCTTCTCTAAGCCTCATCAAGGGTTTTACTTACATAGTAGATAGCATGTAGAATCCGATCAATCCTTTGGCCTAGCACATCCCCCACTACCATATATGAAGCATCGTTCATGGTCTCAAATGGCAAAGAGAACTCCAAGGGATGCATCATAGGAGCAGAAACCAACTTGTATTTCAAGTGGTTGAAGGCTTCAATGCATTTGTCGTCAAAAGTCAATTCAACATATTTCTCAAGCAAATGGCGTAATGGTATAGAAATCTAGCTAACGTCCTTGATGAAACAGCAATAGAAACATGCATGTCCCAAGAAAGAACGGACATGTCTTACGGTGAAAGGAATGGTAAGAGTAGAAATGAAGCCTACTTTGACATTGTCAACTTGAATTCTGGCTATTGAAACTCTATATCCCAACACTATGCCTTCTAGAACCATAAAATGACTTTTTTCCCAAGATAATACCAAATGGACCTTGACATGTGTTTTAAGAATGATTGTGAGATGGAACAAACAATCATCAAAAGTCTTTCCAAACACTGATAAATCATCTATAAAGACCTCAAGAGATGAATCCAACATATTATCAAAAATTGATATCACACATCTTTAAAATGTAGACGGGGCATTACACAATCTGAATGGCATCCTCCTATAAGAAAATGTGCTGCTAGGACATGTGAACGTGGTCTTTTCTTGATCCACTGGGTGCACTACCACATGGAAGTAGCCTAAATAACCATCAAGGAAATAATAGAAACTTTGTCCTGCAAGTCTCTCCAAGATTTGATCAGCGAATGGGAGAGGGAAATGGTTTTTCTTCATCTTGTCATTCAATTTCCTATAATGCACACACATTTTCCATTTGGATTGCTCTCTAATGGGCACCAATTCTCCATCTTCATTTTGATCCATGGTGATCCCACCCTTCTTGGGCACAACTTGGATGGTAATCACCCGAGGACTTCCAGAAATGGAATAGATGATCCCAACATCCAAAAACTTGAAAATCTCTTGAGTTACAACTTATTTCGGCTTTATATTCAACCTTCTTTGCATTTGGTGAGTTAGACTTGCATCATACTCAAGATAGATTCTATGGACACAAATGGAGGGGTCAACACCCCTCAAATCAGTAATGGACCATCCTATGGCTTGAATGTTTCTCTTTAACATAGAAATGAGAGAATCTTCTTGTTCAAGAGAAAGAATAGAAGAAATTATCACCAGAAGGGTGTCATTTGAACCTAGACCTTCAAGAAGAGACTTGATCTGAAGGATGGGAGGTTCTTCAATGGAAGTCTTTAAAAGTTTCTCAGAATTGGAAGGAAGATCCTCACTTGCATACACTAATGCAAGTTCATCTTCCTCATCATCATCATTATTGAGAAACTCAACAATAGGATCTAGACCTCTAACCTTGGTGGCAGTTTGAATCCATGTAGGTAGGCATTATTCTACAATCTCCTCAAAGCAATCAATAAGATAGCAATCCTCTTCTCTAGCACCTACCACCTCGGCTTTAACAGAAGCTTTGAAGATGTTCAATCAGAGCTTCATGTGGATGAATTTCACATACATGGTTTCGGTTCTCACATGAATCAGTGCATCAGATGTAGCTAGGAAGGCACTCCCCAAGATAATAGGTACCTTCCTTGAGTAATTTTCCACGTCAAGCACAATAAAATCAGCAGGAAAGAATGCAAAAGTTTCATCAAGTATCACCAACACATCATCAATCCGCCTTCTAGGCATCTTCATCGAACGATCATCTAATTGCAAGGTGCAATTAACTGGCCCCAATTGTCCCAAGTTCAATTTGACATACACATCATACGACATTAGATTCACACTAGCACCCAATTTAAGGAGTGCTTGATCTATGTGGTGTGTTCCAATGTAGCAAGGAATGATGGGTGCACCGGGATCTTTCCTCTTCTTTAGCGTGATATGTTGCATAACGGAGCTCACTTACTCAGTGAGCTTGACTCGCCTTGGTGTTCTTCCTATTGTCTTCCTTTTAAAGGTGCACATATCTTTCAAGAACTTTGCATAAGATGGAAATTTCTAGATGGCATTTAGCAATGGGATATTGATCCTCACTTATTTGAATGTCTTCATTATATCCTCAATATGTTTTTTCTTTCTTTTCATGGTAGATGGTTCTTCAAGAGCATTAGGAAAAGGAGGCAGTTGTGCTCCCGACTAGATCACATCATTAGAATTGTCAAGAGGTATCACGGGAATCACGGTATCATCACACTAAATCACAATATCAACCCGACTACCTATCATAGTATCATCATCCTAAATCTCTACATCACTACCTTGAATCACAGTATCAACTCTATCTTCACTAGTTGAGTAGTCAACTGCTTTTCCCTTTGGTTGCACCAAAGTCTTACCACTTCTTAACACGGTCACAACCTTCACTTGCTCATGGGTAGAAGAGGAGGAAGCTTTGGTGGTTGTTGTAATCCTTGAGGTGGTAGTGGCCTTTGGTGTGGGGGATTTGGGTTTTGGAGAATGAAGTGTGACTGGGATGGTGGTTGTTTTGGATGGGGTTGATATTGTGGAGGGGGTTGTTAGTATGAATGTGGTGGAGGTGGACTGTACTGGTAGTAAAATGGGGGTTGTGGAGGTCAAGGAGCATAAGGGTTTTGGGGTCCTTGATATTGATACAGAGTGGGTAATTGCCTTGTTGAGGACCATAGGTGCCTTGAAGAGCACTCAAAGTTCCACCATCATTGTTTGGGATGGCCATGGTTTGGGAAAAGAGTCTCCCTTCCTCACATTGGGAAAGTGACATGGAAATTAGGTCTAGCCTTTTCTCAAGCCGATCAATGATGTGTCCATGAGAGGACACATCCTTCTTCACATAATCAAGGCTCCTTATCCTTCCAAGAACTTCATCTTCAAATTTTGAGTTGTACCTTGGCCCTTGGTGTTACCTTGGTTGCCCTTGTCCTTCTTCACCTTGTTTCTTCCAAGAAAAATTGGGGTGATTCTTCCATTTTGGAGTGTAGGAGTTTGACATGGGGCCTTGGTTGTTCCTATTCCCACAATATTGCATGGATTGCACTTCTTCACAAATAGTTTCCACAGAGTTGGTGGAGTGTTTAGAAGATTCTCTAGCTTGATTCTTCATCAAGTTCATCATGTCTGCTAGAATCTTCATCATTTGGGGATTTTGATCTTCCCTAGCTTGAGGAGGAGAAGGTGGAGGACTGTAACACCTGGGCCCACTGCCCAAGGCTCTATTAGAGTTTCAAGAATGACGACTAGCCCCACATACCACCACTAGCCTTAACTGCATGCTTTTTGTCCATTCACGTGCAATCCAGGATCAACTTCCCAATTGGTCACCCATCCTAGTACTTCTAAGATGAGCACGCTTAACTATGGAGTTCTTTAGAGATGGGCAACCAGAAAAGGAGGTGCTCCATGGTGATATGGGTAGTCCAATCATTCCTTTTAAGATCATTTTATTCGAGGCCTCAGATCCTGGGATGTTACAATCTCCCCCACTTAGACTCTTGACGTCCTCGTCAAGGCTCAACTATATGGCCTCATAATCTGACCCCATTTCAATGCAGACCCACAATGGCCTATGGACACCCAGCTCCCGATCACAGAATACCAGTGCAAGGGTGGCTACGTCAACCATGGACAACTCTTTCCTACATGCCTGGACCACACAGCTCAAGACTGACATGCCACATGCCCATGCGGGCCCCACCTACTGGAGGGGTTATGGATTTGATACCATTTATAACATCTGGGCCCACTGCCCAAGGCTTTATTAGAGTTTTAGGAATGATGACTGGCCCCACAGACCACCACTAGCCTTAATTGCACGCTTTTTGTCCACTCACGTGCAAGTCAAAATCAACTTCCCGATTGGTCACCCATCCTAGTACTACTCCAAGCTAAGCACACTTAACTATGGAGTTATTTAGAGATGGGCTCCCGGAAAAGGAGGTGCACCTTGGTGATATGGGTAGTCCAATCATTCCTTTTAAGATCATTTTATCTAATGCCTCAAATCTTGGGATGTTACAAGGAAAATCCCAGTTCCTATCACAATGCACACCCATGCTAGAAGCTCGATGATGTGAATTCTCATCTAGGTGCTCAAATAGTGGCCATGACTCTTTCGAGGGCTTGGCCATGAAGGTTCCACCATAAGAGGAGTCAACCACCATTTGACCCAATTCAGACAGCCCAGAGTAGAAGGATTGCACAAGTTTCTAGATAGGAACCTCATGGAGAGGGAATCTATAAGAAGCTTCTAGAATCTTACAAGTCTCACGGAATGGCTCGTTCTCCTTTTGAGTGACTGAGGTGATATACCTCCTCATTTTTGTCAACTTTGAGATGGGGTAGAATTTCTTTAAAAACTCATTATTCACTGCCACTCGAGTAACCAGTCCTAGCTTTGACATGTACCATTCCTTAGATTTCTCCTTGATTGAAAACGGGAAGAGGGTTATTCTTATGGAATCATCAGTTGTTCTAGGAGGGCGGAAAGTGGAGAAAGTCTCGAGAAATGCATTGACGTGGTGGCATCGGTTCTCGTTCTCCAACCTATAGAAGGTGGGTAGGATTACAAGGAGGGTTGATGGGATGATATCGACATTTGGTCAACTAGGGTGGCAATGGGAGATGTGTAGTTCTGTGGAGAGAAGTACTCATGGAGAGGGTGGTTAGATGGTGGAGGGATTTGGGCATCAACTTCTACAATTTCAGCCTTTTGGTGTTGTCTACGTCAGTTTTGACGTCTCCTTCTACCTATCTTGGGATCTAATGGAACCAAATCAGTAGAATTCGAGTGTCTTACAAGCATGCACATTATCACCTACACAAGGCATAAACAAGCAACAAGAGGTAAGTTAGAGGACAAGTATGCAAAGGTAAACAAAGAATAAAGAATAGAAATAGTGAGGGCAGTAGGAAAAGATAAGCTACACTAACTAGCTAGGTCGAGCGCCTTTATCCCCAACAACAGCGCCAGAAATCTTGGTGCATTTCTACCTAGGGCCACACACAAATCAACTGAATGGTGACTAGATGTAACCCTAAACAAACACACTTTGATCTTTCTAAATTTATAAGGACCTAGTCTAACACATTCACTTAGACTAATCACACTTCATCGGCAAGCGCACATTCATGTTATAGTATAGGCAAGAGGCAAGATAAGGGTCGATCTGCAAGGAGAGGGGGGCACTAAAGCTTAGTTAGCGTGAGCTATGTTCCTAAAGCGGATATTAGGTTTTTTAGGGTTTAATCATGATTTGGGTTGATTACACTAAGGTGCAAGACAATTGAACAAGAAAGGAAGTAAGACAAGTGAGAACCCTAGTTTAACCCTAAACAAGAAATTCTAATTAACAAGGAAATCAACTACTTAAGCAAAAGCACAAGACTACACTAGATTAGCAACTAAGGCACTAAAGCAATTAAAGACCTAAACTACCACTATCTAGATTAAGCAAGCACAAAGATGCAATAAGTACCCTAGCAAGGATTAACTATGAATAACAAGGCAATTAACTAACAAGCAATTAAAGTAATCAACTAAGCTAGCATGAGCAAGCTAAGAGAGAAAATGGGTTCTAAACAAGTTATGGGAAGAGTGGGATGTTTGAGGCAACGTCACATGAATCCAGTTTGAGGGGTGATATAACATGCAAATCCTATTTTTTCATTCTAGATTGCCAAACCAAACAACAAGATAAGTTTTGTTTGAGTTACCCTAAGCTTCTAGTTGGCCATGGGTGGTATGGAGTCTGGGGGGACTACACCCTTACAAACCCCATCCAACCTTACTAGGATCAATTCTAGGGCTTAGGTGTAATTCTAGTAGGGCTAGGCAAGTTTAGGTTTCTATGGTAAGTGTTATTGGTGTAATTGAGAGCCAAGGGTAGGAAAGGGAGTAGAGATGAGGGTGTTTCACCTCGTATTACTCACCATCTTACCTTTAGAAAACTGTAGGCAATTACACTAATCACTCTTACAATAGCTACTTAGATCTCACACCTAGTTGTAAGAGAATAGATTTGTATATAGGAATATAGGGTGATAGCTAGGGATCCACTTATTGGACCTAGGAGTAATTCCTAAGATAGCCACATGCAATTTGTTTTCCCCTAGAATCTAGGTGTTTTCAAGCATCAAACAACAAGAAATTCATGTTTAGAAGCATAAATCACAAGTAGAATAATAGGAAACAAGATATAAGTAAGAGACAATCATCATAGAATGAAATTATGTTCATTACAAGTTATATTCCCCCAACATGGTATCAAAGTGACATTTAATCCCCCAAACTGCCCACTAAGGGGGCTTAGCTACACATGATCAAGAAAAATAGAAAAAGAGACAGAAGAAATAGGAAGATGACCATTAAATCTCATGGAAACTCCTCCTTTCTTCACCTCCTAGCTGTTGTAGCTCGAGCACCTCTCTCCAAGGTACGTAGATGGCATGGAAATATAAGGTTTTGTGGTGGAAACCCTAGAAAACTAGGGTTTTGAGGTAGTGGAAGGTAGAAATGGAGTGGGTGATGGATAGGAGTAGGTGAGAGATCATTCAATTCTAAGGGGGTTGTAGGAGTGGCTAACCTTCATGATACAGCTGACACCCTAGTATATAAAGGTGGTTGGGAAGCACTAAGTTAAGTCAGGGTATTGTTGGGAAATGCAGTGGAAAAATTGGTAGGGTTTGGGTGGTCACCGTGGTCATGGTGGTCACCACGTTCGTGGTGGATGGAGATCATCTCGGTCATGGTGGATGGGCAAAGGCGAGGTGTAGAAGGTTAAAATGACAGGTGAATATGGAGTCTTGGAGGTTTAGTGGCCATGACTGTGGTACGCACCACAATCGTATTGGGTGAGTGGTGGAACGGTCATGCCATGGAGCACGAGTGTGGTGGAGGGAATGGCCATGACCATTCTACTTGGGGTGGTAATTGTCGATGTTGCATGCCACAGCTGTGGTGATCACCATGGACAAGATGGACATGAAGCACCACGGGCGTATTGGCAGGCACTATTGTTTTAGTCTGATTGTTGATCATTGTGGACACTCCAGAGCTACCATGCTCGTGGTGGTGATCGCCATGGGCAAGGTGGACATGAAGTACCACGGCCGTATTGGCAGGCACTGTCATTCTAGTCTGATTGTTGATCATTGTGGACACTCCTCGCCATGGTCGTGGTTGTTGCCACGAACATGGTAGCTCTGGAGTGCCCAGCCATTTTGATGGCCATGGCCATGGTGTCTGTGTTACTGCATCTTGAATTTCTCCTACGACTTGAGCATTTTATCCACGATTGTGGCAAGATACTATGGCCCGTTTTGAGGGCCCAACTTCGTATTTTTGCTGCTAAGTCCTTCAAATGAATGCTCCTTGTTTTGATATATTTTTGCCTATCCATGGGATGCTTGGAGATGATCTAGGTCCAATCATGGGGTGCAGAAATCAAAGGATCCTCGCCTTCTCTCTCATTTACATCCAATGCATGTGCAAATGCCTAAAAAACACACAAAAAGTAGCCATAAGTGCATTTGACATGAAATCACATATTAGGGGAATAACTTTCATTCTAACAATGTATAGATGTCATAAAAGTGAAAAAAGACACAAGATGAAGCACTAAAATAGGGCTCCATCACTCCACTATAGTTTAACCCATCTCAGACAACCTAGAATAGAAAGATTGAAACAATGGCCAAATGGGAACTTCATGGTGTGGGCAGTCCCTAAGAAATTTTTGGAACCTCTCCCATGTCTCATGGAACTGCTCATTCTCCTTCTGGCTAAAATAAGTTATACACCTTCTCATCTGGGTGTTCTTTCTAACAAGATAGAAATTCTTTGAGAATTTGTTATTCACCTCTTCCCATGTGATGGTCTTAGTTTTTGACGAATACCATTTTTTTGCCTTGTCTTTCACAGTAAAGGGGAACAAGGTGAGCCAAATGAAGTCATATGTAGCTACAAATGTCTTGAAGGTAGAGCAAGTATTTAGAAAGGCATCCATATGATTGTATGATTTATCATTTCCATGTCATAAAAGGTTGGAAGAAGTCCAAGAAGACATATTGGAATAGAAAATTGTTGTCTTGGCATTTGGTCCACTCGAGTTACAATAGGTAATTGTAGTTTCCAAGCATAAAGAAATCATAAAGTGGGTTATACAAAGGTGGAGGGGGTGGTTTCTTAGGTGCCTCATCATTGTTTCCATTCCTGTCTCCCATTTTGTCATCTAGATGTTAAGTGTGCCAATTTCTTTGCCTTTGTCTCCTTAAATGACAATCCTTAAAGAAGAAATTAATAGATAGGGAATGTCATCTGAAGATGCATTGTCACCTGCACATGGCACAAATAGGTAATAGGAGATAACTTGGCAAACTAAGATGCAAAAAATAGTTCAAAGAATACAAAAATAGCAATGGTGAGGGAAATAGGAAAAGTCAAAGTTAAATAAAATAGCTAGGTAGAGTGCCACTCTCCTCGACAATGGTACCAAAAAGCTTGATGTGTCCCAAGACCCCTACCTAGTTTAATGGGTCTAGATGCGCCTTAGATGCAACTGGATCTTTTCATATATATAAACCCAATTTGGACACACTCTTATAGAATTATGCAAGCACACATGCTCATGAGAAGTATAGGAATGGAAAGTCGAGGTCGAACCCAATGGAGATAGGGGGCACTACTACAGAAACAACATTCAATGTCGCTTTTCTGGGCGTCAGTTATTTAAAAAAACGACGCCTATAATATTCAACGTCGGATATTTAGGAACCTCGACGTCTATATTCGAAGACCAGCCAGACACGGGTACCGCTTTGTATTCAGCGTCAGCTGGGTAAAACAAACTAACGCCTAAAATCGCCCACGAAATCCAATTTTTGAGTGAAATTTTTTTTGCCCCAAAGTATCACATACAGTGTCGGTTTTTTAACTACTAACCGATGCTGATATAAGATGGAAATTTGCGTGAAAAGTTACAATTTAGGCGTCGGTTATCCTTTGATAACCGACGCTGATAATGGTTCCCGCCAAATAATTTAGGGCAAAGATTGTCTAATTGGACGTCAGTTTTTTAATATCAACTGATGCTTAAAGGTAAAAGGCATCGGTTTTCCAGATAACCAACGCTGTTGACAAACTTAATAGACCCGTATCACCCAGCTCTTCCCCTTCCTTCCTGTTTCATCATGATAGTTTTCTGTTGTGATCGCCGCTCGCCTAAAATCGCCTGACAATCGCCCGACGACCCCCACTGCTGCTCACCGCCGCTGCTGGTGGTGCGGCTCTACTTGCCGCCACCACCGCCACATACTCTTAATCCTTCTACCACCACCGCTTGCCACCACTGCTGCTCGCTGGTCTGCTCTGCTCTTCTCCTGGTGCCACTGCTGCTCGCCACTCTGCTTTGGTCTTCACCTGCTCGTCGCCACTGCTGCTGCCGGTCGCCACCGCTCTTCTCCACGCTAGCTCCAGGTAGCCCTAGCCTCTTTGCTTCCTTCTCCATAGCTTTCCTTCTCTGTAGCTCCTTACCAATAGCAAGCACGGTCGTGGCTGTGTTGGCCTACCACAATCGTGCTGTCCCGCACGGTCGTGCTTGCTGTTGGTAAGGATATGAATAAATCTTTATGTAATGTTTTATGTAAATCCTAGGATATGAACAAATCTTTTGCTTGCATATATTTGTGTTTCTAATCCTAATGTTTGACCTAATTCAGTAAATTTTGATGCATGTTGAAATAAGATTTAAACTTTTCCATTCTAGCATCCTAATTTGATTTGATTAAACCCTAACATTGATGAAACCCTAACATCAATTGTGATGAAACCCTAACATGTACATATCTATTATTGTGTTTGTTGGCCTAGAAACCCGTCCAAGATTTACTCATTAGGAGTAAATCTTGGATAGTCCCCGGTTTGGGACTATTCTTGAACACCTAATCTCACTTAGGATGTAAGTGTATAATGTGTATTGGGTTTTCGAGAAAATTTCAGTAGCATTTCCCCGTTTGTTCTCTAAGTACATATGTACTTAGAGAACAGTGGGGAAATGCTGCCAAAATTTTCTTAAAACCCCAATACACATTATACACTTACTAGTGAGATTAGGTGTTCAAGATGGGATAGGTGGTACACATTTATTAGATATCATAATGACATCACATGTGTTTATGCCATGAATTTCACTACTACAGAACATGTCTTTGGCGTCAGTTGTTTATGCCCTTTTAGCGACGGTTCTCAAGCGACGCCTATGTGGGCGCCGCTAAAGGTCGAACTCTTTGGCGTCAGTTTTATAACCAATGCCAAAAGGCTTCGCGTCACCAAAAATGCACCAGCAGGGCACCGATAGGCGGTACACATTTATTATATCAGAATGACATCACATGTGTTTGTTGGTCTAGAAACCCGTCCAAGATTTACTCATTAGGAGTAAATCTTGGATAGTCCCCAGCAGGGCATCGATAGGTGGTACACATTTATTATATATAATAATGACATCAGATGTATTTGTTAACCGTAGACCCTAATCTTGTCCTAATATATACTTGTTTTCTCTTTGATCATAGAATGGATAGATCATGGATGTCCATTCGCAATCGTTGCACCCCAGAGTTTATATCTGGTCTTGATCAGTTTATTAGATTTGTCGAGGAACATAGGAAAGAACCTGGAGACAGGTTCTATTGTCCATGTAGGCATTGCGGTAACAACTTGAAAGTCAGCACTGGTGACGAAATCAAAAGGCATGTCATGTGCAACGGGATTGTACAAGGCTATACAGAATGGCACTGGCATGGAGAGATTTCAAACTCAAAACCAGTGGATGTCGATAGCAGTGCTTGGGTGGAAGAAGAAATTGCCTCCGATGACGTAGATGTAAACGAACCAGTTCCAGTAGACATCGTTGATGCGATGATGGATAGTTGTAGGGTAGAGCACACCGATCCACCTCCTATCTTTAGAAACATTGTGCATGATGCTGAGATACTATTATACACAGGTTGTGCTAAGTTTATGAATGTTAGCGCTGTGTTGAGATTGTATAAGTTGAAAGCTAATAATAGATGGAGCGACAAAAGCTTCACTTCATTGTTGACTTTGTTGAAAGAAATGCTTCCTGAAGGAAATGAGCTGCCAATCTCAACATACCAGGTAAAGAAATTGTTGTGCCCAATGGGAATGGAGGCCAAGAAGATACACGCATGCCTGAATGATTGTGTATTATTTCAAAAGGACTATTTGGATTTGAAAGATTGTCCAAAATGTGGTGCGTCACGGTATAAATTGACGACTTCGGGGGAGTCCAAAATTGGTTCTCCTGCCAAGGTGATGTGGTATCTACCTATAATATCACGGTTTCAACGCTTGTTTTCAAATCTAAAAGATGTGAAGAATTTGAGGTGGCATGCAGATGTTAAGAAAAATAATGATGGGATCCTACGACATGCTTCTGATTCCCCACAGTGGAAGAAGATTGATCTATTGTATCCCAAATTTGGTGAAGAAGATAGGAATCTAAGACTTGGGCTTTGTACATATGGGATGAATCTATACGGGACATTGAGCAGCCAACATAGAACTTGGCCAGTCATGCTTGTTATATACAATCTTCCTCCTTGGTTGTGCATGAAAAATAAGTACGTTATGTTGTCGTTGTTGATATTGGGCCCTAAACAACCCGGAAATGATATCGATGTTTATCTTGAACCTCTGATTGATGACTTAAAGAAACTTTGGGCTGAAGGTGTGATGACCTATGATGCTTCAGGAAGAGAGACATTTCGTTTGCACGCTATGTTGTTTTGCACTATTAATGACTTTCCATCATACGGGAATTTGTCTGGATATAGTGTCAAAGGAGCTAAAGCGTGTCCTATATGTGAAGAAAACACTGATTCCATAAGACTAAAACATGGCGGCAAGACTGTATATCTTGGTCATCAAAGGTTTCTTTCAAAATTCCATCTGTATCGTAGGAAGCGCAAAGTATTCAATGGATGGAATGATGAACGGAGTGCACCTAAACCTATACCAGGGTATGTTGTTTATGAAAGAGTAAAAGACATTGTCAATGAATTTGGTAAGAAATCACAATGTAGTATGACCACACGGAGTGACAATTCTTCATTCAAGAAGAAGTCAATATTTTGGGATCTTCCTTATGGGAGTTCTTTGACAGTCAGGCATTGTATCGATGTAATGCACGTTGAGAAAAATGTTTGTGATAGCGTCATTGATACTCTGTTAAATATACCAGGTAAGACTAAAGATGGGATAAAATCCAGACTGGACCTACGTGAAATGGGAATAAGGTCAGAATTAACAGAATTACGTGAAATGGGTAATAAAAGAACATACTTACCTCCTGCTTGTTACACGTTGTCTGGAAAGGAGAAGAAAGCTTTTTGTGAATGCTTGGTAAATGTTAAGGTGCCACATGGTTACTCATCCAACATCTGTATATTGGTATCAATGAAAGATCTGAAGTTGATAGGTCTTAAATCTCATGATTGTCACACTCTAATGCAACAAATATTGCCTGTGGCAATTCAATCTATATTTTCGAAGCATGTAAGGTTTGCAATCACCAGACTTTGTTTCTTTTTCAACAGTCTATGCAGCAAAGTTATTGACCCTGATACTCTCGATAATTTGCAAAGAGAAGTGGTTGTTACCCTATGTCAGCTTGAGATGTATTTCCCTCCTTCGTTCTTTGATGGTACATCTTGTTGTCCACTTGACTAGGGAAGTGAAAATGTTGGGACCAGTTTTCTTGCATTGGATGTATCCATTTGAACGATACATGAGCATTTTAAAGGTGATGTTCGAAACAGTTATCGGCCTGAAGGGAGTATTATTGAAGGTTATGTGGCGAGAGAGGTTATGGATTTTTGCAATGACTTTTTGAGTGGTAATAACACTCATGTTAATGACAAGAATATTGAGGAGGGCAAAGGAATTTTGGAATCATAGGTGAAAGTAATCAGCCATGAGTAGTTGGAACAAGGTCACTTGTATATTTTAGACAACATGGACGAAGTGAGTGTTTATATCGAGGAACATACCAATTTCATCAAGAGACAACATCCTCGAGCAAGTTCAATGTGGCTTGCTAGAGAGCATAACAAGACTTTTACTAAGTGGTTTGAAGATAAAGTCTTACATCAACTATCTCAAACACCAAATGATATTACGGAAACTATCAAATGCCTCACCTTTAAACCAAAACTGAATGTTATGTCTTATGAAGGGTTTGACATTAATGGGTTCACATATTACACAAAGTGCCAAGATGATAAGAGTGTCGTCCAAAACAGTGGGGTCACTCTTCAAGCGTCGACTATGTATTTTGCAAGTGCAAAGGATAAGAGTCCACGTGAAGCTAAAATGTCATATTACGGTGTCATTGAAGACATATGAGAGTTTGACTACATAGATTTCATAATTCCGCTCTTTAAATGTAATTGGGTTGATAATACCAAAGGAGTTATAGTGGATGAATTGGGTTTCACTTTAGTGAACTTTGAAAAGATTGGCGAGAAGGGTGAACCATTCATATTGGCATCACAGGCGAAACAAATATTCTATATCGATGATCCTACAAATGATAAATGGTCAGTTGTTCTTCATGGTAAGAGACAGTTCATTGAAGATCCTATAGATGAAGAAGAGTACTATGATAAGTATGATGACTCCAGTCCATTCTCAGTTGGGTTTCCAACTCCACAAAATATTGAAACTAATGATGACTTATATGTGCGTGGAGATCACAATGAAGGATTGTTAATTGATAAAAGATCACAATTTTAGAGGCATGCATGTTTATATTTTTTTATTGAAGCTAAATGTTTGCTTTTTTAATATCAATATCATTTTTAGATTTGATGTTTCATTATCTTCTAGTTAATACAAATGCTAAATGTTTGCCTTTTTAATGACATTTTCAGATGGCTGACCATGATGAGCATGATGTCCATGATGAGCATGAAGTCCATGATGAGCATGTTGTCCATGATGAGCATGGCAAGGATACCGATGTAAGTTTTAAAAACATATCATGTATTTCTTTAAAATTCATTATCTTCTAGTTATGTCATATATCCCATATTTCTATATTGGGCTAATTCAGTGTGTATATTTTTGTCAAATTTTAGGTTGATGATGCACATGTACCCACTGAAGCACTGGAGGAACTTGATGTGCATCACCAAACACTTAACAAGAAAAGGGGCATCACTCTGTTGAAGAAGTTAATAGTGCTAAGTGGCATTGGATCCAGATTGGTTGTGGAGTTTGATAATGGAGGAAATGCAATTGGAGTGAACCGCAATAATTTTGTAAACTATCTTGGGGTTGTCACTCGAAGCCATTGTGGTGTTAAGTATGATAATTGGCATAAAGTTCCTTAGGCGAAGAAAGACATGATATGGAAGGATTTATGCATGAGTTATTATTATTTGCAATTCTATTGTGTAGATTACAAATTCTATTATTTGTAATTCTATTTTTGGATACTAGTTAATAACAATTCTATTTTACAGAATCTGTTTGCATTGGATGAGAAGTTGCATCGTAAAAGCATGATGCAACACGCTGGAAAGATGCTAAGGAACTATAGGACAAATCTCAACAAAGAATACATAAAAGATGGTGATAAGAAGAAGAAGTCAGCCCTTGAACAGTGGAACTTCTTGGACAAAGAAGATTGGGACACGTTTGTTGCTTCAAGAAAATCTGAAGAATTCAAGGTATTAGGCGTCACTCCCAATTTAATTAATATACGTTGTATTCACCTATTCAAGATTAACATTTAGTTCTACTAACCAAATCATTAATGTGCATACTAACTAGGCCCTCAGTGAGGCGCAAAAAGCAAGGTGTGCACTGAATGTGCATGACCACACTATGGGTCCAAAGGGCTATGCAAGCGTTTGCCAAAGACTACGCTGCTACTCAGGAGTCCTCTACTACATGTGCCACACCCATGCCTCGCCATGATGTCTGGATAGCTGGGAGGCAAAACAAGAAGGGTGAAATAAAGAAGCCCGTAACTGCTGAGGCGGCTGTGAAAATGGTAAAATACAACTCTTAGAGCAATCGTTTGAATATTGATTATTTGTGGTGTTAACTTACCAATTTCTGTTGATGGTGATTTGTGGGAGCTGCACGAGTAGAGGAAACAAGGCACATTCATCCCTCAGGGCACAAGGGATGAATTGACAGTTGCTCTGGGTAACCCAGAGAATCCTGGATGTATTAGGGGTGCAGGCGCTGGTGTGGGCATTAAAGCATTCTTTGGGCCATCCCAGCGCAAACCCAGAGCGGGACTTTCACAAGAAGAGGTAACCTATTCTTTTTTAGAATGTTACTGCAAAAGGGAATTCAATAATAAGAAGCTAATGTTTCTTTTATCCATGTATAGGAGAATAAGAGAGTCGATGATATAGTTGCTAAGAAGGTCAATGATATAGTTGCTGAGAAAGTCAAGGAAGAAATGGTGTGATGGAAGGCATCTCAAGCTTCCAATCAGCCTATGGAGACTCACTCTTCTCCTGATGCACAGACTGAGAGTAATCCTTTTGACCCACCACCTAACATGTCTACTGTAAGTATTATTTATGACATTGTAGCTAGTCTTTTCAAGATGATATGTATATATGTATAATATTCTTTACGTAAATTTGTAGGCGTTGAAGCCATGCCGCTTAAGAATACAAGACTATGTTGTTGCCGAGGTGCAGGCTTACCCGTCCCTTCCAAGGGCAACATTTCACGGGACTCCAATGCCACACAGCTACGTTTGTGTGAGCCCGATACGTGTATTACCCGATTGGAGGGAAGCTACATTGCCATATGCCCACCCGGATATTGATACACTTGTTGAGGCAGAAGGCGGGGTGATATTGTGGCCCAAAGCAGATGTCGTCTACACTACTGAAATTGTAAGATAAATTTACATTACTTTAGATTGTTAATGTGTATATATGAGGTCAATTGATCTGAAACTATATATACATGTTAAAAAGAAGACACCTGGAGCACCTAGGCCTCCACCTCCACTTCCTGCATTACCAAGTTGGGTTCCAACTGACCTAAAATACCTGTTAGGTCTTTCTTGTAGGGGAATGGCATGTTGGCTACAGGAACATAATATACATTGCCCTATAATTGTTTCTTTAGAAGTGAATTATGCAGGTCAATCATATGAAAGCTCTTTATTTATACAAGATATTATTGTGTTGTTTATATATGATTGGTTGAATACATCAATGATAGAGACATGGATAAGGTGAGATCTTGTTTATACATCCATATACCTTGTGTAAGATCCGTTGATCTGGTTTCTTATATATTAATGCATACGTAATACATGTTTTGAAACTACTTAGTCGAAAATCAATGCAAACAATTTGCATTTGACCATGTGGGATTTTTTATTCCATCATTGATTAGTATGGTAGATAAAGACCCTGATAGTGTTCAACAATACTGTATAGATGCGTTTACAATTTTCGGTCAGCAAAAGAAGACGATAATAATAGCTCCATTCAATGTCAAGTAAGTTTACTTTACTTATAATTTGGACTTAAGAAAATTACATTTTTTTGTGGATTTTGAGTTATTAATTTTTAACTTTTTTACCTCTAGCGGTACGCATTGGGAGTTACTAGTTATTCTCCCCGGGACGTTCACTGTTTATTATCTAGATCCTGCGGGGAGTACATTGAATACTAAAATTGGACATGTAATGAGATTGCCATTATTCTGGTGAGAAATATTTCATTTTTATATCTGTTAACATCTGTTATTACATTACTATTTAATTATGCAATTTACTATGTTACATTAACATGTAGGGGTTTAGATGCATTCAAAAAGGCTGGAGGAAAGGTCCCAAGGAAAAAGAACCAGCCAATAATTTGGGATAACGTAAAAGTAAGTTCCCGACTCCAATGTATATATTATTTATGTGAACTGTGCTTAGTTGTATTTTTTAATATTTTGTATGTTTCAATTTATAGTGCGCTACACAAGACAACGGTTGGGCATGCGCATACTATGTGATGCAATTTATGCAGATGATTATCCAATATGCCGCATTGGACATCGATACCATACACGAGGTATTATATATAGTCTCATTAGTTAGTATGAAATATATCAATCTTATTTTTATATTATTACTTATATATATACATCATTCTCTTTGTAGGTGTTTAAAACTAACCACACTATAGGTAAACGCTTAAAAGATGTACATGCTCCATATACGATGGAAGTATTAAATGAAGTAAGAGAAGAATGAGCAAGAGCCATACAAGCAGTGGCGATTGTAAGATATAATTAGGATGCTGATAGCGATGTTGAATGATATTTTATAAATGAATATTTCTGAATGTTTATACATGTCTGGATGTTTCTACATGTATTTGAATGTTTCTACATGTGTGAATGTGAGAATTGAACTGATGTCTGAATGTATCTACTTGTGTGAAAAGTATATTTGTTGATTTTGCAGGTTTGTGGCATGTTTGTAGGCTGATATCAATGGATGTCGTAAACTTGCAGTTCAGAAAACTAAATTGCAGGTTCTCATCCAGCTGACCAGCCACAGCAGGCCTGCAAACTGATAAGAAAAAAAAACATAGGTGTCGGTTATTTATAGAACACCATCATCAAAGGCTTACAACGTCGGTTATTGGATAAAAACCGCCGCCTAATATGACAAACAACCCGACCGTGCAGGAAAGCACAGCCGTGGCAGAAAAAGCATTAGTTATTAGTATAAAACTAACGCCTATAGTACTAAACACGGTCGTGCAGGGAAGCACGGCCGTGGCGTTTGGAAATATGGTGTCAGTTTTTTAGTTTTCGGTGGCCTAGATGGCGCCCCTTTTGTGGCGCGAACCCTTTTGGCGTCGGCTTACTATACACAACTGACGCCTATCGGTGCCCTGCTGGCACGTTTTCGGTGGCGCGAAGCCTTTCGGCGTCGGTTATAAAACCGACGTCGAAGAGTTCAACCTTTAGCGGAGCCCACATAGGCGTCGCTTGAGAACCGTCACTAAAAGGGCATAAACAAGTGACACCAAAGACATGTTCTGTAGTAGTGTTAAAGAAGAAATTAATAGATAGGGAATGTCATCTAAACATGCATTGTCACCTGCACACGGCACAAACAAGTAATAGGAGATAAGTTGGCAAACTAAGATGCAAAAAATAGTTCAAAGAATACAAAAATAGCAATGGTGAGGGAAATAGGAAAAGTCAAAGTTAAATAAAATAGCTAGGTAGAGTGTCACTCTCCTCGAAAATGGTACCAAAAAGCTTGATGTGTCCCAAGACCCCTACCTAGTTTAATGGGTCTAGATGCGCCTTAGATGCAACTGGGTCTTTTGATATTTATAAACCCAATTTGGACACACTCTTATAGAATTATGCAAGCACACATGCTCAGGAGAAGTATAGGAATGGAAAGTCGAGGTCGAACCTAATGGAGAGAAGGGGCACTACAACTATACTCATTTAGGCTAGCTTCTTGATGTGGATACTAGGGTTTTAGGGTTGATCTTTGATTTTGAAGTTACTTCAAGGTGAGAAAGCAAGTTATTGAAGGTTCAAGAAATAAACATATGTTAACCCTACATAGTGAAGAATAACTACATAAGAAATGAAAGAGCAATCATACTAAAGAAAGCAAGAAAATGCAAGAATTGGGCACTGCACTAACAAGAGCAATTCTACCTAGCAATCTAGATGAGAACTAGCTAAATAAACAAGAAGAAACACTAGGCTATAAATTATGAAATAAAGGTAACTAGAGGGCTAAACTAGCAATTGACAAACAAGAACCAACACAAGTAACTAAAACAAATCCTAAATACCCTAGCAAAGGCTAACTAGCATGAATAAGGCAAGTGACTAAACAAGAAAGGAAGCTAACTAAGTTAACACTATCTAAGCAAGAGAGAAAATTAAGGGTTTAATAATTAATTGGGAATGTGGGCCGTTTGGGGTAAATGTGACAATCAACTATGTTGGGGGTTCATAACATGCAAACATCACCCATTCATTCAAGTTCAAACCAAAAAAGTATGTTAAGTGATAATTAATTGCCCTAAACTACTATTTGTCCATGGATGGAATAGGGTGTGCATAGGGGAACTAGTCCCTATCCAACCTTGGGAGGCTCAATTGACTAGGTTTTAGTTGGAATTCTACCATGACCTGACAAGTCTAGGTTTCTAGGAGGGAAGCTATTATAGAAAATGGGGGCCAAGGGTAGTAATGGAGGGTGGAAATGAGGGTTTTGCACCTCATGTCACCTACCATCTAGACTTGAAGTAGCTCCAAGATATTTGTAATAAGTTCTTCAAAACTAGATACTTAGATATCTCACATGGGGTGTAAGAGAGTGGATAGATATGTAGGAAGAGGGGTAGCTAGCTTAGGGAACTGCTAATTGTACCTAGGAGACCAAATTAGCCACATACCCCCTATCTCTCTTACTTATAGAAGCCAACCACACAATAATATATGGTAAACAATATAGAAGTAGAAAATGACTATTAAAAAATGAAATCAAAATGTTTACAAATTAGCCCCCCAACATGGTATCAAAGTCACATTTTCCCACCACAAATAGCCCACAAATGGGGCTTGCTAAACATGCTCAAAGGAAAAATAAAAGAAAAGAGGGAACAAGGTAGAAACTCCATAATGTAGATGAAGAAGCCTCAACCTTCACCTCTAGCTTCTCCAAGCTTGGACTCCTTCTCCAAGGATGAGAAATGGTATGGAAAGTGGAAGGAAAATGGTTAAAATCGTAGAAAACTAGGGTTTTAAGGTGGAGGAAAGTGGAGATGAATGGAAGGTAGGTGGAAGTGAGTAGATAGCTCAATGAATGCTTGGGTGACCTAAGATCTTGCTCGCATCCACAACCAATTCTTATGTAGGGGATTTGGAAGCATATGGTTAAGTGGGGGCACTTGAGTAAACAGACACACGGGATGTAGTAGTCTTTGGGTGGCAACATGGATGTTCTGGTGGATTGTGGAGTTGTTGTGGTCATAGTGGAAGTGAAACATGATTATGTCAATGTAAATTTTTTGAGGTCCAGTAGTACGGACGTGCTGGTAACATGGCCATTTTGGAGAGGTAGAGACCATGTTTTTCCTTAAGCACGAGCATGTTGGAGGCTTGGCAAAACAACTATTCTGACTAGCACAGCCGTGGTGGAGTCTTCTTGGCACAGTTATTCTAGCTAGAATGGTCATGCTACTTGAGTTACTTTCTGTCACTTCTTCCATATGATTTCTTTGATAGTGGAACGACCATTTTCTGGCACCATCGGCCATGATGGGATTTCTCGTGTATCATTTGAAGTTGAAATTGATCGTCCATGATGCTCTTTGCCTTATCTTGATCATTGGCCACTTGGGGTAGGTAGGGGTGGTTCTTAGGGTCACTTTGGTATCCATGAAGGGTGAAGGTACCATAGGATTCTCCTCTTATCCCTTCCATCCAAAGTATGGTCGAAGTACCTAAAAATCATCCAAAGAACATCTATAAGTGCATATTGTTATATAACCATTTATTGACAAAATAACATGCATAATGAAAATCTAGATGTGAATAATAGGAAAATTTACACAAGATGAAGACCAATTTAAGGGATTCATCACTCAGTCTCTTTCTCCTCTTTTTGTGGGCTATAATCGTTAGGATGAGTTTTTGTCTCTTAAATGGGAAGAACTCTTAGACAACTTGTGTCCTAATTTGTATGTCTCCCTTTAGATTCCCCTCTCCTTTCTATAGGAGATTGGCCAAAAAATACAATCTATTTCTAAAATCAACTCAAATTTGAATCTAATTAGGAAAACTCAAATAGACTTTTAATTTATTGAATTTGTTATCTAATCAACCAACTAGGATACCCACTCAACCAATTAGTATATTTAGTTAATTCTATTAGCCACTATTGACTGATTCAACTGACCAAATTGATTCCAAATCAAACAACTCTTCCATTCCTTGTTGTTTACTAAGTTACATCTAATCAACCGGTTGGGTTATATAGTCAATTGATATGCCACTTTTTTAAATTTTCAACCAATCGATCAACTGACTATCAGTCAACTAATTGTCATGAATCATCCAATTGACTGACTGGCTTACTGATCGACATATTGGGTAGGTATTTCAACCTTTAAAAGATTTTGAATTATTCTAATCATGTGTTTGATTATAAACTTCATTTCCCTTATGCATCCTTATGTGTGTGAACCCATAGGTTCTACATTACATTGGTAGTGATGTCAAAGACCTAACAGGAAAAGAGAGGTATCTAGAAACCTATAATTACTACTGAAGTAGTTGGAATAAGTTGAGAACGGGTTGAAATTGTAAGTGACCACCATTTGTCACATATATCCATGACTGTATAATCCCTTTATCACATATATCTAGATTGAAGAAAGGCATGGAGTTGTCATCCTCTTAACATACAATCTATGTTTCTTGAACCAAAAGTGACTATTGAGCTTGTATGAGATCAATGTCATACATTGACTCACATGATCATGGCCATGCATTTCAAATTCTCACTTATCAAGTGGCCTTGATATCACCTCAATAGAGGGACAAATTTCATCTACATACATAATAAACCACAACTTTTACATTGCACCCAACCACTACACGTGTGACAACCCTCATTCAGAGTCACATTGGGTAGTGTTAAAGTACACAGAAGAACATGTGATAATTGTAGTGACTTTAGGTACAAGGATCGCAGTCATCATTGTCACATTGAGATATGACTCTGACTACCAAAAAAATGTCCATGTGCCATTCTAAAAGTGAGTATGTCCATACAACTAGTTCTCTAACAAATACCCATGTACACTAGTCATATGTATTATTGTTGTCCTATAATATCCATAATAATAACTGACTAGGGACATAACAAGAATGAATACTCTTGAGTATACTTATCCCATTTTAAAGTCCTCAACCCAAAACATATGTCACCAAGTTAAAACATTCTTAGGACAACATTATATTTATTCATTATCTCAATACTAAAACAAACATAAGGAATTAAATTGCCTTTATTAATAATAGAATCATGTACAATGTATACCAACTACAATTATTACATGATGGCTCTCAAGGAATACAACCAACAATATGAATACCATTTATTTCTCTTTTCTTAATATCATCTACAAGAGGGGTTGTGTTTAACCTCAAAGGGGCTTTCCCCTAGTGACCATGTTTCCTCTTATCTCTCTCTATTATGTGTAGATGCTTCTCTTCTCTTTTAAAAAATTTTGTTGAATAGGGATCCATTACTAGGGATAGGGTGTGTATAGACAGTCATGTAACACAATTCTCTTTTTTACATCATCATTCTCTTCACTAAACAAAATCTCTAAGAAGACAAGAATGTAGTTGATATTCTGAGGTACTATGGGAGAGATTCTAGAAGAAAAAAAATCAACTCCGACAAGATAGAGTTTTATTTTAGCCAAAATATGAGCGAGGTGAAAAGGGATCAAATTGGTTAAGTTTGCATGTCCTTCAAGTGACCATACAAACAAACAGTAGTTGGGCCTACCAACTATGATAAGCATATCAAAAGGGCACATTTTTGGGGAACTCTAAGATAGAATTGGGATAAAACTTAGTAGGTGGATAAAAAAAGCTCTTGATTTAGATCCGTAGGGAAGTACTTATTAAGTTAATTGTTCAAGATGAACCAAACTACATGACGAATGTCTTCCTGATTCTGGAGTCCACACTCAAAGGCATTACTTGCATGATTTCAAACTTTAGGTGAGGAAACAAGGATGGTCAACAAAAGATCCATTTGACCTCATGGGACAATTTATGTTTATCAAAATGTAGTAGAGTCTTAGGGCTTAAAGATCTTCACACTTTTTCAATTCTTTTTTCCAACAAAGATGGAGGCTCCACAAAAATCTTGACTCCGGGACAATTATTGTCCTTTAGGATATATACTATAGACAAAGATAGATTTTGAGTTCCTTAAGAGGATATGAACCCAGCCATATGTGCAAAAGTATTTGGTGGGAAAAAGGTTTTTCTTTTAGAAGGATTGAGGAATATCTACAAAAATGAAGAGACTGGCATATGGAAGATAATTGGATTACACGCTGATATGGGGTGCATTTCAAAGGACATGTAGTTGGATTCATTCATGTATATTTTCACAAATTGATTGAGTCGGATGAGGTACGTGGAGTGGGGATGTTCTTAAATCTTTTTTCAATGAGGACGTTACTTATGCAATTCTTTTTATTCGTGTAACCACAGTTGGTACCGTTTTCTAGTACTGATGCCCAACTTTGAAGGGGACTTTCATGTTTAAATGTATATACTTGTTGGGATTCAATGGATAGTCAAATGATTTGCCTCATATATTCTATCATTCTTAAAATTATATTCAAAAAATAATATGGTATACTAATATTCCTCTTAAACTCAAACACTACATTCATGAATGCTATAGAGACCATTACCCCCACTAAATAAAATCATAAATCTCAACATGCTTGCATCAATGATATATGTGAGCTATGTCTTGATGACTCTAAAACAAAAACCCATCATCTTATGTCTTTACCTCAAGCTATTGTGATCTGGAATGGTTCCCCAATTTACTAACTAATGCTTGATTCTATATGACATGTTTTTGTTTTTTTATATAGATGGGCTCTATCTAAATGTGACTCGATATACCATGTCATGATCTTAACATCTTTCCAGGTGGCGTGTCTAGATAGAAACCATTTGGTTTTTAATACTGAAAGATATAAGCCACCACTTAGATCCCACAGGTTTGTGTTGCAAATTATAAACTGGCACACAAACACCCTTATGCTAATAATAGAGTCAGTTTGCCAAAGTATGTCTTAGGTGATCACCAACAATAACAAATGCCTATAAGGCCAATATTCATGATGTTTCTTTAAGAGGTTAGGAAGGCATGCTTATTGATGTAGTTGTTAAACCATGATGAGAAAACTAACACCTTTATGTTGTAATTGCTAGGTGTCCTTCATTGTTTATTGTTGGCCAGAAGACTCTATTTCAACTATGTGGATGCTAAGTCTAAACCCCTGACCCAACATAGCTTCCTAATCCTATTCTATATTAGTCACATGTCTAGATGCTCTGTGATGCATGCTTTAGTGTTTCAACAGTTAGCATCTGGTTAGAGGATCTATGTGCAAATTACCCACATTTGAGGGTTTCCTTGAAGTTTTCACATTACATGTTTTATTTTCCTTTTCCATCTATTTCTTGAACTTGGTTGGATGCACTTATATGATATAAGCAAGCTTTTTGCCTTCCATCAGTTGAAGTATCAATGGCAGTGGTTTGTCCTTCCATCAGTAGAGGACCAACGGAAGTTTGTCTAGTTCATCATCGATTGAGGATCGATAAGGTTCATTTATTTTTCATTAGTAGAGGTATGGTTGGCATTTTATCTGTTGAGGTCTAATGGGGTTGTATTTCTTTTCCATCAGTAGAGGACTGGTGGAAATAGCTAGCCTTGTGACATTTTGTGCTTTTTTTTGTTGACTACTAACAAATCAAATGGATGACTGGTTAGTGAGATTTCGTTGGATGGGAATTGATGGCAATCTTTTACCAAGTAATGGTGGTTTTTCTAATGTGGTCTACAAAGGGTAACCCTAGTGAGTGTCTTCCAATAATTTTACAGAGATCTTTAACCGATGACATATATCTATGGGATCTCTATTTGCATCATCTGATGACCTAGCTAGGCGGTCTTCTGATGGAGCTCGAGATCTTGCATATCGATGGAGCTTAGGGCTTGTCTATTGATAAGACAATAGACCGTAAAAATGATGAGTTCTTTGACTGATAACATGGCAGATTTTACCACCTTTTTTCTCTCCTCCAGGGATACATATACCCCCATGTTCTTCCTTCTTGCCTCACTTGTGCAAGTGGAATCTTAATGTGCTACAACATAGTGAGTTGTCATGGGTTGACATCTACCGTCAGGAAAAATGCTTTCATCGATCTTTGACTATGTTTCTATTTGACTTTGTTTTCTAGTGATTGACAAGCTTCTTGGTATCTTCCAAGCTTATATCTGTGTAAGTGGGACCTCTATCCTTAATGCTCTTTATCATCGATCACCTTCTTCCCTCCATGGACATTTTATTTGTCGTTATTCTCTAGGGTTTTGAGTGTTAGGTTGTGCACCCTATTCCCCTTCTCCACCCTTGCTCTAGTTTCCTTGAGATCATGAATTGGTAGATTTAAATAACATTAGGATGAAGACCTCTAATCTTGGAGATTTTTTTGTTGGTTCTAGAGTTTGTTGTGAAGCTCAAGTCTTGACCATCATTCTTTGCTAGTGGGCTTTCTTCCACTCTCATCATGCAAGTGCTATAATCTTTGGCTCATTTATTACAATGTACATGCATGCCAAAATTAGGTTGTGATACACCCTAAAAATGTTAAAAGGCAATATCTTTATGTATCTTAAACATAGTTTATCAATGTTGTGAATTGCATGTTGTAGTTAAGTCTCATAAGTAGTCTATTAATGGGAAAGAATGGTTGTTTTTCACTTCCCTATAAAGTTTCTACTTTTGATGAGTGAATAAGTTTAAAGGTTGTCACTTTCTAGCATAATGATAACATGTGTGCGTGTATCATGCTTGTAACATATTGATCATTCGTGAGATCCTTAAGTAAATTCCAAAATATGTTCTCAAACTGTTATGCTACCAGAATTTGTGTAATGATGGTTACTTTTATGGTTAAGTGACATTTCCTACTATCCATCATATTATCCTTCTATGAGTGCCTAGTAATGAGGTACAGGGTAATGATGCTATATAGACTTTACGAAAATATTTCCTTAGCCTACATTACTCTTTGGGGTTGTGTTTTTGTGTTATTGATAAGAATTGACATGGATATAGGTGGGATAATATGTCCTGATATGTGAAGTTAGATTCTAATCACCATATAATCTATATTCTCTATATTCACAAGTAATATGATTATTTGACTTTCATTGATGGCTTGACATATAGCTTTCTTATGATAGTTGTAGACTAATGGATCTAATTAATCAAGAGTAGTGTAAGACTACAAAGCCCTAAATCTATAGATCTATTTCCCTAGGTCATTAGGGGGAGTAGTGAAACAAGCTAATCTTGTAGCAACCTATAGTTGGTAGAAGATGCTTGGAGCCCTATAATAGTGAATATATGGGGACACTTGGGGTCATTATGCTCAATCATCTTCAAACTACATTTCAAACTTGGAAAGATTGATAGTCTGGTGAGGAATGGATTTGAGAATTGATGAAAAGCTATATTGATATGAAGGGTTGATATCTAAGTATGGTGTTGTATCTTGTATACCCCGGATAGGCTTGTGATTGGTGGATTCGCTTATTAGAAAATATACCTGGTGGACTCAACCAGTGGGTTATACCCTTTTGGTTACCCCCGCTTTGTCCCAAGGTTATGTGTAGAGATCTAGGGAATCCAGACATCCTTAGATCATGTATGGATTTCCATGATGTCTTAGTAGCATCTAGTTAGTGGATTAAGTGGTACACCTCAATCTTTCATGGTATGCCTCAATTTTCCCAGAGCATTTCTAGATTATAATTTAGTTGACTAGCATATTTGTTTAGGTTTAATTATCATTAACCATGATTGCGATCTTGATGTGATTTTTATTTAATATAATTTTGAGTATGTATATGTTATCTAACCTCTCTTACATGTATCTTTGAGGAAACAAGTATGGCTTGGTAAATGTAAACTTCTAAACATTATATTGTTTTAGCATATATTTATATTTGTAGTTCTCATTTAGTATTTATTATATTTAGTAAGTAATATATGTCTCAAACATTATATCATATCGCGAGGACTTGGGGTCTTATCCCTTGGCTTTTCCACACCTTTTAGGTGGGTTACAAAGCTTTCCTGGTAGAGGTGGAGAAGATCAACAAGGAGAGGGAGCTAGTTTTAAATAAGGAGGTAGGTGAGGTCTGCATGAAGGGATCTTAGAGGTAGATAAATTTATGTGACCTTCTCTAGAGATAAACCTTATAGGGGTAGTGGTAGAGCATTGTCATTGTATACTCAGATCTGGACGGTCAACCTGATTTATATGTGTTTCCTGATTTGAGTTTTTGATATGCATTCACAGCCTCTAGAGCCATGGTTATACAAGTTGTAAAGTTTGATGTGCATGCTTTATAGTAATGTCCCTTATGCAATGTTAGAACATGATGAGATATTGTGTAAGGGGTTGTAAGCACATTGTGCATCAACCACCTATTAGTTGTAAGAAAAATATTATATGTTGTGGTAAAATATTTGTAAAAAGTACTTATTCTGTGAATGTTATCTATGATTTTGGACAAATATTTGACATATGATCTCTATGTGGTTTATTTAGATAATGATGATTAATATTTCAATCGGGTCTTGTTTTGCATAATCTCGCTCTTGTGGTGTTGGGCTATTACACTAGGCATGTTGAATAGAATCAACTCAACAAGAGATGGGACAACCTTGTCACGATGTGCCTAGAAGATATTAGTACCATATCCAAACATTCGTATCATGTTGGTTCTTCCACATAGTCAGAGACGACAACATTGATGCCCACATGCTTGTACAATGGGGATTAAGAGATATAAATGGCTTGTGTGAATTTGTAAAATTCTTTTTCATAGAGAAAAGGTATGAACCGTTTTATGAAACCTTCCATTTATGATCATGGATCAAAGTTTACACACACCAACATTGGACTCATTACAAATATTTGCAAATTAACATAATACAACAACCCCACATAACATATCAAAAAATAAGTATAACATGACCAGACATATAACTGCATATTTTATGGTTCCAAAATCTAATGAGCCGACCCATGGACCATTCATAAGTCTTTATCCTCCAAGTATGGGCTGAAGATCACGATCCGCTGAGTGAATATCCCTTGCAACTGAGTATTGTGAAGACTCAACCATGTTAAACTTCAAGAGCATATATTAGGACTAAGAAGTCAGTTGTCTTGACTTAGATAATTGATATTCTTATTCAAGAGTATAAACCGATGCATGGTGACTTAAAACCATAGAAGAATCATTCAATCCTTCATCATCAACAAAATTAGCCTATCAACCATGGCTAAAGTTTGTTTCTAGGCTTGACTGCATGTGAAATACAAAGGGTCTTTCATTTAACCCAGAACTCCCATAAATTTCTCTTCCCATGTCTTTAGATGGATGGGGAAATTGTAGACCAATTGATAGTGGGAAGATGATGTCCAATTGATCAGGATGATCATTACATGGAGGAATATCATGACAGTGATGAAAAATGACCTCCTCTAAATATAGATCCACTACTATGTTATGAGTGCTTGAAGACAAGGTATCCATATCAATCATTTGCTGATTTAAAGAAATAGATTGTGATTTTTCACAAAAAAATTCTTCCCATAGCAGTTGTTTCAATAATTGTAGTCATGGATTCATCCAATGTTTCCACATCCATCTACTTGCATTTTTGTGTCCAAATTTTCTATCCAACAACACTAGTACCTGCATGATTAGTTACACTAGGTAATTGTACCTCGTCTAAGAGATCATCAAAATCTTGTAGAATTGCGAACTGACTAATTATGTTTGTAACTCTCATTTTGGTATGTGGTTCTTTGTAGTCTTTATAATAAGTGTGCCTTGTATTATATTATTCCTTTAGAATACCTTCCAATAGTCTCCTTCTTGATTCCATGAGACCCCAACTATAAGACCCCTAACCTTGATTTAAGTGTTGAACATGCTTACCATAATTGAGTTCTTTAAACCATAACATAACCTTATGATACGTTTTTACAGAATGTGACAAGCTTAAGTTTCAAATTTGGTCCAATTTGGACATTGTTTGAGAAAGTTATGCAATTTTATGTACATTTTGAACTTTTCTGCAATTTACCCACATGAGAGGTTTGGTGGTGTTTCTCTTAAATGATGACTTAGGATTGTGTCACATGCATTATGATACTTAGATGTTTTCTTGTCATGCTTGAGCATGTTGGACCTTGGGTCACCTAGTTGTACCTTGGTTTGGTGGTGTTTCTCTTCAATGGTGACATAGGGTTTTACCCCTTCATGGATGAGCTACCTTTAGAGGCTCTGGATCAATGGTCCCCCTGGTTGGTAGACAACCAACAATCACCAATAGGTGGTTACGACTGATGGTCATCCCTAAATGGCAGTAGATCGATGGTTTTTTGGTTTTGGTTCACTTGAGTCGGTGGCTCACTTAAAAGAGATGGTCAACTGATAATTCACCACTTAAGTGATTAAGTTTCCAAAGAATCGATGGTTCCTTTGCTTGGAGTTTGATGGTTGGCCTGGAAAGCCAACAATCAACGACTAAGCAGGTCTCCATGAGTGATGGAGCTTCTGTTTGCATGGCTGTGGAAGCTCTAGGCTATGGACACATGAAGAACTGCTAGGACACCTCAAGCTTCTCTCTTTTCTTATCCATAAGCTTTATATACCTATCCTTTAGCTCAAAAACGAAACTTTTGGACTCTTATCTCTTCCATCCACTATAGAACTTCATCTTCCCCTGCTTGGTAGCGAACAGAGTGCCCAAGGATGAAGAAGGTCAAGGTTGAAGATGACCATGGATTCACCTTAAGCTTAAGGCTCGAGCTCCTCCTTGCTCTTCAACTGCTATGCATGATATATAAGAGAAAGAGAGTTGTAGTATTCGAAAAGTTTCACTAGTAGGTGAAAGGAGTGGTATATATAATTGAGGCTCATGAGAGAGAGTGTATAAGAGGTGTCATCACCTTGTACTACTAGGTGACACATGCCCATGCATAGGTTGACACGTCCATGCATGCAAACATATTTATCTTGACATGCAAAACTCTTGGGGATAATCTAGGGATAAGATTTCGGCCATTAGTTATCTTGTTGAACAAGATATTTCAGCCCAACATCACTTTATTCACAAACGGATACAACTTTTTCGAGGAAAGTTGTAAACTGATATCCATCACCTTCTTGAGGTGCTTAACTCATCATGGCCTTTGCCAAGAGTTGACAAAACAATATGGGACCTCCTCTATGGCTTCTTGTCCAATAGGCACTCCCATATAAGCTCTACAACTCAATACAACTCATTTTAGGGTTTCAACTATACAACTATTCTTGGTCTTTTCATCACCAAGAATACCATCACTCAAATATGATTCAAACATGGTGCCTCTTTATTTCTCTCTCCTCTAGATGATGCTAAGAGAGAGTAGGGACACTCTAGAGGTGGTAATTTGCATATCAACCCTACATTTTGGGTAAATTGCAATTTGCACCAAAATTGGTACACAAGGCACAAGCACTATTCAAACAAGCTCCAACTTAGAACTTAGGCTTTCCACAAGCCACCCCTTAGCACCATTCTCTCTCTTATGATGCTAAAGCACTTGAGGCACATTCAACATGTGACATATTTCAATATAACCCCTCATCTTGGGTGAATTGCAATTTACACCCAAACTGACATATAATGCACAAATAGTTTGCAAATAAACTCAAACCTGAAAATTAAACTCTCCTTAAGTCTTAATTACTTTTCAAAAGATTGAAAAAAGTTTATAAATAACTTACTTAAGAAAAAATTCTAGGGTTATGACATAACCCAGGTCAAGGATGTTACAATTATCAACAACCCCTAACAGGGATTTCGTCCCCAAAATCTCAAGAGAAAAGAGAAGGGTACTTCCTCCTCATTTCTTCCTCCAGGTCCCATGTGGCTTCTTCAACGCCACAGTGATGCCAGAGAACTTTCATAAGAACTATGTCTTTCTTTTTCAACTTCTTGATTTATCTGTCAAGAATCATCATTAGACCTTCCACATAGGATATATCTTCATTCACTTCTACCTCTACATGTTGCAACACCAACTTTGTATCAGGATGACACTTTCTCAACATAGATATATGAAACACTGGATGTAGTCTATGTAGCCCAGGTGGCAACTTCAACCTATAGGCTACCTTTCCAATCCATGTTGTCACTGGGTAAGGTCCCATAAATCTAGGAGCTAACTTACCCTTTTTCCCAAATCTGAGAACACCTTTCCAAGGAGAGACCTTGAGATACGCCATGTCTCCAACTTGGAATTCTAAAGGTCTATGGTGTTTATCAGCATATGACTTATGTCTATCCTGTGCAGCCTTCAACAGTTGTTGTATTACTTTGATCTTTTCAGTTGTCTATTGCACTAATTTAGGACCTAGAAGTTGGTATTCTCTTATCTCATACCGGCACAATGGAGATCTATAACGTCTACCATATAATGCTTCATATGGTGCCATATCCATACTTTTCTGATAACTATTATTGTAAGAAAACTCTATTAAGCTCAAGTGTAAGTCCCAACTTCCTACAAATTGAAGAACACATGCCCTAAGAAATTCCTCCAAATTCTGTATAGTCCTTTCAGATTGTCCATCTGTTTGAGAGTGAAAAGTTGTGCTAAACTTTAACTACGTACCCAAGGATTTATGTAGTCGTTCCCAAAAATGACTTGTAAACTGGGGACCTCTATCAGACACAATTGTGGCTGGAACTCTGTGTAACTGCACTATCTCACCTATGTAGATCTATGCAAGTTTTTCAACGGTATAGGTTGTTTTAACAGGAATAAAATGTACTGACTTAGTCAACCTATCAACTATCACCCAAATGGAATCATGACTTTTGGTTGTTCTGGGTAGACCAACCACAAAGTCCATTGTCACATGATCCCATTTCCACTGCAGTATAGGTAAGGGTTGCAATGTTCCTACATGCTTCTGGTGTTCTGCTTTAACTTGCTGACACACTAGACACCGCATAACAAATTCAACTACATCCTTATTCAAACCAGACCACCAATACATATCTTTTAAGTTATGATACATTTTAGTACTCCATGGATGCATTGTAGACATGGATGAATGAGCTTCCTCCATAACTATATCTCTTAAGTCATTGGCATCATGTACTACCATCCTACCATGAATGAATGAGCTTCCTTCATAACTATCTTTCTTAAGTCATTGGCATCAGGTACTACCATCCTACCACGGTAACACACTACCTCATCCTCTGACTCATTGCAGACATGGATGAATGAGCTTCCTCCATAACTATCTTTCTTAAGTCATTGGCATCAGGTACTACCATCCTACCATGGTAACAGACTACCTCATCCTCTGACTCATGGAAACTGTCATGTTTCTCACTACCATACTCTGACTTGATCTGTTGAATCATAATATCATCCTGTTGTGCCTCTTTAATCTGTTGTCTCAGAGTAGGTTTCACATGCATCTCGGCCAACAATCCAGCTAACAAAGATACTTTTAACTGTACATTTATTTATCTCGAAGAGACAAAAATGTCCCGTTTAAATCACATTAAAGAATTAAATTGTGCTTATTCTATGGGTGGAGATGAAGATTTTCTACTTAGTGCATCTGCCACTACATTAGCTTTTTCTGGATGATAATCAATTGTACAATCATAGTCCTTGATTAATTCCATCCAGCGGCATTGTGTCATGTTCAACTCATACTATGAGAAGATGTACTTTAAATTTTTATGGTCTGTGAAAATCTGACACATTTCTCCATAAAGATAATGCCTCCAAATATTCAATGTGTGGACCACTGCAGCTAACTCTAGATCATGTGTGGGATAACTATCCTCATGTTTCTTAAGCTATCAGGAAGCAAAAGAAACTACATGATCACTCTGCATCAGCACACATCCTAGACCATTCTTAGAGGCATCACAAAAAACAATGTATCCTTTTCCCTGCTCAGGTAAAACCAACACAGGTGCAATAGTCAACCTTTCTTTCAACAACTAGAAAGAATGTTGACACTTGTCATTCTAGACAAAGGGAACCTCCTTCCTGGTCAACCTAGTTAGGGGTAAAGTTACAGAACTAAAGCATTTGATAAACCTTCTGTAGTAACCTGCCAAACCTAAGGAACTGTGAATCTTAGTTGGTGTCTTAGGTTGTTCCCACTCTAAAACATATTCCCTTTCTATGGATCAACACGAATTCCTGAAACAGATATGATGTGTCCTAAGAAAGACACTTCTGACAACCAGAACTCGCACTTTCTAAACTTAGCATATAACTTGTGCTGCCTCAACAAAGTCAAGGCTTGACAAAGATGTTGTTCATGTTGTTGACCATCTCTACTGTATATCTAGATGTCGTCTATGAAGACCACTATGAACTAATCAGGAATGGTTGGAAGATTCGATTCATCAGCTCCACGAATGCAGCTGATGCATTAGTTAGTCTAAACGACATAACTATAAACTTATAATGACCGTACCTTGTCCTAAAGGCTGACTTAGGTATGTCACTCTCCTTGATACGTAATTGATGATATCTTGACCTTAGATCTATCTTAGAGAACATTATTGCACCATGCAACAGGTCAAATAGATCATCTATCCTTGATAGAGGATATTTGTTCTTTATAGTCACCTTGTTAAGTTGTCTATAGTCAATACATAACCTCATAGACCCATCCTTCTTTTTAACAAAAAGAACTAGAGCACCCCATGGCAAAGTACTCGGTTGAATGAAACCTTTCTCAAGCAACTCTTGTAACTGTTTCTTGAGTTCTGCCATCTCAGCAGGAGTCATCCTATAAGGTGTTTGGGCTATGGGTTGTGTACCCAGAATTAGATTAATCTCGAAATCAATTTCTCGAGGTGTAGGAATATCTGGAAATTCTTCAGGAAACACATCCTTGGATTCCCTGACAACAGGAACCCCAGGAAGACTAGGACTTTCTGCTTTGGTATCTACCACATGTGCCGAGAATGCTTCACATCTTTATCGCATCAGTCTCTCAGCTACCATTATTGATACTAGACAGGTTGGAAGAATCTTTCTGTCCCCCTGAAAGACCCATGTCCCATCACTGTCTATGAACATAGCTTGCTTGGAACCACAATATCCAATACAACCTTATACTTTTCTAGGGTATCCATCCCAAGAATTACATCAAACTCGTGCATCTCAAGTGGTATAAGATCCACTTGAATGTTGTGTTATGAAAAATAAAGAACACAGGGAGAGCATACCTCCCACAACACTATAGATCCAACTAATAGAGTTTCTAATAACAGATTATCTACTCTACGACTGACAGTCATATCACAGTCATGAATCACTTCTCGAGTGATAAAGGAATGTGTAGCACCTAGATCAATCAAAACAGATACTAAGCAGGATGAAGACATATCAGAATGAAACAATTCCATCTGACCTGTCACAACTCGTGGATTGACTACTGCCTCCAGATGATTCATTGCATAGAATCTTGTTGTTGCCTGTTGTCAACTCCGTGCTCTATTGTTTGGTGCAGATGAACCTGCTTGGGATGCCTGTTCACGTCCCCATGTGCCACTACTAAATTGTTGCCTCTGAGAGCCTTGTTGACTCTACCTCGGTGGTCGGGTTACCTCCATGTCTCAAACTGGACAATCCCTTATCATATGTCATGTCTACCCACATTTGAAGCAGTTTCTGTCCTATTGTGGTCTAGATGGTCCTGTTACTGACATTGATGCCATACTATGGGCTCCACTTGGCAGAAAACTACAACCTCTACCCTTGCTTGACGTTCACTACGTCTGTGCATTGAACCTCTGTAGTGCTAATGGTGCAAGAAACCTTGGTTTCTTTAAACTTCCATACCTCTATCCCTAGAATTGAGCAGGTCCTTTCCTACTGTAAGCCTCACGTTTCTCAGTCATAGACCTCTCTATCTGCCTAATTGACTCCACAAAGGTGGCAAACCTCTCTGTATTCTTTAGAGAAGCTAAAACTGTGGATAACTTAGCGTTCAAACCCTCCTCAAAACACTGAATCCTCTCCTCCTCTATAGTAGCCATGTGTGGAAAAAATTACAGAAGCTCCATGAACTTAGTTTCATACTCACTAATCTTCATTGGTCCTTGTTTAATCTGCTCAAACTGTGAGATTTTCGCATCCAGATAAGTCATGGGAAAGTATCTACTGAAAAACTCACGTCGAAACTCTTCCCATCTGACCTCAACACCCGGTCTTTTCTCTTCTTTAATGGCCCACCAATGGCCAGCACTGCCTTTTATAAGATACATAGCATGCCTAACTTTATCAGTTTCTGGGATGCTAAGGATTCTAAAGGCTTTTTACAGCTTAGTGAGCCATAAATCTGCGTCTGCTGGGTCAGTTGTACCAGCATATTCGATGGCTCCTACCCTACGTAACTGCTCAAAGGTTTTACCAGACCCATGTCCCTCATTAGGAACTGGTGCCCTAGGTGTTGGTGCTGGCATCCGGTCTGCCATATGCGTTATTGTGGTCATGAACTGCTTGAAAAGAGCATGAAAGGTTAGGTTTTCTAGCATGGTTGCATCAAGATGGGGATTCTCCAACATTGATTCCTCTCTAGCCTGTTCCCTTGCACTTCCTCCTGGTGCAGCAATACTACTCTCAGCAACATGTTCTCCGTGTGCTCCAGCCATCTTTCAGCTTTACTTCTTCTTCTATATGAGAAGAAGTCACTATAAGATTAATTGGAGGACACTAGAACAGACTCAACAACCTTAATCCTATGTCTTTGTAGACTCAGCGAACCTTAGGCTCTGATACCAAAAACTTGTGATGACTGCTATCAAACTGACATACAAATCGTCATAGAAATTACATGGAATAACTATTAGTAGCAGATTAACCAAAATCACTAAAAATTAAAACTATTTTGCAAAGAGATCCATTGCCAAGAAACTCTTAAAGAAAGAATCAAAGCAATATATACATCATGGTTTACATTGTACATACATTATACCATCTCATCTTGAGGATATTATATACCAGTTGCTTTGCCCAAACATATACATAAGCAACATAAAACCTCGAGGCATACAGGCCAAAATCTTAGATCGTTTGTAAAACCATTACGTACTAACTCCCAAGGACCTAAGAGTACAGAGACGACACGTATAATTTTCTATCTACAAGACACGACAAACAACACACTCAACCTGAGCTATTACTGTTGTCCCTGTTGTTGTTGTCCTCCCTCTATAGTACGGTCTCTACCTCTTCGTCTATGTCCACCTAAAAATGTTGGGACCAGCAGGGTGAGACAAAAGTCCCATTGAGAAATATAACTCTCCACCAACAACATTATTATCATAGGTAAACAATATAAAACTGAGCATAGGATCTTTTATATTAATAATCAAGATTATTCACTATTTATAAGCAGAATAGAGCATATCATCTTTTAAAGAAATGCAGATATCTATGATAGAGAAATAAATCATCTATTCACTTTATAAGGAATACAAAGAACATATATAACATCTATCCATTTAAGATGTATAAAGTAGTGTAACATCAACCAATGTTTATGTATTCAATCCTTAATCAAATACGCTACACGGCTGATTACATATTTACAATCACACTTATGCCCTAAGGAGATGATGTATACCTCTCATTCTCCAACCGACCACAGCTACATATAACATCGGTACCATACAAGGTCAAAGGAAGAACCGGCTTCCAAGACCTCACATGTATCGGTCAGTACGAGACCACTGGCAGTGACATCACGTGTCAAACTACAATTAGCTTTCCATGGTATAGTGGCATCTTCACTATAGAGTTACAGCTGCAGTATGCACTCGCTTTAGGGATATCACACAGCAACACAGGTATATTAATATTGATTCATGGCATATATCCATACTCTTATGATAATGAGGCATATCACACATCAATCCCTATTTGGACGTAAGGATATTTTTGCCCATTACCCCCACATATTCAATAATATGCTCTCTGAGTTAAACTCGTTTCACCATTCAAAAAATTCTAACACTGAATGGATCTATGGCCAGGGCAACTACATGATAAGGTTCCACTTGATTAATTAGGTGCATTATAGTATCTTTTAGCATCAAGCAAGTTACAAGCATGAATTATAACATATTCTACAAAGAAAGGTGTAATACATTTATCAAGTACTTTCATAATTTTTGGAACACATTGAATGTATAACACTCGGGATCTTAGTACCTTATCACATTACTGAGGATTCTCATCCCTTAACATTAACAACATCATCATTGCTAGATCTAGGTATTCAAACCCTTAGTTTATCACTGAACATTGTCACCTCTTATCAGGTAACTATTACCTCTAGGTCCTCAGACTCAGGTATTCATTATACTTGTTGCACAAGTATTTCACATGGCTCACAAGGCCCATTTAATTTTTATCATATGAAACATCATAGCTCATACCTGGATATGATCATCATCTCATGATACATGCATGGTTAGTATTTCATGATAAAAACAATATCAAGTGCATATCATCACCAAGCAATACATGAGAAATACAACCTTCCCATTATTAGGTTTAGGGTGTCCCTTTTTAGCCGATTAGGATTTCAAGTTCATATTATCAAGAATAAAAACCCTAATTCATAATTCCACAATTAGGAGCATACATTGATATCATAAGTATTCCATCATAATTGTTTATTCTCATCATTTATCATTAAATGATTATCACACAAAGTATGAGTTTCTCTCTCATCCTCACTAGGATATTGATTACATCATACTTTATTAAGTTGGCTCAACCCTTTTCTCAAGGTACATTGGCCTACACTTATCAAAATACATTAAACTCTTTATATCTTAATGTATCGTTTGACATAACACACTTCATGTGTTACTCAATCAAGTATATCGGATTTGAGGTGCTTACCTCCATATTGGTTTTGAGGTGCTTCCACCATATCGGGAAAGAGGTGTGTGCTTACCACCATATCGTCCAAGAGGTGTATGCTTACCACCATATCATCCAAGAGGTGTGTGCTTACCACCATATCATCCAAGAGGTGTGTGCTTACCACCATATCATCCAAGAGGTGTGTGCTTACTACCATATCGTCCAAGAGGTGTGTGTTTATCACCATATTGTCCAAGAGGTGTGTGCTTATCACCATATCATCCAAGAGGTGTGTGCTTACCACCATATCATCAAAGAGGTGTGTGCTTACCATCATATCGTCTAAGAGGTGTGTGTGTGTCACTTATATCTGGTTACTCAAGTGTAGGGTTTTGCATATCGGGTTAGACCCTTATGCTCATACATTTTCAAACCTTCAAAGTATCAACCTACCATGTGTTGAGTGACAACCTAGACAACTGGTCAGTCCTTTTTCAACCAACCCAAATATACAAAATGATAGGGGTGTGGGGTTCCAAGGTATAATGGATTTCATATCACCATATTGGGTTTCATTGCCATATCGGGTTAGAGGTTCTTCAACCCGATATTAGTTTGTGCCATGATGATGTCATCATCATCATGCTCTAGAATTTCATCCCTTACTGCTCTAGTTCATGGACAACAGTCCTATGCAACTATTAGAACTCATAGAATCATCAATCATTCAAGAAAAATTGAAATTGAAAGTAGATCAACAAGTATAGCAAGATTGAAGGTGAATAATAACATGATTGGGTTCAAGTTATATAACCCACCTCAAGAACAAATTCAAAGCTCCAAGATCCAAAGCTTCACGTTCCCAAGGTTTAAGATGAACTTATCAAAGATCTAAGACTTGTTCACAACTCCTCTATATGCAAAGAATCAACATAGATAAGAACTTGATGAAGAAGAAAAGAAAGGAAGAATCACAACCCGAGATTCATGCTTCAACCAAGGTTGAAGATGACCATGGATTCACCTTAAGCTTAAGGCTCGAGCTCCTCCTTGATCCTCAATTTCTATGCATGATATCTAAGAGAAAGAGATTTGTAGGATTTGAAAAGTTTCACTAGTAGGTGAAAGGAGTGGTATATATAATTGAGGCTCATGAGAGAGAGTGTATAAGAGGTGTCATTACCTTATACTACTAGGTGACACATGTCCATGCATGGGTTGAAACGTGTCCATGCATGCACATATTTATCTTGACATGAAAAACTCTTGGGGATAATCTAGGGATAAGATTTCGGCCATTAGTTATCTTGTTGAATAAGATATTTCAGCCCAACATCACTTTATTCACAAACCGATACAACTTTTCCAAGGAAAGTTGTAAACCGATATCCATCACCTTCTTGAGGTGATTAACTCATCATGGCCTTTTCCAAGAGTTGACTAAACAATATGGGACCTCCTCTATGGATTCTTGGCTGATAGGCACTCCCATATAAGCTCTACAACTCAATACAACTCATTTTAGGGTTTCAACTATACAACTATTCTTGGTCTTTTCATCACCAAGAATACCATCACTCAAATATGATTCAAACATGGTGCATCTTTCTTTATCTCTCCTATAGATGATTCTAAGAGAGATTAGGTACACTCTAGTGGTGGTAATTTGGATATCAAACCTACATTTTGGGTAAATTGCAATTTGCACCAAAATTGATACACAAGGCACAAGCATTATTCAAACAAGCTCCAACTTAGAACTTAGGCTTTCCACAAGACACCCCTTAGCATAATTCTCTCTCTTATGATGCTAAATCACTTTAGGCACTTTCAACATGTGACATATTGCAATATAACCCCTCATCTTGGGTAAATTTCAATTTACACCCAAACTATCATATAATGCACAAACAGTTTGCAAATAAACTCAAACTCAAAAATAACTCTCCTTGAGTCTTAATTACTTTTCAAAAGATTAAAACAAGTTTATAAATAACTTACTTAAGCAAAACTTCCAGGGTTGTGGCATAACCCAGGTCAGGGATGTTACAGTAGCCAACCTTCTTAGTTAAGCATTAAAGGTTTCATTTTGCTCTCTTCTAGGATTTGTGGAGCTACCCTTGTTGTTTCTGACCTAAACTAGTAAGTTATCTATTTCTCTCCTTCATTTATTTTTCTATTCTTCTTCCTCCTACCTTCTTCCTATGTGGAACCATGTTTTTCCATGGTAAAGTTTTCTCTAAAGCTCAAAGAACCTACCTTTCTTGTTCCTTATGCTTAGGGTTTGCTTCTCTTGTAGTAAGGTGCTAGTTGGCCGAGTTCAAAGCTTATACTAGGGCTCTTTACCTTCTTTGCTTGAGTTTTCTTACTGCTTGGAGTCTGATCTTGTTCCTATAGGCGAGATTTATAACCCTTTTCTCTTTTATTGCTTACTACAAGCTTGCTTACTCATGTTCTTGCTCTAAAACGAAGATCTATGCATATAAAAGCTATTCTTGTCTAGGGTTTTGATTTTTATAGTGTTACTTGATTAGTTTACAATTCTATATGAACCGGAAACCATGTGCACGATCTCCTAAGATAGAGGAAGACTTAGATCAGGTTTACATGGCAACCAATGATGCTTACCACCTATCAAACGATGGCCTATACTTAGAGCTTTTAGGCTGATTTCCACTTTAGACATGAACTGATGGATGGCCTTACACTAGAACCGATGGAGTTGTCTTCTTGACAATTGATGGTGATGACCAATGGCGACATATTATGGTGTCAATCGATGGTCACACCTTAGGTCAGTTTCATATTCCTTTGAAAGCCTATCAATCGATGGTTTAGTGCCCTAGAGCTAGCATGAACCAATGGTGACATTAGCTCAACATCTCATGGAGACAAATGATGTAGTGTTGAACCTATCAACTGATGGTGATGCAATGTATCACAACATATGGTGGTTCATGTTACGATAATCGATGGTGAGTCAAGGTTTTAGGTGTTGCTTCATTTAAGCCCTAAAGTGATGGATTCTTGGGTCAAAAGACTCAAGAGTTAGACCTACACTCTAATCGATGGTTTTGAATAATGAACCCGATCCAATGGTTGTGATTGGATGTTTCAACATCCAATGGTTTAGAATGAAGTTTGTAGTATAATGTGTTGGTTTTAATAATGTGAATTTGATGGTTCAATGCCTTTAACTTGTAGTCTTACCTTTGTCCTTGTATGAATATATTTGATAATCACCATAATAAGTGGATGTGTAACTTTAATGTGGTAAATCTTGTTATAACAATCTCTAATGTAACTAAGTGATGGTAATAGATTGTAATCACCCATCTTGAATGATTACATGTGATAGTGAAATATTTTCTTCTTGTGTTTAAACCATAATATGATGCTATAAAAGCTATTCTTATCCAGGGTTTCAATTTTATGGTGTTCCTTGATTAGTTTCTAGTTCTAGATGAACCTGAAACCATGTGCATAATATTCCTAAGGTAGAGGAATACTTAGATCAGGTTTACATGGCAACCAATGGTGCTTACCACTTATCAAACGATGGCCTATACTTAGAGTTTTTAGGCTGATTTCCACTTTATACATGAATCGATGGATGACCTTACACTAGAACAAATGGAGTTGTCTTCTTGACAATAGATGGTGATGACCAATGGTGACAACTAATGGTGTCAACCAATGGTCACACCTTAGGTTAGTTTTAGACTCCTTTGAAAGCTTATCAATCGATGGTTTAGTGCCCTAGAGCTAGCATGAACCGATGGTGACATTAGATCAACATCCGATGGAGACAAATGATGGTAGTGTTGACCCTATCAACCGATGGTGACACAATGTGTCACAACCTATGGTGGTTCAGGCTACCACAACCGATGGTGAGTCAAGGTTTTAAATGTTGCTTCATTTAATCCCTAAACTGATGGTTTCTTGGGTCAAAAGATTCAAGGGTTAGACCTACACTCTAATTGATGGTTTTGAACAATGAACCCATTCCGATGGTTGTGATTGGATGCTTCAACATCTAATGGTTTAGAATGAAGTCTATAGTATAATGTGTTGGTTCTAATAATGTGAATTCCATGGTTCCATTCCTTTAACTTGTAGTCTTACCTTTGCCCTCGTATGAATATATTTGATAATCACCATATAAATGGATGTGTAACTTCAATGTGGTAAAGCTTGTTACACCTAACCCTAGTGTAACGAAGTGATGGTGTAGATTGTAATCAACCCTCTTGAACAATTGAATGTGAAGTAAAATTGTAACATCCCATGATTTGAGGCCTTAGAATGATATTATAAGGAATGATTGGACTATCCATATCACCAAGGTGCACCTCCTTTTCAGGGAGCCCATCACTGAATGAAATACATAGTTAAGCGTGCTCAACTTGGGGTAGTACTAGGATGGGTGACCAGTCGGAAAGTTGACCTCGTCTTTCGGGTGAGTGAGGATAAGCTGCACAATTAAGGCTACTGGTGATTTGTGGGGTCAGTCATCATTCCTAAAACTATACTAGAGCCTAGGACAGTGGGCCCAGACATTACAAATGGTATCAGAGCCATAACCCTTCCAATAGGTGGGGTCAACATGGGATGTGGCATGCCAGTCTTGATCTGTGCGGTTTTGGCAAGTTGGAAAGAGCTATCCATGATAATGTAGCCACCCTTGCACTGGTATTCTGTGATTCGAAACTGGGTGTCCATGAGCCATTCTGGGTTTGCACTCAAATGGGGGGATGCTATGAGGCTATATATTTGAGTCTTGATGAGGATGTCAAGAGTCTAAGTGGGGGAGATTGTAACATCCCATGATTTTAGGCCTCAGAATGATATTATAAGGAATGATTGGACTACCCATATCACCAAGGTGCACCTCCTTTTCTATGAGCCCATCACTAAAGAACTCTATAGTTGAGCGTGCTCAGCTTGGAGTAGTACTAGGATGGGTGACCAGTCAGGAAGTTGACCCCGACTTGCGCGTGAGTGAGGACAAACCGTGCAGTTAAGGCTAGTGGTGATCTGTGGGGCCAGTCGTCATTCCTAAAACTCTACTAGAGCCTAGGGCAGTGGGCCCAGGCATTACAAATACTCTCTTCTTGTGTTGAAACCATAGTATGATGCTAATTGAACATCATAGTTCCTTGCTATGATAGTCTTATATGTCACATGTGTATTGACGATCCTTTGAGCCTTATTCTAAGGTAAGGAAAGATAAAGTTGGACATGCAGGAAATTATGGGATGGTATTAATGACCTTTCAGCAGCTATGAGCCTTGAATGAGGTAACCCTCTTCATGATGTGACAAGGGTTGAAACCCTAGAACCATGTGATAAGAAATTGTGTGCTGGGGTGAGATGATGACAAGTATGGTCTCATGTATGGCAATGAAAAGTACCATGTGGTGATTGTGATTAAGAATCATACCTCACACATTTTATAGCATCTGAAGTTGTTATACTTATATGCTTTCTAGAAATGATTTAGGGTTTATATGTCCACTTATATGATGCAACCTTAATTCACTCAATTGGTGTAATTAATCAAGTGAAACCCTAATCATGTAGTGCCATGTGCCAGACAACCGTCTTCAGTGTCAGAACTTGTTGGATGGTGAAACAAGTATTCTTAAGGGAAACTCAGAGCACATACTGTTGAGTATGTGGGGTGCTTGTCACCTTGATCCCAAGTGTATAGGGAGGATGACTACGGTCATACCTAGCCCTCATTTTGAGAATGACTACGATCATGTCTCGATGATTACATATGAGATGAAATTCGAGGACAACTGCGGTTGTACCTCGGATGGTAGGGTTTGCATACCCACCTCCTATCACTAGTGCCATGGCCTGTACCAAGGATGGACAAGGCTGTTAGCAACTTGCCTAGATGTGTCGTTGTGGCAAACTCGTACTGACTAAGAGCGGAGAAGATCTTAGGAATCCAATTTTTCCTAGATCTTGTATGGCATTGATTTCGACTTAGTAGTGGCCAGTTGGGACTTTAGTGGTATTCCTCAAATCCCTCAGGGCATAATAAAATAGGTAATACAAGCCATGTAGTATGTTTGCTAGGGCTGAATACATTTCACATTGGTTGATTAGCCTTGCTATGTCTTTATATTACACAATTATTATGATGAAATCTTATGAAATTTGAGTAATTGTACTTGTTGCCAGACTTATATATTTATCTTCTTAGTATGTTAGAACTGTTCAATCTACTCAACCGCTTATCAAATACTCCACCTATTTAGTGTATTTATTATTAAATAATATGCTGTAATCAATATCTATTGGAGAGAGTTATATCTCTCACTGGGACATGAGTTTCACCCATGGGTCACCACATCTTTTTAGGTGGTTGTCGAGATTGTGTCATAAAAAAGGAACAGCCTGGTGATCAATAGACACATAAGGTTTGACAACTATAGTTGTTAGTAGTAGAGTCCTAATGTTGTCCCTGTACTCTCAGGTCTGGGTATGAGAAGTGTTTAATAGATGATAAACTTGCATTGACATGAGTTTTTGGCAGTATGCCAATGTTTGTAATATATGTCTTGTACATGTGAAAATATCTCTTTTCTATACAGGCAGTGGCTGAGACCACCGGTGTAACACCCCAATTTTCATATCACATGAGCGGAAGCATTTTTTTATCATCTGGGAGTGTCACAAACATGATTATCATTGCAATGAAAGTAAATGAAACACTTTGCATAACTATAAAAATGATCCATACATAGTTTTTGTCAACGGAAAAACTACATCAAGTTAAACCATAAAATCTAATTTAATAGACAACATAACTGGACATAATAGAAAGATGTCAAAACACTGGATCATCTAGGCAAATGGCACCCCACTAGGTTAGTTGGAAATATTCTAGTCCTTTACTTGTTCTTTTGATCCTCAGCTGCTCCAAAACCTGCGGACATCGCGTCCCCAACCATGCATTGGGAAAAATAGTCATTAGAATAAGTGGCATGAGTATTCTAAAATGCACATTACTGAAGAGCTAACAATGTCACAAAAATATTCTTGGATACTATAAAACTGATAGCAATTGTTGATTAAAATCTGAAAACATAATATCTCTTGACTTCTTTAACTCTTATCTTTCTACTCTATCTTTTCTGGAGACCTATACCATGGGTCTCATGACCTACACCAAAGTGTCTAGGTCATACTTATCTCATCTGAATTCCTCTCATCACAGTCATGGATGAGATTACAGACATACTCTAATCTAAAGTATCTTTTACTTATGTTTTTTATCTGTTTGTGGCCACCATTATACAATAAGTCCTCCTGAATTGGCGTATCTACACCCTGAATTGGTACCGAAGTACCCTGAAATGGCACTACATTCCCTGAATGACACCGAGGTGTCTCTGAATTGGCGTGACTACGCCCTGAATTGGTGCCGCAAAACCTCTGAATTGGAGTAAACACTCCTCTGAATTGGCAACAAATGCCTCTGAGTTGGCAACAGATGCCTCTGAATCGTCCCGAGACTACTGAATGAGGACTTATCATATAATGTCTTATGTGAATGTTTCAACTTATTTATCTTAAGTCTAAACTTACTTAATTCTTAATCTGAACTGAAGTTGCATGCTGATAGCTTTACTGAATACTGAATCTGAACTTATCTTATACTAAAAACTAAATATTGATAACTGAACTTATCTGAAACTGACTACTGAGTACTAAGCATGTACTGAATTTTGAATCTGAAACTGAATTTCTTACTCTTGAGTTCTAAACTGAATTCATTGTTGGATTTGAACATGTATCTCTTTATTGGGGTAAACTTTGTTTTAAAACTCTTATTTGGTCAAATTACTTCACTTATACCAATTATATGATAAATAGCTTAGGAAAAAGGACCTGAAATGCTCATGGAATTACTAGGTATACAAAGTATCTTAAGTCGGGTTCATAAACGTATTTTAAGTACAACATATCTAAAAATATGAATTTTGGCAAGGTGGTTCAATCCTTCTTGTTAAATATGATGTTACCCTGAACCTTAATATTTACATAAAAACTTACATGTTAAACCTTAAATATCAGAATAGAAATCTCATAAAATATTGTCTTGCAACCCAATCATAACTTAATTTGTCATTATCTTATAATGCCATCATAAACTCATTTTACAATACCTTCTGATCCCAAACGTACCTTTATTAGTACACCATGTCCTAATATTTTCAAATTCATATTCTTACATTGTACTTGTATTCTAGATACTATTTATCCTAGGGAATCTAGTTCTTATATGTATGAAATCTTAATGGCATGTTTATACTTGAAATCTTACTACATAACTATGAATATAAATATCAAAAATTCTAATAATATATGTGTACTTACATTCTTCATACAAAGCTATTTGAAATCATCAACTAAGTATGGGTACATTACTGGCATATCTTATCTTGAAATTGTATTCATTACTTCCAAACATTTCTAAGAAATCTTATAGGAATATGGTTCTTCAACTTTGTCATGGACTTGCTCCATGAGTCACAACTATTTTGAGTAACATATCACTATTTTAGACTTTGGGTATCTACACTTGCATAAAGATAGAAATATAAGAATAATATTGTTTGTAAATCTTAACATTGAAGTCTTAGAACATTAAATCACATAGATCATGAAACTCTTATTAGGAGACATGTAAACATATTGAACATAGACTATGAGTACTCATGTGCATGGACCACTTACCTCTTATGCTGATGGCATCTATAAAAATAAATAAATCTTGATTTCAAGTTCCATATCTTTAATAGCCTGGATATCATCATAGTTTTATTAGTCCAAGAGTATGTTCCCTCTTTCTATTTCTAAATCTCAAAACCCCATCTTCCTAACTACATATACCAACTTAGGGTTCTTATTTAGACTAAACATAACTTTAATCTAAAATCACCATAAAATCTTAGCGTTGAAATAAAATAAAACTCATATTGTATAATTAGTATTCTCTTTATACTCAAATAAGACATCAATCGTCTTATGCACTAATATGAACATATACTTCATATAATGAGAATAATTATCAAAAATAGTCACATATTGTAAACTTACTAACTTAATCAGGAAATTAAAGTATAATACCATCTCATTACTAATATCAGGCCTAATTGGCCATACATATATCACTTATAGTGTCAAGATAATCATTTTTTTATTCTTTCGTAATGGCTACTCATCTAAAACTAAATACTAATATAATAGCACAAGAAACTTCATCAAATCTTCAGAAAAGTATTCATATAATGTAGAAATGATCATGTATTAAAATATCAGGCCATTTAAAAATCATATCATGGGTGAAATACCTAAAATACCCTTATTAGGGTTTACTTTAAAAACCTCATTAAAACTTCATATATGAAAGATCAGGATCTGAATTAATGTTAAACATATAAAAATACACATTCAATAAAATTTGTATGAATTTCTAAAGGCGTTTACTATTTTTAATTGGCAAAACATCAAAATCATATAGTTTTGTCTACCCAGAATATAATAAATATAAGACATCAAAATCATACTCTGGAACTATTTTTATAAGATAGTACACTCGAATAGATTTCTATAGGTACCTTGTTTGTCCCAAACTAAGATCTGTAGCTCAAGATATGAATTTTTAAAGTTTACCTAGACTTGGCCAATCTCGGCCGTCGAGATCTGATCTGACGACCATAATTTCTTGCTCGCCACAAGCCTAGGGCCGGTGCTTCCTCTCCTTCCTTCATCTTCTTGCTTGCGTAAGCACCTAGAATAGAGGCCACTGCACCCAGACTTCCGATGAGCCTGATCTCGCTTCCTTGGCCATGAACTAGCAAGAGAAACATTCCCCAACTCCGGCCTGGTTTGATCCGCAAGGGCAACACTGTTTCCTTGGTCTGGGTGGCCGGGATCAAGGATCCCTTGTGGCATACCATTGCAGCCACCAGCAAGGGCACCACCCCTTCTTCTCCGTCACAGATCTTCCTCTCTTCTTCTCATGCTTCACGAAAATCCTAGATCTAGGTGCGTGAGGGCTTATGCGCCGAATCCATAGAGCTTTTATAAAATATTGGCTAAAGAATCTCAGGCGGAGCCCCCTTCTTCGTCGGACTCTGTTCAAGTCCATAAAACAGAGGACACGGCTCTCCAGTCCATGAGGACTTGGGTCGCTCCCCTTTTTTTATTTTTATTTCTTTTGCATAAAACTCCAGTTTCTAGAAATATTTCTACAGACCACTACATGACCCCATTTGAACTCAAATTTTGGGGTAACTGATATATTACCATCAACTTCACATGAGCAAGATTTTAAGTAAAAACTAGTTGTACAAACACTCCAAATATGCCTTTTAAATAAAAACATTATAATTACTAATTTAATTACCTAGGCCACTATATACGTCACAATCATCTAATTGTTTTCCCATCATCTTATATTCTAATTATTATTCTACTAAAAATATTTTGAGCATTCATTATGACCACAAAATACATAATTCTAAATTTATACTCGAAGGACCTATTTGTAAAACTTAATAGGTCCAATAGGGCTGGAATTTGAGCACTAGGGAACATGGCCCATCCCTTAGTATTTCAAAGGGTCTATGAGCTTAATTGTATTACAAATCATTAAAATATGTCTTCAAACCATATAATTTCTCAATTGAAGCCCATGTATGACACATGTGATTAATATTTCTTTAGTTACATAACATGAAGACCTAAGCTAGGTCTAAGGCTCAAGCCATGAACTGGACTCGTCATATTATATATTCATCACATTATTGTTCATAGGAGTAATTCATTTATATTGATATACAACTGACTACAATCATACACATTTAAGTCATTATGTGTGTATTGGTTGATCAGATGTCTTGTATTACACATTTTATGAACTTAATTACATGCCTAGCCATGGTTACATTCACTGCATCCCCTGGCATGCCTTTACTAGAAAACCCCCACATTAAAGGCTTACTTTAGCTATGAAATTGAGGATGTTACAACTGGATACATATGTAAATACATGTTATGGTATATGAGTTTATGAAAAAGATGGACCTTGATGTAAATATTTTAGTACTTGACTATGATGTGGAAATTGGTTTTAATTCTTCCACATTTGTAACTATGTGATTAGTTAGTAGTTGATCGTGTTTTATATTTTGAGTAATCTCGTTTAGTGTGACGAGGCTTCACACCAACATCTTCACTCTACTGAGTAGGAGAACCTTCATCGCGGGACAAAATGTCAACATTACAATTGGAAACATCATGAGTGATGCTGCCACATCTGACACACATTTTTGGCAAAGTATCACATTATATTTTGTGATTAGACCCATCGATAAATATAATGGGTTGAACAGAACGAGCAGAGTCAACTCGATCTCAATCCTAACATTTTTACTTCTTACACAACATACAGTGTGATCATCCACTCGTATCAATATTCCCAAACCCACACCAATTTTTATGGAAGATAACCATATTATAGAGGTGTATTGACAGATCCATGGTGTAACACCCCAATTTTTCTTATCACATGAGCAGAAGCAATGATTTTTTTCTTCATCTAGGAGTGTCACAAACATGATAATCATTGCAATTAAAGCAAATGAAACACTTTGCATTGAGTAAAATTGATTCATACACAGTCCTTGATAAAAAGAAAACTACAACTCATCTAATATGCTCTGGTAACAAGACTAAGCATAAAAAGAGATGTCTAAACTCTGGACCGCCTCGGTAGATGGCACCCCACTAGGCAAGTTGGAAAATCTCCCAGACCTTTACTTGTTCCTTTGATCCTCAACTACTCCAAACCATGCGGACATCGCGTCCCTAGCCATGCATTGGGAAAAATAGTAGTTAGAGTAAGTGGCATGAGTATTCTAAAATATACATTGCTAAAGAACTAAAATTGAATATTATAAACATGAACTAACATCAAACTATGAGTAAAATGAAACATAAAGTATCTTATTTCTCAACCTGGATTATTCTGGAGACATGTACCCTGGTGCATGGGTCTCATGACCTACACCAAAGTGTTTGGGTCATACTTGTCTTATCTGATTCCCTCTCATCATACTCATGGATGAGATTATGGGCATGCTCAAAACTAGGATAACTTTTACTTACAATTTTTATCTGATTGTGGCCACCATTATACAATAAGTCATCCTGAATTGGCATATCTACGCCCTGAATTAGTACCGAAGTACCCTAAAATGGCACTAAATGCCCTGAATGACATTGACGTGTCTCTGAATTGGCGTGGCTACGCCCTAAATTGGTGCCACAACACCTCTGAATTGGAGTAAACACTCCTCTGAATTGGCAACAGATGCCTCTGAATTGTCCCGGGACTACTGAATGAGGACTTATCGTATAATGTCTTATGTGAAGGTTTCAACTTATTTATCTTAAGTCTAAACTTAATTCTTAATATGAACTGAAGCTGAATACTGATTGTTTAACTGAATTATGAATATGAACTTATCTTATATTAAAATTGAATACTGATAATTAAACTTATCTGAAACTGATTACTGAGTACTGAACATGTATTGAATTCTATATCTAAATCTGAATCTTTTATTCTTAAGTGATAAAGTGAGTCTGCAACTGCATGTGAATATGGATCTCAATTACTTCTAATTGAGATTGGGTCTAAAACCCTTATCATGAATTTTTATTTAGTATCTGACTACTCACACACTAAGTAATCTAAGTCTGAATCTAAATCTGATGTCCTTGATATCTAGATACATCTTAATTTGAAACTCAAATTTATTAGAATGAACTCATTGACAATAATTATATGACAACTAAGTCTAGAGGCTTAGGAAAAGGATCTGAATTACATATAGAAAGACTAAGTATACAAAGTACCTTAAGTCAAGTTTATGAAAGTAGTTTAAGTAAAAATTATCTAAAAACATGAATTCTGACAAGATGATTTAACCTTTATAAGATCTTATTAAATCTAATCTTATCCTAAATTTTAATATTTACATATGAGCCCACACCTTATAACTTAAACCTTAAAATAGCAATCTTATATAATCTTATCTTGAAACTTCATCATAACTTGATGCATCATAATTCATATTATCACCATAAGTCATTTAACAACACATTCTAATCCCAACAATACATTTATCTTTAAAATTGGATCATGTATTAATATGTTCAAAACTTATATTCTCACCTTGTGCTTAACTTAAAGATATTACTCATTTTATAGAATCTGATTAACTACTTAGTTCTTGGATCTCTATATATAAGAAAACATGATTCTAATTGAAATCTTAATACATGGCTATATCTATGTATATGATAAATCCTAACAACATACTTGAACTTAAAATCTTGATACAAAGTTATCCCAAATCATTAACTAACTATGAATATATTACTTTCTTATCTTATATTGAAATCTTATTCAATAATTTAAATCATTCTAAGGAATTGTGTCGGAACATGATTCATTATTTTACTCATGGACATGGCCCATGGATCACAAACATTGTGAGCAACATATCTCTATTGGGGATTTTGGGCATAAGAATTTACATAATCATAGAACCATGAGGACAATCTTATTCACATAGCTTAACATTAAAATCTTCCAAAATTGAACCACATAAATCATGAAAGTCGTATTTAATGTACTTATAAACATGGTGACTTAAAATATGAATACTCATGGGAATGAACCACTTACCTCTTGTACTGAGGGTATCTTTAAGGAATTCTTGATTCCAAGTTCCATAACTTTAATAACCTGGATATCATCATAGTTCTATTAGTCCAAGTGTATGTTCCCTCTTTCTATTTCTAAATATCAAAATCCCATCTTCCTAACCTTGTAACCTATAAATTAGGACTTTTATTTAGACTATACATAACTTTAGTCTAAACTCATCATAAAATATTGGCGTTGAAATTAAATCAAAACTCTTCTAAAATCTTTATGCTAAAAAAGACACAAATCGTCTTATGCACTAATATGAACATATACGTCATATAATGAGAATAAATCACAATCATAGTCATACTAATCATACTAAATCAATGATGCAATCGAAGGAAAATACCACTAGATTAATAATTTCAGACCTACTTACACATATATCACTTAGTTGCTTAAGATAATCTATTATTCTACATAATAGCCACTTAAGTCCAAAATTACACACTTAATATAATAACACAAGAAACTCTATTCAATCTCTAGAAAAGTAATCATACAATGTAGTAAGGTCCTAAATAAAAATACCAGGTCATTTTATAAACAGACTATGGATGAAATACCCAAAATACCCTTATTAGGGTTTACATTAAAAAGCTTATTCAAACTTCATATCAAAATGATCAGGCTTTGAAATTATGTTAAACACATCAATATATAGTTATTATTAAATTTTTAGGAATTTATGAAGTTGTTTCCTATTTTTAATATCCAAAACATTGAAATCTCATATATCTTAAAAATCGAATTATACTAATTAACAAACGTCTAAAAAACCCTTTTCAACCAATTTTATAAGATAATAGACATCATAAGTTTTCCACAGACACCTTATTTGCTAAAATCCGAGTTCCCAATCCTAAGATATGAATTTTTAATAGTACCTTAGTTTGGATCATCCTCAGCCGTTGATTTGAGATCTAAAGGTCATAGACAGCAGCACCCCTTTCCCCCTGTTGGTCTGCTGGTCGTGGATCCACACAAGGATCCACCTCCTTCCTTGCCCGTTAGCCCAGAGCGGCTCCCCCTATTCTGCTGTTCGTGCGGCTGGGCCTTCTGGCCACTGTGTGGCTGGTTTCCGGCGAGGCCTAGCGCCATCAACAGCTTCTCGCACCGCCAACAGAGTGTCCCCTCAGCTTCGCCTCCTCTTCCTCTGCATGGACGACATACTCTCCATATCTTGGGTGGACAAAGCATAGAAACCCTAGACAAAAAGCTCCTTGCACCGCCTCCTCTGTGTTTTCTCTTCGCACTCTACCTCTTTCTCTTGGTTTCAAGTCCAAACCCTAGGAACGATAGCGTGACCCCCCTATTCTACTCAAAATGGTGCTTTTATAATACTTCACCATCCGAATCATGGACGAGGATCCAGTTTAGAGGGGAACCCTGTTCGGTCCCTGCAAACAGGGGTCACGACTCACAGTCCGCGCGGACTGGGGTCACCCCCTTTTTTATTTTGTTTTTCTTCTTATTTTTGATAAAAGTACAAACCAAAGAAATAATTAAACATCCTATTTGATAGCTCCAATTGATCCCAAATTTTGGTACAAACACTATATTATCATCATCTTTACATGAGAAAGATCCTAGATAGGATCTAACTAGATAGACAATCCAAAACTATCTTTTAAATAAAAATCAGATAATTACTAATTTAATCACCTAGGCCACTAAATAAATCAAAAACATCTAAATTTTCTCCCTTGATCTTGTATAACAATTATCCAACTACCAAAATTACATTGAGTATTTATTATGAACACGAAATGCTAAAACCCCAAATTTGAACTCCAAGGACCCATATGTGAATCTGAATTGTCTCAATCATGATTGAATAAGGTTCTAGGCCCCACAGACAATTCTTTGATCTCTCAAAAGGTCCATTATCTATTCTCGGTCATGGAACTAAAGCATGGATCAATATTACCTCAATGGAAGCTTCCATATGATACATTAGGTCAACATTACTTTACTTCCTTAATAATGAGACCTAAGTTGGTCTAGAGCTCAAACCAGTACCTGAAGTCATCATATTATGTATTCGTCACATTGCATCTACATGAATTATTCATTCATATTCATCTACACCTGACTAAAATCATACACATTTAAGCCATTATGTGTGTATTTGTTGACCAGACGACTTGTATTACAAATTTTTTGAACTTACTAGTAAGCCTCACATTAAAGGCTTACATTAGCTATGAAATTGAGGTCCCTTGGGATACACTTACATACCTAGCCATGGTTAGGTTCATTAGGTCCCTTGGCATACACTTACTAGTAAGCCTCACATTAAAGGCTTACATTAGCTATGAAATTGAGGATGTTATACATGGTATGTGTCCACGTGATAAGTGTTGGAGGAAACTAGAAATTGGGAGAAAGTTTTTAGTCCACTTATTAACCATCAATCTACAACTGAAGATTTCCCATGGTTCATTAGTAAGAGCGTTCAAGCAATCTTGTTCACAAGTGAGTTGGACGACATAATGGTTGAAACTTAACTCATAGAACTTCCACGAGCAACTGACCTCCACAAAGTTCATACATGATCATACAAGGTCATATATCCATTGGATTTTCCAACTAACTTGACTACCATTGTGTAACAAAATGGCTGATGTAGAACAGTGCAAGCCTATGGCCCAATGAACAACTCATTGAATCCTCGATCTTTGATGATGGATACATCATCATGATCTAGGTTGATAGGTCAATCGTCTGCAATGAAATGGGAACTAACATATGGTTGAGTACTAATAGTTGTATCCCCAAAACTTGGTTTATTAGGTCTAACTACATACGACGTTTTATGAGAGTTGGCAACGTCTGATTCTGAAAATGATTCCCTTAGAGAAGGGAAAGCATGTGGCGATCCAACTGTAGGAGATGAGATATTGTGCAATTTTCAGTGAGGGACGTAGCTTCCCTATCTCCACGCATACTAGAGTATATAGATTCCATGCCCAATTTCAACATTATGATATGTGGACGTTCTTTGTTAAGTGTATTCTGGTAGTCACCCTTGATTCCAAGGCCTCCACGACCCTAACCTCAAAAGAAGCAACTGGATATGTCACATCCTCTCCGACTAGATGCCATGTCTCCGAGCATTTTTTCCTCAACGACAACATCGTGCATCGCTTATTCATCATTCAGTGGGTGTTAAATCCTGCCATCGTCCACTATCTCCCTCAATCTTGGTCACTCTTGCTTCCTGTCGACAGGTTCAACATCCCGATCTCCTTGGCAGTGGTAACTGCTATCGTTACCTCTCTGCATGTCTGCTACTCTTCGCTTTTTCCTGACTTGTAAATTTCTGATTGAATCGATTGATGTATCTGTCTCTATTAGATTCTAAAATTTGGAAATAATTTTATTTACAAAAGTTATGATCAATGAAAATTTAAATATGGAAATAACCTATTTGGTCCAATTTTGCCTAATTTAGCAATTTTGATCTTAGTTATAGTTAAATTTTAAAAAATGGCTAGATTTGTATAATGTCTCTTTCTAACAAAATTGCTATAAATTATATTGATTTGGCTATGGGATCTCTTCTATCTAACCTAGGGTTTGTTACGGTAGATGAGTTTAACACTTAAAATCACAAACTATTGGCTTTTACATGCAACCTTCTTTGCTAGGTGTACAATAATTGAATGAAACCGTTTGGACTAAGTAAGTCATTTAGAAATTAGTAGAATTTAAGATGCACAAATAATAATTTTGACATATGTATATTATGTGCATGATTTGACAGCCTATAATTGTTCAATTATAAATCAGTTACACTCAGCTCGTACGAAGAAATATCCTACTTTTTTTTAAGGAAGCAGCTCAATTCATTACCAGAAAGCCGTACGGCATCTACACGCGGCAGCTATCTATAAGGGAAACGGTCAATCTGTGCGAGCCCTTGAGGATATCAGTTTTGGAGACAGTACCGACGAACGGGATCACCATCTCTAGTATGCCCAAGACCATCAGCAGAGAAGAGAGCACAACCAAACACATCAGCAACCGCCAGCAACAGACACACACCAGCACAAAACTAAACCAAACAGGAAATGAAACCTCACACAGACACAACCTCGAACAGGTAGGGAGCACACCTGGAAGAAGTCGAGAAGGGGGCCAAAAACCCACCAACGGTGCAACACTCTGGAGAGCTGGGGAGGGGGCAAACAGCTCTGCTGGCACATACTCAGAGGAGAGAGGGCCTGTAAGGATGGAAGGTGAGGGGTAGAAAGCTCCGGGAAACCCCACCACCACTCCTAAGCACCCCTGCGAACACGGGGGAGAGCATCCTCACAGCGCACATATCCCAGTTTCTCTTCCTCTTCCGGTGCACCATGGAGTCGCCCAAACTCACCGTCCGTCCGCGGTAGCACCCAACACCGCGTCCTGCAGAAGACACACATGCAAAAAGAGAGGGGGCTCGGCCAACAGCCCTTCGCCACCTAGAGCTCGCCACCTCGGATCATCGTCCACCTGGATCCGGGCCGCAAGCCAGATGCGTGACCACCCAGGGCACCTGCTCACAAGCAGAAGACCCAGGCGCCGCGGAAAACGGAGAGGAGACGGAGGCCCTGCGGGAGGCCGCTCACACCTAGAGAAACAACAAACGCCGGTCGAGCGGGAAGGAGAGAGGGGGGGGGGGGGTGGAAAAAGAGCCCTCTGGGAGAGGGTTCCAGTCAGTCGAGCGCCAGCAGCCTCCCCCCGAGCAGAGAGCGCCGCCGTCGGGGAGATTACCGAGTCGTCAGAGCGCTCGCGAGCCCTGAAGTTAATCACTTTTTCAAGAAATATCCTACTTGAAACGAAAGGAATCCTATATAGTTTTATTGTTTTCTACCTTTTATTTTGAAACGGGTTTGCAAGTTTTTTAATTGAATCGGATTTCCATGTTTAGACCCGGCCTAGATCCGATCCCAAATAGAAGTTTAAACCCATCAATAATTAAAATAAAACACCTTTCACGATGGGTTCAGATACATTTATAGTCCAGCAAATTCAAATTCTTAAAAAATTTGTCACACGTCTAAATTTTGTATCTGCATACCTATGAACCCGCATTTTTTTAAACCTTATTTAAGAGAGTCCAATAATGGATATGATTGAAAACAACCCGTAAACATAATATTTTTACAGTCTACCTTGTATAATAGTTAAGATTAAAATAAAAATGATATTAGTCATTTAATTAAGAAAATTAACTATTACAAGTATATTCCAAAATAAAATAACATAAACTTAATAAAAAAAGTAACATAACACTCATATAACTCAAGCATTACAATGATGACCATAAATATACACATAATTAACTCACTTAATCTTTTTTTTTTTTAAATTGACAATTCATTCATCTCGTTGTCAATGATTTTGAACTTATGACCTCTCGGTCATACAACATCAACTTTAGCATTCTGGTGCCACTACATTAGCTTAACTCACCTAATCTTCAACTTGCAAAAAATTACATTATTTAATATAATTATATGTTGTTTATATTTGTTACATATTCTTGTTGCATTAAAATATATAAAATGTGTTGTATTTTTTTTCTTAGAACTGCTCACCAGCGTATCAGCACCACAAATCTGTAAATATTCCGCATGAGTATAGTGTGGATGTAGATTTTTATTATATAGGTTTTGGATCGAACTCAGTCCTACTTCTAATTAATTATATGAATATAATAAATTTTTTTTTGAAGGTAAATGAATATAAGTTGCATAGCCAAAGCCCCCCGCACCATTTACAGCCATATTGGGGGCTTGCAGGCTTCCCTCACAATTGGACCAGGCATCCTTCTGAGCATGGCGGGAGAGTACCACTGCAACGATTTCAAGTGGGATGATCTCCGGGGTGAAGTAGAAGCGGATCCTTCGCTCGTGTACCATGTCGTCAAACACGATTCTTTATCTTCCTCGCACTCGCAATTGCACCCCAATCCGGAAGCTTGGCAGTCTTTCCACCAGCGCCACTCCACGGGAAAATTCTTCAAGGTGCTTCGATCCTAACCTTTTCTTTTTCATTCCCTTGCCTCTCAACTGTTTGTCGCGTTTAATAAATCTCTTTTCAATTCATTTGGCAATCTATGCTGGTTGCATTTCGTATGTGGTTGCTTGGCTATGCCGTTGGCTTGTTTGCATTTTTTTGAGAGGCTCCTTTTATTGATCTCTGATAACGTGATTGATCTCTGATAACGTGATCTATCTTTGTAAAGGAGAGGAGATATTTACTTAAAGAGTTCCCAGAACTTGCTTCCTGCAGAGCTCCCTATAAGGTTCTGGAGGTAGGGTGTGGAAACGGGAGTACCGTTCTCCCCATATTGCGGTATGTAAATATGCTCCGTTTCCATAGCGGAAACTATACGATTTTAATTTCAAATGCACAAGATGATTACTTTTGAACTTTGCGAAATGTTGTAACCAGTGATCCGAAATGTTAACTGCAACTCTTTTAGTTGGCAGATTTGGCTTCATGCACTCTTAGTTCAGTGTTACTGATACTCTAATATGTACTAGTAAGAAAACAAATGTCCTTGTGATTTACTCAATATTCAGTTCGGTCTTCTTGTTACTAACTTGTGAATTGTACAAGGTATTTATTCCATGGCTAGATGTCTCTCTGGTATGGATACATAGCTCTCAATTCAGTTGGATATACCCAAATTGGACAACAGAAGACGTACCAACATATCATGAAGTCAAACAAAAAAAATTGAATTACTATTAGTATACATTAACAATGTAAATTAATTGTGGATGGGCAAAGAACCTCGATGATGTAGATGCTTACCAAGCATGCATATGAAAATTTACAAAGACCCGCGAATCAACCTGTTCGCTCCACATTCATCAGAATGTTTCCCAATGAGGTACCCAATTGCTACTGGCCTATAAACTATGGAAAAAAACACAAGGCACTGAAAAGGAGTATAATCCTCGACATAAAACATTCATAAATTTGATTCTTAAAATCCATACATTTGTAGTGGGTCATTCATATCTTTCATTTCAGGTTGTGGTAATATCAAGGTTGTTAAACTCAAACCGGTCAGCGAACCGGTGAGGCCTTTGGTTCCCGGTTCACTGGTTCAACCAGTGGTCTGACCGACGTCAGCATGACGTCACTAATAGTTTAAAAATATGTAAATGTCTTTGATACTCATAGAAAATATCCCTGAAAAAAGTTATGAAACATGAATAATATACAACTGCTCACAATAACTTGATAAACATACCAAATAACAAATATTATTCTATTCATGGACATTTATATACCAACATTTATATAATATTCAAAATTAATTAACCAAAAATAGCAGCAATAATACATTAACTTGCTAAGTGAGAGAACCGGCCGGTTGGGCTAAAACCGGACTGGTTCGCCGGTTTGATACCGGTCGGACTTCATTTCCGGCTTTTGGAGGGGACCGTCCCGGGAGAGTGACCGGTTCCCGGTTCAACCGGTTCAATCGGCCGGTCCGGTTCGGTTCTGATAACCATGGGTAATATTGACCATTTCAATGCATTGAACTCATTAGTCTTTCATGTAACAACTTTACCCAATAACTGACACAAAGTTTCATTAGTTTCGATAGGGCCAATCACATAATATATACATAGGATAAGCCTGTCCAAGGTTTCTCTATTGTCTCATGTCATACATTAGAATTGGTTGAGCAATTAGTCTAGAGGACCCGCCCATTAGCTCTCCTTAAAATAGCACACATCAACTGTTGTCCAGGCCAATTTTCATCTGAGAGGTAGGCCCCTAGTGTAGGCTCAAGCTCCACATATCACTTCAACGTAAGACTCAGAGAGGTGCCAAAGACTGTAAAACACATAATCATATAATGATATTCAAATACATTGGACATCTATACCTTGTTATAGGAAACAGTCCGTCTCTTGACTTTTGAATAATTTAACCACCAAGAAAACTACAATAACATTTAATAAAGTTTAATTCCTATACTTTGAAAATGAATGATAATGTTTACACCCCATTTTGGTCTCCTGAAATTGAGGATTTCATCAGATTTAGCTTCAGATTCAAACCATTTATCCTGCTTCGGTTAGACCCAATAAACACCAACCACATGTTAAATCAAATCAGACGTCCAAACATATTTAATTAAAACAAATTCAGATAAGACATATCTTCACCATTCACATCGATTGATTTGTTTGCAGCACGTCATATTCAGAACTCAAAAAATGCTGAAAACTGTCAAAATTTGAAACGTACAAACCTTTTTCTCAAAGCCCAAGTAATGCTGAAATATCACTAAATTTTGACTTAGTACAAACTTATTTTCAAAGCATGAGTAACACCGGAATGTTGTCAAATTTTGACTCAATACAAATGTTTTTTGAAACGAGTAAAATGTTGAAAAATTGCTAAATTTTACCAATACAAAATGTTTTCCTTAAATCAAGTAACCCCAAAATCAAGTAACGCAAAGTCCCAAGGTCTTTGGTGACAAAGTGTTTCTCCAGATAACACTTAGTAGCCTGAATACCGTCAAGATCACTCCCTGAGAGAATAATGTCATCAACATATACAATCAGAATAACAAGGCCAACAATAGTGTTTTTAATGAAGACAGAATGATCGGACTGGGAGCGTTGAAAAAGAAACTTCTGAAGAATGGTACTTAGTTTATCAAACCAAGCACGGGGACTCTGTTTTAAACCATAGATAGCTTTCCGCAACCTACAGACCTTAGAGGACTCCCCCTGAAGCACAAATCCTGGAGGTTGTTACATATAGACCTCCTCATGTAAATCCCCATACAAAAACACATTTTTCACATCCAGCTGGTACAAGGGCCAATCAGAATTAATAGCAACAGAAATAAGAATGCGTACGGAATTCAACCGAGCCACCGGTGAAAAAGTCTTAAAGTAGTCGACCCCATAAGTCTGCGTGTAGCCCTTGGCAACAAGTCTAGCCTTGAGGCGCTCAACCGTGCCATCCGGTTGATATTTAACAGCAAACACCCAACGACAGCCAACTGGAGAACAATTAGTAGGAGGATTGACTAACTGCCAAGTATTGCGATCAGTAAGAGCTTGCATTTCCGCTTCCATGGCCTGACGCCAAGCTGGATGTTTAAGAGCCTGAGAAGCATTTTTAGGAACAGAGACAGCTGAAAAAGCAGCAGTAAAATTTGCAAAATTAGTTCCCAAATGATCAGAAGTACAGAAATTGCCAATAGGATGTTTAGTACAAGCTCTAGTTCCTTTCCTCAAACTGATAGGAATATCTAAGTCAGAGTATACCTGTGGTGGTGTTTGATCTGGCACGGAGGACAAGGACTCTGGAGGGGCCATAGAGGGAGTTGCTGTCTTCTGTCTTCGTTGATAAACTTTCAGAGGAAGACTTTCAGCAGGAGGAGCAGTATCATCAGTGTCATCAATCATAGGTAGAGGTGTCTCCATTAATAAATCCGATGTAAGGGCAGACCCGACAGAGGAGTAGAAAGGCATGTGCTCAAAGAAAACAACATCAACAGATACAAACCATTTCTTTGACACGGGATCATAACAGCGGTACCCTTTTTGAGTGCGAGAGAACCCTAAAAAGACACTTTATTGCTCTAGGATCAAGTTTGGTGAGACCATGACGAAGATTTTTGACAAAACAGGTGCTCCCAAAGATACGAGGAGGAACAGAAAAGAGGGGCTCATCCGGGTACAAGATTTGATAAGGGACTTGATTCCCAAGCACAGAGGACGGCATGCGGTTAATAAGGTAACATGCAGTGGAAACAACTTTAGGCCAAAAACATTGTGGGACATGGTAATGAAACAGTAAAGTGCGAGCAACTTCAAGGAGGTGCCGATTTTTGCGTTCGGCGACTCCATTTTGCTGTGGAGTGTAGGCACAAGAAGTTTGGTGTATGGTACCCTGTTTGTGACAAAAGTTGCTGACCGAGGCTTGTACGAATTCAAGGGCATTATCAGTGCGAAAATTTTTGATAGGTTTGGCAAACTGGGTACGGATCTCAGCAAAATAAGCAGTAATGGTATCAAGTATAGTAGATCTGTCCTTGAGCAAGAAAATCCAGGTAGTTCTAGAAAAATCATCAATAAAACTCAAAAAGTAGCGAAATCCAGAAATATTAGACTTAGAACAAGGACCCCAAACATCAGCATGAATAATATCAATATCAAATGGCTGCTTTGAACTAATACATGATTTCTTAGAAAAAGATGCTCATGTCTGTTTGTCCAATTGGCAAGTCTCACAATGAAAAACAGAATCTAAAACATCAGGAAGTAAATGTTTCAATTTTGTTGTAGAAGGATGTCCCAGACGGTAGTGCCACTGGATGCCTGTCACAGAGGATGTCATATATGCTGCGGTCTTTGGAACGTCCAAGTAATATAGCCCATCTGGTCCCTCATGCCCCGAACCAATCGTCGTCCTCGTGCGCAGATCCTGAAACACAACACCATCCGGGTCAAAGGTAATAAAGCAACGAAGACTTTTTACAGTTCTATTGACAGATAACAAATTTATAGGAAATTTCGGAACATAAAGAGTAGACCGTAGAGGCAGGCAACCAGGAGTGCAGATATCACCAATGCCAGTAACAGGTGTCTTAGACCCATCATCCAGTGTAACATGAGGTATAACAGAAGTATTATGTAAGTTAGAAAATAACGCGCAGGATTTCCAGAGATATGGGATGTCGCACCCGAATCAATCACCCATGAATTTTTACCTGGGTCAGAAGTGCAGCGCTCCCGTCAGTAGAGGCTTCAACAGAAGAAGCAAGACGAGCCTGAAGAAGTTTCTCGAACTCCGACCGGATCCAATCAGCAGAAGGAGCAGCAGAGGTAGTGGTAGTCTCATGTTGATCTGTAGTGACTTGGTTTACCCAGGCTGGCTTGCCATGCTTGATCTAACAGCGATCTTCATTGTGATTTGTGCGCTTGCAGAAAGTACAGAACCGTGGTTCAGTAGTCTCAGTACCAGAGCCACGTCCAGGTGCAGAGGAGCGCTCGCGACCACGGCCCCGTCCTCGACCGCGGCCACGAGAGGAGTCACCTGTGCGAACAACAAGGGTCGCTCCATCAGAAGTGTCAGGCAAAGGCTGAGATACAGAAGGTAGATGTTAAACACGTTTCAGAACATCTCGCAGTGTAGGCAGAGGATCACTCGAGAGAATCTGATCAACAACTCCGGCGAAGGAGGAGGGTAGACCAGCGAGGAACTAGACAAGCTGAAGTTCGTTCCGTTGACGCTGGATTTCAGTGATGTCGGCAGAAAGCGGATGGTACACCTGAAATTCATCCCAGAGAGCACAACAGTTGTTGTAGTAGTCCTCGATAGAATCAATAGTAGAAAACTCTTGCTTGGCCAGCTGCTTGAAGATCTCAAACACCTTCTTTGGATTTTGCTGGTGAGAGTATACGTGGGAGAGCTGGTCCCACATATCCTTTGCAGTCTTCAGACGAAGGAGAGACTGGCTGATCTTCGGTTCGGCGCTGTTGACCATCCAGGTCATAACACCATAGTCCTCCTTGGACTAGAGATCATAGGCCTGCTTGGTCTTGTCATCAGCATCAACAGTGGGAGCGTCCGGTCCCTTGGTCGATAGATGAGAATAGCACCCTTGTGCTTTAACATAGAGTTCAAAGGAAGCTGCCCAGAGGTGATAGTTGGAGCCATCCAACTTCACAGTAGTAACACACAGAGTACGCGGAAGATCCGGAGTCGCCAACGGAAGGTGCAGTCAGGGGCAGAAGCACAGGCGCAGAGAGCAGTAGTAGTCAGCAGTCAGAGACAGAAGTCCAACACATGGACTAGTAGTAGAAGGTAGAAGATCGACGCATGGATCTTAGAAAAACCCACGTAGGGGCAGCAGATGAAAAGAAAAACCTACGCCAACATGGAGGATCAGTCACCCACCATGAGGCGCAGACAAACAGAGAGGATGAAGCCCGTTACTCCGTCAACGTGCCAGAACTGGAAAGTTACCGAGGCTGTCCGGAGATTTCGGAAAGAGAAACGGAGCTAGACGGAGGGGCCTGTGGTGGATTAGGCCACAAGGATGGGAGAAGGGAAGAAGGAGGTTGGTGGAGAGATTGGATGGGAGGGCGGCGGTACTGTAGTGGCAGTACTGTAGCGACAGTACTGTAGCAGTACTGTAGCGGCAGAAAAAAAGAGGTGGGGGTGGCGGCGGCTAGGGTTGGTGGAGAAGATGGCGGCTAGGGTTGGGGTGAGAGAGGGATTAGGTTTAAGGTGGATCGGCCCGCTCTGATACCATCTAGAAGTTGGCAACGAGATTGCTTATTATTGGATGATCTAAAAAGAATACAATGGTCTCTCTTTTATAAGACAAGAGAGTGTACAATATTTAGAGATGAGCAATATGGAATAAAGAGAAGAAGAGAATAAAGAGAAATAAGCAAATACACTAAGTAAAGAAAAGCAGTAAAGTGTATATACTAATATTCACAAAACCCAAATCATGTATACATCCGGCCCAAACCTCATCTAGGTAATATTTTTACAAAATCCGGATCATAACGAGTCTACTTGAACCTTCCCTCAGTAATTCTTTTTCATAAACCCAAATCACATCGAAGTTTTTCCCGAACCTTGACTCATTGGACCTTTTCATCCAAACCCAAACAAAGTTGAAATTTTGCCCAAAATATTCTGGCGTGGTAAAACTTTTTCGCCTCACAAGAAACCCAAATCTTGACTTGGCAAATCTATGATTAACCAAAACCCATAGTATGTTGGCACTGAATTCAAGTGGCAACTTGATAAACTATGTTAACTCGGTTCTGATAATCATTGAGTACTTACTAAATGTGAACAACCTTGTATAAGCACAAATACCATTTAATATCTATAGAATACGCTATCGAGATGTTCACCCAACCAACAAACTACACCTATCCAAGTACATCCTTATCATATGATATGACTGAATTTGCACCGTCAATATTTTCTTGAGGTCCCTGAAATGGGAGGAGCATGGTTTGTCCTTCTAGTCTCCAAAACAACTAGAGGTCGAACAAACCTGACTCCTCAAATAGGACACCTCCCCTCATAAAGCTTATATCATTTATTGGACTAGATATACATTCCATCAAGATTTATGGACTAAAGAAGAATCATAACACCCTGCTATATCTGCATAACGGCTAGCAGTCTGATGCTACCTTTTTCTTTGGGGAAATCTGGAATGGGATTATGGAAGACCTTTCCATGATGTTAGGCTTTCCCTTCATCAACATAATCGGGACTTGATGACTATGCCACATTGTTTCACCTATCGTCATTCCACAAGGGGCAAAATTTCATTTTTCTCTTCCACATCACATCCCTTCCAAATCTTGATTTGTGTTGGGATCAAGTGGAGTATTGATTGGCTTGGCTCCTAGCATACCAATCTCTTCTAAGAGATCAAAAATATATTTTCAATGGATAAGCATATGCTACGCGATACAATCCCTAGAATGTAACAGATCTTGCCAAGATCTTCGGTTATGAAAAGTTTTCCCAAATATTCTTCGGTGGTCTGAATCCCATCATAGTCACTACCAGAGATTATAAGATCATCAACATACACAGTCATGATGACAATCTTGGAAGCAATCTTTTTTATGTAGACAGAATGGTCAGATTGTGAGCGTCAAAAGCTGAACTGAACAAGAATTTTGCTTAATTTATCAAACCAAGCCCTTTGGCTTTGTTTCAAGCCGTAAATTGCCATCCTCAGTTTACGATCTTTGTTACACTCCCCTTGAGCAACTAACACAGATGGTCGCCTCATATTGACTTCCTCCTGCAGGTCCCCATATAAGAAGGTATTTTTCACATGAAGTTGAAACAAAGACCAATCACGTTTAACAACGACAAAGATAAGTACACAAACAGAGTTCAATTGCACAACATGAGAGAATGTCTTAAAATAGTCAACTCCATAAGTTAGTTATATCCTTTTTCAGCAAGGTGTACTTTCAACTATTCAACAATAGCATCTGGTTGATATTTAACGACTAAAACCTAGATATAGCCAACTGGGGAACAATGAGTAGGGGGATCAACTAAACTCTCAGGTACATTAGTCGGTCAGGGCACTCATTTAAGCTTCCATCACCTAATGCATGATGTTGTAGAGTTTGAGCTCATTCTTAGGAATGGATACAACAAAAATGCAGAGGTAAACAAGCAAATTAGAGCCAAGATTAGTAGCAAAACAATAGTTACAAATAGAGTGAAATATGCAACAGTGAAACCCTTTTTGTAAGCCATTGGGAAGATCGAAATTGCAGGAGCTAGATTTACGCGACACATACTTGGATTTGTTGACAAAAAGAGAGGATTGGATACTAGAGGGGCCATGGAGGGAGCAATAGCATGTTTTCTTCCCTAACATACTAAAAGAGGGTTATCTGCTGGCTGTACTGGTCACTGATTTGTATTTCTGCTTCAACAGGAACATGAACATGAACATGTACTGGAGCTTCATCGAGAAGATCCTGTAAGAAAGTGCAACCTTCCTTACAAAAGTATGATGAATCTTCAAAGAAGACCACTTAGCACTGATAAACTGAGGCTTAGTAACTGGATTATAACACTTATACCCTTTTTGGGTTCTGGAGTATCCCAAGAAAATGCATTTTGTAAAGCAAGGATCCAATGTCATTGTGCTTGGACGAAGGTCACAAACAAAGCAAATGCTTCCAAAGATCCAAGGGGCAATGTAAATAGGGGTGCATCAAGATACAAAATTTGGTACAACACATGATTCTGAAGAACCTAAGAGGGCATCTGGTTAGAAAACAGGCGGTGGAAACTACTTCTGGCAAAACAATGCTTTGGTACATTATGGTGAAACATGATAGTCCTAGCCACCTCAAGCAGATGTCAATTTTCCTTTCAATAACACCATGCTGCTGTGTGTAGGAACAAGAAGTTTGATGCAATTTCTCTCAATTTTGCAAGATTCTGAGTCAAATGATGCATAAGCTCAAGTTCATTGTCTGTGTCAAAATTTATAATGGGCTATGGAAACTGTGTATAGATTTCCTTAAATAACATTTATTGGTGTCTGTGATGTGCACACAGTCTTTCAACAGAATTAACCAAGTCACTCTAGAATAATCATCAATAAAAGTAAGAAAATGGAAAAAACTAGATAAACTCGTAACAAAGTAGGGTCCCCATATATCAACATGCCCACATAAAAAATAGAAGGCGAAGCAATGCTTGTTTTACTAGGATAAACACTTCTTGTTTGTTTGCCAAGTTGACACGTCTCACATTGAAAAATAAAAATAGAAACAAACGTAAGTATATGTTTTAATTTCTCAGGTTATAGATGCCCTGGGTGGTAGTGCCGTTGTAAACTAGTTACAACAAAAGATAGCAAAGCAACATCAAAAACTCTCGACATATCTAAGTAAAGTCCATCTAGTCCCTCATGGCCTAACTAAGCCTCGTCCTCGCTGTGTTGTACAGGCGGGCGCCCAGGCGGCCCAAGCCCCGCCCCAATCTGGGCGCCCAGAAGTAATACACATAACTAAGATTTTAATTTTACCGATTTCTATCAACTGATTTGTATAAACTTATCTACTGATTTGTATTTACTTATCTACTGATTTGAATTTACTTGTCTACTATTTGACTTTATTAATCTATTGTTTTGTTTTATAAATGTACTGCCTCATGAATAGAAATACAAATATAGTTAACATGTCTGATTTTTGATTTCTGATTTATGAGTAATCAATTTGTGATTAACTCAAATCGGTTTAAAAAAATCTAATAAAGGAAAATGGCAAATATCTCCTAAAAAGTAACTACAAATTCAGGTTTTTGAATGTACTATTTTTACTATATATGCAATTTAGATATATCTATTAAATAAATAAATAAATAATGTGTGTGTGTGTGTGTGCGTGCGTGCGCGTGTGTGTGATCCCCTTTCGTGTAAGGTTTTTGTTATTGCTTGATAGATAGGAGGTAGCCACCCTTTCCTATAAATAGGAGAAGGGGGAAGCCCATAAGTAAATAGACAAAACACTTAAGTAAATAGACACTCTTAACACTCCCCCTCAAGCCGGAGCTTGGGAGAATCCCAAGTCAGCTTGCAAACAGACAGACATACAAACTAAACAGAATAAAAAGATAACCGTGCGTGTGTGATCCCCTTTCGTGTAGGGTTTTTGTTATTGCTTGATAGATAGGAGGCAGCCACCCTTTCCTATAAATTGGAGAAGGGGGAAGCCCATAAGTAAATAGACACTCTAACACTCCCCCTCAAGTTGGAGCTTGGGAGAATCCCAAGTCAGCTTGCAAACAGACAGACATACAAACTAAACAGAACAAAAAGATAACCAAGCCCATACAAGAATTCTCCCACTCAATTTTACAATAAATCACTCAAGCACTCAAAAGACTCCCCCTCAAGTAGATACTCCATAGCAGCAGATATCTTGGCAGGCATGGAGGCTTCTTGATCATCATAGTGGCATCTGGAGCAAAAGAACGAATAGCGAATAAGCACCAAGTCTTCATCATAGTCGTCATCGTCGTAGTCGCCAGAGAGTGCTGGATCACAAGTCCTAGAGAGTGCTAGGTCACAAGAAGCAACAACAGTCAACGTGCAAACGAAGCACGGACAAACAGAGAGCCAACATGCACAAAGCACAGACAAATCAGAGAGTGCTGGCACATAGAAGCAAAAGTCGACGATGTAGGCTGATAGTAGACCAGTGTGCAAAGTAGCAACCAAATAAATAACTCCAATTTGCAATGTAGATGAAGCTCTATGTAAAATCAACAAAAAAAGTCTTCATCATCTTTCCTCTTCATAAAATATCCATCTCAGTAGTAGGCGTCAAAGTCCAGAGAGTGCTGGTCCATAGAGTCCAGAGAGTGCTGGTCCACAGTAGAAAGTCAACGTGCAAAGAAAGCACGACAACATATAGTGCAAAGGCACAAAGCAGCAAGTAAAATGTGCTAATCATAGCACAAGTAGCAACAATGACGTCTCAATATGTAACACAATCATGATCAATCCACATACCAATTGTCGGATCCACATAGACGAAAAAGGAACACCAATAGTAGCAAAAGGATCCGTATAGCAACAGTAAATGTGGCATGAAGATCCATGTAGGCTGTAGCAGCAATACCAAATTCTTCTTCATTTCTCTCTTCATCTCTCCTCCATCTCATCTCTTCCCTCTACTCTTCATCCTCTATTCTCCCCGTCACGCCAACCATAAAAAGAGTCAAGAGAGTGGTTGGCGTGGAGAGTCAAAAACAATGGTAGAGGTAGGGTTGTGTAGGCAATATGTGAAGGAGGTAACGGATAATGTGAGTCAAGGTGCAAAATCACCCGATTAGGTAGATCCAGGTAGAAAAATAAATGGATCTGTCTTCGACCCTAAAAAATCCAATTAGGCTAAAATAGATTCGATTAGCACAAATATGTAGTGTATATGGGGGGAGTAGGACAAGAAAAAAAAAGACTACCGGAATAGAACTCGGTAGAAAGAGAAGATACACTACCAGAATGTTACTCGGTAGGATGAATATGTTCAATATGTAAGGGGGGGTGTAAAAAGTATTGAGGAGGTAGGCAAAAGAGTTATATAGGGTTGGAAGATCGGGCGGTGTAAACAAAATTATAAAAATGCTGAAAACGGGAAGATAATTGTTGCTGGTAAGAGAAAGAAGGGACACACCATGTATATATACCTCCGCCATATGATAGAATCATTATAGGCACGCCAAGATGTAGCCACAAGTAGCAGCGGACACGCCGTGTCGTTGAGCAATACCCTGTGTTAGTTGACACAGGAAGCGGTAATAGCAGGCGACACGCCGCGTCGATGAAGAGACACGCCGTGTCTGGTAGTGCACTACCAGTAGTCAGCGCCAGCAGAAGCCGACGACTCGCTGTGTCGTTGAAATGACACGCCGTATCAGTTGATAGAAGCTCGGGCCAGAAGCAGGCGACACGCCGTGTCAAAAGGATGACACGCCATGTTTAAAAGTGACACGCCATGTCTGAAAGCGACACGCTGTGTCCAAAAGCGGCGAACGAAGTCACGGAGAAGTAGAACACCACCTACACGCCGTGTCAAAAAAAGACACGCCATGTCCGCGACGATCAACGACAGAAAAATCCCAGCAACAACAACAAAAGAGGGGGAAATCCTTCCGGATCTCCACCAAAGCAGTAGAGGATGATGGATCATCAATATTAGCGGAAATAGGAGATCTTTTCCTTGATATAAGAGTTGATCTCAATAGGGGTGGATGCATGGAGTAGATAGAGTAGCGGTGGCGGTGGTGGTAAGATGGAAGGCGGTGTAAATCTATGAAGATGGCAACAAAAAGGATAGCGGCGGCTTCATTAGCAAGCAAGGTTAACGGAGGTCAATGTTTTAAAAAGCGGGAAGCGGGAGGCGGGAGGCGTGCGAACACCACCTTGTGGCCGCTTGAGCGCCAGGCGGGGGCTCAAACGGCCGCTTTTTGAAAAAGCGGATTCTTAAGTTTCTATATGATTGTATACAAAAATACACACATTTGTATATATATATATATATATATTTAATATAATGGTTTTTAAGAAACTTGTATACATAACCAAACCCTTGTGGCAGTGTAAAATTCACCCTACACAACAATATTGCTACTTAATAGTTGATTATGTATAGATGAAGCATTAAGATACATTTCTTATATATAACAGTATACTAGTATCATACTATCATGTAATAATGTGATCTACTTAATAGTTAGTACAATTTATAGATAAATTTATCACATATAGTCGTATACTAGTATCAAGCCATGATACAATGCACTTAGTAGTTAGTAGTTAGTGTAATATAATAGTACTATACTTCACAGAAATATGTGTTAATATATCTTTACTTTGTGTTTATTTCATATTTCATATTACTGCTGTACCTACATGTAATTTTCCCTTTACTATAAATAAGAGAGGAGAACCCTATTGGGTTTCTCACGTTGCCAGTGTGCAACAACGCTCCATTACGTCTCTTCCGCTTACATGGTATCAAGAGCAGGTTAGCGCCGCCCCTCCCTCCCGCCCGTTCTTCTCCGGCGCCGGCTCTCTCTCTCTCTCTCTTCTCCAAGGCGCCGCTGTTCCCTCCCCTAGCAGGCCGCCGCCGCCACCACAGCAACGGCTGCTCCCCTTGCCGCCGGCGCGCGGCAGGAGCGCAGGAGCCCCCCGCGGCGCTGCAGCTGGTCGCCTAGGGAGGGTCTCCACCGTCCGTCCATCGCCGCTGGACTTCGGTAGTCCATCCCATGCTACTGTAGGTCCAGCCGCAAAGATCTAAAGGCTCCGTCTACGTTTCTGGGAATTTTTTTCAGCACCTCTCGGTCAATTTTCGGACGCCGACCCTGCTGCTTGGGGATCTCCGGTTGATCAAACGGCCTTCTAAAGCCCTACCCGGAGGTCTTGTCTCTTCCAAAGTGCTTTCCTAATCACATCTCCTTCATGTGTGATTAGGAACCTCTCGTTTGAAGGCTGTCGATGCGTCAGTAACGCATCCTCTTTCCAGTTTCTGTTGTGACGTGTATCTCTCCGTCACGGGACGTGTATCTGTCCGTCCACTCAGCCTTCTTTGTGACGTGTATCACCCCGTCACACATATCCCAGTTGCATTATGGAGAATAAGACCTATTATGAGGTCTCGCCTATTCCTATCAAGCTCAATGGGAAGAACTTTTTGCTATGGATGAATGCGGTTCATACTGTCTTGGAATCGCGAGATCGGGCAAAGTTCGTTGATTCTGCACCCCTCACTAGCACTGACAAAGACTATGCCGAGTGGAAACGTCTTGACAGCCTAGTGAAGACTTGGCTATGGGGTAGCATGGAACCTTCTATTGCTTCTAGGTTCATGTTCTACTCCACCGCTAAGGAGATTTGGGATGCCGTTAAGCAACACTATGCTCAAGAGAAGAATGCTCTTCGCCAGTTTATGATCTATGATCGTCTGTTTGCAGAGAAACAAGGTGATAGACCACTTGAAGAGTATTTCGGTGTAATTCAAGCTATCTCCCAGGAGTTGAGCTACTATCATCCAGTGAAGGTTGCTGAGCAGATTAAGGATAGAGATGATCTTGTCACTGCTAAATTTCTATCTGGCCTTAGCTCCTCATTTGGTTCAGCAAGAAGTGTGATACTTGCGTCAGATAAATTACCGAGCCTTGCAGAAGCTTTCTCTAGGATTCAGCAGTCCACCTTTGAGTCAGTTGATCCTACTCCTGTTGTTCCTTTTGGAGATTCTCATGCCTCCATTGCTGCAGCAGTTCGCGGAGGACGACCTGCACCTACACCATCTGACAGACCTGGCTTGGGCAGAGGACGTGGGACTCGTCCTCGATGCACTTTCTGTGACAAACCTGGACACACTGTCGAGAAATGCTGGAAGAAACATGGGAGACCTGCAGCCCCACCTGTTGGAGCTGCCAATTGTGCTACTTCAGACTCTACTACTGCGAGCTCGAGTTCCTCTGGCATCACACTTACTCAGGAGGAATATGACAAATTTATTCAGGCAACTCAACATTGGAATATGGGCGCCTCATCTGCTTCTACAGCAAACCTTGCATCTACAGCGGGTAATCAGGCTACATCTTTTATGGCTTCTGGATCCGCAACTCCCTGGGTGGTTGACTCTGGTGCCTCCCAGCACATGACTGGTATGAGGCGATTGCTCTGCACACTTGACTCATATATTCCTCACCCATCTGTTACTTTGGCAGATGGTTCTGTGAGGAAGGTGGTAGCTAGTGGTTCTGTGTCCCTTACACCAGATATTGATTTGAAATCTGTTCATTTTGTACCTGAATTTCCATTCAATTTGCTTTCTGTTGCCAAGTTGATTGACACTGTAAAATGCACAGTAACATTCGGGCCCTCTTGTTTTGTTTTACAGGATCTTAAGAGTTTGAAGATGATTGGTGGGGGGCCTAGGAAAGGTGATCTCTACCTCTTTCCTGGTGATTATCTACCTCGCCATCCACCTCCTGCTCCAGTTTCCTCCGCCATGCTGAGTGGTTCCCCCTTGCTGTGGCATTGCAGATATGGACATCCATCCTTAGAAAACTTGAAGAAGTTGGAACCAGATCTAGCTCATGTGTCCTCTCTAGAGTGTCAGTCATGTCAGTTGGGCAAACATCATCGGTTATCATATCCTGTTCGTGTCAATAATCGGGCTTCTAGTCCGTTTGAATTAGTCCATAGTGATGTATGGGGTCCTGTTAAAAACCAGAGTTATAATGGTTTTAGCTATTTCATTTCCTTTGTGGACGATTACTCTCGCATGACATGGATTTATCTTTTAAAAAGTCGTGAATCTGTGCTTTCCATTATCAAACATTTTCATAAACAAATTCAGGTTCAATTTAACTGCAATATCAAAATTTTTCAATCTGATAATGCCCTTGAGTATGTTCAGAAAGCGATGAATGAGTTTTGCAGTTCGGTTGGTATGATTCATTACACCTCTTGCCCTCACACTCCTATGCAGAATGGCGTTGCTGAGAGAAAGAATCGCCATCTTTTGGATATCACTAGGTCTATCATGTTTGAATCAAATGTGCCTAAACGTTTCTGGTCTGAAGCTCTTCTCACTGCCTGTTTTTTGATTAATCGGCAGCCCTCTTCTGTTTTGCATGGACGCACTCCCTTCTCTGTCTTACGCCCTATGGATAAACCGTTTCATGTTCCGCTTCGGGTTTTTGGTTGTACATCCTTCGTTCATAACTTTGATCCCAAACAAGACAAACTCTCTCCTAGGTCTTTGAAAACCTTGTTTCTTGGTTACTCTGGTACGAGTAAAGGTTACAAGTGTTATTGCCCGGGTTTGCGTCGTATGTTTGTTTCTAAGGATGTCACCTTTCATGAAACCAGTCCATATTTTGCAAATTCTATGAGCAAGGGGGAGCAATTGAGTGAGGGAGTGCCACCCGCAATTCCAAGTGAGGGAGTGCCACCTATCATTGTTGAGGACATACCACATGATCCACCTACCATTCAACCCTATAACCAGGTTTATCACAGGCGAGGTAGACAGGATCCAGATGAGGTAGCGGCATAAGTCCATGAGCCTCCTTCGCCATCTTCTACTCAAGAGATTCCTGCAGAGGCTTCTGACCTTGATCTTCCTATTGCTATCCGGAAAGGTATACGTTCATGTACTATTAGACATCCCATATCGAATGTATGTTGTTTGTCGCACTTATCTACACAGGCTCGTGCATTTGCTGTTGGGATGGACTCCATTACGATACCAAGAAATCACTTAGATGCTCTGAAGGACAGTGGGTGGCAGCAGGCAATGCAGGTGGAAATCTCTGCTCTGATTGACAATGGCACATGGGATCTTGTTACTTTACCTGCGGGAAAGAAAGTTGTGGGCTGTAGATGGGTTTTTACAGTCAAACACAACCCTGATGGATCTATTGAGCGGTTGAAGGCCAGATTGGTAGCAAAAGGCTACACACAGACATATGGAGTGGACTTCTTTGAGACTTTTTCTCCAGTTGCTCGTCTCAATTCTGTGCGGATCCTTATATCTCTAGCTATTACCTTTGACTGGCCTCTTTTCCAGCTGGATGTCAAGAACGCATTTCTTCATGGAGATCTTCAAGAAGAGGTGTATATGGAGCAACCACCAGGTTTTGTTGCTCAGGGGGAGTGTCAGAAAGTCTGCAAATTGAAGAAGGCTATCTATGGGCTAAAGCAATCTCCTCGAGCTTGGTTTGACAAGTTCAGTGCTGTTGTTTTACAGATGGGCTTCTCTCGTTCCATGACTGATCACTCTCTATTTTATTCAAATTCTTCTGGTGGGTCCATCATTATTGCTGTCTATGTTGATGATATTGTGATTACTGGCCGCGATTCTACAGGCATATCACGTGTGAAGGAAGGACTACAACAACACTTTCACACGAAGGACCTGGGGAAACTGAGATACTTTCTAGGGATTGAGGTTCTTAGATCCCATGCAGGTATAAATCTCTCCCAGAGGAAGTATGTGCTTGACTTGCTACAGGAAACGGGTATGACTGATTCTAAGCCCGTATCCACTCCTATGGATTATCACATCAAGGAGGTGGACGATGATACTGCATATTCAGATCCAGGCCATTACAGGAGAATAGTTGGGAAGTTAATTTACCTAACTGTCACAAGACCTGATATTTCTTTTGCTGTTGGAGTAGTAAGTCAACATATGTGCACACCACGACAGTCACATTGGACAGCTGTATGCAGGATTCTGAGATATCTGAAAAGTGCTCCTGGAAAGGGGATCACTTATTATAAACCAAAGAGTCCTCTATCTTCTTTGACTCTCACAGGTTATGCAGATGCAGATTGGGCTGGTAATCAAGTTGATAGAAGATCCACATCTGGCTACTGCACCTTTCTTGGTGATCATCTGATTACTTGGAAAAGCAAGAAACAACAAGTGGTAGCACGGTCTAGTACTGAGGCTGAGTACCGTGCTATGGCACATGCATGCTGTGAACTACAATGGATCAAATCTGTCTTATCTGAGCTGAAGATTTTGATTCAAACTCCCATGATTCTCAAGTGTGACAATCAATCTGCTATACATATTGCCAGGAATCCTGTCTTCCATGAGCGCACAAAGCATATAGAAGTTGACTGTCATTTCATCAGAGATCAGATAAAGAATGGCAATGTTGTGACGCCATATGTCAAGTCCGAAGACCAACTAGCTGATATCTTGACAAAGCCATTAGGTCCAGCAGTGTTCCAGAATTTATGCGGCAAGCTGGGCATCCACAATGTGTACACTCCAGCTTGAGGGGGAGTGTTAATATATCTTTACTTTGTGTTTATTTCATATTTCATATTACTGCTGTACCTACATGTAATTTTCCCTTTACTATAAATAAGAGAGGAGAACCCTATTGGGTTTCTCACGTTGGCAGTGTGCAACAACGCTCCATTACGTCTCTTCCGCTTACAATATGCATTGATTTTGTATTACATTTACACACAGGTTGTTTCTTAGATTAATGTTCTATAGTTAGTAATTAGTACTATACAACAGTACAATATTACTGAGTTGTGACAATTACATAGTTTTATGTTACATATACATGGTAAGTTTTATGTTAGTATTACTTGCTATAACAGACTTAATAGGTACATAGTCGTCACTGCTGTATATAGCAGCAGAATCAGTGTAGTATTACACACTGATTAACTACTATACAGTATTTAGATACATACATAGTTACTTAATACAATAATATCATATTAACATGTTAAATAATGTTATACAATATCAATAGTGTAATATTACATAATGAAAATATCATTACATTTCACTTTTGGGCCTAGGAAGTGGGTCTAGGTCCTGCTTTTCACTTAAGAGGACTCAGGCGGGCGCTAAAAAATAGTGTCCAGGCGGGCGCTTGAGTGGGCTGAGCGGGCATGAAGCGGCCGCTTAATGCAAAACCGCCTGACCAGCTGCCTAAGGCCTATTTGGAGCGGCCAAGGGTCTCATCCGCCTGAGCGGCTGCTTTTTAAAACACTGACGGAGGCATGGCGGCCCTTGTAGATCTGGATCCAACAACTTCATAGGATCATTCTTGTTGTTGTTGATGAAGATGGAGATGGCTCCAATAAGAGGCAGGGATGGGAAATCCCTGCGGACAACCTAGCAACGCCTAGCGGCGGCGGCCGCCCGTAAGGGGAGGCAACTCTCCTTCGTGCTCTCTCTCTCTTCGGGTTGGGGGCGGCACAGGACTGGTTGCTCTGATACCATGTGGAAAACTAGATATGATGGGGAAGATCCCCTTTCGTGTAGGGTTTTTGTTATTGCTTGATAGATAGGAAGCAACCACCCTTTCCTATAAATAGGAGAAGGGGGAAGCATACAAACACTTACGATTTGACCAGTTTGCTGTAATTTGTCCTGAAAACACTAGAAGTCGAGTTCCCTTACCAATTTTACGTGACTGGTTTGGTAAAAGTTTGAGTTCCTGAGTTTTCCCTAGACTTCCAACAATATATATACTTTGCAATTTTAGACTTCTGCAACAAATCAGTTCGAAGTCAAGTTTTATTCCGACGACTCGTTGTTCATTTGTTCTGTTCCCTGGTCATGTGTTCCACTCGCTGAGCAGCGACTCGACTGGGCGGCCAGAGGTAATCAACAGATACAAGGTCTTCATGTTGGCTTCTCGCTTTGCTGATCGTATTCCAGAATCGCAAACCAGGACTCTTGTTTTTTATTGGCCAAGCAAAAGTCACGGACCATAGGAAACTCCGTAAAAACCTAGATCCAATAGAGAGGGCTGCGGTCAACACAAGAGAAGAATATACACCTTGTTTCCCCAAAGGTCAATGACTCGATCAACTACCGTATGCGTGAAAGAACTATTTTAATGATCCATGTCGTTAAGGAGCTGTTGGTAGACTTGGTTATTCTATTTCTATTCCTTTACCAAGTTTCAAACCAATCAACTGGAACTCATTTTCCCGGAACTCAATTTCAGTTTTGGGAAAATAAATTCCTAGAAAGTTGCAGTTACATCAAACCAGTCAGACCCTTAGACAAACCCTAATGGGCCAAGGACACACTTGGGCCCATATTACAAATAGACTAAATGACTTAAGTAAATAGACAAAACACTTAAGTAAATAGACACTTATAGATAGGAAAAGAGTTGTTTATTCAGTGAGTAAAAAGGTGTACATGGTACTCTCTTATATAGCTATAGAGAGTTAAGACATGCATACAAGCAGGCAATATGGGACTAATACAAAAGAACTTAACACAGTAGAAACAGAAAATAACACAATATTTCTATACTCCCCCTCAAGCTGGAGCGTAGATGTCGAATAAGCCCAGCTTGTCAATCAGAGTCTGGAAGCGGGCTTTAGGTAGAACTTTAGTGAAGATGTCTGCAAGCTACTTCTCAGTACTGAGATATGGAGTGCAGATGTGTCCAGATAGAACTTTCTCCCGAACAAAATGGCAGTCAACCTCAATATGCTTGGTTCTTTCATGGAAGGTGGGGTTGCTCGCAATGAAAATGGACGCCTTATTGTCGCAGAACATAGGAATAGGGCTAGAAGATGTGATATCAAATTCGTTCAGAAGGCCACGGACCCACAGGAGCTCACATGCAGTATTAGCCATAGCTCTATATTCTGCCTCTGCACTTGACCGGGCAACAACTGTCTGCTTTTTGCTGCGCCAAGTAACCAGATTTCCTCCCACAAAAGTGCAATATCCAGATGTAGATTTTCTGTCAGATCGACTTCTTGCATAGTCAGAATCAGAAAAACCAGATAAATTGCAGTGGCCATGTTTTTTGTACAGAAGACCTTTCCCTGGAGAGCTTTTGAGATATCGTAAGATGTGACAGATAGCATCCCAGTGGCATTGCCGGGGTTTATCAAGATACCGGCTTATGAAACCTACAACAGTTGCCAGATCAACTCTAGTGACAGTCAAATAGATAAGTTTGCCAACCAGTCTCCTGAGCTGGTGGCGATCAGCATAAGGAGGGGAAGTATCATCATCCCAATTCATATTGGGATCCAGAGGAGTGTTGGCTGGCTTGCAACCCAGCATACCAGTCTCTTGCAAGAGATCAAGAACATATTTTCTCTGTGACAAGCATAGTCCTGCAGAAGATCTAGCAACCTCAATACCTAGAAAATATCGTAGTTTCCCTAGGTCTTTGGTGATGAAGTGTTGTGCTAAATGCTGTTTGGTTGCCTGTATCCCTGCACTGTCACTGCCAGATAAGACAATATCATCAACATAAACAATAAGTATGACAAGTCCTGCTGCAGTTTTACGAATAAACACAGAATGATCAGATTGTGAACGCCGAAAGCCAAAGGTAATCAAGATTTGACTGAGCTTGTCAAACCAGGCTCGTGGACTTTGTTTTAGACCATATATCGCCTTTCTGAGTTTGCAGATTTTAGAAGCATACTCCCCCTGAGCAACAAAACCCGGAGGTTGCTCCATGTAGACCTGCTCCTGTAGATCTCCATAGAGAAGCGTTTTTGACATCAAGTTGATACAAAGGCCAGTCTTTATTCACAACAACAGATATCGGAATACGGACAGAATTTAAGCGGGCGACTGGAGAAAATGTTTCAAAATAATCAACCCCATATGTTTGAGTATATCCTTTTGCAACTAATCTGGCTTTCAGGCGTTCAATGGTATCGTCCGGTTGGTATTTAATAGTAAAAATCTAGCGGCATCCAACAGTTTGGCACGAAGAAGGACGATCAACCAGATCCCAAGTCTGTTGATCACAAAGTGCAAGCATTTCTTGCTCCATAGCATGTTTCTAGGCAGGATGGCAAAGTGCCTCTTTAGCTGATTTAGTCACAGCAGACAAAGCGGAAGTAAAACAAGCAAAGCTACCACAGAGATTGTCAGACGAACAGAAATTACTGATAGGATGCTGAGTACAGGAGCGAACGCCTTTCCGTAAACTGATAGGAAGATCCAGGTCAGAAAATACCTCAGTGGACGGTGGATCATCCGCAGACGCAGGATTTGGTTCGGCCGGGGCTTCAGAAGCGTTACTGTTCTTTGACCTGCGCCGATAGACTTGCAATGGGCGTTCTTGAGGCACATCATGAGCATGAGGTTCTTCAACAACTAAAGGTAATGGAGTGGGAGCCATAATGTCATCCGACAATTTTTCACCAGCAGTAGAAAAATAAGGCATATGCTAAAAAAAGGTCACATCCGCACTAACCAACCATTGTTTTTTGATAGGATCAAAACAACGGTAACCTTTCTGAGTCCGGGAGTATCCCAAAAACACACATTTGACCGAGCGAACATCAAGTTTAGTGAGTCCAGGACGAAGAATTTTCACAAAACAAGTACTCCCAAAAATGCGAGGAGGCAGAGAAAATAAGGGTTTATCAGGAAACAAAATAGTATATGGGACTTGATTTTTCAGAACAGAGGAAGGCATGCGATTGATAAGATAGCATGCAGTAGAGACAGCTTCATGCCAGAAGTGTTGGGGTACTTTATAGTGTAGAAGAAGGGTGCGAGCAACCTCAAGAAGATGGCATTTTTTTCGTTCAGCAACGCCATTTTGTTGAGGGGTGTAAGGGCAAGAAGTCTGATGTATGGTTCCACAGTCAGCACAAAAAGATGTAACAAATTGTTGCATGAATTCCAGAGCATTATTAGTACGAAAAATTTTAATGGGTCGATTAAATTGTGTGTGAATTTCAGCAAAGAAGGTGCGAATGGTATCTAACACAGTATCCCGACCTTTAAGCAAAAACAACCATGTGGTGCGAGAATAATCATCAATAAAGGTCATAAAATACTTCACACCAGAGTGACTGGATACAGAGCATGGTCCCCAAATATCAGCATGAACCAAGTCAAAAATTTCTTTAGAGGCAATAATTTTCTTAGCTGGAAAAACAGATCGAGTTTGTTTGCCCAAACACAAGTTTCACATGAAAAATTATTCTCAGATAAAGTAGGAAATAAATGTCTTAATTTGGCAGCGGATGGATGACCCAGGCGAAAGTGCCACTGTAATCCTGTCACTGAAGTAGAAAGCAGAGCCGCAGCAGTAGGAGGTCCATCCAAGTAATACAACCCATCTGGTCCTTCACGGCCCGAACCAATCCTCGTCTTCGTGCGGAGATCCTTCAAAACACAGCCAGAAGGATCAAATTTAATAGAGCACTTGAGTTGTTGAATCATCTTACTGACTGACAATAAATTAACAGGAAACTTTGGAATATATAAAACAGAATTCAAGTGCAATTTTGGTGACAGCGGAACCGTGCCAGTGCCATGAACAACAGTTTTGGATCCATTTGCAACAGTAACAGAAGTTATAGGAGCAGTTTTATTGAGACTCAAAAAAAGGTGAAGATCACCAGCCATATGAGTGGATGCACCTGAGTCAATGCACCACTGTTTGTTACCAGATGATGGAGAAGCAAGCATGACAGAAGGTCCGGAAGTAGACGAGGATGGCATCTGCGCAAGACGTTCCTGGAACATCTTTTCGAACTCTGAATGTAACCAGTCGGTGTTTGCTGGAGTAGTAGGAGTGTCAATAGTAGAGTCGGCAACAGGTTCTGTAGCAGCCTGGTTAGCCCAAGCTGGCTTGCCGTGCTTAATCCAACAACGATCTTCAGTGTGATTGTCCCGGCCACACCAGTTGCAGTAGCGAGGGCCGGGAGGAGCACCACGTCCAGAAGAGCCTCGGCCTCCTGAGGGAGGAGGACGACCACCACGGCCACGGCCACGGCCAGAATCAGCAGAGCGAGCAATAAGCGCAGGCTGCTCAACAACAGAAGTGGGAGTCATGGATGGCAGACGTTGGACTCTTTTGAGAACATCCCGAAGAGTCGGTAGCGGGTCGCTTGATAGTATCTGGTCAACCACACCAGAAAAGGAGGCAGGAAGTGCAGCCAAAAACTGCACCAGTTGCAGTTCGTTGCGTTGTTTTTGAGCAATTTTGATGTTCGCCGTCAAAGGGTGGTAGAGTTCAAATTCATTCCACAGTGCCGAGCATTGGTTGTAGAAGTCATCACTAGAAGTGTCAGTGGAAAACTCCTTTTTCGCCAAGGTTTTGAAGATCTCAAAAACGCGCTTTGGATTCTCCTGATGGGAATAAACATGGGACAGTTGATCCCACATAGCCTTCGCATCATGAAGGCAGAGAAGAGATTGGCTAATACGAGGCTCGGTACTGTTGAGGATCCAAGACATGACGCTGGAATCATCCTTGGACCACTGCACATAACTTTTTCTGATCTTGTCATCCGAATCAGCAGTAGGAGCAGCAGGAGGCTCAGCCGTAAGATGGTGATACCGACCTTGTTCTTTGACATATAGCACAAAGGATGCCGACCAGAGATGGTAGTTGGAGCCACCGTCGAGCTTCACTGTGGTGACACAAAGAGACCGGGGAGGCTCAGGGAAAGCCATTGCAGAAGCGGCCGGCGCAGAAGCAGATCAGAGAAGAAACCCACAAAGGGCAGATAACAGCAGCAGAGATCTGACGTGTCAGATCAGAAGACCCGTATCGGGCAGAATATACATAGAGAAACCTACGCCGTCATGAGGAAAACTCAACGTTCCAACATGAGGCGCAGGCAGAGAGAACGGTGAGATGGAGAGACTCTCAACTTAACCAGCCAGTGGACGTCTGAATTTAGATCCGACGAGCACCCGAACGTAGACCGAAAGGAGACGTAAAAAAGCAGTGACAGCAGGCCAGAAGCGTAGGGACCCAAAGACGGGAGAAGGTTGTGGGGTGGTGGTTTGTGGAGGAGAGGAGGCGGCGGCGTGAAAGGATAGGAGGGGGAAGGGCCGGCGGCGGGGAGCAGGAGGGGGGGGGCGGCGGCGGGTGGAGGAGGGGAGAAGGAGGAGGGTGGCGGCAGGGGAGGGCGGCGCCTGGGGAAGGTGGCGGTGGGCAGCGGTGGAAGAGGGGAGGGTTGGCGGCGGGCGGGTGGGGGGGGCGACGGGCTTACGTCATGGGTGGGCTTATGGGTGGGGAAAAGGGTAACCTGCTCTTGATACCATATAGATAGGAAAAGAGTTGTTTATTCAGTGAGTAAAAAGGTGTACATGGTACTCTCTTATATAGCTATAGAGAGTTAAGACATGCATACAAGCAGGCAATATGGGACTAATACAAAAGAACATAACACAGAAGAAACAGAAAATAACACAGTATTTCTATAACACTCTAACAACATATATATATATATATATATATATATATATATAAACGCCTGGGCCTCCGCCTGGGCGTCCATATGGAACGCCTGGCCGCCTATACAACCATGCGTCCTCGTGGGAGATCATGAAAAATACAACACCAGGGTCTAGTGTAATCGAGCATTGAAGATTTTCTACAGTTAAATTGACATATAATAAATTCGATGGAGATTTTTGAACACAAAAATACATTTTAGTGGCATTTTTGCAAATGTCCAAAATGTCCCCAATTTCTTTCACAAGAGAGATCCACCTAAAACATATATATATATATATATATATACACACACACACACACACACGCACTAAAATAACATATATATAAAAACGCCTGGGCCTCCGCCTGGGCGTCCATATGGAACGCCTGGTCGCCTATACAACCATGCGTCCTCGTGGGAGATCATGAAAAATACAACACCAGGGTCTAGTGTAATCGAGCATTGAAGATTTTCTACAGTGAAATTGACATATAATAAATTCGATGGAAATTTTTGAACACAAAAATACATTTCAGTGGCATTTTTGCAAATGTCCAAAATGTCCCCAATTTCTTTCACAAGAGAGATCCACCTAAAACCATAGAAGGTGGTGTAGAAGTAGATTTAGTAACTGTAGAGAATAAAGTTTGATTGCTAGAAATGTGTGATTGAGGCTCCAGAATTTGTCACCTATCTATTTTTGCCATATGCAACAAGTAAAGCAAGGAAAGCAGATCTCCGTCTTGACAAGCTATATCAGTCTGGATAGCAAGATTTTCTTATAACAACTTCTCAAGTTCAAAGCAGTCATTTGACGGAAGGGGCAACAATAAAAGTAGATCAGGATATGCTTGATCAATAGTCACTTGATTTGCCCAGCTTGCAATTCCATGCTTCGCCCGACACTTAGTCTTCTGTATGATTGTTTCGCCCTCATAGGTTAACTAACAACTTCCAGGTTGGGGGGGGGGTAATCTCTGCATTGGCTAGTGCTACCAAAAGCACATCCTTCACCACGTCTGGATCCTCGATCACTATAGCGATCATTAAGAACAGATGGATCTGGTGCCTCTGTAGTAGAGGAAGTGGCTGAGGGAACACGCTGAATTCTCTTGATAACATTCTCTAGTGACAAAAGAGGGTCACTGGTTAGAATTGGTCTATTACACGCGAAAAGGATGAATGTGTGCGTGCAAAAAGTGAAGTAGCTGGAGCTCTTTGCATTGACATTGCATTTCAAATCTTTCTCTATGAACTTGGCATTACCCCCTCTATGCCAATGCCAATGTTTTGTGATAACACTGCTACATTTTTTGTCGCCAACAACCTGTCCTTTTTGTAAGAACTAAAGATATCGAAGTTGATTAATCATTTTGTCAGACAAGCTGTCCAATCAAAGACTGTCTTTACTCCCTTCACCAGATCTGAATAACAAGTTGTTGATCTCCTTACTAAACCTCTTGGAAAGATCTTTACTACTCTGTTAAACAAGCTAGTCATGATTGATATGTATTCTCCAGCTTGTGGGGGAGTGCTACAGTGGTGTTCTTATATGGAGTTCGTTCAGTCTATTGTGAAATCAGGAGTAGTGGACTACACTAACTCCTATATAAACATTAACCATGTACCCTGTTTCATCATCAATACAAGAATCAACTTCTTTTTCTCTCTACACTATCGTAGTATATCTTTCTAGTGATAACAACTTAATTCCACCGTGTCTCTTACTAGTAGTCTCTATCTCTCCTGCCACATGTTTCTCTAGTAACTGTTTTTTGGATGACTAAAGACAAAGCTGAAAACATTATCCACGACGACAACACTTGTATCTCGGTCATGAAATTTGGAGAAATGATACCATTGTTAAATTCGCTATTAATTGGAGTTAATCGAACAACCTATGAAAGATTACCATTAATGGGAATGTACTGATAACCAAGTCAGAGGTTTGCTATGGAACATATTAATCCTTAGATTGCAACCAAATACATGTTCCATTGCAATACCAAAGAGCTGTGGGATGCGCTAAAATGCCACTTAGAAGAAAAACGGTCTTTGCATTTATGACATCTGTAATAAATTATTTTTTGAAAACAACGGAGGAACACTCTCTTGATGAATACTTTGATTGTGTGACTCTTGCTCAACAACTCCATTTTTCTACCAATTGCCTCTACTATTCACAAAAAGGAACGTAAAGGGTTTATACTATCAAATTTCTGAATGGAGCTCACGTGGATGGTTGAAATGGAGGAATGCGGCTGGAGTACTATCATATAATGTGACCGGAAGATCTTACTCAGATTTAAAAGTATGTCCTATAAAATAACTATACCACCAATGATGGAGCCTCCACTTACGTGGAGTTGCGTGCACCACTAAAAATCCTAGAGATAGTAACTCTCTAAGTTTAGCCTTGCGTATGCTATAATAAGATCTCCACCCACGTATGCTAAAATACGTGGAAGTCTTATCGTAGTATAGTTAAGGGTCGAATTCACGAGACAACGGTCTTGTTAAGAGTTTAACAAGATGGAAACGTAGTAATTCTACTTATCTACTTAAGAGTTGACGTTTAGATCAAAGAGTTGGTTTGATGATTAAACTAATGTGCGGAGAAAGTAAATAGCAAGAAAGTAAACTTAAAGTTGTAAACGATAATTGGAAACCACTAGGATGTGATCGAGTTTCACCACCACTACACATGGATCAAAACATACATCATAACAACATGGCTTGCAAAGAAAAGGGTCTAAACAGTTAGTATCTTGTAGACTTAGCTTCCTTCCGGACAACTAACTACGAGAAACGCGGGAGTATTGCAATGCCAGCCATCCCCGAACGAATGGTCACTTACTTTGCATTACTCCCTTCGTAAAGTGTGTTCCTCGACCTATCAAAGTTATACTTTCGTACGTCAACTGATTCCATTTCATAGTATGAAAGTACAACGATGGAGGTGAGTCTACTCCACTCCTTGAAAGACGTTCCTAGACATCGAAACAGATATATGGTGACTACATACATCAAGAACCAACATGCAATCGATATTCGAATCTAAAAGCACAAACATAGACAATTCACACTGATAGATAATAGATAACACAAGTTGGTGATCAAGCAACTAGTATTCATTTAACGATTGATGTTGAACTGAAAAGATAGTATTTCTCTATTGCAAACTCATGAATTACAATGTATGAAATGAAAACATGGGTAGCGGGGCTACACCCCGCACCCTAGTGTATGGGACTACTCGCTCATGGCAAGAACAAAGAAGGAGGCGGGAAGAGAGAGAGAGAGCATCATCTCCACGTAGGAGGGAGGAAGGTCGACCTCTTAGAGCAGAGAGCAACTATCTTCACACCACGTGGTTGACTTGATGAAGAATTCTTCACTTCCCACCTTCTATGTCGATGAGAGAGAAAGCAGCTTGAGGATGAAGTGTGGATCTTGGACTGGCAGCCTTGGGGCGGAGGATGGAGGATGAAACATCTCTGGAACGGTTGGGGCAGCCTTCGGGCGTCCAAGATTTCGATACTTTGTGAAGACCCCTTGGGTCCTATTTATAGGCTTTGAGTGAATCTTGAACGGTTTTGAGTTATGTGGGTCCAAACGGCCGTGGAGACCGTTTGGGCTCTTTCGGTTTGGAGACTATTTGGACTCTCTCGGTTTGGAGACCGTTTGAGTCCTCACGGTTTGGAGACCGTTTACGTTCATACAGTCTTGGGACCGTTTGGCTTCATGTGGTCTCGGGACCATTTGGCTTTCATACGGTCTCGGGACGGTTTCGCTTTTATTCGGTCTCAGGACCAGTTGGTCTTCATACGGTCTTGGGACCGTATGGCTTCATACGGTCTCGGGACCGTTTGGCTTTCACACGGTCTCGGAACCGTTTGGCTTCACACAGTCTCGAGACCGTTTAGCTTTCACACGGTCTCGGGACCGTTTCGCTTTTATTCGGTCTCAGAACTGGTTGGTCTTCATACGGTCTTGGGATCGTATGGCTTCACACGGTCTTGGGACCGTTTGGCCTCCATTCGGTCTTGGGACTGTATGGCTTCACACGGTCTTGGGACCGTTTGGCCTCCATTCGGTCTTGGGACTGTATGGCTTCACACGGTCTTGGGACCGTTTGGCCTCCATTCGGTCTTGGGACCGTTTGGAGTTTTTGTAAATTTTTTTGTGTTTTTCTGTAAGAAGAAAAGGAGAAAAGTTAGTCTAATGGTATATTCACAATAGAGTGGAAAGTTAAAGATTCTATCTAATTTATCTAAGAAAGAGTATGGAAAACTAAGAAAAACTAGTAAGATAACATCACAAAATGGGAGGTTATCACCCCCCCTAACTTAGTGTCTAGCTTGTCCTCAAACTAGATAGAGCTAAGGCACATAGTGGCGACGCGATTTTATTTAGTGAAGATTTCTATACTTTTGCTTAAATTCTAAACCATCGATCTCCTAGAGTTTTATCGGGGCTTCCTCTTGCGTCCTCAAACTAGATAGAGCTAAGGCACATTGTGGCGAGGCGATTTTATTTAGTGAAGATTTCTATACTTTTGCTTAAATTCTAAACCATCGATCTCCTAAAGTTTTATCGGGGCTTCCTCTTGCACTAACTCTTTCAGGTATCGAGAGTTGTGTGGATCTCAGGTTTCTTCCGTATCGCGTAACTCGCATTGGGACCACCTTTTCCTTTATCGTATTCTATGCATGTCTTCGACTCTAAGCAGTTTTATATTTTTTTGAAATTCCTACCAGAAGCTAAGATAGGTATGAGGGTTGACTAAAGGCTGCTGTGTAACTCCCCCTTTAAGTGAGGGAGGGTTTATCTAAACTTTTAGGATCTCACTACCGGGCGCGACACATCTGTCTTTGTGAGGGAAGCTAAATGTACCAGCCGGGCGAGTCCTTTATCAGCTTTTTCATATACTTGGAGACCTTAGGATCTCACTACCGGGCGCGACACATCTGCCTTTGTGAGGGCAGCTGAATGTACCGGCCGGGCAAGACCTTTATTGGCTCTTCGTATAACTCTTTATGCATGGCACAACTCTCATGTTTTTATTCAACACTCAGGCTTTTATTCATATGCTCACAGGCTTAGGGATTGGGTATTTAGGATTTTATTTGGGCTGCCAAGCCTCTTTTTGAAAAGAAGAAAACTGTTTCTTAGGGTTTCCTGACATGCACTTATTACGGTTTCGTACTTGGTGGTCCACTTGTGAGGTTCCTTGATTTGGATTTCGCCTGGTTCCCTCCCGTCCTTGAGAGTGTTTAGCTTGTTTCGGCCAATATGTTAACCTGTGGAGAGTCTGATGCAGAATTGAAGCAAAAACATAAGAATCAAGTATGAAAGTGATTTATTAATTCGCCATTACATGCCTAAATGCTACTTATGTAGTTGCTTTTGAGGACTACTTTGTCTCTAATTTAGCTAGGGGTGCTCTTTTCCAAAGCGAAAGTTGTTTTATATGCAAGAGTTATTTTATCAAAGAAATTATTGAAAAATCTAAATGTCAAAGGAAAGGAAAAATTTGTACAGAAGAACAGAGGTGAAAGAAAGAGTAGAGAGAAAAGGGTTTGAATGTGATACCTCGCCCTTGCCCAGTGTACCCCCCTAACTTATCACTCACTCTGTCCTTAGGGTGTCAAAGTGATAGGTTGAGAAGTACATGGGCAAGGGTATTAAGGTTCTGTTAATCCCTTGTTTGCTCCATGAGATCGTAGGTGATTAGCTGTGAATTTTCCACGTAAAGCGTGGTAATCCACGTCCTTCATGTCCTCCACTTGTTTTCCAAGAACAGTGATGGTATACATCCAGTAGAGGACGTGGAAACCGCAGTCATTCAATTCTCTGATCTGCTGGAGACATCTGTGGCTGAAGGCTGGGCGATGGAAATGTTCTTTTTTGTACGCCTTTGTGTGTTTGCCCAGGAGATCGTGTAGTCGTTCAACACAATCCTTTGCCACTTCCTCCGTCGGCGTCTTTGCTGTTACAGCATACTGTCTTTGGTTTGGATCAAACTGGCTGTCAGAACTATTGTAAATGATTGTAGTTCCCTCATGCAAATTTGTTTCCAGTAGCATCCAGTGCTCAACGTGAAGAAAAGGAAACATAATGAACTTCGGAGTCGTGTTTTGAAGATACGAGATAAGGTCCTCCGTGATTCCGAAGTTCTTGGATCCAAGTAAATCTTCCTTCATGTATGCCAACGCCATATAAACCGTAGGCAGGTCCTGTGCTATAAGAAATTGGTAGGCAGTCATCAAGCTCACGGATAAAGAACCTTTGGTTTGTACGGTTTCACGGAGAGAATCTGCCATTATTAGGATGTTTCCGTGCATGAAAACAAGCTCATCTTTCTCTGCGTAAAGCCTAGACATGATGAGTTTGAGTTCATTATCAGAAAGATTTTTGCATGCGGCAAGGTCAAATTTTGGAAACGTTGGTTCTATGGCAGATAGAGGTACCATTGGTTGAGATGATCTGTTGATGGTGGCCCCTGTTATCAAATCGATGTCCCCCTGATTATCCGCCATATCGAAAGTATAAGGGCCCCATTGGCGTTGTTCTGGGGCCTTGGCGGTCTGTTGTTGCTTTTTCTCCAACTCCTTTAGGATTGTTATGTATGGACGCTTTTGCGGAGTTGGATAGCGGAGAAAAGGTATCGAGGTACGTCGTTTGGCGCCATTGTTGGGTCCCTAAAAAACCGTCTGTCGCAGATAAGCTCCATGGCGTAACGTCCTCATAGGGAGTGTATATCTTCTGTGGCTAGCTCGGTGAAGGGGATTTGTCTATTGAGCGCTTCTATGAATCGTATTGTACAGAAAGCGCAATCCCCTGAACCAGCTAAAGTTTGGACTGTTGGGTTGATGATTTGGAACCAGGGTTGGCTCCAACTATGTCACAGAGATGGGCAAGCAGCCCATATTATTTTGAGAAGCCGGAAAGGTATGCATCGTGCTTCCCCGGCTTCCAATCCAGCAAAATTTATTTGTCCGACCTTTAGCTCGCTGGCGCAGAAGTTGTACACCTTGGCGTCGCGGGCCTCGGTGTCGACAATCATGAGCAGCCAGTGGTCGGAAACTCTGAAAGGCATGGAAATGTAGCGTGCCTTTCGTGCAAGGCCAGTTCGCAGCCGCTCAATGGACTTTGCCCGGAAGTCCTTATTGTTGGCTAAATGGACATCATTTAAATCCCATTGTTTTGATAATGACAAACATTTCATTCTTGTCGATCTAACGTGCTACTTGAGTGTTGCAGGAATAAAGTGGATGACAAATATTTGGAAGATCTATATGCTAAATTGCTTTAATTTCATAAATGTAATCAATTGTAAATCTTGTACAAATATATAATATACAAGTACTTAGACATCATGTAAATCAAGCGTTAGATCTTCCTTAGCCAATCACAACACTTAGATAGGTCATCCCCTAAAATAGTGTCACATCTGCACACTCATACACACACTTAGTACTTAGTTTAAAATGTTGAAACAGGGTCATTCTCGGTCGACAAACTTCTCGACCGAGACACTCTCGGTCGACAAACTCTTCGACTGAGAATGACCCAGGTAGCCGTTAGACACAGCAGACAAAGTAGTTGGGAGTTGAATCAGAACGTTATATACACTTGCCTCCAGACAGTCCCTCGGTCGACAAAACTTTGACCGACTGGGATCTCGGTCGACAATTTCTCGACCGAGAATGTCTCTGTCTGCACTTTTCAGAATTAATTAACTAGCCGTTGCTAAAGCAACTAAAGTGTACCTAACGGCTAGTTAAGCACTTGGAACCCCCTAGAAAGTGTCTAGAACGTCCTTAAGCACTTGTATGTCATTCCTATAAATAGGACATGCCTTAGGACACCTAAACTCACACACATACACTTGTGCTATACTTGAGCTTACACTTGCAATTGGCAATCTGTTTTGAGCAATTGAGCAACACTAGCATTGGCTACTCATTCCCTTGCTCTAAATTCGTGTCCTATAGGCTAGCATCTCCTATCCACTAAACCTACACTTCAATATTCATTGGTTAGGAGATCTATACGCTTGATATAGGCAAATCAAGCCTCGTGCTTCAAAGTGGTAATTGTAATTTCCATTTCCTTTCTTGTTCTCTCTTATTGCTTGTACTCTCCTTGCTACTCCTAGGGTTGGAGGCTGCGGATTGGAGAGGGTTTGATCTTCTTGGTGAAGAAGGAGATCTTTGGACTACTTCTAGAAGGCTGTTGCAACGGGAAGCTACTTCAAGAGGAAGGCTATTTCAAGGGGGAGCTTGAAGTTACTTCAAGAAGGCTGCTTCAAAGTTGGTGCAACTACTTCAAGGTGAAGGCTGTCCAAAGGGTGTAGAAAGTATTGTAATTTTATGTAAATTCCTTGAGAGGTAATAAAATTTAATACTTTCAAAATCCCGATTGGGTAAGCAACCGGGTAGTGGATTGACTGCCTTAGTATTTGCTAAGGTTGGAATCACTCTAAACACCTTGTCTCCTTATTATTTCAATTGTGGTTGTTTGAGTTAAAATACTTTAAAATAATCATAAAACCCTATTCACCCCCCCTCTAGTGGTTTTTCAATTGGTATCAGAGCAGGGCTTCAAGGAACTCTAACAAAGTCTTGAAGATTGGGTGACGGGTTGCTCAACAACCTTAACTTGGAAGGAACACTCGTGGCTAGACCTCCAACTTTTGATGGAACTAATTACACTTATTGGAAGAGGAGGATGCAATTTTGCTTCCAAGGAATCAGTTGGGACTTATGGAGAATGGTATCAACTCCTTATGAACTTCCTCTTACGGAGTATGCAAATTGGGATGTCAATACGGTAAAGTCTGCTCAAATGAATGCAAAAGCTGTAAGTATACTTTATTGTTCAATTTCAGTTGGTGAGTTTAATAGAATATCAAATTGTGAAACGGCTTATGAAATATGACATAGACTTTCTATAAAATATGAAGGAACTGTTCAAGTAAAGAATTCTAAAATCGGAATGCTTAAGCAGAAATTTGAACAATTCTGTATGGATCAAAATGAATCTATTAGTGAAATGTATGCAAAATTTTCTTCTATTGTGAATGGTTTGAATGCTTTAGGCAAAGTGATTAGTGAGGAAGACCAGGTGTCAAAGATTCTTAGATCCCTTCCTCCCAAGTACAAGCCCAAAGTGACTGCCATTGAAGAAGCAAACGACCTCACCCGACTAGGGGTGAGCAGAATTTGGTTAATAACCAATTAACCGAATGGCTAATTTGGAATGGTTAATTTTTTTTAGACTAATTGGTTAATTCGGTTAATTTGGTTAATTTAATTCGGTTAATCGGTTAAATGGTTAATTTTATGGTTAAAGATATTTTTGGTATGGTTAACCAAATTAACCGAATAGCTATAATTTATTCTTAAATAATATCCTACACACGTATATATACATATATAGTTGTACTTTTATTTCAAAAAACTTCCCCATATACATAGTAATCAAGTTTTCACGAGCTATGAAACATTATATTTCCCGAAATACCACTATAATATAACAATTGTTCAAAATTCAATGAGTATTTCAAATAACATTATTGCACATGTGTTATTTGGTTAACCAAATTAACCGACCGAATTAACCGTTAACCGATTGGACAATAACCGAATTAACCGACGTAATTCGGTTAGGTTAATGGTTAAAATCTCAAACCACAAATTAACCATTTAACCGAACCGAATTAATCATAACCGACCGAATTAACCGAATGCTCACCCCTACATCCGACTAAGGATGGAGCAACTCATTGGCAACCTAGAAGCACATGAGGCAACCTTGGAGGAAGAGGAACGACGAGAGCGTGAACTGCAACAAGGAAGAAAGAAGGATGTAGCTCTAAAAGCTTCAAAGATCATCACCCAAGAAAGTGATGAAACAAGTGAAGAAGAAGGAGAAGAAGCCCTAATTGTTAATGGTAAGAAATATAGAAGATTTAGATCTAACAAAATTGCTAGTTCTTCTTCTTCCCCTCCTAGGTGTTTTGAATGTGGAAAGAAAGGACATCTCAAAAATGAATGTCCTAAAGCAAAGAAAGGAAAGAAAAGCTCACACAAAAAGAAGGGAGAAAAAGCTTATAAAGCTGTGTGGGATGAGTCAAGTGATAGTGAAAGCGGAGAAGAGAAGGTGGAATGTCTCATGGCAAAAGAAGATGATGATGATTCCCAAGAGGATTGGGATGTCGACAGTGGATGTTCCGAACACATGATTGGAAACAAGGAGGCATTTCAAACTTTTGAAGAAAAGAAAAGTGGAACAGTCACTTTTGGAGACAATGGTAAAGGTAAAATTGTTGGAATAGGTAATATTGGTACAAATCTAGAAATAAAGAATGTTTTACTTGTTTACGGCTTACACCATAATTTAATAAGTGTTAGTCAATTATGTGATAGTGGATATGATGTTCTATTCAACAAAAATTGTTGCAAGTTACTAATAGAAAATACTACAAATGTTGTTTATGAAGGAAAAAGAATTGGAAATCTTTATATTCTTAGACCTAACTCTATGAAATCTGTAGTTGGAAAATGCTTACTTGCAAATGAAAATTCTTTACAACTATGGCATAGAAAATTGGGTCATGCTAGTTCACATGTTATCAAAAAGCTAGTTAAATATGATCTTGTTCGTGGTTTGCCTAATGTATCTTTTGATCAAGCTGAAAATTGTGAACCATGTACTTTGGGTAAACAAACAAAAACCTCTTTTAAATCCAAAAATGTACTTAGCACCTGTAGATCCTTAGAACTCATTCATATGGATCTATTTGGACCTATGCGGACACAATCTATTGGTGGCAAAAGATATTGTTTTGTTATTGTTGATGATTATAGTCGATATACATGGGTACACTTTCTTGCAAACAAAGATGACACTATTCAAGTTTTTATTAAATTTTGTTCCAAGATTGAAAATCTATTACAAAACAAAATATGTACAATTAGGAGTGATCATGGTGGAGAATTTGAGAACTATTTATTTGAAGAATTTTGCACATCTCAAGGCTACACTCACAATTTTTCTGCTCCACACACTCCACAACAAAATGGTATAGTTGAAAGGAAAAATCGATCACTACAAGAAATGGCTAGGACTATGATGCTCGAACATAATACACCTAAAACATTTTGGGCTGAAGCGGTAAACACAGCTTGCTATGTGTTAAATAGAGTAACTGTTCATTCCTATTTGAAGAAAACACCATATGAAATCATATATAATAAGAAACCTAGGGTTGACTATTTTCATACTTTTGGATCAACATGCTACATTCTAAACACAAAAGAAGATAGAGACAAGTTTGACTCTAAATCACATAAAGCCTTTTTCTTGGGATATTCTACCTCTAGCAAAGCATTGAGTCTACAACACTATTTCTAGAAAAGTTGAGGAATCAATTCACATCTCTTTTCATGAAGAGCCACAATCTGAAAATCCTGAAGTAATTGATCTTACTCATCAATTAGAAAATTTATCAATACCTAATGATAATGATAAAAACACTACTAGTGATCATCAAGTTGAAACACAACCTGTTCCTAGACTCATTAAGGATCATCCTCAAGAATTAATCATTGGAAATCCAAATGATAAAGTCAAAACTCGTTCTTCTTTTAAAGATGTTGCAAATATGGCATTTGTCTCTATAATTGAACCTAAAAAGGTAACTGAAGCTCTCAAAGATGACTATTGGATAATGGCAATGCAAGAAGAATTAAACCAATTCACTAAAAATGACGTATGGGACTTAGTTCCTAAACCACAAAATAAAACCATTATTGGAACTAAATGGGTTTTTAGAAATAAATTAAATGAAGCAGGAGAAGTTGTAAGAAATAAAGCTAGGCTAGTAGCACAAGGATATAATCAACAAGAAGGGATAGACTTTGATGAAACATATGCACCAGTAGCAAGACTTGAAGCAATTAGAATGCTACTAGCTATAGCTGCACACAAAAACATCAAACTTTTTCAAATGGATGTAAAAAGTGCATTTCTTAATGGGATAATCCAAGAAGAAGTATATGTTGCCCAACCACCAGGTTTTGAAATACCAGACAAAGGTGACTATGTATACAAACTTAAGAAGGCACTTTATGGTTTGAAACAAGCACCTAGAAATTGGTATGAAAGGCTCAAGAACTATTTATTTGATAATAACTTTTCTATTGGAAATTCAGATTCTACTTTATTTTTCAAAACATATGCATCTGACTTTCTGATTGTTCAAATATATGTTGATGACATTATCTTTGGTTCTTCAAATGAATCATTATGCAAACAATTCAGTGATATTATGCAACATGAATTTGAAATGAGCCTCATGGGTGAACTAACTTTCTTTCTTGGTTTTCAAATTAAACAAACGTCTGTCGAGATTTTTATAAGCCAAGAAAAGTGCACAAATGAACTCTTAAAACGTTTTGGGATGGACCAGTGCAAACATGCTACCACTCCAATGGCTACCTCTACTAAAATTGATAAGGATGAAGATGGGGAACCTATTGATGATTCCTTATATAGAGCCATGATTGGTAGTTTGCTTTACTTAACCGCTTCTAGACCGGACATAATGTTTTCAGTTGGTCTTTGTGCCCGATTTCAATCACAGCCTATGCATTCTCACTTTCAAGCTGTCAAATAGATTTTTCGATACTTAGCCGGCACAACATGTTATGGTTTATGGTATCCTAAAGGACAATCCTTGGATTTTAAAGCTTATACTGATGCCGACTATGCTGGTTGTCGACTTGATCGCAAGAGCACTAGTGGTAGTTGTTTCTTGTTAGGAAAAGCCTTAGTATCTTGGTTTAGCAAGAAACAAAATACGGTTGCCCTCTCTACAACTGAAGCTGAATATATGGCAGCCGGATCTTGTTGTGCTCAAGTTCTCTATATGCAACAAGTGTTAACTGATTATGGTTTTACTTTTTCATCTACGCCTATCTTTTGTGACAACACAAGTGCTATAAATTTAGCACATAATCCCATTCTACACAGCCGAGCTAAATATATTGAAATCCGTCATCACTTTTTACGGGATCATATCTCTAAGAATCATGTATCCCTTCATCATGTTGATACGGAAGATCAATTGGCTGATATTTTCACAAAACCGCTTCCACTAGACCAATTTAACAAAATAAGGAAGCAACTACTTATCACTCCCTCAGAAGATGTTTTTTTGATATTTGTGCCTCTTAAAAACGGTTTTTAATCGTGTTATTTTTGGCTTTCAAATGAACATCTTTTTCGAAAGATTTAATGGCTATCCTTTTATGAGGGATATCAAATTAATGGGGAGTTTTTCTGGTTTTAACGGATATCTTTTTGAAATGACAAAGGGGGAGAAATAAATATAAATCTTAAAATGGTAACTTTGAAAAACTCAATCAATGAGTTTCATAATCTCTTGGCTTTACATTAAAAGTTGCTATATTCCCTAATGGATTGGATTCTATGTTTCATAACTCTTTGGGAATAATAAGCACACATTTCATAAACAAGAGAAGAAATTCACAAAGTAAATCTCAGGTATGAAACTCAACTCATTTTAAAGACTAGTTGATTTATATTTTGGAAATGTTTGTCATCTTCAAAAAGGGGGAGATTGTTGGCTAAATGGACATCATTTAAATCCCATTGTTTTGATAATGACAAAAATTTCATTCTTGTCGATCTAACGTGCTACTTGAGTGTTGCAGGAATAAAGTGGATGACAAATATTTGGAAGATCTATATGCTAAATTGCTTTAATTTCATGAATGTAATCAATTGTAAATCTTGTACAAATATATAATGTACAGGTACTTAGACATCATGTGAATCAAGCGTTAGATCTTCCTTAGCCAATCACAACACTTAGATAGGTCATCCCCTAAAATAGTGTCACATCTGCACACTCATACACACACTTAGTACTTAGTTTAAAATGTTGAAACAGGGTCATTCTCGGTCGACAAACTTCTCGATCGAGACACTCTCGGTCGACAAACTCTTCGACTGAGAATGACCCAGGTAGCCGTTAGACACAGCAGACAAAGTAGTTGGGAGTTGAATCAGAACGTTATGTACACTTAACTCCAGACAGTCCCTCGGTCGACAAAACTTCGACCGACTGGGATCTCGGTCGACAATTTCTCGACCGAGAATGTCTCTGTCTGCACTTTTCAGAATTAATTAACTAGCCGTTGCTAAAGCAACTAAAGTGTACCTAACGGCTAGTTAAGCACTTGGAACCCCCTAGAAAGTGTCTAGAACGTCCTTAAGCACTTGTATGCCTTTCCTATAAATAGGACATGCCTTAGGACACCTAAACTCACACACATACACTTGTGCTATACTTGAGCTTACACTTGCAATTGGCAATCTGTTTTGAGCAATTGAGCAACACTAGCATTGGCTACTCATTCCCTTGCTCTAAATTCGTGTCCTATAGGCTAGCATCTCCTATACACTAAACCTACACTTCAATATTCATTGGTTAGGAGATCTATACGCTTGATATAGGCAAATCAAGCCTCGTGCTTCAAAGTGGTAATTGTAATTTCCATTTCCTTTCTTGTTCTCTCTTATTGCTTGTACTCTCCTTGCTACTCCTAGGGTTGGAGGCTGCAGATTGGAGAGGGTTTGATCTTCTTGGTGAAGAAGGAGATCTTTGGACTACTTCTAGAAGGCTGTTGCAACGGGAAACTACTTCAAGAGGAAGGCTACTTTAAGGGGGAGCTTGAAGTTACTTCAAGAAGGCTGCTTCAAAGTTGGTGCAACTACTTCAAGGTGAAGGCTGTACAAAGGGTGTAGAAAGTATTGTAATTTTATGTAAATTCCTTGAGAGGTAATAAAATTTAATACTTTCAAAATCCCGATTGGGTAAGCAACCAGGTAGTGGATTGACTGACTTAGTATTTGCTAAGTTTGGAACCACTCTAAACACCTTGTCTCCTTATTATTTTAATTGTGGTTGTTTGAGTTAAAATACTTTAAAATAATCATAAAACCCTATTCACCCCCCCTCTAGTGGTTTTTCACTTATGTAATAAGCTCAAGGATAGAGCAGGCGAAGCGTTGAAAACAGGATGCAATTTTTTTGGGCTCCGGAATTCCTCAATAGAGTTGGCAAGGAAGACACGGAAGATAGCCATCTTCACCGTCGATTGTGGTCGAAGGATGATACGAAAGTCTTCTCGTGTCAACTTGCGCTTTGTCTTTGTATTGTTGTAGATGATGTCCCCCTTGTCTTTGGCATCGTCTACGACAGTGTTCAAGATGAAGATGTCCTGAACATCTAATGTAGAGATGGCCGCCATGTCTAAGTCATGCATTTTGTGAGGTAGCGGTGGCGGCGGGGGAAGGTCTTGTGGTGGAGGAATTGAAGTCTGCTCGTTGTCATCCAAAAAAAATGGCAGATCTTCATCTTTATCAGAGTCAGAATCATAGTCGAGTCTATCGTCTGTGTCTAGACTCACTCAATCGGATTCTTCCCGCTCTAGGGGAAAGGCGCAGGTTGCTCTGGAGCGGAGTATTGGTGAATGATTTTTGTGGGTGGGCTAATGCTGGTTCCTAGTATGCATTGTTGGAACTCAGCAAAAGCTGCGTCTTTGGCAGCGTCCCCCAGGGTTCCCATAGCTGAAAAGTTAAAGAACTGGTCCCCATATGACATTGTTACATTGTCATTATTGTCGGGGGACTTGGGATCTTTGTTTCCACCCTCTTGGTGGTCTTTATCATCTCCTTTCTTTGCAGGTTCTGTCCCTCGGCTGGTGCCCTCCCCAGCATTGCCTGGGTCATCGGGTTGATCGTCTGAGGAGGAGCTGTCGTCGTTGGAGTCAGCCGAGGAATCAGAATCCTCATCGTCGTCTTCACTTTCATCTTCATCATCATCCATTGCCTTATCTGCTGTTTTCTTGGTTGACGTTTTCTTGCACTGCCGATGAATGGCTTGTATTTTTCGAGTGCCACTTGCAATGCTCATGGGTTTCGAGCAGTGCGTCGTGGCTCTCTTTTGAGATCCGTATATCTTGCCTCGACAGAGAGGAGTCGTGCTGATAGATCGGTTACTTGTGCACGTAGTTAATTGAGTTCATTGTTAGAGTGCTCCTCTTCGCGGCGGTTGAGCTGTGAAAGATTGTTGTTGATGTCGTCCAAACGCGTGTTAAAGGCAGTTTGTTGCTGCTGAAGCTCGCGAAGGGTCTCAGGCAAATGTTGAGTTTGCTTAGAGACCCTGTCGACTTGCTGGGCCAACGCTTCTTGCTGGCCTTTCATCTCGAGTACCAACGCTGATAGGTGTTGTAGGCGGTCGTCGATGCGATTGACTTGCTGGGCCGCTACATCCTGCCGTTGTTGAATGCTAGAGAGGATGCCTGGTAAGGCGTTGTTCCGTTCGTCAATCTTGGAGACCTGTGTAGCAATTCCCTGCACGCAAGAAAAATTGATTGTAGTATGTTAGAGGGGTCGATGAGGAGGTTTCGAATAGCGTCAAATTGCCGTCAAAATTCTTCACCGACTTGTAAAAAGGGGACCCTAGAGATGGATGGGTGAGATGGCTGGGGTCGGTGTGGAGGGTGGTAGTGCCTTGCGAAAAAGACACTATTGATGGACCCGCGAATTGCGTGGTAACTGTAGATGGAGTCACTAGCGATATCGGGGTGGTGGATGAGAATGGTGGTGACATCCCAGCTGAAAAGGGCGAAGCTGGGAATGCCGAGGGAAAAGTGGTTGAAGTGAAGGTGATATCGGGCGTCGAGGTGGAGAATGGAATGCCCGAAGAGAAGATGAGTGAAGCGGAAGATGTGGGTGAACTTGTGGATGTGGAGGAAGGGATAGTTGTAACGACCCCGCCTCCTGGTAACCCCCAATTAAGGGAGACCAAGAGGTCAGAGCCATTATCCCAATTAACAAGATCAAAGGTTCGACAAATAATCAATAACAATTATCAAATTTTACCAACTAAACTGAAAGACTGTAATAAAGTAAAACTTTGCATACTTTTTTTTTCTTTCAAACTGAGGGTAACTACTTCTATCCATAACTGGAGTCTATTCTAACTAATCCTCCTTTGTACTTTAATCCTCATTTAAATCCACGTATGCCACTATTGTTTGTTCTTTTCACTTGTACCTAAAACGCCGACAAACAAAACGTCGGTCAGCATAAAGCTGGTATGTGGGGAAAACAATAATCGTGCAACTATGAGAATAGTGTAATCAGCCAATTATCATTTAACAGCCAAGATTACGTTTTAAGCAATACTACTCAATCCTTACCTATCCCCTATCTCTGTGCTGTCCCTGCAGTGGACCTGGATGCTACCTTCCTCATGGTAGATCCCCATTAAACCCCACATGATTCTACCTAACAGGTAGATCCCCATTAAACCCCACATGATTCTACCTAACAGGTAGATCAATATCTAGGGTTGAGTTGCATGGCACTACCCATAGGTAGCGCAATCCCTAACTCATGGTGTGCTAAAGAGTCGCATGGCACTACCCATAGATAGCCCAATCCCTGACTCAAGGTGACTTGATGGACCTACCCCATTGGTAGCCATGTACTAAGTCATCCAATGACCTGATGGACCTACCCCATAGGTAGCCATGTACTAGGTCAAACCATTAAGCCACAGAGGGGACTAGGATCTGAGCTAGTAGGCCATATCTTAAATGATAGTCATATCCACATTATAGTTTGCATGAATTAAATTCATCCAAAAGTTTAATTTAATTCATCGAGGAAAATTTCGGAAAACCTCGAAAAACTAATTTGATATATTCATAAGCGTAACCACATACCTGATCTGATGATTTAAGACAGAAATAGTCCATGCAAGTAAGAAATCCAAGCTAGCAAGCACATATAACAAGATCCTGAAATAATCATACAATTTTCTATTATTAAACATGCCATCAAGATCTACTAAACCTAGCTCGCTTCCTAGAGTTTCTAGTCCACTTTTAGGGTTTCCATTGCAATTAGGGTTTCCCTTTACCTTTTATTATTTTAAATCCTAATTTTATACAATTACTCAAAAATCCTATTTATCTCGTCTATTCTTCACGAAAGATATTAAGGTTACCTTTTTAACCACATATAACCCTAATCTCGATTTAAAGGCACACTAATCATAAATCAAGTCCATTAAGCCTCTTTTACATTAAGCTACCATTTTTTTATCCTTTTAATCCATGATAAGATCATTATGTTCATTTATCATTAATTCATAGTTCATTATGGTCTAATTCACATATGAACTTCTATTTGTCATTAATTCTACCTTTATTCATTAGAAAATCCTAATTACTACATTAAGGGTATTTATCCACAATTAGGAACTTTTATACTTGAAATAGCTTGGAATTATCATATCTCAACTTTATTCATGATTTTGAATAAGTAAAACCATTATGAATCACATTTACTAATATTAGGGTTTCAAGGCCCATTAAAGCATATTTATGCACAGGAAACTCTAAATTGACCAATTACGTGCAAAGTTCATCCTTTTTGTGTTTAATGTACCTTTTTACAATTAACAGGTTAATATCAACTTTAATCATCCATTAAACCCTACTAAATACATTAATCATCTCCAAATAGGGTTTCTTAATCTTCAATTCATTAAAGTTGATAACTTACACTACTTTTTGATTTGCAAAAGGAATTAGCCTCTAAAACCGTTTTTAATGAATTCCTCTCGTTTTTCTGAGCAAAATACATATATTATAAGTACCTATCCGAGTTACCATTATTCAGTTATGAATTTCGCAAATTAAACTTACTTGGACCAATCACGGAGCGCCACATCACCCCGTCCATGCAACGTAGCTCGCCGATTGGAAATATAACAGATTTACGATTTTACCCTCACTTAAGCAGCCAACTCTGCACGGCGCGGAGGGGTAGAACCGTCAAAAGTGCCCGATCTTCTTCAAGCTCGCGGCACCCTAGCTGCCACTGAGTTGCTGCATCTCGTGGGTCCGCCCCCCTTCATCTCTAGGGCTCAAAACTCGTCGCCCTCCACCTCCCTTTCTCTGGCACCGTCCGCCGCATCTGGGCGCCACCCAGCTCGCGTCCCATGTTGTTGGTTTGAGCAGGGCCGACGTGCGACCTGCAACTAGTGTTGCAGTCGTGCGGCTCCTGCTGTGCCTCATCTAGGGCATGGCCACGATGGCGACGCAACTCCCTGGCATCATGGAGCATCAAGATACCATTGCAACCCATCCTTGCTGCCTCATGGCTTCCTGATCACGCAAACCCTCTTAGTTAGGGTCTATGGACGAAAACATGGAAGAAGAGGAGAGAAAAGTGCTTGGGATTCTCCTGGACTTGGCCAAGGCTCTACCCTTATATAGGGGAGGGTATCCACGCCCAAGGACGTTCATCCAAGAGGAAACAAGTCCCACTCTTAAAGGAAATCTATTCCTTCCTTGAGAAGAAATCTTCTCTCTCCTAACTTATTCCTTTAATATTCTTTATTACTTGGATATTTAGGAATACGAAAATCCTCTCCCTTACTCTCTATATTCTTACTTTTTAATTCATTGGCCACGAAAATATATTTTCCTTTAGTAGAAAACACCTCATTTTTAACAATACCACATAATCCATTAATAATGTATTCACATTATATTCTTATTTTCTATTATTGATATTTTCTCTTTCTTTTTCTTCATTGGGGCTCCTTGGACCCCAAGAAACTCCAAGATTTTGAAATTCCTTTATAAGGATACTTATTATCCTTCTAGATGCAACTGTATTCATTATTTCCCATTATCTTGTTTATTTCTTATTAAAATATCTCTTTTTGGGAATTTCTCTTTTTCTTTCTTTTTGTTTTCCTCATTGGCATCCCTTTTAACATTAGGAATCCTTTGGATACGAAAATCCACCAATGATAGTTCAATTATACCTCCTTTCTCTTATTTTCCACATTTTATCATTGTTTTCAGTTTCTTTCTTAATAAAGAAATACTTAATTGGTCTTTTCTTTTCTTATTGCTTTCTTTTTGCAACTTTGGACTCCTCGGAACCCAAATAACCCAAGAGGCACGAAATCCACCTTTGGATTAATTTCTTTTGCCTTCTAAATGTTTCTACCTTTTTCTTTTCTCCATTTCTTATTAATAATGAAATTCCTTTTTGTCTTTTCCTTGTTATTGGGCCCAATAGCCAATAAAGCCCACAAAACAATCATCAAGGCTATTGTAAACGAAATCCATTTATTCGAAACAAATTATATCATTATTTGTTCAAATATCTTTAATATGAGAAATTACATTTCTCACCAAAAGAAACCAAAAAAATTGGGGTTGTAACATCCTTCCCCTCTTATAGGAATTTTGCCCTCAAAATTCCATCAAGCAAACAAACAATTCAGGATAAGACTTTTCCATGTCCATCATTGGCCCCTATGTGGCTTTTGCCCTATCCATGGCTTTTCCAAAGAACCTTTATCATCACGTATTCTTTTCTCTGAGTTCTTTCACCTTGGCATCTATAAACCTCACAGGTGACTCAGGTCATTTCAGCCTCCCTTAGGGCTGACTAGGTTCATTGCTCCGCACATGGTCCGGGTACCTCACATAGTGCTCTAAATTGGACCCATGGAACTCATCACACATTACTTTATCCTGAGGGGTAATGGCAAACTTAACCTTCCCCACCAAACCATGTCAAAAGAACCCATGCATCGGGGACTCAACTCTCTTAGCTATAACTTAGAGGGGTCAGATTTTCATGTCACATATTCCCCCACAGTGAACTGCATGTCAGTCTACTTTGCATCAGCGTACAACTCATGTCGTCTCTGGCTCCTTTCAGCCATTGCACGATCAAAGCGACTTCATCTGCACACACTGTGGTCCTTTCTTGACCTTCGCGAGGTCCCTTCACCAACATCATCTTTAACGAAGTGGTGACCGACACAACCTCCCATGCAGAGCTTCTTTACGTCCCGATACTGGCTATGGTGGTTATCATCACATCTTACAGAAGACAAGAACTATCTCCATGTATTACCCTGAACGAGCACACATGCTCTCATCAGACCCTCTAGTCTGGATCATACTAACCATTAGTTAGGGGTGATAAGCGGTACTAACATCGAGTTCTTCATGTACCTACTTCCACCTTATGGAAGTGAACCTTTAGGTCATACTTAATAACTTTTGAACTCACATCATGGTGTAGTTGAACCATCTCTCTCATGTGTAGTTCAACCCGATCTGTCCCTTGACACCACTCTTTCTTTCTCATGTCATATAGATAAGGCGATCTACCATAACCCATATTGCATCTCGACCTTCCCTGGTCTAGGGGAGACTTACCACAACATCCACATGCTACACGCAACTTCGTCTTAAGCATCCAACGTACTATTGTCACTTACTATCTTCGTAGTACGGTGTATGGTGATTTTAAAATCATGATCTTCTGTATGTCATGATTCCTCAAGATTGATTCCTCAGAAACCCTGAACCACTCTAGTCGGGGTTTCACCTCCTTTTTCTCCAGAGAAGTGCATCTGAGGTTCTACAACCATCCTTTTATCATGATAAGCCCTAGGCTGGCTAACCAAACAACCATTAACTTGATCAACCAATATTGTTACATCTGAGTGTTAGCCAAACTTATCTCTTTTCCAACAGGGGGTTATCCTATCAACCTCTTCTAGCCTCCATCTAAACTAGGCAGCTGTATATCATCCAGAGCATCCATTACCACTTCACATGCTTAGGTGTTAGGTAACATTGAAGACATACACCTTCATGTATTTCACTTACTACATCATCTCATTCTCAGCTCTAAGTCTAACTTCATCAAGAAAACTCTGAGCTTATTCTCTTGTTTTTTTTTTCTTTCTGAACTCAAACTTGTATAACTCATAGCTCATGATATAAACATCCTCATAAGACGACTACCTGGTTTCTCTTAATATTTGTAAACCATCCACATATCGTTCACTCCACCAAGGTATGTTATCATCTCTGTCCTCATACCTCATAGCAACGTTCCAACTCACATCATCTTTATCCTTGGTGTATGGCATGCGTACTGTCCTATCTCTCACTCCCATAACAAGAGGAAATAAGCATTTGGCTGCAGTCCAAATACAGAGTTCTTCCTGTTCCAAGAGTAGAGATGGTACCTCCCACCTTGCCCGCACACCTTTAAATCTTATTTGAAACATGCATCTTATGTCTCAACATCATTCTCGATATCAAAGTTATTTCCATGGAAAACTGGCCTCGAACCTACTTAGGTCCACACACAATCCTTGGTCATCTCCTCTAGGTCTATAGGGTGCCGACACTTTTGGGGTCATCCCTCTTCCCTCATGCATCCAGAGAGTGCCCTACTCATCTGCCCTTTGGGTCCCATGAGTTCATGAAGGTGATCAATCTCCTAACCCATGGCCCTCAGATAATGATAGCTGTTACCTCCCGACCCTATGGTCATGTGCAACTAGGGAATTAGGCAACTCCTACTTCCATCGGTCTTATCCCTACCTGACCCTAGGATAGACTTAGGATTCTAACATAGTACATGTCCAACTTAGAACCTTACCCAAGCCTTCATCATCTCTCTCTACATTCATGGGCTGACTTTCATCCTTTCATAGGGGTCATGGCAACCTGCCTACCTTGGTCAGGCCCCATACCAGTTACCTCTATGGTAACACATCCACATGCACTTAGAGAGGGTTATCTATGGGTCTACAAGTTCATTCTCATATCATGTACTTTTCACTTAGCTTCTCAAGATCCTATGAGACCTCTTTAGGTTTCCTCAAAACCCACAAAACTGGTATACACCCTACCAAAGGGTCCCTCTCCCAGGATGGGAGGAAACTACAACTCTGACAACAAGGTCACAAACATCCTTAGGGTTTATATTCACATGAGCATGCTTAACCCAACAGCTACTAAGGCACAAGCAGACCCCTATTAAACCATGTTAGGTCATCCAAACCTTCTCATGTCACCACCTTAGCTGCGAGGGATTCATCAAACATACCCTAAACTTAAGGGGTTTCTCTTTCCTCTAACCATGAAGAGTACCATGCTCAAATATATAGCAACTCAAATCTCGTCATGAGCATCAGGTACACCACTTCCCCTCTTAGGCCTAGGAACCCTAGGTGTCTATCTGCATGCTCAACCTCTTAAACATGTCCAAGGTATGTCATGCACTCCCATGATCCTTTTATTGAGTCCTCCTCAAGGACAACCAACTAGGTATAAAGCCTCACAACTGTTTACTAAACCTCTCCAGGTCTAAGGAACTCTTCTTCCTATCTCAGAAGGTAAACACCTACACCATGGGCACATAGGTACCAGAAGCCTCATCCTCTCTCTAGGAAACCAAGATATCATCAACCTCTAGGGATCAAGCATGAGACAACCACTATATCCATTTAGGTCGCATCATCCTCAACTCCCCACTTTTCCTCATATCTCAGAGTCTAGGCTCCCAACCTTCTTGCTTGGGTCCTGCTTCCTCTCTCTAGAGCTAACTTCCACAACCAACCTTATACTAAAGGTCCTTTCCCCATTAAGGTGGGTCAAGCTTAGCAGCATACCCTTAAGTGGGTGAAGACTCTGTTCAAACTTATGTTTGTTCAAGGTTACCCCCAACCCGTTTATGCTTATCTCATCAGCGATCCAACACACTCCCTTGGCCAGGGTTTTAGCACGACTGACGTACTATGGGTGCCTACTATGCCATGCTCATATAAGCTCATGGGGTTTCCATAGGTTCTTCTCTAACCTCATCAAGGAAGGAGCTATCCTTCGCTCTAACATGCGCTACCCTTCCCAGGGTTGGGTCGCCAAAGGTACTCGGTCATCCAACCTCTCATGGTTCATATGACATCCAAAGCATGTCCATCCAAACACCTGGTCTACCAAGACATCTAACTCATCATGTCATCTCTCTCTAATCTTCATTTAGGGTTAGGGTTAACATCATCCTCAGAGGATGTGCCAGGTCTCTACTTACAATGGAGATTTCTACCTCCAATACGAACTCTCTCTTTACTTATCCTCCTGACAAGAAGGTCTAGCCTCAGGTCTCTCCTGAGGGCATGACAACTTATGTCATACGACCTAAGCATTTATCTATTCTTTTACGCTTAATCTATTAAGCTTATGTCCATGACATCTTACTTACATGCTTTTTATTAATTTGGTGGGGGATTCCTTAGAACTTATCAACCTTACCCATACCTCAAGAGGGTGAGGAAAAGAGAGAAAACCCTAATCCTTAAGGTCCTTAACAACATTTGAGTTGAGAAGGGATGAACAAGATGAGAGAGTCCTAAAGGTATCTTATTTCGAGTCAGATCCTAAGACATTGGCCAGACACTCACACTAATCCGGGAGTCCTCGTATTCCGACTAGCGGTGCGGAGGAAAATCTTGCCAGCCCCCGGACGTGATCCTTTTCTAGACACCTCAGTCTTTCGGAAAATCCTCTAATAACTCCCTTGGGTTCTACAGAGTTTGTAAAATTTAATAATTATTGAAGATTAAATGAGGAACCTATGCTCTGAAACCAAATGTACCGACCCCACCTCCCGGTAACCCCCAATTAAGGGAGACCAAGAGGTCAGAGCCATTATCCCAATTAATATGATCAAAGGTTCGACAAATAATCAATAACAATTATCAAATTTTACCAACTAAACTGAAAGGCTGTAATAAAGTAAAACTTTGCATACCTTTTTTTTCTTTCAAACTGAGGGTAACTACTTCTATCCATAACTGGAGTCTATTCTAACTAATCCTCCTTTGTACTTTAATCCTCATTTAAATCCACGTATGCCACTTTACTGTTTGTTCTTTTCACTTGTACCTAAAACGCCGACAAACAAAACGTCGGTCAGCATAAAGCTGGTATGTGGGGAAAACAATAATCGTGCAACTATGATAATAATGGAATCAGCCAATTATCATTTAACAGCCAAGATTACGTTTTAAGCAATACTACTCAATCCTTACCTATCCCCTCTCTGTGCTGTCCCTGCAGTGGACCTGGATGCTACCTTCCTCATGGTAGATCCCCATTAAACCCCACATGATTCTACCTAACAGGTAGATCAATATCTAGGGTTGAGTCGCATGACACTACCCATAGGTAGCCCAATCCCTAACTCATGGTGTGCTAAAGAGTCGCATGTCACTACCCATAGGTGGCCCAATCCCTGACTCAAGGTGACTTGATGGACCTACCCCATTGGTAGCCATGTACTAAGTCATCCAAGGACCTGATGGACCTACCCCATAGGTAGCCATGTACTAGGTCAATCCATTAAGCCACAGAGGGGACTAGGATCTGAGCTAGTAGGCACATATCTTAAATGATAGTCATATCCACATTATAGTTTGCATGAATTAAATTCATCCAAAAGTTTAATTCAAGTCATCGAGGAAAACTTCGGAAAACCTCGAAAAACTAATTTGAGATATTCATAAGCGTAACCACATACCTGATCTGATGATTTGAGACAGAAATAGTCCATGCAAGTAAGAAATCCAAGCAAGCAAGCACATACAACAAGATCCTGAAATAATCATACAATTTTCTATTATTAAACATGCCATCAAGATCTACTAAACCTCGCTCGCTTCCTAGGGTTTCTAGTCCACTTTTAGGGTTTCCATTGCAATTAGGGTTTCCCTTTACCTTTTATTATTTTAAACCCTAATTTTATACAATTACTCAAAAACCCTATTTATCTCATCTATTCTTCACGAAAGATATTAAGGTTACCTTTTTAACCACATATAACCCTAATCTTGATTTAAAGGCACACTAATCATCAATTAAGTCCATTAAGCCTCTTTTACATTAAAGCTACCATTTTTTTATCCTTTTAATCCATGATAAGATCATTATGCTCATTTATCATTAATTAGTCTAATTCACATATGAACTTCTATTTGTCATTAATTCTACCTTTATTCATTAGAAAACCCTAATTACTACATTAAGGGTATTTATCCACAATTAGGAACTTTTATACTTGAAATAACTTGGAATTATCATATCTCAATTTTATTCATGATTTTGAATAAGTAAAACCATTATGAATCACATTTACTAATATTAGGGTTTCAAGGCCCATTAAAGCATATTTATGCACAAGAAACTCTAAATTAACCAATTACGTGCAAAGTTCATCCTTTTTGTGTTTAATGTACCTTTTTACAATTAACAAGTTAATATCAACTTTAATCATCCATTAAACCCTACTAAATACATTAATCATCTCCAAATAGGGTTTCTTAATCTTTAATTCATTAAAGTTGATAACTTACACTACTTTTCGAATTGCAAAAGGAATTAGCCTCTAAAACCATTTTTAATGAATTCCTCTCGTTTTACATATATGTACCTATCCAAGTTACCATTATTCAGTTATGAATTTCGCAAATTAAACTTACTTGGACCAATCACGGAGCGCCACATCACCCCGTCCATGCAACGTAGCTCGCCGATTGGAAATATAACATATTTACGCTTTTACCCTCACTTAAGCAGCCATCTCTGCACGGCGCGGAGGGGTAGAACCGTCAAAAGTGCTCGATCTTCTTCAAGCTCGCGACACCCTAGCTGCCACCGAGTTGCTGCATCTCGTGGGTCCGCCCCCCTTCATCTCTAGGGCTCAAAACTTGTCGCCCTCCACCTCCCTTGCTCCGGCACCGTCCACCGCATCTGGGCGCCACCTAGCTCGCGTCCCATGTTGTTGGTTTGAGCAGGGCCGACGTGCGACCTGCAGTAGGTGCTGCAGCCGTGCAGCTGCTGCTGTGCCTCATCTAGGGCATGGCCACGATGGCGACGCAGCTCCCTGGCATCGTGGAGCATCAAGATACCATTACAACCCATCCTTGCCGCCTTATGACTTCCTGATCACGCAACCCCTCTTAGTTAGGGTTTATGGACGAAAACATGGAAGAAGAGGAGAGAAAAGTGCTTGGAATTCTCCTGAACTTGGCCAAGGCTCTACCCTTATATAGGGGAGGGTATCCACGCCCAAGGACGTTCATCCAAGAGGAAACAAGTCCCACTCTTAAAGGAAGTCTATTCCTTCCTTGAGAAGAAATCTTCTCTCTCCTAACTTATTCCTTTAATATTCTTTATTACTTGGATATTTAGGAATACGAAAATCCTCTCCCTTACTCTCTATATTCTTGCCTTTTAATTCATTGGCCACGAAAATATATTTTCCTTTAGTAGAAAACACCTCATTTTTAACAATACCACATAATCCATTAATAATGTATTCACATTATATTCTTATTTTCTATTATTGGTATTTTCTCTTTCTTTTTCTTCATTGGGGCTCCTTGGACCCCAAGAAACTCTAAGATTTCGAAATTCCTTTATAAGGATACTTATTATCCTTCTAGATGCAATTATATTCATTATTTCCCATTATCTTGTTTATTTCTTATTAAAATATCTCTTTTTGAGAATTTCTCTTTTTCTTTCTTTTTATTTTCCTCATTGGCATCCCTTTTAACATTAGGAATCCTTTGGATACGGAAATCCACCAAGGATAATTCAATTATACCTCTTTTCTCTTATTTTCCACATTTTATCATTGTTTTCAATTTCTTTCTTAATAAAGAAATACTTAATTGTTCTTTTCTTTTCTTATTGCTTTCTTTTTGCAACTTTGGACTCCTCGGAACCCAAATTAACCCAAGAGGCACGAAATCTACCTTTAGATTAATTTCTTTTGCCCTCTAAAGGTTTCTACCTTTTTCTTTTCTCCATTTCTTATTAATAATGGAATTCCTTTTTGTCTTTTCCTTGTTATTGGGCCCAATAGCCAATAAAGCCCACAAAACAATCATCAAGGCTATTGTAAACGAAATCCATTTATTCGAAACAAATTATATCATTATTTGTTCAAATATCTTCAATATGAGAAATTACATTTCTCACCCAAAGAACCCAAAAAAATTGGGATTGTAACAATAGTGGTGGGTATGGTTGTGGAAAATGGTGGAAGAGTGGGAGACGGGAGTGTGGTGGGGGTGGTTGTAGAGGGAAGCCCAACATCCAGATCGAAAATGAATGGTTCTGGTGTTGGATCCACAACGTTCTCTGCACTGTGTGGGGGGGTTCTGCCTCTGGGTTGATCTTCGATATGGGCGTCCTCGATTGCTGTTGTTTTTGCGCACGTAGTTTAGATGCCCGTGTGACTGGAATTTTCTTTGGCCTTGTTGCTGGGGCATTGACGCTGTGCTCTGTCTGCCCTGCCTTTGCTTGTTTCTCTTTTGCTGTGACTGAGGCTATGAAGTTGACAATCTCTTCTTTAGTGAAGAGAAGCTTTTCTTTGTCATAGTCAGCCAGTTCTGGAAGAGGTAACAGCGTTCTGGATGCTTTGACGGTTGGGCAGAAAATATAATGCACCTTGGCATCCTTCTCCTTTATGATATATGAGTTTCTTAGACTCTGCTCATTGGTTAGGATGTCGCCCTTTATTACTGTGCACTTGGGAAATAGTCTGTCCATCTTAAGATATTTCAGAATTGATGTAATATGACCACCCATACAGATTTCTTTCCCGATGGCATAAGCTGTGTGTTTTTGAATGAAGTGCCGACCTATGTTGATCGACTGCCCTTTGAGAATGGACCATAGGATAAAGAGATCTGAGATAATAACATTTCCGCTCTCTGTCCTGGGGAAAAGGGCGCCTGTAATAATTTTGTGCAGTGTGCGCACCAGGCCAGAATTTATGTTAGAGGCCTTGCAAGTCTTTGCCTCGTAGGTTGGAATCCCCGTTAAGGACTCCCAGTTCAACAAGTGCCTGTTAAACTGGGAGTTTTCCAGACCCACAACTTTAGCCTTTTTCAGTTGATCCTGGTTGTCGATGAAGATCTCATTCAACATGTTCTCAGTTAAGATAACCTTGTTTCCAAAAAGTGAGATGACCAACCTGCAGTCACCTCCGTCTTTCCATTTATCCTTTGCGTCCACGATTTCTTTGTTGAGGTATGTGAAGAACTTTATCGTGGGCTCAACATAAAAGGTTTCTGTGACAAAACAGAGTTTTGAGAGATTCACGTTGTCGAGCAAGGCGAGAACTCTGTCATAAATCCCCATCCTCGTCAGTATGTTTGAGCAGACATACTTTGTTGGGCGCAATGCTTTGTCACCAGCCGGGAGGTTTTGGATGTACAGGTCAACATGTGCTGGTTCTGCGGTGGTTGTAGCAGGAAAGGCAACAACAGGGGTGGCATATTCTATCTTGATTTGTTCCCTCGCAGTGGAGGGCCGAACTTGCTTCCGTGCCCGTTTTTTGGTTGGTTGATCTGCGGTAACCTCTTGGGCCTTCCGTTTCCCCTTGGACTTAGTGACTGAGGATTCCTCCTCGGAATTGGGTGCGTATTCCGAATCTTCATCTGTTGAGGATATTTCTTCAACTTCTTCAATAGGATCTTCTGCTAAACATTTGTTGACTTGCTCAAGGTCGTGGATGACCTTGGGCAAGTCAACTTTTGGAGTCCTTCCAGTCTTTTCGCATATATCGAGAATGCGTTGAAGCTTCGAGCGGCGCTCTGGGAGCTCTTCTCTGGTGCATTGGGAGTCAACAAGCTCCTTTGCAGGTGATGCCATTCTGAAGAATTGACACCTTCTATCACTCGGTGTCCGAGGACAACACCTTCTGTCACCATAAAGTGACATTTCTCCCAATTTAGGATCAAGTTTGTTTCCTCACATCTTTGTAAAACTTTCCCGAGGTTAAGTAGACAGTTATCAAAAGAATTTCCGTAGACTGAAAAATCATCCATAAATATTTTCATGATTGACTCAGTTAATCCTGCGAACATTGTAGACATGCACCTTTGGAAGGTTGCAGGCGCGTTGCATAGCCCGAAAGGCATCCTTCTGAAGGCGTAAGTTCCAAAGGGGCCGGGCAAGTGAAGGTTGTCTTTTCTTGGTCTTCTGGGTGTCTTTTCTGGGTGTCCCCGGCAACGACGCCAATTTTTGACGGAGCCTCCACTTACGTGGAGTTGCGTGCACCACTAAAAATCCTAGAGATAGTAAGTCTCTAAGTTTAGCCTTGCGTATGCTATAATAAGATCTCCACCCACGTATGCTAAGATACGTGGAAGTCTTATCGGAGTATAGTTAAGGGTCGAATCCACGAGACAACAGTCTTGTTAAGAGTTTAACAAGATGGAAACGTAGTAATTCTACTTATCTACTTAAGAGTTGACGTTTAGATCAAAGAGTTGGTTTGATGATTAAACTAATGTGCGAAGAAAGTAAATAGCAAGAAAGTAAACTTAAGGTTGTAAACGATAATTGGAAACCACTAGGATGTGATCGAGTTTCACCACCACTACACAGATCAAAACATACATCACAACAACATGAATTGCAAAGAAAAGGGTCTAAACAGTTAGTATCTTGTAGACTTAGCTTCCTTCCGGATAACTAACTACGAGAAACGCGGGAGTATTGCAATGCCAGCCATCCTCGAACGAATGGTCACTTACTTTGCATTACTCCTGTAGTTAATCAGGGTTGCAGAGAGCATGGGGATGCACAAAGTGTGCACCCTCATATATATAATACTGAGACAATTACAGAGAGGTCCATACAGAATAAACAAATAACAAAATAAATAACAGAATACAGAAAACATATATTGTAACACTCCCCCTCAAGTTGGAGCATAGATATCAATCATGCCCAACTTGTCCACCAGTGTGCAGAAGTGCTTCTTAGCCAGAAGTTTTGTGAAGACATCCGCAACTTGATCTTCAGATCTCGTAAAAGGAGTGCAAATTTTACCAGCCAGAACAGATTCTCGAATAAAGTGGCAATCCACCTCAATATGCTTGGTGCGCTCATGATAAACAGGATTATTGGCAATGAAAATAGCAGCTCGGTTGTCGCAGTACATTGAAATCGCATAAGAAGATTCAATCCCAAGTTCATGCAAAAGAGAACGCACCCAGAGAAGTTCACAAGCAGTATGGGCCATAGCCCTGTATTCAGCTTCAGCACTGGAGCGAGCAACAACATTCTGTTTCTTGCTCCTCCAAGTCACCAAGTTACCTCCTACGTAGGTACAGTAGCCAGAGGTGGATTTCCTGTCAATTCTGCTGCCCGCATAATCTGAATCAGAATAGCCCTCAAGTTTACAATGTCCACTTTTCTTGTAATGCAAACCTTTGCCAGGTGCCCTTTTTAAGTATCTCAGAATGTGACAGACAGCGTCCCAGTGACACTGTCTAGGCTTGTCCAAGTACCTGCTCAGAAGGCCCACAACAGTAGTAATATCAGGACGAGTAACAGTCAGATAAATCAATTTCCCAATAAGTCTCCTGTATTTCTTTGGCTCAGAAAACATAGGTGAAGTATCATCGTCCCAATCAACATTGGGATCCATAGGAGTATCTGCAGGTCTTGCTCCCATCATACCGGTTTCTTACAGGATATCAAGTACATATTTCCTCTGGGACAACACAAGAGCACTAGAGTTCCTGGAAACCTCTATACCCAGAAAGTATCGTAATCTGCCTAAGTCTTTGGTAGCAAAATGCTTACCCAAATGGGTTTTTGTGGCCTGAATACCTGCAGAATCACTGCCTGAAATAATGATATCATCTACATAGACAATCAGAATAATAATCCCTGCAGAAGTTTTCTTCGTGAAGACAGAATGATCCACTTGAGACCGTAGAAAGCCAAAATCAGAAAGAATCCTGCTTAATTTATCGAACCAGGCACGTGGACTCTGCTTAAGCCCATAAATAGATTTTTTAAGCCGACATACTTTGTGAGACTCCCCCTGAGCAGCAAACCCAGGAGGTTGCTCCATGTAAACCTCTTCCTGCAGATCACCATATAAGAAGGCGTTCTTCACATCAAGCTGTAGAAGAGGCCAGTCAGAGTTTACAGCTACAGATAACAATATTCTAACAGAATTCAAGCGAGCAACAGGAGAAAATGTCTCAAAATAGTCAATGCCGTAGGTCTGAGTATATCCTTTGGCAACTAATCGAGCTTTCAACCGTTCAACAGTACCATCCGGTTGATATTTGACAGTGTACACCCAGCGACAACCCACAGGCTTGCACTGAGGAGGGGGATCCACCAGCTCCCAAGTGCCTCTATCAGTCAGAGCGGACATCTCATCCTGCATAGCAGAAGTCCATGCTGTACTCCGCAGGGCATCCTGAATAGTCTTAGGAACAGTAACAGCAGATAAGGCATATACAAAAGCACGCGCCTGAGCAGTGAGATGATCAGTAGATACAAAATGAGCAATACTATGAGACGTGCAGGAACGAGTCCCTTTGCGAAGAGCAATAGGAATATGTAAATCAGACTGTACCTCAGGTGAAGCAGAACCTTCTGGAGGTGAAGATTGGTCGACTGGGGGGGGTACATGGGAAGAAGGTGCTTTGTTCCTGCGCTGATAAACACGAAGCTGAGGACGATCCGGTATCACAGTATCATCCGTCTCAGGTATGCAGTCAGACAGAATAGGCAAGGGTGGTGCAATGAGATCTGGTTGCAATTTTTCTCCCGCAGATGAATAATAAGGAGTATCTTCAAAAAATACCACATCACTACTAGTCATCCACTTCCGCGTAGCAGGATTATAACAGCGATAGCCTTTCTGAGTCCTTGAATATCCCAAGAAAATACATTTAGTTGCACGAGGCGACAGTTTATCAGAGGCATGGCCAAGGAGGCGGACAAAACACGTGCAACCAAAAATCCGTGGAGGAACAGAAAACAAGGGCGCCTCCGGATGTAAAACTTGGAACGGGATTTTGTTACCAATAACCGATGATGGCATACGATTAATAAGAAAACAGGCAGTCATAACCGCTTCTGGCCAATAAGAATGAGGTACATGTGAATGTAACATGATAGTGCGAGCCACTTCTAATAAATGACGATTCTTTCTTTCCGCAACACCATTCTGTTGTGGTGTATAGGCACAAGAGGTTTGATGTAAAGTTCCAACAGATTTACAAAAAAATTCCACATCTTTCTGAACAAACTCCAAAGCATTATCAGTTCGAAAAATTTTAATAGGCACACCAAACTGGGTTTTAATTTCAGCAAAAAAGAACTTTATTGTGGATAGCACTTCGGATCTACTTTTCAACAGAAATAGCCAAGTAGTCCGTGAAAAATCATCAATGAACAAAATAAAGTATCGATAACCAGACACACTTGTTACATTACATGGTCCCCACACATCAGAATGTACTACATCAAAAATATGCCTGCTGCTCATAGAACTACGCCGCGGATATACCGATCTAGTTTGTTTACCCAGTTGACAAGACTCACACTGGAAACTACAACTACTCATATCTGGAAGTAAATGGCGCAGTTTGTCAGAAGAAGGATGTCCCAGCCTGTAATGCCACTGTAAGGTAGAAACTGATGCAGATAAAGCTGAAACTTTGGCAGACTTTGGCATCTCGTCCAAGTAGTAGAGACCATCAGCACCTTCATACCCCCCACCAATCTTCATCCTCGTGAGAAGGTCCTGAAAAATGCAAGAGCCAGGAAGGAATGTCAAGCTACAATTCAAATTCCTTACAAGTTTGCTCACAGATAATAAATTCATAGGAAAGTTAGGCACGTATAAGGCAGATTTGATAAGAAACTGAGAAATAATGTCCCCAATGCCAGAAACAGAAGATCGAGATCCATCAGCAACCATAACCGTAGATTTATGAGCAGGTTTAGAGATGGACTTAAACAAAGCCCTATTGCCAGAAATATGGGAGGATGCACCAGAGTCGATCACCCATTTATTATTACCAGATGGAGGTGGCAAATGTGAACTCAGAAAGGCAGTATCATAACCAGTATGGGCAGCATGAGCTCCACTCGTGGATGCGTCAGAAGAGGAACCAGCACGCTCCAGAAGAAGACGTTCGACTTCAGCCCTGATGTAGTCAGCAGTAGTAGTGTCCGCAGTATCTGGTGTAGTAGGATGTGCGGCACCCTCAGATGCAGCGGAGGAAGAATCAGCAGCAGTGTTCGCCCATTCTGGTTTTCCATATTTCTCCCAACACTTTTCTTCAATGTGGTTCGTACGACCACAGTAAGAACACAAACGTGATCCGGGCGAAGGACGCGCAGCAGTAGTAGTAGCAGCAGGAGGGGCCCCACGCCCAGCAGTAGGGGAACGACCTCTCCCTGCACCAAGGGGAGGACGTCCATCAGAAGTGCGGCCACGACCACGACCGCGACCACGGCCACGGCCACGGCCACCCCAGACAGCTAAGGTAGTAGAGTCGCCAACATCTGGTGTCGGGGAGGAAAGGCGCAGAAGTCGCTGGTAGGCACTCCGAAGAGATGGCAGTGGATCACCGGCCAGAATCTGATCCACAACTCCAGCATAGGAGTCAGGCAAGCCACTCAAAAACTGTATCAGCTGTAGCTCATCGCGCTGTTTGCGCATAGTCGCCAGATCCGTGGACAAGGGATGATACGTCTCCAGTTCACCCCACAAACCGGTGAACGTAGAGAAGTAATCGGCGATATCAGTGCCAGTAAAGGTGAGACGACTAAGCTGTTTGTTGATATCAAACACCTTCTTCGGATTCTGGCTGTGGGAGAAGGACGCCATCAGGAAGGTAGGCACAGCAGGCAGGCAAGACAGGCAGGCAGAAGATCACACGGGACCTCTCACATACAGACTACACCAAAGTGTAGTAGAAGACCCGGAGGCCGAAGCCTACACGGGCAGGCAGGCACAAACAAACACGAACCGACGAAGGCTCTAGCCGAACAACGTACCGATCTCCCCCGGAAGACTGAACTAGGCCAGATCTACCAACCCGGCAGCGCACCTGCTGTGCGAACAACACAAACGGTTGCTCAAGCACTAGCGGAGCACCGTGCCAGGAGAGTAGATGGACCTGGGACCGGCGGGAGACGGCTGGCTAGGCCAGCGGTGGCAGCCGGCCGGCGGGCTGGAGCTGCCCCGACGGTAGCGGCGGCTGCTGCCGCTGCCCGGGCCGGCGGCGGGTCGCGCGGGGGGGGGGGGGAGGGGGGGGGGGCGGCGCCGGAGAGGGAGGGAGGGAGGGAGGGAGAGAGAGACCCTAGGTCTCGACCTGCTCTGGTACCATGTAGTTAATCAGGGTTGCAGAGAGCATGGGGATGCACAAAGTGTGCACCCTCATATATATAATACTGAGACAATTACAGAGAGGTCCATACAGAATAAACAAATAACAAAATAAATAACAGAATACAGAAAACATATATTGTAACAACTCCCTTCGTAAAGTGTGTTCCTCGACCTATCAAAGTTATACTTTCGTACGTCAACTGATTCCATTTCATAGTATGAAAGTACAACGATGGAGGTGAGTCTACTCCACTCCTTGAAAGACGTTCCTAGACACCGAAACAGATATATGGTGACTACATACATCAAGAACCAACATGAAATCGATATTCAAATCTAAAAACACAAACATAGACAATTCACACTGATAGATAATAGATAACATAAGTTGGTAATCAAGCAACTAGCATTCATTAAACGATTGATGTTGAACTGAAAAGATAGTATTTCTCTATTGCAATCTCATGAATTACAATGTATGAAATGAAAACATGGGTAGCGGGGCTACTCCCCGCACCCTAGTGTATGGGACTACTCGCTCATGGCAAGAACAAAGAAGGAGGCGGGAAGAGAGAGAGAGCATCATCTCTACGTAGGAGGGAGGAAGGTCGACCCCTTGGAGCAGAGAGCAACTATCTTCACACCACGTGGTTGACTTGATGAAGAATTCTTCACTTCCCACCTTCTATGTCGATGAGAGAGAAAGCAGCTTGAGGATGAAGTGTGGATCTTGGGCCGGAAGCCTTGGGGCGGAGGATGGAAGATGAAACAGCTCTGGAACGGTTGGGGCAGCCTTCGGGCGTCCAAAAATTCGATACTTTGTGAAGACCCCTTGGGTCCTATTTATAGGCTTTGAGTGAATCTTGAACGGTTTTGAGTTATGTGGGTCCAAACGGTCGTGGAGACCATTTGGGCTCTTTTGGTTTGGAGACCGTTTGGACTCTCTCGGTTTGGAGACCGTTTGAGTCCTCACGGTTTGGAGACCGTTTGAGTCCTTACGGTTTGGAGACCGTTTACGTTCATACGGTCTTGGGACCGTTTGGCTTCATGCGGTCTCGGGACCGTTTGACTTTCACACGGTCTCGGGACCGTTTCTCTTTTATTCGGTCTCAGGACCGGTTGATCTTCATACGGTCTTGGGACCGTATGGCTTCACACGGTCCTGGGACCGTTTGGCTTCACACAGTCTCTGGACCGTTTGGCTTTCACACGGTCTCGGGACCGTTTGGCTTCACACGGTCTCGGGACCGTTTCACTTTTATTCGGTCTCAGGACCGGTTGGTCTTCATACGGTCTTGGGACCGTTTGGCCTCCATTCGGTCTTGGGACCGTATGGCTTTACACGGTCTTGGGACCGTTTGGCCTCCATTCGGTCTTGGGACCGTTTGGAGTTTTTGTAAATTTTTTTGTGTTTTTCTGTAAGAAGAAAAGGAGAAAGGTTAGTCTAATGGTATATTCACAATAGAGTGGAAAGTTAAAGATTCTATCTAATTTATCTAAGAAAGAGTATGGAAAATTGAGAAAAACTAGTAACATAACATCACAAAATGGGAGGTTATCACCCAACCATGCTATATGGGAGTTAATGTTGGTCGGTGAAGAAACAAGGTCTCAACAAGATGAATATAAGAAATGTGTGTTATGATATGGAATTATGGATGTATGGTAAATCATGGAAAGATCATTTGACAAAAAATTATATGGGGAACAAAGTGAGGGTGGCGAGTATCAAGGACAAGTTATGTCAATGTCACTTGAGATGGTATAAACATTTTATGCAGTACATGCCGACAAACGCACCAATTTAAAGCAATGCCATTGATTCGACCATGGTAAAAAGAAGAGGCATGCGAATATATCTCCTAATAGAACTGATTGGAAAAGATGGATATGTGTTGCCAACCCCAACATGGTTGGGATTGAGGCTTAAGTGATGATGACGATGATTATTATTATTCTAGTAACATGGATGACAAGTTAACTACTATGTTATATGTGAAAGTATTTGGGTCAAAGCGATACCCGGCTAGAGCGGGTTCTCCTTTATTATATAAGGTGGGAACATTTACATAATAGACCCTTTAGAAAAAGGAAATAGGAAAGAGGTACATAAATAAAGAAACTAATTTCAAATACTTCCCCTCAAGCTGGAGCATAGACATCATGCATGCCCAACTTGGAATTCATACATGTGAAAGCTGAAGATGAAATTGGCTTGGTGAAGATATCTTCCACTTGTTGTCCAGTCCGAACATGAGGAGTTTGAATTACCTTGGAGAGAACTAAACCACGAACAAAGTGGCAGTCCAATTAAATATGCTTGGTCCCCTCATGGAACACCGGATTGTTGGCAATATGAATGGCTGCCTAGTTATCACACATGAGAGAGATTGGTGTCTCCACAAACACTCCCATTTCAGAGAATATAGACATAACCCACTGTAGCTCACAACATGCACGTCCCATTGCTCGATATTCAGCCATGTGCTGGTCTGTGCTACCACATTTTGTTTCTTGCTCCTCTAAGTCAGCGAGTGTGACCCAAGGAACACACAATAGCTACAAGTAAACCATCTATCTCCAACATCACGTGCCCAATCAGCACCAGTGAATGTAATGAGCTTTAAGGATGTGTGTGCTAGATCTTTCCCTATAAAGTAAGGCCCTTCCCTGACGATCCTTTATCATAACATAGAATCCAGGTGACTGCCATCCAGTGTGACATCTTGGGCGCACTCATGAACGGGCTAACAACTCCTACAACATATGATATATCAGGACGGGTAATTGTCAAGTAAATCAATTTTCCTACATTCCTTCTGTACTTTGCTGGATCAGATAAATCACTGTCATGAGAAATAGATGCCTTGGTATGATAACCTATAGGCATAGAGACTGGTTTGCACTGTGCCATGCCTGTCTCTGCAAGAAGGTCAAGAACATATTTCGGCTGAGAGAGGTTTGTGCCATTCTTGGAATGTAGAACTTCTATTCCAAGAAAATAGCAAAGATTACCCAAATCTTTTGTCTGAAATTGTGTTTGCAGCCACTTCTTGAGCTGTAAAATGCTAGTAGAGTCATCACATGTGATGACAATATCATCTACATAGACAACCAGAATAATAGTGCCACTTGAAGACTTATACACAAATAAAGAATGATCAGTAGAGGACCGAGTGAACCCAAACCGTATAGTGCAATACTAAATTTATCAAACCATTTTTGTGGTGAATGCTTCAGACCATACAAGGATTTCTTCAACTTGCATACCTTCTGACACTCCTCCTGAGTAACATACCCAATATGTTACTCCATGTATACCTCCCCAAGAAGATCATCGTGAAGAAAAACATATTTGACGTCTAGCTGAAGAAGAGGCCAGTCAGAATGAGTAGCAACAAAGATGAGGATCCGCACAGAATTGAGCAGAGCAACTGGGGAGAAAGTCTCAAAGAAGTCTTCGCCATGTGTCTGTGTGTACCCCTTTGCCACCAAATGAGCCTTCAAGGCATCAATAGAACATCTGGTTTCTATTCACAGTATAAACCCAGCGGCAGTCCACAACGGACTTGCCAGGAGGAAGATCCACCAAGTCCTAGGTGGAGTTCTCAAGAAGAGCTGCCATCTCATTGTCCATAGCTTGGATCCATCCATCATGTTGGGCTGCTTCTGTATAAGAGCGAGGAACAACCATAGAATCAAGTTGAAGATCAAACATGCGGGTTGATGGTGACAGATGAGACAAGCAACAAACACTCCACAATGGATGGCGTATAGTGCAAGGGCGAACACCTTTATGAGTTGCAATTGAAAGGTGTAAGTCTGAAACGGAAGTATCAAGAGAGCTCTTAGTAGGAAAATTTACCTCAGGAGTGTCTGACGATGAGGAGGCAATTTGCTGGACTGGTGACGCTACATCCTCTTGGTGATGCCTTGCTCACCTGGTATAAACTAGTGGAAAAGGTTGAATCAGTGGAGGTGTAGGTGATGATGGTGGTAAAGTGTGGGTGGTGTTTAGAACACTCTCATCACACGTCACAAGAAGTGGTGGCTCTCTCTCACGCTCAAATATGTAGTCACTCTCAGAATTGTGCTGCCCCTCACGCCGAACAAAGTCACTAAAGAACGGAGTAGACTCATGAAAAGTTACGTCAGCTGACACAAACAGGTGACGAGGACGAGGACGAGGACAATAACATATGAATCCATACTATGTGGGAGAGTATCCCAAAAAAATGATGTGAACTGTGGGGGGAGACAACTTATTAGCATGTGGATCAACACATGAACAAATACAGTGCAACCAAACACATGAAGAGGAAGAAGAAAAGGTTGCTCGTCAGGTCGTAAAACAGATAAGGTGGTAGCCCCATGTAAGATAGAAGCTGGCTGGCGATTAATAAAAAAACATGCAGTGAGAAGAGCATTAGACCAATATTTCTTTGGCACAAACATATGAAAAAGTAGCGTATGTGCTACATCAAGTACATGACGGTTTTTGTGTTCAACAACCCCATTTTGTTGTGATGTATGAGGACAGGTCGTTTGGTGAATTATGCCAATAGAATTACAAAAAGTGGAAACAAACTTTTGAATGCATTTTGGGGCATTATCAGTATGATGAATCTTTATTTGAGCATCAAATTGATTTTTTTATTAACCGAAGAAAAGTTTGAATGATAGACAAAACTTCATCCCGAGACTCAGATATAACCAAGTCATGCGGGAGAAATCATCAATGAAAGACAGAAAATATCAAAAGCAGTTATAACTTGGCTCTTTCACAGTGCTACTCAGAAAATAATTGTGATGATGCTTGCCTAGTTGACATGACTGACACTCTAACAAATTTATTGATGCTAAGTCTGGAATAAGATTTTGAAGACTCTTCAAGGACGGGTGCCCATAGCGACAATGCCATTGTAAGGGAGAGCAACTGAAAACGGTAGATGGAATCTGACGAGCTGGGCGACCACCTTCAAAGAAGTAGAGATCACCTTTCCTAGATCCCCCACCAATTGTCTTCCAACTCCTCGGATCCTGTAACACAAAGAAAAAGTCTCCAAATATTGCCAAGCATTTCAAAGAATCAACAAGCTTAGCAATATACATTAAGTTAAATGGAAAGTCTGGTACATAATGTACATACTGTAAAGTCAAATCAGATGATGCTTGTACAGTGCCACACGCTTAATAGAACCATCAACAAGTGTCACAGAAGAATGCTGGATATACGAGTCAGAAGAGAGAAGCATAGATCGTATACTCGTCATATGCTAAGAGGCCCTAGAATCCACCACCCATGTTGAAGATAAATGAGAGGCAACAAGCAAAGTCCGCTGGTTACCTGTATCTGAAACCAGATTGACGGAGGAGCCAAGGAAAGCTTGGTGGGTAGCCTGAAGAAGACAGTCATACTCCTCCTTGGAGATTGTAACATCTGATTGTACTTGTTTAGAGGCTCCAAATTCAGATGCTCTCGGTAAAGTAGCCGTATAATGTGCAACACCAATAGGAAGTCGACCGTGCTTAGAATAACATTTTTCTTCTGTATGCCCAAGTTTCTCTATGAATGTACATTTGTCTTTAGGATGATTGCCTCGTCCCCGACCAACACCTTGTCGAGTTCCTTTGGCAGCAACAACGAGAGAAGCATGATTCTCAGAGTGTTGTTCTCCTAGACTCAAATGAAGACTGTTGAATCCTCTCAAAAGCTTCTTCAAGGCTTGGTAGTTTGTCTGTGGCAAGAATAATACTCCTGGATGAAACATAGATATGATTTAAGCCGGATATAAACCTTGCCAATTATCTCTATCTTTCATCTGATCATCAGTCTCAGCCGCTTGTAGAAACTGAGTTCTTGAGAAATGGATGTATAGTACCAAAATAATCCTCTAGAGAGCGATATTTTGTCTTTCTACAAAGAGACTGTCATAAACAGTATAAAGATGGAGAGCATTCTTCTTGTGAGAGAAGTGTTTCTTTGCAGCTTCCCATATTTGTTTTGTTGTAGAGTAGAACATAAATTTGGAAGCAATCTGGGGTTCCATGCTATTCTATAACCAAGACTTCAACCGCCCATTATTTTTCCGCCATGTAGGGTAGTCTTTGCTACTTTCATCAGGAGGTTCTAACTCAATAATATTCACCTTCTCTTGAGATTCAAGAACAATGTAAATATCATTCATCCAGAGGAGAGAATTCTCTGAGTTAAGCTTCACAGAAGTTCTTTGAGATTGATCGTTGTAGACGATTGTAACGTAAGCAACTGACTTTTTGTCTCTCATATTGAGATCGGATCAAAATAACAACACCAGACAGGACAAGCAACACGCCGTGTAGAAGACTTGACACGACGTGTATGGCAACAACATGTCGTGTTGAACATTAGACACGTCGTGTCAGTTGGCGAAGACGCAAGACAAACTTTCTGAATATCTTCGACATGCTGTGTTGAACTCTTGACACGCCGTGTAGAACTCTTGACACGTCGTATCAGTTGGTGAAGACAGAAGAAAAAACTAATGAGTCTCTTCCACACATCGTGTAAGCAGGAGACACGTCGTGTACTTCGTCGGAGGCGTAAACTCCGATAGCCGTCAACATGCCGTGTTAGGGATGGGAGACGCCGTGTACTCCGTCGCAGGTGTAAACCCCAGTAGCCATCAATAGGCCATGTCATGCGGGAACACATCGTGTAACTTGCGATCAGAGTGGAGATCTGCGCCGTCAACATGAACTCAGGGCTGCAACACGTCGTGTTGTCGGCCGTTGACGTAGAGCTTTGACTGGAATTGGCTCCGTCAAAGAGATAAAGGACCCCGGGAAGACACGTCGGGGAGGAAGATAACCCCAGGAAGACACACCGGCGGGTGACATGAATTAGCACCGTCACTTGTCAATTGATGATGCGAATCTGACGCATCAACAACCCCTAAATGACTTAAGCACTCATCCACGTACAAGGACTACATGGAGAGGAAAGAAGACGAGAAGGGAGTTGTTCCTCCTCTCCTAGATAGAATGAGGGTTTTCTCCTCTCCTTCAAGCAGCCACCGTGCTCTGGTGGAGACGGAGGAAGACCAGACCAGGGAGAACCAAGATTGACGGCGGCAGCGGCTGTGCCGGGCGGCGGGGACGAGCGGGGCTAACGAAGAGGGAGAGAGAGAGGAGAGAGAGGTTTCCTCCTCTCTCCTAGATAGAATGAAGGTTTTCTCCTCCTCTCCGTCAAACAACCACCGTGCTCTGTGGAGACAAAGGAAGACCAGACCGGCAAGAACCAAGATTGACGGCGGCAACGGTTGTGCCTGGTGGCGCTAACGGAGAGGGAGAGCGAGGCCGGCGGCTGGGGTTATAACAACATGACCCTCTCAGATACCATGTAAAAGTATTTGGGTCGAAGCAATACTCGGCTAGAGCGGGTTCTCCATTATTATATAAGGTGAGAACATTTACATAATAGACCCAATAGAAAAAGGAAATAGGAAAGACATACATAAGTAAAGAAACTAATTTCTAGCATTATCTAAATAGACAATTCCAGTTACATGCCTTAAGATTTCTTAGTCTTCCCATGTCAGTAGTGATGTACACATGCATCATGCAATGCACAAAGTTACTTATGTTCATGTCATTCAATCAGCTATTTGCGGGCATGAAGGCTTGATCTGAAATAATTTTGTGATTGTTGGTTTCTGGAATTTTTGGATTACATGATACCTAATGTTAGTCTAGCTAAATTTATTCGAAAGGATGTTAATCTAGCTAAATAAATCTTGTATCTACATATATCTTGTTTTGATTCAAAATCCTGGCTATGGTTTCTTTATGATGTTTAAAATTAAACTGTTTTCTTGTAGTGCCAGGAATGACACGGTTGTTTATGGATGTGATTGTAGCAGAGATGCTCTCGAACTAGCAAAAGAAAACATCAATAGTGTCGTTGGGCTGTCAGAGAGATTCCATCCCATCCTACTTGATTTATCCACATCCAAGTTTCCAGAGTGGTTATTGTGTCATTCATGTAGATCGTCTGTGGCATCAGCAGAAAAAGATGTTTATGGTCCATCAGGTTAGTCTGCTAATATCTTCTCTGCCCTTTAATGCATGCCTGTAATCTGAATTTAAACTGCACTTTGATTTGCTGACAGGGTAAATCACATGAGTGGGCCAGACGTTTGGTCTGAGCTCGGTATATATTGAAATTTTCCTAGTACACAAACATACGCCAATTTTGTAAAATGACTGAATCATCTACATCAACATAAAGCACTAAAATGAAATGTATATGCATGGTCCCATTGTAAACTAGAATAATTTATGCATATATAGCATTGATCAACCATTAAGCAGGCAAGCAGCAACCAGCAGATATAGCATCATTACCGTTGGCGTTATTGTGGTCAGCTGTTACCAGGGGCAATGAAACCATCTGATAATCACCCACTGCATAGAGGAATCAGTTTTATATGGATCATTAACATCTATTTGAAATGGATCTTGTAACAACAATCCAAATTAGTAGATAGGACAAATCGGATAAACCAAATCAAACCCAGAATTTCTCTCTCTGCCTGATCCCCATATGCAGTGCAAACCCACTATTCAGGCACCAAAATATCTGTGCCTTGTTCGTCATGTTATTCTCCCATGTTTATACACTATAGTCCTTGATCATAAGGTATGAATGAGGCAGTCTCAACGAACAACTAAGGCTGCGTTTGGCATGACGTTGTGCTAGGTTTAGTTGCCATGGGTAAATTAACCGGTGATATGTTAACTTTGTGTGAGAAAACTGTTGTTTGGAGCAATGGCAAATAAACCTAATGGTAAATTATCAGTTGTTTGGTACACAGACAAGTAATCTTACTTTATTTTCACAAAGACTATTATGCCTACACATAAATATCATTGCATGTATGAAGAAGTTTGTTAGAGGGTTACCGAGGAAATAGATATTCGCGGAAAATAAATCTGTTTTCTGCTGCAAAGATTTCAAGCGGCACATTATCTGATAATTTTTAAGTTAACTAATCCATGCAGTATCTTATTTAACTTTTTAACAGTGTAACAGCTATCGGTTTATATACTGCATCATGTTTGTCTGCCGTGCAGCTGCTGCACCGGAAAAACGAACGCAGTCTAAAAGAAGAGAATGAAATCATTGCCAACAATGACTGCCATGTTTCTCTTACTGAGTTGCATAACATTTCTATCTATTGACCAACATCTTGGTGAACCTCAACCCGAGTGTGAACGTAAGCTGCGTGCAATGCAGCATGTGTGAGGGTTCAAGACCTCTCACCCTTTTATTAATAGAAACTGGAGAAATTACATAGAGGTCCAACAATATATAGAAATTACAAATAACAGATTATAAAGAGATATATTAATACTCCCCCTCAAGCTGGATCGTACACATTTGTGTATGCCCAACTTTTTGCAAAAGCTCTGAAATGTTGCCGGACTCAATGGCTTTGTGAGGACATCTGCAAGTTGATCTTCAAATTTGACATGCGAAGTCACCACATTGCCATTCTTGATCTGATCTCTGATGAAGTGGCAGTCAACCTCTATATGCTTAGTGCGTTCATGGAAGACTGGATTCTTGGCAATGTAGATAGCAGCCTGATTGTCACATCTGAGCTCTATGGGAGACGAAACAGAAATCTTTAACTCCGAAAGCACAGATTGAACCCACTGCAACTCGCAACAGGCATGAGCCATTGCTCAATATTCAGCCTCTTTGCTTGATCTAGCCATAACATTCTGCTTTTTGCTTTTCCAAGTGATAAGGTGATTTTTGAGAAACGTGCAATACCTAGAAGTAGACCTCCTATCATTCAGATTACCAGCCCAATCTCCATCTGCATAACCAACAAGAACAAGAGTAGACACAGGAGTCTTGGGTCTATAGTAGGTGATCCCCTTACCGGGTGCACCCTTCAAATATCTCAGAATACGACAGACTACCATCCAGTGTGACTGTTGTGATGAGCTCATATGCTGACTCACCACTCCTACAACAAAAGAAATGTCAGGGCGAGTAACTGTTAGATATATCAGTTTCCCAATAATTTTCCTGTAGTATCTTGGATTTGGATAATCAGTATCATCAGTCATCTCCTTCACATGATAGTCCATAGGAGTAGACACCGGCTTGGATTCACTCATGCTAGCTTCTTGCAGTAAATCCAACACGTATTTCCTCTGAGACAAATTAGTACCTACATGAGATCTAAGTACTTCAATGCCTAGAAAATATCTCAGTTTGTCAAGTTCCTTTGTATGAAAGTACCCCTACAATCCTTCCTTCACACATGATATGCCTGTAGAATCACTGCCAGTGATAACTATATCTTCAACATATACAACAATAATGATGGATCCAACAGAAGAGCTAGAATAAAATAAGGAGTGATTAGTCACAGAACGAGAGAAGCCCATCTTTAATACAACATCACTGAACTTGTCAAACCAAGCTCTAGGAGATTGTTTCAATCCATAGATGGCTTTCTTCAATCTACACACCTTCTGACACTCCCCTTGAGCAACAAAACCAGGAGGTTGCTCCATGTACACCTCTTCTTGTAGATCACCATGAAGAAAGGCATTCTTGACATCAAGCTGAAATAGAGGCTAGTCAAAAGTAGTAGCTAGAGAAATAAGAATCCGTACTGAATTCAGACGAGCCACTAGTGAAAAGGTCTCAAAGAAATCAACTCCATATGTTCGAGTATAACCCTTTGCCACCAGTCTAGCCTTCAACCTCTCAACGGAATCATCTGGATTATGATTTACTGTGAATACTCATCTGCATCCTACAACATTTTTACACGGAGATAAGTCAATAAGATCCCATGTGTTGTTTTGTAGAAGAGCAGACATTTCCATATGCATTACCTGTTTCCAGTCAGTATCTTTCATAGCATCAAGATGAGTTCTTGGAATGACCATAAAATCAATCCCAAGAGCAAATGACCGGGCCTGCTTGGATAATTTCGACAAACAACACACATTTGCAATAGGATGTCGAATAGTACATGAACGAGTACCTTTGCGAACAGTAATAGGAACATCAAGGTCAGATGGTTCTGCAGAAATCTCTTGAGTAGAGGAAGATGGAGAAGGCTCAGAGACTGAAGTCGCTACCTCCTCTGGATCCTGCCTGCCTCGTCTGCTATAAACATGTTGATATTGTTGAATTAATGTATCACCTGCTGGCTACTCTTCCTAAATTACAGTATAGTCAGGAATGATAGGTGACACTCTCTCACCGATGTCTGATGGTGGCACTCTCTCACTTTCACACAATTGCTCCCCCTTACTGGGAACACTTGAGAAATATGGTGTGGATTCATGGAAAGTTACATCCCGAGACACAAACATACGACGGAGACTGGGACAATAGCACTTGTATCCTTTCCTAGTGTTGGAGTACCTAAGAAAAAGAGTCCTAATAAACCTAGGGGATAACTTATTAGCCTTAGGATCAAAATTGTAGACATATGAAGTACAACCAAACACTCTGTAGGAACAAGGAAAGGCTGATCCTTTGGACGTAAGACAGAAAATGGAGTACATCCTTGAAGCACCGAAGAGGGTTGCCTGTTGATCAGGAAACATGCAGTAAGTATAGCATCAAACTAGAACCTCTTAGGGACATTGGATTGAAACATAATAGTCCTGGTAATATTAAGAAGATGACGATTTTTGCACTCACCTACCCCATTTTGTTGAGGAGTGTGAGGACAAGATGTACGATGAATCATCCCAATGAAGCTACAAAAATCAGCCATAGCACTTTGAACATACTCCAATGCATTATTAGATTGAAGAATTTTAATATTGCAATCAAATTGAACTTTAATTTCTTGATGAAAATGCTTGACAACGGATAACACAGACTCTCGACTCTTTAACAAATAAATCCATGTCATGCGAGAAAAATCATCCACAAAGGAAATAAAATAGCGAAAACTATTATAACTATTGGTCTTTACAGGAGCCCAAACATCACTGTGGATTAACTCAAAGGGACAAAATGCCCGTTTATTGACACGACTGGGATAAGACATTCTATGATGTTTTCCCAGTTGACAGGACTGACACTCTAATGAAGACACTTGGGATAACTCAGGTTCTAACTTTCTCAAGCTCTCCAACAACGAATGTCCATATCTGTAGTGCCACAGTAAGGGAGAACCGCTCAAAAAATAGCCGGAGCAGGAGCAGATACTTGGCGAGGCAGACTGTCACCATGAAAAGGTAGAGATCACCTTTCCTAGGCGCCCACCAATCGTCCTCATACTCTTGAGATCCTGTAATACAAAGCAAGAAGGCCCAAACGTCACTGTACAATTCACATTATCAATTAATTTTGCAACAGAGAGAAGATTAAAAGGAAATGCAGGCAAATAGTGAACAAATTTAAAATCAATTTTAGGATTCAGAGAAACAGATCCACTTTCTAACACTCTCCTCACTGAGCCATCTGCTATGGTCTCAAATTTGTGAGGAATATGTGAGTCAATGGAATGAAGTAGTCTCCTCATACTAGTCATATGCTGTGACGCTCCAGAATCAACCACCCATGAAGAAGCAGAACCAAAAGCCAGTAAAGAGGTAGCCTGATTACCAGTGGTAGATGCCATATTTGTTGAGGAAGAAGATCCCACACTCAAATGCTGTGTAGCCAGAATAAATTTATAATATTCTTCTTTTGTGAGTGTGATGCCAGAAGAACCAGAACTTGATGCAGACGGCTCAGAAGACTCAACAATACTCACATAGTTTGCTTCCCCCACAAGTGGTGCAGCAGGTCTACCATGCTTCTTCCAACATTTCTCAATAATGTGTCCAGGTTTGTCACAGAAGGTACACTTGGGATGTGCTCCACGTCCTCGACCCATACCTGTACGACCTCTAACTGCAGCGGCTACAGATGCATGAGAATCTCCAGAAGGCGAGAATGTTGTAGAATCAACTGGTTCAAATCTTGATTGTAAAATTCTCGAGTAGGCTTCTTCCAGGCTGGGAAGTTTGTCAGAAGCGAGGATGACACTGCAGGCTGAACTGCAAGACGAATACAGACCAGAGAGAAACTTTGCAGTAATCAAGTCATCTCTGTCTTTGACTTATTCTTGGACAGTCAATGGATGATAGAAGCTCAGTTCCTGCGTAATACCTTGGATCACTCTGAAATATTCTTCTAAAGGCTTGTCTCCCTGTCGTTCTGCGAAGAAGCGATCATATATCAGAAACTGACAAAGAGCATTCTTTTCTTGAGAGGAATGCTTCTTTACTGCATTCCATATGTCTTTGGCAGTAGTATAGAACATGAACCTAGCAGCAATACCAGGTTCCATGCTCCCTCATAGCCATGTCTTCACCAGACTATTATGACGCTTCCATTCAGCATAGCCTTTGTCAATAGAAGCAAGAGGATCATAATTAACATGCCTTGCCTTATCTCGGGATTCTAACACTGTATGGACAACATTCATCCACACGAGATAATTTTTCCCGTCAAGCTTGATGGAGGGGATAGGTGACATCTCGTTGTAGATGGTAGATGGCTTGGTGTCCTCCATATTTCAACAGAGAGATAGCGTGACAGAGAGATACACGTCACAGAAGGATAGAGAGTGACGGAGAGATACACGCAGTGGCAGAGCCACATATTGGGTTGGGGTGGCACGTGCCCCACCCAATTTCCTATAAATATACATTACTTAGTATAAGATGAGCTGTAATCTAAGAAGAAAATACTATTGGTGCCCTACCTCAAAACCTGGATTAATCATTCAATTAAATGGTGCCCCCCCACCAGAATTTCTGGCTACGCCACTGGATACACGTCACCAGAAGGATTGAGTGGCAGGGAGATACACGTCACGTTAAATGATTAGATGCGTGTTTGACGCATCCACAACCCCCAATAAAAAAATTCCCTAATCACAGATGGAGGAGATGTGATTAGGAATTTCCTACGTACAGACGGAGCCTCCGGTATGAATTTTAATGACCCATTTTACGTAATGCTGCCTTCAGAGTCAACTGGAGGAACCGGGGACTACTGGCCAACGGCGGGCCTGCCCGGAGCCGGCGGCTACGGCGCTACTCTTGTCCGACGGCTGTTGCGGCCGCACCTAGTCGGCGGCGGCGACACTGTTGCCCGGCGGTGCGCCAGCTGCTAGCCTTTGTGGCTGGTCGCGGCGGCGTGAAGGAGAGGAGGGGGGGGCGCTCTAAATGAACCCTAGGAGAAACCTTGCTCTGGTACCATGTGAACGTAAGCTGCGTGCAATGCAGCGTGTGTGAGGGTTCAAGACCTCTCACCCTTTTATTAATAGAAACTGGAGAAACTACATAGAGGTCCAACAATATATATAAATTACAAATAACATAATATAAAGAGATATATTAACACCGAGTCATCCTTATCTTCTTGTTGGCATACAGGTGGGTGCATGCCTGCAAGGTTTATTAGCCCCAATGACCAATCTATCTGAGACTCTTAAATTCTAGCAACTGCATTCTTGTCCTGTGTGGTCTTTGCCTCTTTGGAATCTGCTTACATCTAGAGGAATATATTCCACATGTCCTGATATTGTCATTCTATGACCTTTATGAAGGAATATATGTCAGCATTTAGTTCTTCCTCTTCAATGAGTTACTCTATCAAGAGTTCTAACCTCTAATTGTTAGCATGCACTATCAATATTGTCATACATGTTCTAGAGAATAGTTTCGATTCCATCCCTCTAGGATTCTACCTTCCTTTTATACTATGGTGATAAAAGTCTAATTCACTTAATTATATAATTACAATTACAAGACCCTTATATAGAATGGGTCGGAAACATCTAAGGGACGGGGAATATTCTTGGAAGATACTATACATTGTACCATGGGTCATGAGAGTAGACTAAGAAGGCCCATAACAGAATTAGGCTCAGTATAATAATTCTAATCCTCCCCCCTCAAGCTGGAGTATTCACATCATGCATACCCAACTTGCCACTTGTAGTTTGAAAGAAAGTTGGTCTCAAAAGATTATTGTAAACAACTGCAAGTTGACCCCCAGTTTGTACACGTGTGCAAATCCTCTCAGCCACTACTATATCTCGAACAAAGTGACATTCGGCCTCAATATGCTTTGTATGCTCGTACAATACCGATTCGTTTGCAATATGGATGGCAACTTGATTAGTTGATTATCGCACATCAAGGTGATAGGTTTATGGATAGAGACTTCATCTAGGATAGACTGCACCCATTGTAGTTGACAAAGGTTCATGTCATTCCCTGTCAGGATATATTTCAAGCTTTTATGGTCAGTGAAGATATCAAATGCCGACCCATACAGGTAGTGCCTCCATATTTTAAGAGCATAGATTATTGCAGCCAATTCCAGGTCATGAGTGAGATAATTAAGTTCATTTGGTTTTAGCTGCCTAGATGCAAAAGCCGCTACCTTCTTGTCCTGCTTCAGAACAAAAACCTAACCCATTCCTCGAAGCGTTGGTGAAAATCACAAACCCTTCATATCTAGAGGGTAAAGTCAGAAAAGGTGTTGATGTCAATTTCTACTTTAGCTCAGGAAAACTGGACTCACAAGCAGTTGACCGTTTAAAACACTCATCCTTTCGAGTAAGCTTAGTGAGAGGAAGTGCAACTTTAAAGAAATTGGGGATGAAGCGACAATGAAATCCAGCTAGACCCAAGAAACCCCAGATTTTAGAAGGGTTCCGGGGAGGTTGTTAGTCAAGAACAACTGACACTTTTGTAGGATCAACAGAAATACTGCCTCCGGAGATGACATGACCAATGAACATGACTTTATCAATCTAAAATTCACATTTAGACATTTTCCCATAGAACTTCTGAGCACGAAGGACTTCTAGGACTACCTTCAATGTTCACTATGTTTGTCCGCAAAATCAGAATAAATCAAAATATCACCAATGAACACGTGCACAAACTTATCAAGATAGGGTTGGAAAACGTTGTTCATCAGATTCATGAATACGCCAGGTGCGTTGGTTAACCCGGATGGCATTACTAGACATTTGTAATGCCCATAACGAGTTGGGAATGCAGTTTTGGGAACATCAAAATCCTTGACCTTAAGTTGATGATAGCCACAATGAAGGTCAATTTTGGAAAAGATTGGCAGTGCAAAGTTGATCAAAATGGTCGTTAATGCGGGGAAGATGGTACTTATTTTTAATAGTAGCTTGATCCAACATGCGATAGTCAATACACGCGCATAGAACCGTCTTTCTTCTTTACAAAGAGAACAAGAGCACCCCAAGGAGAAACACTGGGACGGATGGAACTCCAATTGTTTTGTAGATCCAAAAGCTCAACGCGAGCCATCCTATATGGGGCCTTAGAAATCAGAGGGGTTCCAGGAAGAAGATCTATAAAGAACTCAATGTCTCGACCAGGAGACAACCCAGGAAGCTCCTCCGGGAATATGTCAAGAAAATTACTTTCCAGCTTTAGACTTTCTATGGGTCCGGTATTAGGACTGGCCTCTGAGACTAATGTGAGGAAGACTTTGCAGCATTTGGAGATAAGCTTTTTAGCTTTGAGAGAGGAGGTTATATCATTATTACAGAATTCGCTTCCCCTAGGGATCACCATAGGATTAGAATTAGGTGGAGAAATGTCTACCCTCTTTTCCCTACAGTCAATATATGCATAATACTTGTACAACCAATCTATACCAAGTATGATATCAAAGTCTTCCATAGATAACAGAATAAAATTGAAGGGCGTCATAATTTTTGAATTTTATAGGCGAGTTATGAATTTTCTGCAATGTAGAGAATATTTTGCCACTAGGAGCTGTCATATCCAGAATATATGCCAAATCTTTTATATCTAAATGTATGTTATGGGCCAAATTTTGTGATGTGAAAGTATTTGTAGATCTAGAATCATATAAGGGTTTAACATGATGATCATTAAGAAAAACAATGCCTACATAGAATAATTATCATTAATAATTGAAGGCTTAAGGCATGATATTGATATGAAATGAAATGATTTAGGGTTACCTTTAATCAGTTGATTTGAGTTTGCCTTAGCTTCTTCAACAGTGACAACAAGTACCCTTGCATTACGGTGCCCTTAAGGAGTTGGAGCACCCGTAGGAGGGGGTTGCCAAAGAAAGACGGAGTAGGGCACTTGACAGTGAAATGGCCCTCCTTTCAATTGAAGCAAACTGGCTTGGTATAGCGACATGGTCCATCGTGGCCTCGTCCACATAGCCTACATTTGGCATGGTAAGACTTCAATTGATTCTGGTTATTTCTCTGACCTCCTTTGCCTGAACTCCCTTTTCCCGATCCCTTGTTAAGGCTAAGGGTAAACTTCCTAGACTTATCTCTATCAATAGTGGTTAGCCCTAGGTATCCCATGTGTGTAACTTTCTGCACACCCTGATCCCTTTCGATCTTAAGGGCCATGTCTAGGGCTTCATCAAAGTTCTTGGGTCGGGAAGTGATAACTAGAGTTTTAAGGTTGAAAGCTAGACAGTCAATGTAATGCTCTAGGAGACGTTCCTTGGTTTTTATGGGTGCATAACGCTCCAGAAGCTGGAACTTAACTTCCGGGTGTAGTCAGTGACCGAGAGGTTGCCTTGCTTGAGCTCGATGTATAACCTTTCCTTCCTCTTACTCTCAGCTCTGGGCATGAAACAGTCAATGAAAATTGTTTCAAAAGCTTCACACTCCAGGGTTTCCACCTCTACCTCCTTATTCCCACAGAAATTTCTCCACCAGATTTTTTCTCCTCTCTTAGTAGGCATGTGGCAAACTTAACCTTCTACTTGGGGGGGGACTTCTAGGATTTGAAAGGTGTTTTCTACTGACAAGATCCATGCTTCGACTTTGTCCATGACCTCGGGTTGGTCTTCACCCCAAAAGGTATAAGAGAGAAACGAATATTAGCGTTTTATATAGAAACTGGGAATTGCTTATTGAGTGAGTAAAACAGTGTACAATGCAATCTCTTATATAACATAATAGAGACTAAAGCAGAGATGAACAATATGGGACTAAACTACAGAAGTGAAAGCATAAGTGAGGCACATGCTATGTACATGACACTCAACAAAACACAACATAACACAATATATCTCTATACTCCCCCTCAAGTTGGAGCGTAGATGTCGAACATGCCCAGCTTGTCAACTAGAGTCTGAAAACGAGCTTTAGGAAGTATCTTGGTGAAGATGTCCGCAACTTGCTTTTCGGTGCTGAGATATGGAGTGAAAATCCGGCCAGAAAGGACTGCTTCTCGAATAAAGTGACAATAGACCTCAAATGTTTCGTCCTCTCATGAAAAGTGGGGTTGCTTGCTATAAAAATGGAGGCCTTGTTGTCACAAAACATCGGTATAGGGTTGGAATAGGATATATCAAACTCCTGGAGGAGACTCTGAACCCACAGAAGTTCGCATGCAGTATGAGCCATAGCTCGGTATTCCGCCTCTGCACTGGATCTGGCGACAACAGTCTGCTTTTTGCTTCGCCAGGTGACAAGATTTCTGCCAATAAATGTACAATATCCTGATGTTGACTTACGATCAGAATGACTTCCAGCATAGTCAGAATCCGAGAAGCCAGATAGATTGCAGTGGCCATGCTTCTTATACATCAAGCCTTTTCCTGGAGAGCTTCTAAGATATCGTAGAATATGCCATATAACATCCCAATGACATTGCTGGGGTTTATCAAGATACTGACAGATGAATCCGACAGCAGTAGTGAGGTTAGCTCTTATCACGGTCAGATAGATAAGCTTACCTACCAACCTTTTGAACTAGTGAGGATCAACATAGGGAGGAGAGTTTGCATCATCCTAGTCCATGTTTGGGTTAAGTGGAGTGTTGGCTGGTTTGCAGCCCACCATACTAGTTTCTAGCAAGAGATCAAGTACATATTTTCTCTGAGAGAGACACAGCCCTGCAGATGATCTGAAAACCTCAATGCCTAAGAAATACCTCAACTTTCCGAGATCTTTAGTGACAAAATGTTTTTCTAAGTAGGTTTTAGTTTCCTGTATACCCACAATATGACCGCCAGATAAGATAATATCATCAACGTAAACAATAAGAATGACAAGTCCTGCCATTGTTTTGCGGATAAAGACTGAATGATCAGAATGAGAGCGACGAAAGCCAAAAGTGACTAATATCTGACTGAGCTTGTCATACCAAGTACGTGGGCTCTGTTTGAGGCCATAGATGGCCTTTTTCAGCTTGCATACTTTGAAGGCAGACTCCCCCTGACCAACAAACCTAGGTGGTTGCTCCATGTATACCTCTTCCTGTAGATCTCCATAAAGAAATGTATTTTTAACATCTAACTGAAAGAGAGACCAACCTTTATTAACAGCAACAGAAATCAGAATTTTAACAGAGTTTAATCGTGCAACAGGAGAGAACTAACGACCCACACTTTTGAGTGTCTAAAAGACCTTAAAGTTGCAAATCATTACTAATAAAAATCCAGGATCAAATTCAAGAAATAATACAGAATAGTAAACAATTCCAATTAATGAACAAATACTTATATGTTTGCATAAAAAGCTCCTCTAAGGAGTTACATAAATTTTAGAAAGAGTTAACCTGTACATGTACGATGATATACCATTATATCTAAACCTTCATGAATAAATTTAGTATCTTCAACATCTTTAATCTGTAACCTCATGTCTACGAATCAAGTATACCTGATACCTAAAACGCCGACAAACAAATATGCGATTGGTATATTTCTATACTCGTACGCGGGATCAAACAATAATCACAAGTACACATATAAGCAAACATCTTTATCTTGCATATAAGAACATAAACTTGTTTTCATATTCTAACCCATATCTAGTCTACTACCTCAGGTGTAATCACTGTCCCTCCGGGGCTCGTGTGCATTACCCTTAAGATCAGTCTAACCCAGGGTTCAGAATATTCTTATTTACTTTACATGATACTCATAGGAACTTTATAATTTGCAAGAAGTAAATAAACAAGCAAGCAGTTTATCTTTCATTCAATCTCATCGAGAAACCTCAGCAAACTCAGAATTCGATACATGTATTCATAAGCGTAACCACGTACCTTATGCCATTGCAGAAACCATGCAGAATATATCATGTACTTTAAGAGCGCATCCAAACATCTAAGCAACACATCATGCAATCAACATAATCTGAAACACGCATACTACATAGGTGTCACCATGTATTCACATTACATTAAGCAGATCTAGATGCGTTCCTAAACTAGGGTTTAGGGTTATCTCATGTTTGGACTAGGGATTAGGGTTGCAAACCCTAATTCTATCATATCATGGTTTCTAAGATTACAAACCCAATTATGCATATTAGGTTAAACCCTAATTATCATCTTAATCATATTAGACTACTCATGATACCTAGATCACATTACTAGCATTACGATTATAGCAAGATGTCCACATTGGTTTCAAAACCCTAAATCAACATGAATAAGATCATTAATGTACAATCGCTAATTATTCGTCATTATCAAGGATTTCCTCATTATACATGTCTCGATCAGGTATTAACTCAACATAAACGAATCTACCCAATTAAGCATCATATTAAACAATCTAGGTTTTCCTTTTCATTAAACACATTTGGACATGTATTGCCTATACTTTTGGAATAGGAAACATAATTAGACTTTCAAACTATTTTATTTGGATTCCTCTCATTTTTCTGATCAATTTTCATATATTATATGTTTCCATCTGAGCTACGAATCATTTTCTAGCAATTTCGCAAATAAAACAATATTGAACCAATTGGATGCTGACACGTCAGCAACTTGCTATTATCCACGTTGGCGGCTTGCTGAGATTTTGGGGGAAAGGACCGACATGCCCCCACGCTTGACCCCTACTCCCCAGGGCATAAGCGTCTTTCACCGCTTAAACATCTCCTTCCTCGCGACGGGCTCTACTGCGGTAGACTCCCGCCCACGCGCCCGGACGACGCCGTGACGGGACGCTTCCGCTGGCCAAGCTGCAGGGCGCCGCCACCCCAGCACCTCCGCTCGACCATGCATCGATCTCCTCCACGCCCCCGAGTACCAGGTAGGGCGGCGTCTCCTCCGAACGGATGGGTGCGCATAACACACTGGGAGGACCAACCAAGGTCCGACTCCCTTCTTCAGGGTGTGGCTGGTGTGCGCAAGGCTCTCAGGCCTTCGTCCTCCCCCTCTGCCCCTTCTGGGCCACCCAAGGTGATCGGAGCACGGGCTTGTCGTTCGACTTTGCCGTCGATTGGAGGCTGATCCACCTCGCGCCCCCCTAACTACTCAACTTCGCCTTCTGCTACTTCTCTACGCCAAGCCTGGCAGAGCTCCCCCTCTTTGTTCTTGCATGCGAGACGCCTTCCGCCGCACACTCGTGCCACATGTAGGTTTTATGTCTGGTGCTCCTGAGCGGAATCACCATCGGGATCGCAGACGACCATCCTCTCGGCTCCCACCACTATCGTCCACTGCCGATCCCACAGATCTTTATCCTAGCGACACCCCCGTTTCCTCATGGTTCCCTTCCTTGACCTCTTATTTGCAGACGGGAGGTTCCGCCTTCTTCCCCTTACCGACGCACACAGCTCGGTGTGGCTGACATGGCGGAGTAGGGTAGGTGGGTTACTACTCGTCGGCACCTCGATGCAGACCCCCTTGTCATCACCCGTTTGCACTAGCCTGGTCGCTAAGGCAACTAGGGCATCCTCAACGTAGAGCCCAGACAACCGCGGCTAAGAGGGAAGGATTGGGGAGGATCGAGTCTTGCCCAAGTCTGCTTACAGACCAGAACGATGGTTAGGACTTAAGAGAGGGTACACCCAGGAAGATATGGACTTCCACATATATATATATATATATATATATATATGTATATATATATAACATGTACTTGGTAAAACTATCTGCTAATCTCGCTCCCTTTGTAGTTCGTTTCTTATTTATCGATAACAGATTCTCCTTTTCCTCATATTACCATAACAACGATGTAATATATAGAAATACTGTGTTATTTACTTATTCTACTGTGTTATTTCTTATACAGCTCTTATTGTATTAGTCCCATATTGCTCGCTTGTGTATATGTCTTAACTCTATGTAGCTATATAAAAGAGTACCCTGTACACCTTTTTACTCACTGAATAAACGATTCCTTTTCCCTCTATATGGTATCGAGAGCAGGTTCTCAATTTCCCCACCCATCAACCCACCCATGACGTAATCCCCCCCCCCACCCGGCGCCGCCCTGCCCTCTACCCTCTCTCCCCCGGCCGCCACCCTCCTCTCCCCTCCACCCTCACCCGCCGCCGCCTACCCCCCTCCCTGCCACCCGCCGCCGCCCCTTCCTCCCCCTTCCACCCACCCGCCGCGACCCTCCTCCATCCACCCTCCCTCCCCACCGCCACCTCTCCTCTCAACGCCGCCTCCTCTCCCCAACAAACAACCCCACTCGCATCCTTCTTCGTCCTCCATGCTTCTACCCTTTCGGCCGACTGCCACTGGTTTTTACCTCCCTTCTCCCTCTACGTCCGGGTGCCATTCGGATCTACGTTCAGACATCCGTTGGCCGACTAAGTTGAGAGTATTTTCGTCTCACTGTCATATCTGCCTGCGCCTCGTGACGGAACGTTGAGTTTTCCTCATGACGGCGTAGGTTTCTCTATGCATATTCTGCCCGATACGGGTTTTCTGATCTGATACGTCAGATCCCTGCTGCTGTTATCTGCCCTTTGTGAGTCTCTGCTCTAATCTGCTACTGCGCCGACTACTGCTCCTACCATGGCTTTTACTAAGCCTCCCCGATCTCTGTGTATCACCACGGTGAAACTCGACGGTGGTTCCAACTACCATCTCTAGTCGGCGTCCTTTGTTCTATATGTTAAAGCACAAGGCTGGTATCACCCTCTTACGCCTGAGCCTCCTCTTGTTCCTACCGCTGATTCAGATGATAAAACCAGACAAAGCTATGCGCAATGGTCAAAGGATGACTCCGTCGTCATGTCTTGGATCCTCAATAGTACCGAGCCTCGAATTAGCCAATCTCTTCTCTGCCTTCATGATGCTAAGGCTATGTGGGATCAACTGTCCCATGTCTATTCTCATCAGGAGAATCCAAAGCACGTCTTTGAAATTTTCAAAACTCTGGCGAAAAAGGAGTTCTCCACTGACACTTCCATTGATGACTTCTACAATCAATGCTCCGCTCTGTGGAATGAGTTTGAACTCTACCACCCCTTGACGACGGACATCAAAATTGCTCAGAAGCAGCGCAACGAACTGCAACTGGTGTAATTTTTGGCTGCACTTCCTGCCTCTTTTTCTGGTGTGGTTGACCAGATCCTGTCAAGTGATCCGCTGCCAACCCTTCGGGATGTTCTGAAAAGAGTCCAACGTCTGCCGTCCATGACTCCTACGCCTGCTGTTGAGCTCTGCTGATTCTGGCCGTGGTCGTGGTCGCGGTCGTGGCCGTGGCGGTCGCCCTCCTCCTTGAGGAGGTCGAGGCACATCTACTCCTGGATGTGGTACTGCTCCTGGCCCTCGCTACTGCAACTGGTGTGGCCGGGACAATCATACTGAAGATCGCTGCTGGATTAAGCACGACAAGCCCGTTTGGGCTAACCAGGCCGCTACAGACACTGCTGCTGATTCTACCACCGACACACCTGCTGCTCCTGCTAACACAGAATGGTTACGTTCGGAGTTCGAGAAGATGTTCCAGGAACGTCTCACACAAATGCCATCCTCGTCTTCACCAGGACCCTCTGCCATGCTCGCCTCTCCATCATCTGGTAACAAACAATGGTGCATTGACTCAGGTGCATCCACTCATGGCTGGTGATTTTCGCCTTTTCTCTATTATCAATAAAACTGCTCCTATATCATCTGTTACTGTTGCAAATGGGTCCAAAACTGCTGTTCATGGCACTGGCACAGTTCATTTTTCACCACAAATACAGTTGCAGTCTGTTTTATATATTCCAAAGTTTCTTGTTAATCGATTGTCAGTCAGTAAGATGATAAAACAACTCAACTGCTCTATTAAATTTGATCCTTCTGGCTGTATTTTGAAGGATCTCCGCACGAAGACGAGGATTGGTTCGGGCCGTGAAGGACTAGATGGGCTGTATTATCTGGATAGACCTTCTACTGCTTCTGCTATGCTATCTACTTCAGTGACGGGACTACAATGGCACTTTCGTCGGGGGCATCCATCTGCTGCCAAATTAAAGCATTTATTCCCTACTTTATCTGAGAACAAATTTTCCTGTGAAACTTGTGTTTTAGGCAAACAAACTCGTTCTGTTTTTCCTGCTAAGAACGTCATTGCTTCTAAAGAAATTTTTGACCTTGTTCATGCTGACATTTGGGGACCGTGCTTCGTATCAAGTCACTCATGTGTGAAATATTTTATGACATTTATTGATGATTATTCTCGCGCCACATGGTTGTTTCTGCTTAAAGGTCAAGATACTTTGTTAGATACTATTCACACCTTTGCTGAAATTCACACTCAATTTAATCGACCTATTAAAATTTTTCATACTGATAATGCATTGGAGTTCATGCAACAATCTGTTACATCCTTTTGTGCTGCCCGTGGAACCATACATCAGACCACCTGCCCATACACTCCTCAACAAAATGGCGTCGCTGAAAGAAAAAACCGTTACCTACTTGAGGTTGCTCGCACCCTTCTCATACACTACAAAGTACCCCATCACTTCTGGCCTGAAGCTGTCTCTACGACATGCTATCTCATCAATCGCATGCCTTCCTCTGTTTTGAAAAATCAGGTCCCGTATGCCATTTTGTTTCCTGATAAACCCTTATTTTCTCTGCCTCCTCGCATTTTTGGGAGTACTTGTTTTGTGAAAAATCTTCGTCCTGGTCTCACAAAACTTGATGCTCGCTTAGTCAAATGTATTTTTCTGGGATATTCCCGTACACAGAAAGGCTATCGCTGTTTTGATCCTATTAAAAAACAGTGGCTTCTTAGTGCAGATGTGATCTTTTTTGAGCATATGCCTTACTATTCTACTGATGGAGAAAAGTTGTCGGCTGATATTATGGCTACCACACCATTACCATTAGTTGTTGAGGAATTACCAGCTCCTGATGTGCCTAAAGAACGCCCATTGCAAGTCTATCAGCGCCGGTCAAAGATCATCAATGCTTCTGAAGCCCCGGCCGAACCAAATCCTGCGTCTGCGGTTGATCCCCCATCCACTGAGGTATTTTCTTACCTGGATCTTCCTATCAGTTTAAGGAAAGGTGTTCGATCATGTACTCAACATCCTATCAGTCATTTTTGTTCATCTGACAATCTCTGTGGTAGTTTTGCTTGCTTTAATTCTGTTTTGTCTGCTGTGACAATTCCTAAATCAGCCGAAGAGGCCCTTCGTAATCCTACCTGGAAACATGCTATGGAGCAGGAAATGCATGCACTCTGTGATCGTCAGACATGGGATCTGGTTGACCGTCCCTCTTCATGCCATACTGTTGGCTGCCGCTGGATATTTACCATTAAATATCAACCGTATGGTACCATTGAACGCCTGAAAGCCCGATTAGTTGCGAAAGGGTATACTCAGACGTATGGAGTTGATTATTTTGAAACCTTTTCTCCAGTCGCACGCTTAAATTCTGTTCGTATTCTGATATCTATTGCTGTTAATAAAGACTGGCCTTTGTTTCAACTTGATGTAAAAAACGCCTTTCTATATGGAGATCTACAGGAGGAGGTCTACATGGAGCAACCTCCGGGATTTGTTGCTCAGGGGGGGTCTGATTCTAAAATCTGTAAACTCAGAAAGGCGATCTATGATCTGAAATAAAGCCCACGTGCATGGTTTGACAAGCTCAGTCAGATCTTACTTACCTTTGGTTTTCGACGTTCACAATCTGATCATTCTGTATTTATTCGTAAAACCACAGCATGACTTGTCATCCTTATTGTGTATGTTGATGATATTGTCTTATCTGGCAGTGACAGTGCAGCGCAACCAAAAAGTATTTAGCGCAACACTTCATCACCAAAGACCTAGGAAAACTACGATATTTTCTAGGTATTGAGGTTGCTAGATCTTCTGCAGGGCTATGCCTGTCACAGAGGAAATATGTTCTTGATATTTTGCAGGAGACATGCATGCTGGGCTGCAAGCCAGCCAACACTCCTCTGGATCCCAATATGGATTGGGATAATGATACTTCTCCTCCTTATGCTGATCGTCACCAGTTCAGGAGATTGGTTGGCAAGCTTATCTATTTGACTGTCACTAGAGCTGACCTGACAGCTGCTGTAGGATTTATAAGTCTGTATCTTGATAAACCCCGACAATGCCACTGGGATGCTATTTGTCACATCTTACGATATCTCAAAAGCTCTCCAGGGAAAGGTCTTCTGTACAAAAAGCATGGCCATTGCAATTTATTTGGATTTTCTGATTCTGACTATGCAGGAAGTCGATCTGACAGGAAATCTACATCTGGATATTGCACTTTTGTGGGGGGAAATCTGGTTACTTGGCGCAGCAAAAAACAGACAATTGTTGCCCGATCTAGTGCAGAGGCAGAATATAGAGCCATGACTCATACTGCATGTGAGCTTCTGTGGGTCCGTGGTCTTCTGAACGAATTTGATATTACCTCTCCCAACCCCATTCCTATGTTCTGCGACAATAAGGCTTCCATTTTCATTGCGAACAACCCCACCTTTCATGAACGAACAAAACATATTGAGGTTGATTGCCACTTTGTTCGGGAGAAAGTCCTATCTGGACACATTTGCACTCCATATCTCAGCACTGAGAAGCAGCTTGCAGACATCTTCACCAAAGTTCTCCCTAAAGCTCGCTTCCAGACTCTTGATTGACAAGCTGGGCTTATTCGACATCTACGCTCCATCTTGAGGGGGAGTATAGAAATACCGTGTTGTTTACTTATTCTGCTGTGTTATTTCTTATACTTCTCTATTGTATTAGTCCCATATTGCTCGCTTGTGTATATGTCTCAACTCTCTGTAGCTATATAAGAGAGTACCCTGTACACCTTTTTACTCACTGAATAAACAATTCCTTTTCCCTCTATATAATACTTTAATAGGAGGTTACTTAGGACCAAAGCATGAGACCATGAGTCACAATAGGACTCATTTTAAAGGTGGCTAGTCAACTTTCCTAACAAATGGCTAGTCAACTTTCCTAACAAAGTGTCCTAATCCATTAATATAGACGATAAATCTCAATCTTTCGTTTAAACCATGTTTCCTATTTCCTTTAGGAAACTTACATTATTTGGCTTTCAAGAAAAAGGTGGATAATCCATTAATTAATTATCTAAGCCACATATTATCTTGGATTTCCGTACATAATCCTCTGTATATGGTTTATCCATCATATAAACTATCATGATCATTTTCCATGTGCTCGAAATGCTCATCTTCCAATCTTATATCTCCAGGACTCATATGTAAACTCTGATTAACCGATTGGGCTGAAACGAGTCCATAAGGCCCATGAATCACATCTTGGGCCTTCCAAAGGTTCCATGAGCTTAATTACATTCTTAATTACCAAATTAAAGCTTTTCTAGTCATTGCATCTTATATTAGCCTTATATGCACACATACTCAAAAGCACATCATTTCCTTAAATTGATCCTTTAATCTAATTCTAAGGTTTGGAATTATCAACCAAGATCTCTCAATTCACTTTATTGTTATATGTTCCCTAATCTCATTTAGGCTTGAAATCTACGAATTTCAAGGATGTAACAAAGAAGGTCTCAAAATAATCAACTCCATATGTCTGTGTGTAGCCTTTTGCATCAAGGCGGGATTTCAGACGTTCAATAGTCCCATATGGTTGATATTTAATGGTAAACACCCAGCGGCATCCCACAGTAGGGCAAGAAGAAGGGCGATCCACAAGTTCCCATATCTTGCGGTCACAGAGTGCCTGCATTTCCTGATCCATTGCCTTTTCTATGCAGGAATAACAAGAGCCTCTGCAGTAGTCTTTGGAATGGTGATAGCAGAAATTGCAGAAGTAAAGCAGGCAAAGTTGTTATGCAGATTGGCAGAAGTGCAGTAATTACTAATAGAATGTGTAGTACATGAGCGAACACCTTTGCGCATACTGATAGGAAGGTGCAAGTCAGAAGTTACCTCAGTGTTTATTTGATCATCCGCAGACAGAGGAATTGGTTGGGGAGGGCCATGGAAGGAGTGCTTGTCTTCGGCCGACGTTTGTACACTTGCAACGAACGATCTTCATGCTGGTTAGAAGAAGACAAGTCTTCAACAATATCTGGTAGAAATGTGGGTGCCAACATAGCATGGGATAGTCTTGCTCCATCATTAGAAAAATAGGGCATATTTTCAAAAAAGATCACATCCGCGCTGACAAACCAATGGCTGAGTATCGGATCAAAGCAGCTATAACCTTTTTGAGTTCTCGAATAACCCAAAAAAATGCATTTAGTGGATCGAGGGTCAAGTTTCGTCATTCCTGGGCGTAAATTTTTAACAAAGCAAGTACACCCAAAAATGCGAGGAGGAACTGAAAAAAGAGGTGCACCAGGAAACAAAATGGAGTAAGGTATCCGATTTTATAAAACAGAAGATGGCATACGGTTTATAAGATAGCATGCCGTAGTGACTGCCTCAGGCCAAAAACGGTGAGGAACTTTATAATGAATAAGAAGGGTACAAGCAACCTCTAATAAGTGGCAATTTTTCCATTCAGCAACACCATTTTGCTGTGGAGAATAAGGACAAGTGGTTTGATGGATGGTGTCACGATCAGAACAAAAAGAAGTGACAGACTTCTGCATAAATTCCAGGGCATTATCAGTACGGAAAATTTTAATGGATTTATTGAACTGGGTCTGTATTTCAGAAAAGAAAATTCAAATATTGTCCAAAACAGTACCACGGTCTTTGAGCAAAAACAACCAGGTAGCACGGGAATAATCATCAATAAATGTCAAAAAATATTTAACACCAGTTTGACTCGTAACAAAGCATGGACCCCAGATGTCCGCATGAACAATATCAAAAATTTCTTTAGAACCAAGTTCCTTCTTAGCAGGAAAGACAGACCTCGTTTGTTTTCCCAAAACACAAGATGCACAAGAAAAATGTTTTCAGATAATGCAGAAAATAAACGTTTCAACTTTGCAGCAGACGAGTGACCTAGTCGGAAGTGCCACTGAAGTCCTGTGACTGATGTAGACAAGAGAGCAGAAGCTGCAGGCGGTCCATCCAAATAGTATAGTCCATCTGGGCCTTCATGGCCCGAACCAATCCTCGTCTTCGTGCGAAGATCCTTCAAAACACAACTAGAGGGATCAAATTTAATGGAACACTGAAGTTGTTTAACAATTTTACTGACAGATAATAAATTAACAGGAAATTGTGGCATGTATAAAACAGAGTGAAGATTCAGCTTGCAAGATAGAGGAACGGTGCCAACGCCATGAACAAGAGTCTTAGAGCCATTTGCAACAGTGACCGATGGAATATTAGAGGTTTTAGACAGAGCAGAAAATAATTGGATGTCACTTGCCATATGGACAGATGCACCATAATCAATGCACCACTTAATGTTACCAGCAGAAGGAGAAGCAAGCATGGCAGAAGAACCAACAGTAGACGTCGAAGGTAGTTGAGTCATGCGCTCCTGGAAAAACTTCTCGAATTCAGAGCGAAGACATTCAGTAGTCGGAGCATCTGGTGGGTCAGATGCAACATCAGTAGTAGTTTCTATAGAGGCCTGGTTTGCCCATGCTGGCTTGCCGTGCTTGATCCAACACCTATTTTCAGTGTGATTATCACGACCACACCAGTTGCAGTAGCGAGGACCAGTAGCTTGACCTCGTCCAGGAGCAGTAGAGGAGCCTCGTCCGCCAGTAGGAGGCATACGTCTGCACGACCGCGGCCACGCCCAGAATTAGCAGTGCGAGCAACTAGAGCAGGATGGTCAATAACAGGAGTGGTCACAGATGGTAACCGTTGAACTCTCTTGAGCACGTCGCGAAGTGTAGACAGAGGGTCACTGGACAAAATTTGATCGACCACGCCCGAAAAGGAATCAGGTAGGGCAGCCAGAAATTGAACCAGTTGTAGTTCATTGCACGGCTTCTGGACCTCTTTGTTGTCAGCAGTCAATGGATGGTAGATTTCATACTCATTCCAGAGAGCAGAGCTTTGGTTGTAGAAGTCCTCAATGGAAGCATCAGAAGAGAACTCCTTGGCCATGTTTTTGAAAATTTCAAAAACTCGTTTAGGATTTTGCTGATTGGAGTAGACATGAGAAAGCTTGACCCACATTGCTTTAGCATCATGAAGACATAACAGGGACTGACTAATGCGCTGCTCGGTGCTATTGAGAAGCTAGGACATAATACCAGAGTCGTCTTTGGACCATTGAGCATAAGCTTGTTTGCACATCAGCAGTAGCAGTAGGGGCAACAGGAGGATCAGTGGTAAGATGGGAGTACCGGCCTTAAGCCTTAACATAGAGGACAAAGGACGACGACCACAGATGATAGTTCGAACCATCGAGCTTGACGATGGTAACGCACAGAGAGCGAGGAGGCTCAACTGAAGCCATTATGAGCAAAGGCAGGCAGCAACAATGGGCAGTGAATAAAGAACCCACTATGGGGCAGTAGCAGCAGCAAGGATTTGACGCATCAGATCAGAAGAAGACCCGTGTCGGGCAGATAGACTAATAAATGAACCTACGCCGTCATGAGGAAGATCAATATCCCCTCATGAGGCACATGCAGAGAAAAATTGGAGAACCGAACCCGCTCTTGATACCATATAGAGAAACTGAGAATTGCTTATTCAGTGAGTAAAATAGTGTACAATGCAGTCTCTTATATAACAGAAGAGAATGGAGACTAAAGCAGAGATTAGCAATTTGGGACTAAACTACAGAAGTGAAAGCATAAGTGAGGCACATGCTATGCACATGCCACTCAACAAAACACAACATAACACAACATATCTCTATACGTTTTACGGAGTTTTAGGTCATTATCGATTACCTAATTAGGGTTTCATGATCTAAATGGAACAAATTTATCATTTAAAGGTTAATGAATCAAGATTGACTTTTTTTGAAAACGATGACCGACTCGACTTGACTTATGAGTCCATATTTACTACTGTAAAATCATAACATAATTTTCCATCATGTTTAGATAAAGAAAAGATAAGCAAATAATCGATTAGGGATCTATGCCATCATTTTTGAAATAGGAATCACATCTAGGTAAGGATTGCATTTTATTTGGATTCCTTGATTTTTTCTGATAAAATTGATGTATAATTTTGCTATCATCCGATTTTCCTACCATTTATTATGGTAGCCACATAAGTGCACAAGAAAGTTCCACAAGACTCATAGGGATACAAGGAATTTAAGATTAATGATTTAGGATTTCACATGATCATCTTAGACATAAAAGACCCATATGTGCATAAGGTTTGAGATTCAACATAAATGAATCCATGTAAGGCATGTTTCAAGGTAAAAAAAAAAGCTTCAATTCAATTTAGGATGCTAGAATGGACAAATTTGAATCTTAGTTCAACATGCATCAAATAGAAGGGGGAAAGAAGTTTACCTAGATCAACGACCCGATCCGATTGAATCAAGGGCTGAAATTGTTCCCAATATTCTTCTGGCGTGCTACAGGGGGGCTGAGATGGACATCTCGGATTGGTCCAAGTCAGATCCAGGTGGCGCTGAGATGGGGTCTCCCCCTCCTTCGCTGTTGGCTTGAGACTAGCAACAACTGCTAGTAGTGCGACAATTGCTAGCCTGTACGGGAGTCGCTCTCTTAGCCGAATGAAGGTAGCAACACCTTCAGGGAGACTCCCTGGACCAATGCGGCACACTTGCGTGAAGTGGTTCCCTCTGGAGCTTCACATCGCCGCGGTGGGTGGCCTGATCGCCTGAGAGAAGGTGTGGATGGAGGACGAGGATACGAAGGGTGTGAAGGTGTTACGGAGCTCCGTTGAAGCCTTACAAAGGTGGAGGGGCTGTCAAATGGGGCATGGAATGGAAGCCTGCGCGCTAAGTCGAGTTGAACAAAGGTAGAAGGTGGGATGAGAGGCAGTGAACGGGGCACACTCACGATGATTTGGAGATAGGGGACGACGAAAGGGTCCCTGGCGGAGCTCGTGGATCCTTAAATAGGCAGGAGGAAAGGATGAGGAACCCCTAATGGTGGTCCGCCGCCAGAAATAGGTGGGAGGAAGCAGGAGGTGGTTCTCCCAGATTTTAGGGTGAAGTAAATCGAGAGGGATCGTTGAGATCTCCTCGCAAGAGGAGTCTCTCCTCCAAAACTTGACACGGATGACTAGGTCAGTCAGTTGAGAAGATATGCGCCGCGTGCTGGACTCAGTCTCCATTGCTATCCTGAGAAAACCAGAGGTTGAAGATAACCCGATTCTCGCTGGATCGTAGATGAGCAACTGAGGTTTAATAGGCCATTATTAGCACCTGCGTCCAGACCCAACTGTGCTCGCGTGACAATTTATTTGTCACTCCGTAATCCTCGACCAACTTAGGCCTACGGTCATTAATAGAGTGCATTATTGATCAAAACTTAAAATGTTTATATCTCTCAAATGATAAGTCCGATTACCACCCAATTATGGGTTATACTTCAAATTAGGGTTATGTTTATATGGTAAAAGTTTGAGATTCAAATTTGAATGTTTGACTACTATAGTTTGATTAGGTTTTACATATACACAAACCGCCCTATTATGCATCTAGGGTTTGCAATTTTTCCAAATTTGGGTATCCACATGATCAAAACATTAGAGTGAGTGATTGAGAGCATCAAGGAAAATAATTTGAGTATTTACTAATATCATTTTAATTTACAAGAGAGAAAATAATTATGTAAAAACTCACTTTATTACATGACCCCTCATGGCTTCAAGCTTCTTTCTCTTGCTCAAAATATGATTGGATTATTGATTTTAGTGCTACAACCCATATGACCGATAATAAGAATCTTTTTACTTACCTAGAAATAATTAGATGTCGTCCACCTATGTGTCTAGCAGATGGATCCACTGTTCCGGTCACTCGGAGATGTGAATAGCAATCTTATTAATTTGTTTTGTTTGTGTCCAAATTTTTCTTTGAACTTGATGTCTGTCAGTAAAATTACCAAGACTAACTGCAGTGTAACCTTCTTTCCTTACACTATCTCCGTGTAGGATCTCAGGACGAAGAAAACAGTTGGTGGGGGTATGAAGGTGGAGATGGTTTGTACTACCTATAGACCTCGTCAACCTCTCCTACTGCACTTGTGACCTAGTCTACCTCTCTTCATCAAGGCACCTGAAGCTTGGTCATCTTTCTACCTCTAAGTTGAAGTCTTTACTTCCCAATTTGTCCTTTGAGAATTTTGCATGTTAGTCTCGTCATCTTGGAAAACACTATCGGACTGTGTTTCCTCCTTGTCGTAACGATAGGAGTCCAATTTTGTTTTATCTAGTTCACTTTGATGTTTGTGGACCGTGTCGTATAATGAATTGTACTGGTGTGTGATATTTTGTAACCTTTATTGATGACTGGTCTCATGCCACTTGGCTTTATCTGTTAAAGGATTGTTCAGAAGTTTTAGATTTTTTTCCAAATTTTTAAATGAAATAAAGACTCAGTTTTCTGTTACTCCCTACTTTGTCCACATTAATAATGCTTTTGAATACGTGCAACATGGTTTTCAAAAGATTTGTATCTCGAAGGGGATTGCCCATCAATCTTCTTGTCCCTATAGCCCACAACAAAATGGCGTTGATGAAAGGAAAAACAAACATCTCCTTGATGTAGCTCGTACACTCCTAATTGAAATGAAAGTTCCTAAGTTTTATTGGGCAGATGCCATCCTTTTAGCAAACTACCTCATCAATCAGATGTCTTCTTCTGTTCTATAAAATAAAATTTTCTATCAACTTCTCCACCCCCATGAACCAATCTTTGTTTTACCACCAAAAGTTTGTGGCTGTCTATGCTCTGTCCATAATCACAAACTTGGGAGTGACAAACTATTGCCACGTGCTCTCTGCTGTTGTTTTCTTGGTTACTCTCACACAAAAAGGGTATAAATGCTTTGATCCTGTTGCACGTCACTTGTATGTCAATGCAGACACCACTTTCTTTGAAGATACATCTTTTTTTTAGAACTTAGTCCACAAGTGACACATCCTACTTTGCCCATTCCTGATCCTACTGTGTCTTCTACCCCTACATCACGGTGGAGACGATGAACTCTACTTGAGGTATCCTACTAATGCCTCTTCTAAGACTGATGATCCACCACAGGTCAATGGTAATACTACTGATTCCATTAAAACTTCTGATTTGACATTCCTATTGCGTTATGGAAGGCACAACGATCTGGCACCAAATATTGTCTTTCTCAACTTGTTTCTACAGCTTATCTAAATTCTTCATGACTCAATTTACTGCTGCTTTATCTGCAATTTCTATCCCAAAGAATGTTCAAGAGGCATTGCTGCACTCTGGGTGGAACCAAGCTATGGATAAGGAGATGGATGCCCTTCGATCCCGTGGGATATGGGACCTTGTCGAACTCCCCACGGGTAGCAAACATGTTGGCTGCTGCTGGATTTTAGACTATAAAATATCTGTTCGATAGGACAGTTGAGCGTCTAAAGCCAGACTTGTTGCTAAGGGATACACAAAGGAATCTGGGGGTTGATTGCTTGGAAACCTTTTCTCCTGTTGCCCGTCTCAATTCCGTACACAATCTGTAAATCAAGGATGACGCTAGCTTCAGCTGGTGTCTAGAATGCCTTTCTATATGGAGACTTGCTGGAAACTATCTATATGCCACAACCTGTAGGTTATGTTGCTCAAGGGAGTATTCTAAGAAAGTTTGCCTTCTTAAGAAAGCTCAAGCAGAGCCCCTGACCATGGTTTGATAACTTATCCCTTATACTACACAAATTTGATTTCACACCATCTCACTGTGACCATTCTGTGTTTCTCAAAACCACTACTTTTGGTATAATATTTCTCATTGTTTATATGGATGACATCATCTTATTTGGTAGTGTTGACGCAGGAATTGTTGATACAAAGAAATATATTATGCAACATTTTGTAACGAAATACCTTAGGCGTCCATATTTTTTCTTGGCATTGAGGTTGCACACAAGGATGGAGTATCTTTATCTTAAAGAAAGTACACTCTAGACTTACTAACTAAAATCGGAATGCTTGGTTGTCGGCCTGCAGTCTCCCCTATGGATCAAGGACATGATCTATGGGCAAAATCTACTCAGCTCTCAAAAGATAACTTTAGCTATAAGCGATTGATTGGTAAACTTTTATACCTTACTGTTATCAGGCCAGATACATGCTTTGCTGTTGGAGTTCTTAACCAATTTATACACTGCCCAGGCAGTGTCGCTAGGAGGCAGCATGCTGAGTAGTGAGATATTTGAAGAACACACCTGGACAAAGATTGTTTTATAAAAGAAATGGGTACCTTGATGTTATTGGATATTTTGATGCTAATTATGCAGGGTGTAAATCTGATAGGTGATCTACCTCTGGTTACTATACCTTAATAGGAGGAAATTTGGCTACTTCGCGGAGTAAGAGATAAAATGTTGTTGCTAGATCTAGTGCATAATCTGAATATCGTGCAATGGCACATGCTACGAGTGAGCTATTATGGATCAAATCTATTCTTGCTGACTTTAGGTTTCCTATCGCTTATGCTATTCCGATGTATAGTGACAATCGTGCTGCTACCTTCTTTGCTAGTAACCATGTCTTTCATGAAAGCATCAAGCACAATGAGGTGGACTGCCATTTTCTCCGGGATGCTGTGTTGACCAAGAAGATCACTACCCTTTTTCTGCGTACACATGAGCAAACTGCAGATATATTTACAAAGCCTCTCTCTGTCAATAGAGTTGAGGAGCTATGGTGCAAGATGGGCATGATTGATATCTATGCTCCAGGTTGAGGGGGAGTATTGAGATATATTTATATTTAACTGTTGTATTCTCTTAATTCTTGTTTACCTTTTCTCCTTTTACTTAAGTCTCATGTAATACATGCCTAAGTATAATAGGCCCATTAGGTTTTTTGTTCGCTTCCCTCTACTACCTCCTCCTATATATAGGAGAGGGCTTTCTCTTTTCTAAGATATAGAAAGACGTCTGTTTTTGACATAAATAATCCTTACGCTCGATCATGTGATACATGCATACTGAATCAAGAGCCCAATCCTTCTTGTAGTCCTAGGACAATGATGAAGTAAGAGCGTAGACGTCGTCTTCAGATGCTCCATGATCCACCTTTACATGATATATGCCATCATTAGATTTCTCATGCTTTTGCTTCTTTTGCAACTTGTAGCATTCGTTCCGGATGACCTATCTTCTTGTAATAGTTGCACCTCTTTGATTGACGTGACTTTGACTTTTTTTTTGCTTTGAAATTCCAGAGTCTTTGTCACGTAGACGCTCCCCTCCTCTAGTAGCCAACGCTTCACTTGTTACTTTCGATGAAGTAAGATCCTCTTCTCTAATTTCTTTTGATATATAAACGCCATTCTGACTTAATGGAGTGAGATAGTCTTTGACTCCCGTAATATCATCATATCTTGAAGATTTTGTAGGACGGGGGAAGAGTACAAAGCAACAAAAACGCTTGGTCCTTGTCCCATATCTTCACATCGATGATCGATTTGCCTGAGGTCGTGGCTAATTTCATTCAGCTCATCGAGAAGAGCCGTCAAGGAACCACTGCGGGAAGCATGGAAAGGCGTTTCTTTCGTGCAAGCTTGTTGATGGACTTCTTCATGTAGAATGCTTCGAGTTCATCCTAAACTTCTTTGGCGGTCTTCAGATGGTCGACCTCGTGGAGGACTTCATCCTACAAGTAGTTATATACACCCGTAAGAGCCTTTTGATAAAATCTACTGCCATCAATCATTTGTCATTTATTTCAGTTTCTTCTCTTTTCAGAAAAGAGCTTGTGGACTCCCTCTTGCATGAGGCAAGATTCACACTTGACTTGCCAGAGCTAGAAGCTCTTCGAGCAATTGAACTTTTCGGTGTTGTACTTTGGCGTATTGATGGGGATCCAGTTATAAATCCTTCTCCGATGCCATTTGTTGGGATAAGGTGGTGACGAGAAACCCAAACAACAAGGCCGAATGAGTTTGTTGTGGAGATGAGGAAGCATGGGATCGAGCAATCGAATCTGAATACATACAACAAAGATCAATGCCAGAGCAACAACCACAAAGACAAGATTTATAGTGTTTCAGTCAATTACTGATGTAGATGCCTACATCGACCGCAGAGATGATATGATGAAGAGATTAGAGAGACGATGATTCCGGGAGAGAGAAGAAGCAATCCCCTTTTACACCCAAAAGCCAACTGCTAGAAGAGGACGATTGCGTAGAGAGGAGCTCTTGGAGGCTCGAACCCCTATGGGAAGCCCTAGGTCCATCCATGGCTTTAGGTCTTTGAAAATGCCGTCTCTTGATGTGTCACCGCTGCTCTTAATGCTTGGGACAATTGGGGGGGGGGGCTATTTATAAGAATAGGACCCATGGCCAAAGTCCCAAAATCACTTGGATTTGTCTAGGCCGCGATTACAGTCTGATTGGACCAAATACGCGCACTAGCTTGACCATAAATCACACCACAGGCCAAATAGTGGGACCGTGTACAGTCTGGCTTGGACCGTAAATGAAATTTCTTCTGCTCTTGCCTAAATATGGTCTATGGGGACCATATATGGTTAATAGGCTGACCGTAAATCCATATGTAGATGCCCAAAACACATCCCGACGATGTTGTGGCTCGATTTTGATGTTCGGTTCATCAAATAAGCGTTTCTAGAGAGTTCAAGGCTCTCTCAACAGTTAGCAACCACTCTCAATATTGCCATATAGGTTGTAGAGAATAGTTTGGATTCGATCCCTGTATGATTCTACTTTCCTTTTATAGTGACTTGAGTCTAGTTCACTTAATTCTACAATTACACTTACAAGATCCTTATATAGTATGGGTCGGAAACATCTAGAGGGAACATATTGTTGGAAGATACTATATATTAGAGAGTCTAGTTATTTATTAATTAAGTTATTTGAGTCTATTTGTATATGGGCCCAACTGTATCTTGGCCCATTAGGATTCAGTCTAAAGTCTGTATGCTCCCCTAGTCCCCTCTTCTCCTATATAAAGGACGGGGATTCCTCTTATCAAATATATTGCATAGGCTTCTTTTACTTTACAACATGGTGTCAGAGCAGTGATCCAACCCTAATAGAAGCTAAGAGTGGAAAGAAAAATTCCGCTTGCAGGCAACCGTAGTCGCTTTTTGGCTTGGCTGCTCACTAGGCGCTGCAGTAGATTTAGATCTTCCATGGATGTTCTCCACACGAGGATGTTCCAAGTACTTCGCTGCTTAGCCCAAAACCTGCCTCCTTGCCGCCACAAACCCCTGACTTCCAACCCGACATCAAGGTCCTCTCCTGACTTCCAGTCGCTACCACAAACTCCTCTCAGCCCTGCGGTACCGTCATCGCCTGACGAACTACTGTTTGTTGTCGTAGAGTGCCACCTGCAAGCCCTTCCTTTTGCCTTCCATAAACCCGCCCCACTACCTTGCCTTACCAACTACAAAGATCTTCTCGCTGTCCCTCTTTGTGGCCTCCCTGCCTAAACCTAAAACTGCAAGTCCCACTCCCTCATCCTCACCGTAACATGCTGCCCCTACTATCTTCTACCCCCTGTCACCTGACGCCACCCCTCTATCCCAATCACCAAGCCTACCGTCGTCATCCCCCTTTCTGCTCTACTGCAATCTTGCATGCGCTTGTCGATTTCCACCAACGCCACCCTCTTGGGCATCAATGGCTTACTCCCACATCCTAGCCACACCTAGGTTCCCCTGTTAATAGTCACCGCTGGGAAGGGACCACCATCATCCCAACTGTTCTTCTAGCCGCCGCCATGACTACTTGCTCCCTTCCTGGAGGTTTCCGACCCCTTCTAGCGTCTCCACTGCTATCCACACTCGATGTTGCTTACTGCCTTGTTGAAACTCACCTCGTTATTTTCTTTTTCTGCTGACCTATTACTTGCACATATATGACAAGTAGACTAGAAAAAGAAGCTGGAACATGAATTTATTACTGCTAGATTTTATCCATTTCGTATTGATCTCTATGAAGATTCGTGCTTGATTTCTCTTAAAAATCATTGTTGACGTTTTTTCGAGGGATCTGCCTTCGAGCCCCCACGAGGGGTGGGCTCCCCTCGACTTCAGCCAACTGAGGGCAGCGAGACCCCCTAATTGGGGGACACGCCCCCGACCCTCCACAGTGCACGACCTACTTCTTTTTCTCTGAAGCGTTTCTGTATCATTGTCCACCCCAAGCACTCTTGATTCTTCCCATGGTTGGTGTAAGGGGGAGAAATAAAGTAGAGATGAGATGAAGAGAGGAAATTTAATTATGCTTCTATCTATGAGGATCTTCTTGTTGCTCTCTATATATTTGTGGATCTTTATGCACCGCTCAAAGAACTTGTGGACTTTTACTTTTGAGATTTGCATCTGAAGGTCTTTTACTCTTGCATGCTTCTTGGAGAGCTTACTATCTAGAGCTTTATGTCTACTGCTTGCTTATTTAAGCTGATGGTCTTCTATCCGGCTACGTTGTCTCTACTTTCTGTCCATGTTTTATTTGATGTCAGAAGAGAGGATGATATACTTCATGTTAATCCCAGAGTGTCGATCACTAGTTGTAATAGTCTTCGACAAATACATTAGTCGAATACTCCTTTTCACTTGATTCTTGAAGATCTCGAAGACCATTTTTGGAATCTTTTGGTGAGAGTACACATGGGATAGTTGATCCCACATGGCTTTGGCATTCTGAAGGCGGAGTAGAAACTGACTGATCTTCGGTTCGACATTGTTCATCATCCACGTCATAACTCCGAAATCATCTTTGGACCATTGAGCGTTAGCTTGCTTGGCGTTTTCATCAGCTGAGGCAACCATGAGAAATTTTAGCAATAGTAGAGATATGGAAATTGCGCCCTTGGGCTTTTACATAGAGTTCAAAGGATGCCGACCAAAGATGATAGTTCGATCTGTTAAGCTTCATGGTCGTAACACACAAAGACCGAGGAGGATCTGTAGTCGCCATTGGAAATGGGGTGATGTCGTGCACAAAGCAGAGAATAAACAACAATAGTAGTAGCAGATTTGGATTAGTCGAACGAAGAAACCCACATAGGGGCAGTAGAGATCAGCAACGGATCTGGATTAGCAGATCCGAGAAAACCGCATAGGGGCAATAGAGAGAAGCAACAGATCTGGATCAACAGATCTGATAAACTCGCACAGGGCCAACAGAGAGAAGAAAGAAGATCCACGCCACTAAGGTGTGAGATTTACTCCCATATGGCATAGGCAGACAAAAAAGGTGGCACTTTTAGATCTTCAACGTGTTATTTTTGGTAGTACTTGCAGAGAACTCGTGAGAGGAGGAAGGGGAAGAGACTTTGGGGCTGTTGGCGGGTGGAAGATGGAAGAGGTGGTGGCTGGAACGGAGGTGGGAGAAGCGGAAACGACTGGAATGTGGGATGAAGGGGAGGGGGGATGGCTGGTGGGCATAGTCACAAATTCGGTATTCGGGATACGTACGACCAAGTTGAAAAATTCAGAAGTCTGGAATTATGCGGAAAATTCGGATAAAAATCGGTCAACGTACGGTAAAAGTTCGGTTAGCTAATTAGAAAAAAGTCGGAAAAAAGGGATTATATATATATATACATACATATACATAAACACATACAAATATATATATACACTCACACATATAATGATTTAAAATGACGAAACATCAAACTGATTACCCTAATAGTGGAAGAAGGGGAAGAAGTGGGAGCAGCAAGCAACATGCACAAATCAGGGAAGAAGGGGGGAGAATGGAGGAAGATGGAGCGCACATGTAGAATGTCGAGGGTTACTCCTCTCTTAGGGTGTGTCGGGGGATAGAGGAGGAAGGTTGGACGGTTTAGTGGAACCCTGCTACAAGTAAAAAATGACGTGGAAAAAACAAATGTGAAGCAAAAGTACAAAACTATATAAAATGACAAAAATGTATTGAATGCGTTTAAAACGCAATACGCAAATTAAACGCGTTTAAAACGTATTCGGTTTGGAGTTTAAAACAGTCGTCACATATGGCAGGTGAATAATACACGTTTTAAACGTGTTTTTTTTTTGAAAAAAAGGACTATATTGTGACCATGCTGGTGGGTAATGGCGGGAGGCCTGGGGGGTTTGGGCGGCGGAAGGGGGGAGGTGATTTGGGTGACTGTAGGTGGTGGAAGAAGAGAAAGGAGAGGGGGGTTGGCGACGACAAGTGGAAGGAGGGATGGGGTGCTGGCGGTGAGTGGAAAGCAGAGGGGGGGGTGGCGGCGGGTGAGGAAGGAGAGTGAGGGGGATGTAGGTGGCTGGAAGGGGAGGGAGAGGAGGGAGATGGAGGCAGCGACTGCAATGAAGGAAAGAGGGGGTGAGTGGTGGGGAGGACACGAGCAAGGAACGAGGGGGGCTTAGAATATATATTTGAGAAGCATAAGGGTTAAGGGGGATCAAACACGTCTGATACCATCTAAATATAAAAACATTTATTCAATGTGTCTAAAGCAATTACAAGACACTCTCTTTTATTGGGCAAGAGAGTAAGTGAGAAATAGAAGCAGGCAACATGGGATAAAAGAAAAGCTAAAGACAAAGACAAGTCTAAAGCATAAATAAAACATAAAGCACAAATCATATATGCTAATAACGGTCTTAGTTGATATTTCAGTGGTTTATATGTTAATTCAAGGGCTGATTTGTAAGTCCCAGGTGTTTGTGTTTTATTTTATGTTCGTTAGTTGGTTAAATCATTAGGTAGGTAAATGGTGACAAATGTGTTGTCGATTCGGGTTTTCAGATGTTTGTTAGAATACCTGCTTTAAGGTATTTGTCCATGTAGAGTTTTGATTATCCGCGAATTGGTTCCTCATCATGCAACAAAAACAATTGTGGCAGAACAACATAATAAATGGATAGGTCGTGTTTTCTGTATGTTAGAGTTGTATTTGTCCGTGTTTGGTTCCAAATATTTAAATGGACAAAATCCTTGACCCAACCATGCCTGCTGCATGGCGGTCTATTTGTCCTTGATCCATCAGAAAAATGTCTGTGCTTCCTGCCGATTGAGTTTGATAATCCACAAGCTTTGGATAATCACAAACCAATGCCTGAACTTGCATATATTGCGTCACTTATAGCTTGAGGGTGTTCTTTATCTATTATAAAAAGTATCCATCTGCGGTTTTCTTTTTGTCTCATTTCTTTAATTGCAACCTTCATTTCGCCTGGTCTTTAGGTATCTATTACCTTGTTCTTTTCCCACTCAACCTAACTCTGTCATATGTGTCCAGAAGGCAGGTATATCCATGCACTTGTCCATATTAATTGACAAACATTGTGTTATAAGTGCTTAGGGAACACTGTGTGCCCTAGCATATATTTATAGAAAGAACAAATACATGTAGAATAACAAAAACAAGAGAAAACGAAACTACAGAACCGCCGGTCTGCCGCCATGTCGGTACTACCAATTGTACGCCGGTAGTACCGAGAATAACATTTCAAGTTCTGTATCTTTACTGTTGATGAGTCGGTACTACCGACAGACAGGTCGGTAGTACCGAGATATGTAGTCTTCAGTATATCAATTCTCCCCCTTAAGCTGGAGCGTACACATCGTGCATGCCCAACTTGTTGCAAAATTTTTGGAAAACAGCTGGATGCAATGGCTTTGTGAGAACATTAGCGAGCTGATCTCCAGATTTGACATGAGGAGTCATAATCTTTCCATTCTTGATCTGATCTTTGATGAAGTGGCAATCAACTTCTATAAGCTTAGTGCAGTCATGAAAGACTGAATTCTTGGCAATATAAATTGCAGCTTGATTATCACATCTAAGCTCTATGGGAGACAACACATGAATTTAATTCAGAAAGTACAGATTGAACCCACTACAACTCACAACAAGCATGAGCCATTTCTCTATATTCTGCTTTAGTGCTAGATCTTGCCACACCATTCTGTTTTTTGCTTTTCCAGGTAATAAGATGATTTCCTAGAAAAGTACAATATCTAGAAGTAGACCTCCTGTCATTCAGATTACCAGCCCAATCTGCATCTGCATAGCCAGTAAGGACCAGAGTAGAAACATGAGTCTTCGGTCTATAGTAGGTTATTCCCTTCCCAGGTGCACCTTTTAGATATCTAAGGATACGACAAATTGCTGTCCAATGTGACTGCTGTGGTGAGCTCATATGCTGACTCACCACTCATACAACAAAAGAAATGTCAGGACGAGTAACTGTTAGATATATCAGGTTACCAACAATTTTCTTGTAGTATCCTGGATCTGGATAATCGGTATCATCAGTCATCTCCTTCACATGATAATCCATAGGAGTAGACATTGGCTTGGACTCACTCATACCTGTGTCATGAAGTAAATCCAGCACATATTTCCTCTGAGATAAATTAGTACCTGTATGAGATCGAAGTACTTCTATACCTAGAAAATACCTCAGTTTGCCTAGATCCTTTGTGTGAAATTGCTTCTGTAAGCCTTCTTTCACACAAGATATGCCTGCAACATCACTCCGAGTGATAACTATATCATCAACATATACTGCAATAATAACAGATCCAACAGAAGAACCAGAATAGAATAAGGAGTGATCAGTCACAGAACGAGAAAAGCCCAGCTGTCATACAACCTCACTGAATTTATCAAACCAGGCTCTAGGAGACTGTTTCAACCCATAGATGGCTTTCTTCAATCTACACACCTTCTGACACTCCCCTTGAGCAACAAAACCAGGGGGTTGCTCCATATACACCTCTTACTGTAGATCACCATGAAGATAGGCATTCTTGACATCAAGTTGAAACAGGGGCCAATCAAAAGTAGTAGCCAGAGAGATAATAATCCACACTGAACTGAATTCAGACGAACCACAAGAGAAAAGGTCTCAAAGAAATCAACCCCATATGTCTGAGTATAGCCTTTTGCTACCAATCGAGCCTTTAATCTCTTAACTGAGCCATCTGGATTATGTATTACTGTAAACAATTATCTGCATCCTACAACATTTTTATTGGAAGGTAAGTCAGTAAGTTCCCAGGTGTTGTTTAGTAAAAGAGCAGACTTTTCCATTTGCATTGCCTGCTTCCAACCATTATCCTTCATAGCATCAAGATGATTTCTTGGAATGACCACATAATCAATCCCAAGAGCAAAGGAATGTGCCTGCTTAGACAGTCTTGACAAACAACACACACCTGGAATAGGATGTCGAACAACACAAGAACGAGTACCTTTGCGGACAGCCATGGGAACATCAAGATCAGATGGTTCTTCATGATTCTCTTGAGTAGAGGAAGATGGGAAGGCTCAGAGACTGGAGGCGCTACCTCCTCTAGATCATGTTTGCCTTGTATGCTGTAAACATGTGGAAATTGCTGAATCGTAGTATCATCTGCTGACTGCTCTTCCTGAACTACAGTATAGTCAAAGATGATAAGTGGCACTCTCTCACTCTGATGCGGTGGTGGGACCCTCTCACTGATATCTGATGGTGGCACTCTCTCACTCTCACACAATTGCTCTCTTGAATACTAGAGAAATATGGGGTAGACTCATGAAAAATTACATCCCTAGACACAAACACACGATGGAGACTAGGACAGTAGCATTTGTACCCCTTGCTGGTATTGGAGTATCCAAGAAAAAGAGTCCTAATTGACCTAGGGGATAATTTATCAGCCTTAGGATCAAAATTGTGGACAAAGGAGGTACAACCAAACACCCTAAGGGGAACATGAAAGGGCTGATCATTAGGACGTAGGACAGAAAAAGGAGTACGTCCCTGAAGCATCGATAAGGGCTGCCTATTAATAAGAAAGCAGTAAGTAAAGCACCAGATCAAAATCTTTTAGGAACGTTGAATTGAAACATGATTGCCCTGGCAATATCAAGAAGATGATGATTTTTCTTCTCAGCTACCATATTTTGTTGAGTGAGGACAAGAAGTACGATGTATCATTCCAACAGAACTATAAAAATCAGCCATAACATTCTGAACATATTCCAAAGCATTATCAGATTGAAGAATTTTAAAATCGCAATCAAATTGGACCTTTATTTCTTGATGAAAATGTTTGATAATGAACAACACAAACTCTCTATTCTTTAACAAATAAATCCACATCATGCGAGAGAAGTCATCTACAAAAGAAATAAAATAGCGAAAACCATTATAGCTGTTGTATTTTACATGACCCCACACATCACTATGGACTAACTCAAAAGGACAAGAAGCCAGTTTATTGACACGATCGGGATATGACATTCTTTGATGTTTCCCAAGTCGACAGGACTGATACTCTAATGAAGACACTTGTGACAACTCAGGTTATAACTTCCTCAAGCTCTCCAGTGAAGGATGTCCATATCTGTAGTGCCACAGTAAGGGAGAATCACTCAAAAGAATAGCCGAAGCAGAAGAAGAAACTTGGCGACCCCACCCCTCTTTCCTTTTTGCGCCCTACACATGGGTTGGGTTATAGGTAAAGTTCGAGGCAGACTTTCACTATGGAAGAGGTAGAGATCACCTTTCCTAGGCCCCCCCACCAATCGTCCTCATACTCTTGAGATCCTGTAGGACAAAACAAGGTCCAAATGTTACCGTGCATTTTAGAGTATCAATCAATTTTGCAACAAAAAGAAGATTGAATGGAAATACAAGCATGTAATGTACAAATTTAAGATCAATCCTAGGAGTCAAAGAAACAGATCCACTGGCTAACACTCTCCTCACTGAACCATCTGCTATAGTCACAGATTGGTGAGGAATATGTGAGTCAATGTAATGCGACAGGTGAGGAATATGTGAGTCAATGGAATGAAATAGTCTCTTCATATCAGTCATATGCTGTGAAGCTCCAGAGTCAACCACCCACGAAGTATTTGAACCAGAAGTCAACAAAGAGGTAGCCTGATTACCAGTAATAGAAGTGTTTTGAAGAAGAAGATGATCGCATACTTAGATGCTGAGTAGCCAGAATAAATCTATCATACTCCTTGGTGAGTGTGATGCCAGAAGGTCCATAACTCGACGCAGGAGGCTTAGAAGATGTAGTAGTACCATCATAGTTTGCTGCCCCACACAGGAGGTGCAACAGGTCTGCCATGCTTCTTCCAGCATTTTTCAACAACGTGTCCATGCTTATCATAGAAAGTGCACTTAGGACGTGTGCCACGTCCTTGGCATGTACCTGGACGTCCTCCTCTAACTGCAACAACTACAACGGAATGAGAATCTCCAAGAGATGGGACGGCTGTAAAATCAACCGATTCAAAGTTGGACTACATAATCCGTGTGTAGGCTTCTTCCAAGCTAGGAAGTTTGTCAGAAGCTAGGATGACACTGCGGGCGGAACTGCATGAAGAACTCAGACCTGATAAGAACTTTGCTGTGATTAAGTCGTCTCGCTCCTTGATTTGTTCTTTGACAGTCACCGAATGATAAAAACTCAACTCTTGAGCAATAGCTTGGAATACTCCAAAATATTCTTCCAAAGGCTTGTCTCCCTGTCGTTCTGTGAACAGGCAATCATAGATCATAAACTGACGAAAAGTATTCTTTTCTTGAGAATAGTGTTTCTTTACAATTTTCCATATCTCTTTGGCAGTAGTGTAGAACATGAACCTAGCATCGATCCTAGGTTCCATGCTCCCCTACAACCACGTCTTCACCAGACTGTCATGACGCTTCCATTGAGCATAGCCTTCGGCGGTAGAAGCAGGAGGATCAGAATCAACATGCTTTGCTTTGTTTTTGGAATCCAATACTGTATGGACAACATTCATTAATTTTTACCGTTTAGCTTGATGGAGGGGATACGTGACATCTCATTGTAGACTACGGATGCCTTGGTGTCCTCCATGTTTCAAACAGAAGATAGAGTGATGGGATGATACACATCACAATAAAAGAAGTGATGGAGAGATACACACCACAATAAAAGAAGTGACAGAGAGACACGTCACGTCAATAGATTAGATGCGTAACTGACGCATCCACAGCCGCGAACTGAGATTTCTTAATCACACATGGTGGAGATGTGTTTAGGAATTGGGATGTAGAGGAGGCCGGTGGCAGTGGTGGCTAGTGCACTAGAGAGGGGGGGGGAGAAGAAGAGGAAGAGAGGGGGGTGGCGGCAAGGGTAGGGTTCTCTAGGAGCGAACACGCTCTGATACCATGACGAACATTGTGTTACAAGTGCTTAGGGAACAGTGTGTGCCCTAACATATATTTATAGAAAGAACAAATATATGTAGAATAACAAAAACAGGAGAAAACAAAACTACAGAACTGCCGGTCTGCCGCCATGTCGGTACTACCGACTGTAGGTCGGTAGTACCGAGAATAACATTTCGAGTTCTGTATCTTTACTGTTGATGAGTCGGTACTACCGACAAACAGGTCGGTAGTACCGAGATTTGCAGTCTTCAGTATATCAACATTGATGATGGTCACTGCTACAGGATTGATAAAGGTTAAAACAAGGTGTAGGGAGGGCGGTGGTTGATTCTTGTCGGTCCTTCTGTTTTATTGGAAGGGTTTGATTCTTACAGCTTCTATGACATGCCTGAAGTCAGAACTGGTTATATTTTGGAATTATGCTCAATGTGGTGGTGTTTTTCTTTGGTTTCTAGTTACTGAAGAAGCTGGATCTGTAGATACAGTCCCTATGTCTCCTTTGGGAAGGTGCTGTGCTGGCAGAGCTGATTATGTAACTTTTTATCTTTTCTTCAGATATTGTTTCCCTGTGTAAACATTTTTTTCAGTGATCACCAATTATTGTATTTTTCTAGAATCAATTATCAGTTATTATAGCCACTTCAAACTTTTGGAATAGTTATTAGCAGTATAAACATATACAAACATAGTTGCATATTTGTTCTCCTTAATCAAGACATAATTCACATTATATTTAATCTAGAATGCTAAACCCTGCTTTGTCGATTATGGTCTGGAAATAAACCTCCACAAAACTGAATAGATTGGATGCAATATTCCAAGTGCTAGGATGGCTGCAGGAATAGGGTATCAAAAGAGAGTGGAAGCAAGTCTGGAAGGGGTAGCAAAAGAAAAAGCTAAATACAAGCAAGATCTTATTACTAAGTTTGAGAAAGGGCTAGCTGGCTGGATAGGGAATTAATGTTATCTGTAGGTAAGCTTGAGTTATCAAAACCAGTGTTAGGATCTAATGCCAACACATGTAAATGCCAATTAATAAACTTCCTGTAGGAGTTGAAGAGAAAGTAGAAAATCAGAATCAATTTCTTTTGGAAGGGGTAAGGGAAAGAAATATATTGGCGGACTGTCAGACAGAGGTAAGTGTGCCTCTGCAAGAGAAATGGGGTTGTTGGTTTATCTTCTCACTAGATCTACAGTTATAGAGAACAGAGTGTTCCTGCCAATCTCTCTACTTGCAGTCTCTCCATTTAGAATCAAATAATGAAAGGAGAAGGCCTCTTCAACATGAGTATTGAAGGGTCTTTTGGGGGAAATGAAACTCAGGCGGATATCAATGTAGATATCTACAATGAGAAAAGTACTTCTAGTCCAAATTTTATCAAATAAAAGATGGGTGCTAAGTACTGAATATTGTGTTGATGATGCAGATCTTGATGGAGTTCCATACCATTCATGCAAGAAGGTTCCTCATGGTAAAGGCAGAGAGAGAGAGAGAGAGGATGCTGCAATATTTAGATGTAAATGAATGTTATCAAAATCCGGCTTGACCGTCCGATCCGACCGGTTGTACTGCAAACCGGAACCCCTACCGGTTCGGTTATTGTATAATCCTGGTAATACCATCCAAGCAGTCAAATGGTCGGTCCAACCAGTCAGATCTGATCGGTCCACCAGTTGCACTGGTTTGATTAACCAAAATTTCATTTTGAGCCAGTGAGTGGGTAACTATAATTTGCTCTACCCATTTTTGGGCATAGGCAAAAAAAAACCCACAACCTTGATTTTCCCAGTTCCAACTCTCACGAGAACTTCCGCTCCACCCGATGTGAAGGGGTCTGATTATGTTTAGGATCATAGTTTCAATAAACTTTGAATTTTGAAGTATAAAATGTTTCGTGAAACATTACTATTTTGTGATTTACGAGGTTATGACCTTATTGTAGGCTCTAAAAATTCTACTAATACCTTCATCATAGATGAATTGGTTCATATTTTGCCTATACTGTATCTTTTTAGCATACTGAGATTATTTTTTGTACAATGTTGATGTCACTAGTTGAATTGGTTCGACCACAGGTCGACCGGTTAATCAGAAACCAGTAGCCTCACCGGTTCAATGACTAGTCCGGTCCTGATAACATTGTGTAAATCTAAAGGCATATTCTCTACACCCTCTCTGTGATAACATTTTTGTCCCTTGACAGATAAGAGGTTGAACCTTATGATCCAACTAAAACTCAGTATCTCTATGAAAAGTACTACTTGTTAGTATATTAGCGTTGGGCTTAGGACCACTATGTATTATCTCTTTAGTTATACTTAAGTGAGGATCCATTTATCACTTAGCAATCCGTATCTCTATTTACTCCTGTATGTAGGAGACCATGTAATCCCTTTAAAACTAATAAGAACATTCTCCTAAACCTCGATATTATAGCAATAAAATCTGGGATCCCATGATCCTCACTTTACCCTAAAACCCCTCCCACCTCATCTCTTTCTTTTTCCTATTTTGTCCGCTCGCAACACCCTATAGGGGCCCACACCGACTGCAGCAGGGGCCGCCACGACTCTCCGTCTCGGGTAAGGAGCCGCTGGCCCCTTGAGACAATGTCAATAGGGCTGCCACCACTGCCGCTAGGTGCGCCAACAACAACAATGTTGTGCTGCACCGCCACCACTCAACTATGCCAACAACAACAATAACACCTACAAAACGGCCCTATCTGCCACATGTGAAGCACCAAGCAGCCCACTGTTTGCCCCCTCCTTGTTCCCTACAAAAAGAAAAAAGAACCTCCTCTTAAAAAAGAACAAAGCGCTTTCTTCTTTTTCGTGCGGGTCCCCTAAATAGCTTGGCTCAGAGGTTCGTTATCTAATTAAGAGTTCATATCTTTCTATATCACAATGCTACATTCTTGTCATATGTTGCTACCATGCATTTAATATCTGGTAGTGCTTCTGCGGTTCTCCTATCTATTGAGTAAATTTTTGGTAGAACATCCTGGTGTGTTTCTTCTAACGAGCTCCTATACTGCTACACTCCTGTATATCTGTTTAGACTCCCATGCTCTACTGTCATCTAAACCGATATGGATACAATCTCTCTTATTTGTCGAAATGGCAACAACTACCTCCTCTGGATGAACATTGTCCACAAATTATGCACCCGCCAGCCAGAAGATGACACAACATGGACGATATGGAACAAACAAGTTCTACATTGGTTCTGGGGTTGCATGGAGCCCAATATCACGATGTTATATATTTTTTACCGCAAAGTCAAGACCATATGGGATGAGATGAAATCGTTTTACACACAAGAGGAGAGTTGCCTTTTTCTTATACAACATCATGTATGAACTATTTTGGAGCAACAACCCCTTGAAGCAGCTACAGCGACATGAGAATCTCTAAGAGAATCTCCTCTAACTGTAGCAGCTACATCGACATGAGAATCTCCAAGAGATGGGACGGCTCTAGAATCAACTGATTCAAAGTTGGACTGCATAATTCGTGAGTAGGCTTCTTCCAAGGTAGGAAGTTTGTCAGAAGCTAGGATGACACTGTGGGATGAACTGCATGAAGAACTCAGACCTGATAAGAACTTTGCTGTGATTAAGTTGTCTCGGTCCTTGATTTGTTCTTTGACAGTCACCGGATGATAAAAACTCAACTCTTGAGCAATAGCTTGGATCACTCCAAAATATTCTTGCAAAGGCTCGTCTCCCTGTCGTTCTGCGAAAAGGCAGTTATAGATCACAAACTGACGAAGAACATTCTTTTCTTGAGAATAGTGTTTCTTTACTGCATTCCATATCTCTTTGGAAGTAATGTAGAACATGAACCTAGCAGTGATCCCAGGTTCCATGCTCCCCCACAGCCACGTCTTCACCAGACCGTCATGACGCTTCCATTGAGCATAGCCTTCGACGGTAGAAGTAGGAGGATCAGAATCAACATGCTTTGCTTTGTCTTTGATATCCAATACTGTATGGACAACATTCATCCACAAGAGATAATTTTTCCCGTTTAACTTGATGGAGGGGATAGGTGACATCTCATTGTAGACTACGGATGCCTTGGTATCCTCCATGTTTCAAACAGAAGATAGAGTGACGGGATGATACACGTCACAATAAAAGAAGTGACGAAGAGATACACACCACAATAAAAGAAGAAGTGACAGAGAGATACACGTCATGCCAATAGATTAGATGCGTAACTGACACATCCACAGCCGCAAATTGAGATTTCCTAACCACACATGGTGGAGATATGATTAGGAATTGCTGATGTAGAGGAGGCCAGTGGCAGCGGTGGCTATTGCACTAGAGAGGGGGGGGGCGCCGGAGAAGAAGAGGGAGAGAGGGGGGGCTAGGGTAGGGTTCTCTAGGAGCGAACACACTCTGACACCATGAAAAACATTGTGTTACAAGTGCTTAGGGAACAGTGTGTGCCCTAGCATATATTTATAGAAAGAACAAATATATGTAGAATAACAAAAACAAGAGAAAACGAAACTACAAAACCGCCGGTCTGCCGCCATGTCGGTACTACCGACTGTAGGTCGGTAATACCGAGAATAACATTTTGAGTTCTGTATCTTTACAGTTGATGAGTCGGTACTACCGACAGACAGATCGGTAGTACCGAGATTTGCAGTCTTCAGTATATCAACATTGATGATGGTCACTGCTAGAGGATTGATAAAGGTTAAAACAAGGTGTAGGGAGCGAGGTGGTTGATTCTTGTTAGTCTTTTTTCTGTTTTGTTGGAAGGGTTTGATTCTTGTTAGTCTTTTTTCTGTTTTGTTGGAAGGGTTTGATTCTTACAGCTTCTATGACATGCCTGAAGTCAGAACTGGTTATATTTTGGAAATTATGCTCAATGTGATGGTGTTTTTCTTTGGTTTCTAGTTACTGAAGAAGCTGGACCTGTAGATACAGTCCCTATGTCTCCTTTGGGAAGGTGCTGTGCTGGCAGAGCTGATTATGTAACTTTGGTATCCTTTCTTCAAATATTGTTTCCCTGTGTAAATTTTTTTTTCAGTGATCGCCAATTATTGTATTTTTCTAGAATAAATTATCAGTTATAATAGCCACTTCAAACTTTTGGAATGGTTATTAGCAGTGTATTCATATAAAAACATACTTGTATATTTGTTCTCCTTAATCAAGACATAATTCACATTATATTTAATCTAGAACGCTAAACCCTACTTTGTCGAGTATGTTCTGGAAATAAACCTCCACAAAACTGAATAGATTGGATGCAATATTCCAAGTGCAAGGACGGCTGCTGGAATAGGGTATCAAAAGAGAGTGGAAGTGAGTCTGGAAGGGGTAGCAAAAGAAAAAGCTAAATACTAGCAAGATCTTATTACTAAGTTTGAGAAAGGGTTAGCTGGCTGGATAGATAATTAATGTTATCTGTAGGTAGGCTTGAGTTATCAAAGCCGGTGCTAGGATCTAATGCCAACACATGTAAATGCCAATTAATAAACTTCCTGTAGGAGTTGAAGAGAAAGTAGAAAATCAGAATCAATTTCTTTTGGAAGGGGTAAGGGAAAGAAATATATTGGCGGACAGTCAGACAGAGGTAAGTGTGCCTCTGCAAGAGAAATGGGGTTGTTGGTTTATCTTCTCACTAGATCTACAGTTATAGAGAACAGAGTGTTCCTGCCAATCTCTCTACTTGCAGTCTCTCCATTTAGACTCAAATAATGAAAGGAGAAGGCCTCTTCAACATGAGTGTTGAAGGGTCTTTTGGGGGAAATGAGACTCAGGCGGATATCAATGTAGATATCTACAATGAGAAAATTACTTCTAGTCCAAAATTTATCAAATAAAAGATGGGTGCTAAGTACTGAATATTGTGTTGATGATGCAGATCTTGATGGAGTTCCATACCATTCATGCAAGAAGGTTCCTCATGATAAAGGCAGAGAGAGAGAGAGAGAGAGAGAGAGAGGATGCTGCAATATTTAGATGTAAATGAATGTTATCAAAATCCGGCTTGACCGTCCGATCCGACCGGTTGTACTGCAAACCGGCACCCCTACCGATTCGGTATTTGTATAAACCCGGTAATACCATCCAAGCAGTCAAATGGTCGGTCCAACCGATCAGAGCTGATCGGTCCACCAGTTGCACTGGTTTGATTAACCAGAATTTCATTTTGAGCCAGTGAGTGGGTGACTATAATTTGCTCTACACCTCTTGTGTGGCCCATTTTTGGGCTTAGGCACAAAAAAAACCAACCACCTTGATTTTCCCAATTCCAACTTTAACGAGAACTTCCGCTCCACTTGATGTGAAGGGGTCTAATATGTTTAGGATCATAGTGTTAATGAACTTTGAATTTTGAAGTATCAAATGTTTCCTGAAACATTACTATTTTGTGATTTACGAGGCTATGACCTTATTGTAGGTTCTAAGAATTCTACTAATACCTTCATCATAGATGAATTGGTTCATATTTTGCCTATACTGTCTATCGTTTTAGCATACTGACATTATTTTTTGTACAGTGTTGATGTCACTAGTTGAATCGGTTCGACCATAGGTCGACTGGTTAACTAGAAACCAGTAGCCTCACCAGTTCAATGACTAGTCCGGTCTTGATAATATTATCTAAGGCATATTCTCTACACCTTCTCTGTGATAACGTTTTTGTCCCTTGGAAGACAAGAGGTTGAACCTTGTGATCCAACTAAAACTCAATATCTCTATGAAAAGTACTACTTGTTAGTATATTAGCGTTGGTCTTAGGACCATTATTATACTTAAGTGAGGATCCATTTACCACTTAGCAATCTGTATCTCTATTTGCTCCTGTATGTAGGAGACCATGTAATCCCTTTAAAACTAATAAGAACATTCTCCTAAACCTCGATATTATAGCAATAGGATCCGGGATCCCATGACCCTCACTTTACCCGAAAACGCCTCCCACCTCCTCTCTTTCTTTTTCCTATTTTGTCTGCTCGCAACACCTTATAGGGGCCCACACCGAATGCAGCAGGGGCCGCCACGACTCTCCGTCTCAGGTAAGGAGCCGCCAAGGAATGAAGTTTTGCCGGTATCGGCGGTATTTCGACCGAAATACCGATACCAACGGGTACCAACACGAAAACATGCGTGCGTACCGATGGGAGCACAAATACCAATAATACCGACATGTATACAGCCAATACTGCCATGTTTCGATGGTTTCAGTGCAAAATGCACTACTAACTTCACTGTACCGACCAAAACCGGCAGATTACTGACGGGTATACCGTTTTTTGCGAGAATGACTGTTGCTACTTATTGGGAGGAGAAAAGAAGGTACATTTGGATGATTTTTGTCGATTGGAGCTAATACCAACCCAAATCAAGGTAATTCTAACTAATCTCTTTCATTTCTACCATTAGCAACCTCTCCATCTCTTTTTCCTACTTTTTTCTTCCACTTTTGACTAGAAAAGTGTTTTTTACCGCCAAAGCCTAGTATTACTCTAATTTTTATATGTTTACGCGAATTATACATACATCTATAAGTATATTATGTAGATATGCAATTTTATCACTAGATCTACCTACTCACAACACTATTAATTACTATTATCGTACAATTTATCTAAGCATATGACAATTAGTATTGATATAATTAGTTAGTTATTCATGTTTAGTGGAAGATGTTTTACTAAAGAGTAATGTGAATATAATACAAAGGAGTAATATACACTTATATAGTATTGAACATGAATGAGCAACACGGAACTTTGCCAATAATGATGTGTTTGAGGAGCATGCGACTACATACAACCACCTTTATAGGATGCACATGTACGGCCGCAATATCTCAGTAATATGAACTTATTACTCTATGGAGAACCAGCACGCCACTCAACATACAATTGATGTGAGTTGTAAGTAAATGTGTTATTCGTATGTTGTAAATTGTATACTATTGCATAATTCTATGTATTTAAGTTTGTGGTTTGTGCTAGTAAAATTTCATATCTTAATTTCTACATTTTGTCATCGAAATCCTTCATCGAAATCCCAACGAAACAGGACAGATTCCTTACCTCCTACATGATGGACCCCCCCCAACACCCAATAATAGAATTTTATTGCATAAAACGCTGCATTTAGGTGTAGAGATTACACCTGTAAAGTTTCATGAATTAATTCGTTCATTTTGGCGTCAAAATGACCAAGATTGCATCTGTTGGTATTTCCGTCAGTATACTGAAAAATACCTATTTCCAAGCCGTCGAAACGGTGTCGGTATCGGTCACCTTGTTCCTTGGGAGCCGCTGGCCCCTTAGAGGCAATGTCAATAGGGCTGCCACCACTGCCGCTAGGTACGCCAACAACAACAATGTTGCGCTGCACCGTCACCGCTCAACTATGTCTACAACGGCAATAACACCCACAAAACTGCCCTATCCGCCACATGTGAAGCACCAAGCAACCCGCCGTTTACCCCTTCCTTGTTCCCTACAAAAAGGAAAAAGAACCTCCTCTTAAAAAAGAACAAAAGGTTTTTCTTCTTTTTCACGCGGGTCCCCTTAATAGCTTGGCCCAGTGGTTTGTTATCTAGTTAAGAGTTCATATCTTTCTATATCACAATGCTACATTCCTACACAAGAGGAGAGTTGCCTTTTGCTTTTACAACATAATGTATGAACTATTTTGGAGCAACAACCCCTTGAAGCAACTCAATTTCTTCTTGCCCACTACATCCGTACAGGTCAATAAGGAGTACGACTTTATCATTTTGGGATGGATTCTGAATGGGCTTCATCTACACTATCCTGTTGTTTGAAAAATTTGTAATTACTTTGTCCTAAATGGATCAGGTGTATGCACGCCTCTTTCAATCTGACAAAGCTCTAGCTTGCATCATCCACACTGAGTTGTTTGAGGCTCAAACAACTGTAGCTGCAACATCATGTGACAGTGGGCAAGGGAGGGGACACCCTAAATGTATCTATTGTAGGGATTCGGCCACACTAATTATGTGTGCCACTCCAGGCATGGCTACCCTCCACATTATGGTTGGGGTCGTGGTCGTGACACTACTGACTTGGCCCAGACTCGCCCTGGTTGCTCAACCCAAACTTTACCTGCAATGACCACTATGAGATCAACGACGAGGAGCTTGTTTCTTGTCTCCCTTACTAGTGAATATTAAGAGCCTCTTTTCTTTGCATCGCAACAACAATACTCTCCTCTATACTCCTAGCTAGCGCAATCCTCTACCTATTTGATACAATTAGATTGGAAGTTTGGCGACTTCTTAATAGTTTCAACCTCTACCCCCTCCCCCCCTTACAGCTACCTGTCAAGACATCCGTGCTCACCACACATTCCAATTGGATTTTGGACTCTGATGCTACCTAACATATGATGGTTATGCTACATTTACTTCATTTCCTACTCGTTTGTCACATTGTTAGAGGGATCCATAAAATGTGTTGAAAATTGTGGCTCTGTTCCCCTCTCCTCTAGTTTAAAATTATCCTTTGTCCACTTATGTTTGCAGTTTCCCATATGATTTGCTCTTTGTTCCTTCGCTTGTTGATCTTTGCTTTGTTGTTGTTAGAAGTATAAGTCATATCATATATAGGCCGGAGTCTGTAGGCTCATATAGAGTCAAGTCAGGTCAGGAAGTCTCTAGAGTCATGCCCACCTTGTCCTATATAAAGGAAAGGGGTCTTGTTTGTATTAAAACACATTGTCATATTTCGTCTATTCAATATTCCCAATATAATATCAGAGCCTTCTTTCCAGGGACTCTAACCCTAGAGAGAAAGCAACGAGTCTTCGTCCACGGGTAGCCACCGCCGTCATGGTTGGCTGCCCGCATGGCCATCTCCATCACCCTCTCTGCTGGGTCATTTCTGTTGCCCTCTCTCCTAGAAGGACCGTCATTATATCATCTACCTCGTAGATCCAAATCTGATAAATATCGTCTTCATCGTCATCTAGCATCCTTGTGCATCCGTCTTTAGTCTTCCCTAAGTATAAAGTTTAGCCGCTCCCTTATCAAGACGAAGTTCATATCCAACCTTCCAGTCGTCATCCTTCTTGCATCGTCAATCAAGGTCTACCCACAATAAGTAGAAGTTTTCTCTAACACCAACAACCCCATGGTGATCTTCATCATCCTGTTCGTCATCTTCATAGTGTTAGAATCCATCTCCACCATCCCATTCGTCATCTTCATAGTGTTAGAAGCCATCTCCATCACCTAGATCGTCCAAATCGTCATCTCCATAGTGGTGGAGTCATCTCTACCACTCGGATCATCGTCATCATCCAGATCCTTGTCTTCATCATCCAGATCGTCATTTCCCTTTCTCCTCCGAATCATCATTTCCCTTTCTCCTCCTCCAGATCTACATTTTGGAGGCTTATTTCGAGAAGAGGAGTCATCCGTGTAGTCATATCCCATTCTCCTCCAAATCCACATCTAGGAGGCTTATTACTAGAAGAGGAGTCAACCATGAAGTTAGGGTGAAATGTTTCTAACATCTTCACTTGAAAATCTAGCCCGACAGCGCGGGACACCGCATGTACCACAATCAACGCGTTGTCTGTCTTCATCAGGTGATACCGAGTTCCATCCACATGGAAAGTTACACGCCGTATCAGAAATCAAAACGACGCTTTGACGAAAGGTTGTTTCACGCCTACACGTTGTGTCGTCGGCGATTTGTCTCTTATCTTCGACATCTTACATGATGTGTCAAATTTCAACATGGTATGTCAGCAAAAGCCTATCTTTTGTCTTCAACAGACCAACATGACGTGTCATTTTCCAACATGGTGTGTCTTCAGCAGTCTGTTCACCATCTTCAACAATCAAACACGCTGTGTCGTTGTCCATCACGACATGTCACCATTAGGGTTTGCAATTCAATTGGCAACAACGACATCTTCAAAGGGTGTGTCCAGATTAGTTCTCTAGGCATCTTCATATGTCAGATCAGAAGCTCCTAGCAAAAAAAAAGATTTACCTTAATCAGATCTTTAATCAGATTTATTATTCGACCTAATCCATACCACGGGGGCTCTGCCCCCGCAACCCCAGATTTGTCCGCCTGAGGGCCGGACAAATCTACTTTTTGGGGCGGAAAAAGTTCCATTTACTTTTTTCTCTGAATCTTGTAATCAGGTCACATACTACCTTAAATTCGGTTGTTGGTTGTACGATTGCAACTTCCTCACCAAGTCAACATCTCTGAAGCACCATGATCCTATACTCACATGTGTGATGCAGTTCAGTCTCAGGTACAAGATCAACCTCTCTTATGTGCGACGATTCATCCCTTTCAAGCAAAACATCAAGCTTTCTTAAGCATGAGGTCAAGTTCTTTCAAGCTTGTTGAGCAGTCTAAGACACAACTTCCAACCATATCAAGTATATCCTTCTCCAGTCATTTCTTCCCTCTCCATCCCATGTCCCCTAATGTCATAGGGGAGTTTCTCCTTTCTTTATCCACCCTAACTACTTTCGTCATCTCTTCATGGTTGGTGCGTGTGGGAGAGATAGAGGAGATGAGAAGAGAAGAATGAGGAGAAGAGTCGAGGTGCAAAATTCATAGCTTAGATTCCCAGAAGAGAAAAGAGGAAAGAGGAAGAAGAACATTATTTGAAGGAGTTCGTTAATTTTCCAGTGATCATGGGATCAAAAGATATCATTTGGTGCGTTACATGCCATATCAGAACGGTAGTAGAAAGAATGAACAAGATGTTGTAAACGACATGATGCATGCTTCCTATTGCGGGCTTGGACAAATCTTTTTGGGGTGAATCTATATCAACCTGATGCTGTTTGGTGAACCACTCTCCATAATTTTCTATTAACTTCAAGACTCTTGAAGAATCTTGGTGTAGTCTAAGAAGGACACAGAAACAGACACGAACACGAACACGAACACGAACACGAACACGAACATGAACACGAACACGAACACGACAATTAAAAATATAGGACACAAACACGACGCCGGACACGACAAAAATATATATAGACATGTTATTTTTATGTATAAACACAAAAAAGAACAAGCCCGTTCAAACATAAAGATCATTTCATCCAAGCTATATTTAATTTCATATGCTCTTCAAACACATTGCACCATCATGAAATAAAGCCATCAAAGGCATACTATCAAACAAGCCCATATTGTAAACACAATAATAATCAAAATAATAGAAATTTTATTCACAAATAATAATGAGTTAAACTCTATAAGTATGAACTTATTGTAAATATTTGCACGTCTAAAATTTGGACTGTAAAAAGATGCGATGGTGGTGGACAACAAAGAAAAAAGAGGAGGTATGTTGTTATTTGGAGAAAGAAGAGGAGACTCAGGAAAAGAAAGAGGAGAGGTCAGAAACAAGGGAGAGAGAGGAGAGGCCAGAGTCTTTAGGTGGAGGAAGAGGAGTAATTACCTAGGTGGCGATGTCATAAGGAGGGGGATACATGTGTATTAGGAGTGGTGAGGAGGAAGTTTTTCCCCTTCTTAATTAGTGATGAGTTTGTGTCCTAGTGTGTCCAAGCTGTGTGTGGGACATGTCCAACTCCTGATAAAAAAAGGGGACTTGGACAAGTCTGGGCCATGTCCATCACGTCTCCACGGTGTGTCCACATTGAACATGTGTCCAATACGGACACAACAACCTCCGAGAAGTGTCCATGCTTCCTAGGGTCTAGTAAACCTGTTGAATATTCAAATCTATGTATATTCAACTTCCCTGCTTATGTTCATATTTATACTAGAAAATTAGAACCTAAACCTATCAAATGCATATTCCTTGGTTATACTTCTGGGGTGAAAGGGTATCGTCTTTGGTGCGAGCCTGCAAGGATCCTTCTTCACCACAATTCTTGCTAGAGTGCAACATTACTTTTAATGAATTGCATCCTGCAGGGCATCTGAACAAAAGATGGAGACCAAAGAAGATGACAACTCACAGGTTGATGAATAAGGTCCCTCTTCTATGCTGATGATTCTGTGCTTACAGAAGACAAAAGGGAGAAGAGCGTTCTTATAGTGTAGCTAAAGGAAAAGGCAAACAGATCGTTAAGCGCTCCAACGCTATGGCTTTGGTGACTCCATTGGTGGCCTATGCCCTTCCCAATGCCATTTATGTAGATACTGATGTCTGGCCCACCAATTTTCGTGATGCAGTCACAGGGCAAGACGCTCTACTGAGGATTTCTACAATGAAGGAATAGATGGAATCTATTCACATAAATCAAACTTGAGAGTTGGTGGCACCTCCCAAAGGCAAGAACGTACTAGGCTGCAAGTGGGTATATAAGAAGATAGATGATGAAAGATACAAGACATGCCTTGTTGCAAAAGGCTACAATCAATTGAAGGAAATTCTTATAATGAAGTCTTCTCACATGTCATCAAGCATAGTTCCATATGGGTGCTTCTTTCTTTAGTAGTCATTGAAGACCTAGAGTTGCATCAACTAGATGTAAAGACAACTAGAAGGTTTTGAAGATAAAGAGAACCATGTGTGCTTTCTTATGAGGTCTCTCTACGGGCTAAAGCAATCTCATAGGCAATGGTACATGAGATTTGACATCTTTCATGGTGCACAATGGACTTTTTAAGAGTAGTTTTGATGCTTGTGTCTACTTCAAAAGGCTACATGGCGATTCCTTTTTTACCTATTATTGTATGTTGATGATGTGTTGATCGCTTGTAGACACACATCAGAGACTACCAAGGTGAAGTCTCCTCTAGGTGAAGAATGTGAGATTAGAGACCTAGGTGAAGTTCAGAAGATTCTTGGCATGTAAATTAAAGGGACCAAAAAGTAAGTAGGCTTATCCTGACGCAGGATAAGTATATCAAGAAGGTTCTTCACAACATCCACATGTTAGACGCAAAGCCCGTTTCAACTCCATTGGCCGCTCAATTGTGGTCATCGGATTTGCAACCTCCACAGTCTGATGAGGAAGAGAAGATGGTGCATGTACCTTACCCCAATGCCACTGGTAGCATCATGTATGCTATGTTTTGCACTAAACCAGACATCGTTTATCCAGTCAGTGTGGTTAGTTGTTACATGGCTTATCATGGAAAGGTACATTGGCAAACAATTAATTGGATTTTGAGCTATTTGAAAGGCACTTCAAACACTTGTTTAGTTTTCCGTAGAGTTCAAGTCATCACGACATGGTATGTGGACTCAGATTAAAAAAAAGAGGTCTATCTCACATGTTACGGTGGGATCAACAACTGCTAGTTTGAAAGCAACTCTATAGATCAATTTTGCTCTGAAGTAGAGTACATGGCGCCAATTGAAGCTGCGAAGGAGGCTTTGTGGCTTAAGGCTTTGATGAATCAATTGGGCAAGGATCAATAACAAGTTATTGTTCATTGTGACAATCAAACTGACATACATCTTAGCAAAGATCAAATGTTTCACGAGTGAACAAAGCAAATTGATGTCAAGTACCACTTCATTAGAGAAGTCACAACTGAAGACAAAATTCAAATAAAGAAGATTGGTATGTCTGAGAATCTAGCCGACATGATGACAAACACTCTTCCGTTATCAAAGTTTGATGTTTGCTCAAAATGAGTTCGCCTTCGTTTTACCCGAGCTTTGTTCGTTTAGGGCATGTAGAGGAGATGGTATCCTTATTCAGTTTTTGATATTGGAGAGGACTGCAAGTGATTTTCTACTTCCATCATTTTTGAGTGAAAGACAAGGTGGTGTTTGTTGTGAGAGTGTTTTGAACTCTCTAGAAAAGCTGCATTGATGAACCATACGTCTACACCGAGCCTAAACTTTGTCAGGAAGCATTTTGGGCACATACAAGTGCATTTACTGTTATACATCGAACCATTTACAATATGCTTTGATTGTATTTGGTAAGGGGTAGCAACAGAGCTATTTACGGTCCAACTGGACGTAAATGTTCTTGCAACAATGTTTATAGTCTAGCTAGGGACCGTATATATTCCAATTCGATTATAAACATGGCTGGAAACGAACCTTATGTCAGTTGGGACTTTAGTATGGGCCTTGGTCTTATAAATAGACCCCAACTCGTCCCAAGCATGAAGAGCTACAAAGAGACATCAAGAGATGCCATATTTTGAAAACCTCAAGCCACAAAAGGATCTAGGGCTTCTCCTAGGGTTTCAAGCCCCAAGATCTCCTCTTCGAGCAACCATTTTCTTCCATGGTTGGCTTTCAGGTGTAAAAGGGGATTGAGTTTTTCTTCTCTCCTTTGTAATCATCCTCTCTATAATTCTCTTCATCAATAATATCATCTCTTCTAGTGGATGCAAGCTTCCACATTGGGAATATGCCAAACCACTATAACTCTTGTCTTTGTGCTTGTTTGCTTGCTCCTTCTTTGATATTTTTTGCATATATTCAGATCGGATAGCTCTATCTCACACTTCAACATCTTTTGCAACAAGGTCGTTGTCCCTTGTTCTTTGGGTTTCCTATCACCACCATATCGCAACATGTCATGCTATATGCAAATGACGTCAACCTAACCTCCACCTTAGTTGTATCATTAAGTTTATGGATCTCAGATTGATAGAAGGTCTCATGGAAGTTCTCCTTGTTCCCACCCTTGAGAAGACACTTTTTTTTGTAAAATATGGATATCTAACATGACCTCTTGACTGCACTTATGCTTCTCTTTGAGCTCTTCTTCTAGGTCATCTACTTCTAGGATTTAATTTTTTACAAAATCGTCAAAATTTCCATTTACTTTTCCATTTCCATCAGGGAAGACATGAAATGGCAAGTATGCCCACATGTCGAGTAATCCATTGAAGCTTAAATATTGTTCATCCACAAAATCAACTAAACCAATACAAACATAATCAAAATTATGAAAATGCCATTAAATATGGTAACAGTCTGCCTTCTAGACAACTATTCTAGGGTCATACTTTTCCTATGATTGGATATTGTTTTGTGTGTACAATATGCAACAATCAATGCTTACCTCTACAACCTAAGACCGTCTTGGGCTTTCTTGAATTGTTTGTAAGGGTTAGGGTGCACAATGCGTGTACCCCGTATATTTATAAGGAGAACAATTACATATAGGTCCACATAGAATATGAAAATAACAAGTGAATATAAAGAACTAACTAAAACACTATTTAACACTCCCCCTTAAGTTGGAGCATAGATATCAATCATGCCCAACTTGTCCACAGGAGAGCTAAAATGTCTCTTGGCCAGTAGCTTTATGAAGATATCAACAACTTGGTCCTCTGAGCGAGTGAAAGGAGTGCATATACGACCAGTCAGAATAGCTTCTCTAATGAAGTGGCAGTCAACTTCAATGTGCTTGGTCTGCTCATGAAAAACGGGATTATTTGCAATAAAGATAGCTGCTTTATTATCACAATGCATAGGAATAGGATCAGAAGATCCCACATCAAGTTCTTTTAGAAGAGACTGTACCCATAGGAGTTCACACGCTGTATGAGCCATAGCCCGGTACTCTGCTTCAGTACTAGATCTAGCAACAACATTCTGCTTCTTGATCCTCCAGGTTACAAGATTTCCACCAACAAAGGTACAGTAACCAAAAGTAGATTTCCTGTCTATCTTACTTCCAGCATAGTCAGAATCAGAGTAGCCTTCAAGAGAGCAATGACCATGTTTTCTATAGAAAAGGCCTTTACCAAGAGATTTCTTCAGATATCTCAGGATATGACACAGTGCTTCCCAGTGACACTGTCTAGGCTTGTCAAGATACCTGCTAACAAGACCAACAACAGTAGAAATATCAGCTCTGGTGACAGTTAAATAGATTAGTTTGCCAACTAGTTTCATGTATCTTTTACTGTCAGGATACAAGGGAGACTCATCATCATCCTAATTTACATTAGGATCTAGGGGTGTATCAGTGGTCCGAGCTCCAAGCATTCCAGTCTCCTGTAGAAGATCAAGAACATACTTTCTTTGAGATAGAACAAGAGCATTAGAAGTTCTAGAAACTTCAATCCCCAGAAAGTATCTCAGCTTGCCCAGATCTTTAGTGACAAAGTGCTTGCATAAGTAGGCTTTAGTAGCATGAATTTTAGAGAGATCACTGCCAAATAAAATAATATCATCAACATACACAATTAGAACGACAATACCAGAGGAAATTTTTATAATAAAGACAGAGTGATCAACATGAGATCTGAGGAAGCCATAGTTAACAAAATCTTGCTCAGTTTGTCAAACCAGGCACGTGGACTCTGCTTGAGTCCATAAATAGACTTTTTGAGGTGACAAACTGTGTGACTCCCCCTGAGCAACAAACTTAGGTGGTTGCTCCATATATACTTCCTCCTGGAGATCACCATAAAGAAAAGCATTCTTGACGTCCAGCTGGATAAGGGGCCAATCCAGATTAATTGCCACAGAGAGTTGAACCCGCACAGAATTTAGCCTGGCAACAAGAGAAAAAGTTTCAAAGTAATCAATACCATAAGTCTGAGTGTACCCTTTTGCCACTAGGCGGGCCTTCAGGCGTTCAACAGTCCCATCAGGATGATATTTGACAGTGTACACCCAACGACATCCAACAGGCTTGCAATCAGACGGAGGATCAACCAAATCCCAGGTACCTCTGTCAGTAAGAGCAGTCATCTCCTCAGTCATGCCATGTGTCCAGGCTGTACTTTGTAACGCATCATGAACATTTTTGGGGACAGAAACAACAGAAAGAGCAGCAACAAAATTACTAACATGGACACTCAGGTGTGCAGGTAGAAACATAGTTAGCAATATTACGAGAGGTTCATGATCGAGTGCCTTTCCTGAGAGCAATAGGTAAATCTAGATCAGAAGTTACCTCGACAGGTGCAGGACCTTCTGAAGGAGAAGATTGGTTGTTTGTGGGGGGGGGTCTTGAGCAGGAGTAGGCTGCGGCGGCCGATTCCTGCGTCGGTAAAAAATAAGGGGAGGAGACGTAGTCTCAGCATGCTGCACAGCAGATGGAGAATCACTAACAACAGGCAGAGGCGCTGAAATGAGATCTGAACTCAACATGTTCCCCCTAGTAGAGTAGTATGGGGTGTCCTCAAAGAAAACCACATCACTGCTCATGAACCAATTCTTAATAACATGACTATAGCAACAATATCCTTTCTCAGTCTGTGAATATCCCAAAAAAAAATATATTTTTCAGCTCGGGGAGACAATTTGTCCTGAGTCGGTCCAAACAAACGAACTATACAAGTTGACCCAAAAATCCTTGGAGGAACAAAAAAAAGAGAAAGATGGGGTTGTAGCATTTGTACATGAATTTTATTCCCAATAACAGATGAAGGCATGCGATTTATCAGAAAACAAGCAGTGAGAACTGCTTCTGGCCAAAAATGTCTTGGAACATTAGAATGTAGCATGAGTTTTCTAGTAACTACAAGTAAATGTCTATTTTTTCGTTCAGCAACACCGTTCTGTTGGGGTGTGTAAGCACAAGATGTCTGATGAATTGTTCCCACATAACGAAAAAATAATTCAACATTTTTTTGAACAAATTCCAAAGCATTATCAATACGCATGATTTTAATAGGCATAGAAAACTGAGTTTTATTTTCAGCAAAGAAGAACTTAATAGTAGGCAAGACTTGTGATCTATCTTTCATAAAAAACAACCAGGTAGCACAGGAGTAATCATCAATGAACAAAATAAAGTATTTATTGCCTGACAAACTTGGAACATGACATGGACCCCATACATCAACATGAACTAAATCAAAAATATTTTTGCTACCAACCTGAGATTTTTTGGGAAACACAGTTCTGGACTGTTTGCCTAATTGACATGACTCACACTGAAAACTATGCGTTCCTACACTAGAAATAACATGTTTAAATTTATCAACTGATGGATGCCCAAGTCTATTATAGAGATATGTTGTTTTCTGTTATGTTTTGTTGAGTGTCATGTGCATAGCATGTGCCTCACTTATGCTATGCCTCACTTATGCTATGCACATGAAACTCAACAAAACATAATAGAAAACAACATATCTCTATACATGAGGCACATGCTATGCACATGACACTCAACAAAACATAACAGAAAGCAACATATCTCCATATCTATAATGCCACTGTAATGCAGAAATAGAAGAAGACAATGCTGAAGCTAGAGCTGTAGTGCCAATCCGTTTCAAATCATCAAAGTAGTAGAGTCTGTCAGGTCTTTCATGCCCCCACCAATCTTCATCCTAGTGCGAAGGTCCTGAAAAACACAAGTACTCGGTACAAAGGTTAGATTGCAGTTCAGATTACGTACAATTTTGCTGACAGACAACAAGTCTAGCGGAAAATTGGGCACATATAAAGCAGATCTTAGAAGAACTTGAACACAAATATCACCAATTCCAGACACAACAGATTTTGATCCGTCAACAAGCATAACAACAGATTTAGAACAAGGTTTAGACAGTTTAGAAAAAAGAGAACGATTGCCAGAGATATGTGAAGAGGCCCCATAATCAATCACCCATTTGGTATTACCAGCACTAGAAGAGGGAGTACTCAGAATGGCAGAATCACAACCAGTGTAAGTTGCAGCGTGAGCTCCAGATTCAGCAACAGATGAGGATGAAGCACCAGTCTTTTCTAGCAGGAGACGTTCCACCTCGGAGCGGATGAACTCAACAATGGAGGAACTTGAGGTAGCAACATAAGGTGTCTGAGAAGCACCCTTAGATGCAACACTGGCCCACGTAGGTGTGCCATGTTTCTTCCAACATCTGTCTTCAGTGTGGTTCGTGCGATCACAGAAGTCACAATACCGTTGAGTTGCGGCACCTCCAGAGACATCAACAGATGAGCCACGACCAAGGGATCCATGGCCAAGGGACCCACATCCCTGTCCATAAGTAGAGGAACAGTTGTCCGGAGGTCGACCGTGACCCCTACCACGACCATGGCCAGACACAACAACAAGAGCAGTGGTGTCACCGATATCAGAAGGCAGATCTGACGAGGAAACCGGCAGTCGTTGTAGACACTGAAAAGCACTCTCCAACGTAGGTAGAGGGTCACTAGCAAGGATCTGGTCAACCACTCCAACATATGAGTCAGGAAGTCCGTATAAGAACTAGACAACATGGAGTTCCTATTGTTGTCGCTACATAGTGGCTAAGTCGGTAGATAGCGAATGAAGATTCTCAAGTTTCTCCCAGAAGCCTTTGAAGGTCGAAAAGTAGTCAGCAATATCGGGCCCAGTGAAATGTAGGCGGGTCAGCTATTTGTTCAGATCAAACAACTTCGGATTCTTGCTGTGAGAGTAGGTACGGGCCAGTTGATCCCACATCTCCTTGGCAGTCGGGAGACGAAGTAGAGTAACGTTGATGCGAGTTTCACTGCTGTTCAGGATCCACGTCATCACAGTTGAATCATCCTTGACCCAATCATCGTAGATCTTTTTATCCTTGGACTCGGCAGTATTGGACGGAGCAAGAGGCAGATCCTGAGTTAGATGGGAGTGCTTGTCTTGGGATTTTGCAAAGATCTCCATGGAGCAGACCCAGTGTTGATAGTTGCGCCCATCCGACTTCATAGTAGTCACTTGACGACAAAAATCATCATGGGAGGAAGCCATGATAGAGACCAAGTTCAAAAGCAGAATACAACAACCAAGGTAGAACCACCTAGATCCTCCGGCTAGGCGACAACAGGCAGATAAGAGGAACTGGAAGGACCAGTTTACATGAAGACTACGCCCAGTCGCAGTAGAGAACTCAGCGGCTCAAGGGCCGGCACGGGCAAAGAGGAGCAGGGCTCCAGAGACCCTCAAGACGGACAACCGGTGACGACAAGGAGCGGTGTGGGCGGCGCTAGCAAGCCAAGCCCACACGGGGAGGGCCGCCGCCGGCAGTGGTAAGGGGAGCCGGCCGCACAACGACGGACAGGCGTTGTGGCAGTAGCTGCCGACCGGGCGACGGGCGTGCGGTGGGAGGCGGCGAGCCTCGCGGGGGGGGGGGGTTGGGGCGCCGAAGAGGGAGAGAGAGAGAGCGGCGGCTGCGGAGGGGTGGGTGGCGGCTAGAAAACCCGCTCTGATACCATCTTGAATTGTTTGTAAGGGTTAGGGTACCCCGTATATTTATAAAGAGAACAATTACATATAGGTCCACATAGAATATGAAAATAACAAGTGAATATAAAGAACTAAATAAAATACTATTTAACAGGCTTCAGGCAATGGTTTAATTGTTTGCCAGACCCATTTTAACTTGGGTTATGTACCACCACACAAACTGAGGAATAAATGTTAAAGGGGGGTGGAAGCGCACACATTGGGCTCTGATGGATGAACGAAAAGTTGTCTAAGTCGTTATTTTTTTATCATTAAGCGTGCTTCTCTCTATTAATTCCAAGAAAACCTTACAAGTGGAGAAGAGATGTCAGGCATCTCAAATAAACAAAAGGACCTATCTATGAATAAGACTTTTGTAATCATTCATTATTCTATGCCATAATACATCTGTAGTAGGTTTACAATTCTCAAAAATGACTTGGTTCCTAATGAACCAGATGCAGCATATGACAGTTAGATGGCTGTTGATATCTTTAATCTCCAGGATATCTTCTTTGCAATTAGGGATCATGGGCAGGAAGTTTCGAGCCTGTCTAAATAATATTTGTGAAGCAATAAGACCAGTAGATATGAGCAATGTCTTCTTCATTTTGGTGGCTTAGGCAGCATCTTGAGGCTAGCTGAAAGGCTCTTTCACGAAGCATGTTTTCTGTTACTAATTTTCCCTGCAGCATTTTCCAACCATGAACCTTGAAGCATTGATGCGCCTTTGTTTTCCAGAGCCACTGGACCCAAGCATCCTTTTGATGAGGTGTACGACACACATTCCAGGCCGCCTTAAGTGTAAATTTCTGTAGTCCTTCAAAATAGCACACGTCATGGTCCCCTACCGGCTGGATCTGAGAGCAGACATTTTGAAGCACCTCGATGCCTCTGAAAGAGGGAAATGTCCAAGCTCTGTCTTTGGTGATTACGTTCTAGTACTGACTGTCATCTAGTCCATTATGAAGTTTCAATTGGGTACCAATACATTGATGGAGCGATTTCCCGTTTATCCAAGGATCTGACCATAATGAAATCTGATCATCTGAGCAGATGCTAAATCTTACAAGAGGAAAGAAGTCGTCTCTGTATCTCATGATCGCATGCCACATCCAACTATGTTGCTGTTTGGATTGGCATGACCATACAGAGCCTGATTTAATGTATTTGGTGTGCATCCATTTGATCCACATTGTGTTCTTGTGATTAGCAATGTCCCAGAGTAATCTCATCATACCTGCCTTGCACCAGTCTTCTACCTTGCGTATACCTAAACCTCCTTCCAGTTTAGGTCTACATATTTTGTCCCAGTTGATTGTATGTAGATGGGTTCCCTCATCCCTGTCCCCCCATAAGAAAGCTCTGCATAGCCTTTCAATTTCCCCCATTGTTGACTTTGGGAGAGGGAAGATACCTGTCCAAAAGAGATGGTAGGCAGACAGTCGAAATTACCAGCTCCAATCTACCTGTCATGGATAGAAGTCTGGTCTTCCATGAATCCAACTTTGTCTTGATCTTATCAAAGAGTGTACTGCAAAGGCTTTTTGACAGTTGTCCTGTGAAAAGATGCATGCTGAGATATTTCACTGGGAATTCTGTTCTACTAATTCCCAAAGTGCTGCTGATGTATTCTGGAGTTGATTTGCTTGCAAGTAGTTGACTTTTGGCAAGGTTCAGTTCAAGTCCAGATAGGGAGCTGAATTTCTTCATACAGTTCTTTATGCCCTCAGCATCTTTTTCAGTAGTCTGTGAAAAGATCAGAAGGTCGTCTGCAAATAGAATATGTGAGACTTCATTTTCTCCAGCCTTGAGAGGGGTTAAAGTCTTGTCTTTAACTGCTTTATCAAGAACCGAGGTGAGCTCTTGCATCCCTGTTACGAATAAATAGGGAGCATGGGGATCCCCTTGTCGTATCCCTCTAGTTTCTTGTATAATTTGGGAGGGGGCTTCATTCGCCAAGACCTGGAACGAGGCTGTGATCATACATTCATGAATCCAATTCATCCAAGAGGTTAGGAATCCCATTTCTTTCATGATATCTAGGATATATTCGCGGCTGATGGAATAATATGCTTTCTTAAATCAGCTTTGAGCATACTTTAGTTTTTGAGTTCTGTTGATTGAAATCATGAACTAGTTCGTTTGCAAGGAGTATGGCATCTGATATGCGTCTACCCTTGACAAACACACTTTAATTTGTGCTAATCAGTGTATGCAAGATATCTCAAAGCCGGTTAGCAAGAATTTTTGCAATTATTTTATAAACAAAATTGCATAGTGAGATGGGTGTGCACTCACTTATTTTACCTGGCTGCTTCCCCTTTGGAATTAAAGAGATATATGTCTTGTTCACTTCCTGTAGAAGCCTCCCTTTGATGAAGAAGTCTTTCACAGCTAGGCAGACCTCCTTTTCCAACAATATCCCATGTTAATTTGAAGAAATGGGCATTTAAGCCGTTTGGGCCAGGTGACTTATCGTCATTTGATCACTTGACCACTTCGAAAAACTCCTCATTACTATCTTGCACATATCGTCCACTTGCTTCTCAGTCAGTTTGTTGATGTTGTGCCATTTGTGGTTCTGAGCTCGTGCTCCTTCTGATTTGTTTTCATAGTGCTGCTTGAATCTTTCTCTGACGGATTCTTCACCCCTAATTTGCTCCCCATTGTGTTCAAGAATTTTTATTTGGTTTCTATTTCTTGTTTTGAGTGAAGCATAGAAGTACTTTGAAATATTGTCCCCGTGTTTGAGCCGAAAGACCTAGGGAGCACGGATACGGATATGTATCGGATACGGGTACGGGGATACGGCAATTTTCGAAAATATAGGATACGGGTACATCATGGATACGACAATTTTTTAATATTTATTTAATATTTTTAAAAATAATCAATATATTTATTTAAAAATAGACGAAGACAATCAATTTTCATTCAAAAATCACAATATTTCTAAAGAAAATGGAAACCAATACCATAATATCAAACAATGATTTAAAAAGGGGTCTTTCATTCATTTTAATGTGAGACAAGTTACAAAAAGACATATATAATATCATATTCTAAACCTTTCACATTTCATGCATCATGTAATGTTGTGTTGTAAAGTGAGTTGTGTCATCTGTGATGCCAAACTATCTTCTCTCAGGGTATAGATAGCTACTATGAAGCACAAATATAGATACAGAAATGGATACGAGTACGGGTGCTGTACGAGGATATGACAATTTAAAAAAAATATAAGATACGGGTACAACATGGATACAACCTTTTCTTAATGTTTATTTTAAAAGTTTAACAGATAATACCGATTTGATTCTCAAATCACAATACAATAGGGGAAGTCTAGAGTTGGAAGTCACATGGTTTTGGGATTTTGAGGGATCATACAAATGGGGTGCTCTCTTGGCTGCTAAATGGGTTGGTTGTATCCTGGCTGCATTGAGGTCATATCCTGCTAATTAAAAAAGGAATACGACTTAATAAGTATTTGGTATGTATTAAAGAGTATCTAGGGAGTTTTAGCATCAAATATGTATTAAGTACTGGTAGGACACCTATTTTGGAGTATCGGTGCTTCATAGGGGGAGACATAAGTGTTAATACATATGTTCTGTTATTTTACATTATATTTGGACCTCTTTGTAATTGTCGCATTACTATAAATATAAGGGTGCACACATTGTGCAACCTTAAGCTCTCCAAATCTCATTGTCTTTTACATGGTACCAGAGCAGACCTAGATCCAGCTGCCGCTCATGCCCTCCCTCCCTTCCCTCTCTCTTTCTCTCTCCTCTCTCTTCTTCTCCTCCACCCCCCCTCGCCCGCCGCCCGCCCGCCGGCAGTGCAGCGTTGCGACTGCTAGCCGGCCGGGAAGCCGTGCTGCTGCGTCGGGGCACGTAGCCGCCGGGGTCGTCTCTCCCGCCTGGTTCTGGACTTCGTTTGCCCACGGGTTTGATTTCTGTCTAAGGCTGTCTCCGGATCTGTTTTTTGCCTGCCTGCCCGTGTGACTGGTTGAGTCACCGGGTCCCTTGCTGCGCTCCGACGTAGCCGTTATGTGAAGCGGTCCTTTCGATCGGTAGATCTGTGCCTACTGCTGCCTACCTGGAGACGTAGGCAGCCTTCTACTGTCTGTACCTGACGACTGCTACCTACATGTAACTCTACGTCTGCATCTGTTTCTTCCTAATGGCGTCTACTCATGAGTCTGCGACGCCAGGTGACAACTGTGAAGCTGGATGAGCGAAACTAGCAGCACGGGGTGTGCTCTATGCAGATATATGTTAAATCACAAGGGAAAGTGTAGCACCTGACGCGAGATCCACCACCGGTGCCTTTTGAAACAACCGATTCGAAGGATGTGAAAGACTATGATGATTGGGTGAAAGACGACTCCACAGTCATGACATGGATTCTGAATAGTAGTGAGACCAAGATTAGCGTCACCTTATTATACCTGCAAACAGCGAAGCAGATGTGGGATCAGCTTGCCAACACTTATTCACACAGTCAGAATCCCAAAAAGGTGTTTGATATCAACAAGCAGCTTAGCCGCCTACATTTCTCTGGATCCGATCTAACGGATTACTTTTCTGCTTTCAAGGGACTGTGGGGGGAATTGGAAGCCTACCATCCCTTGTCTACTGATTTGGCTACTATGCAACGACAGCGACAGGAATTGCAAGTAGTCCAGTTCCTTTGTGGCCTACCTGATTCCTATGCAGGGGTGGTCGATCAGATTCTTGCCAGTGATCCGCTACCTACTCTACAGACTGCCTTTCAGAGACTACAACGCTTGCTTGCATCGTCATCTGAGACTCCTACTAATACAGGAGATTCAATTGCTTTTGCTGCGATGTCTGGCCGTGGACGCGGCCGCGGCCGCTCACATGATGCTCGTCCTCCTCTTGGTGCTGGCCGGGGGAGGAATTCTTCAGGTCGTGGAGCATCTTCTGGACCTACTACTGCTGCTGCTCATCCTTAGGCTGGCCAACGCTTCTGCAACTTCTGTGGCCGGTCTTATCATGTTGAAGACAAGTGCTGGGAAAAATATGACAAACCAGCTTGGGCCAATGCGGCCACTGATGCTACTCCATCTTTTGAGACGTCTACCCAGCCTGATGCCCCGAATATTTCTACTGCTGACTTCATTCGTGCTGAGGTCGAGCGCCTGTTACTGGAGCGTACTGGCTCGTCATCTACTGCCACTGTCACGGGAGCACATGCTGCGACATACTCTGGTTGTGACACTGCCTTCCTTTCTGCACCATCCTCTACTACTGGTAATACAAAATGGGTCATAGATTCGGGCACATCTTCTCATATTTCTGGGAATCGGTCATTGTTCAGAAATTTATCTAGACCGACTAATAACTCCTCTGTTATGCTTGCTGATGGCTCCAAGTCTACCGTTTCCGGGATTGGAAACATTGTGTCTGATATTGTGCTGAAATCTGCTCTATATGTGCCTCATTTTCTGTTGAATCTATTATGTGTCAGCAAAACTTTGCGAAGCTTGAACTGTAGTCTGACTTTAGTACTTGGTTCATGTGTTTTTCAGGACCTTCGCACGAGGATGAAGATTGGTGGGGGGCATGAAGGCTTTGATGGCTTGTACTACCTGGACTATCTAAAGAAAGTGGACAATGTGGCTTTGGCTTTTGCAATATCTTCGTTAGTATCGACTCTACAGTGGCATTACAGACTTGGGCACCCATCCTCTAAGAAATTGCGCCATATTGTACCTGATGTAGGAACAAATGTGTTTCATTGTGAATCGTGTCAGTTAGGCAAACAGAATAGGGCTGATCCTAAACGTTCTCAGATTAGTTAGTAAAAATGTTTTTGATCTTGTTCATGCTGATGTATGGGGCCCTTGTCATATCCCTAGTCTATCTGGAAACAAATATTTTATTCTGTTCATTGATGATTTTTCTTGGGCCATATGGTTGTTTCTTTTGAAAAGTAGATCTGAAGTATTGTCCACTATTAAATTCTTTTTTGCTGAGATGAAAACGCAATACTCTATGCCTGTTAAAATTTTTAAATGGATAATGCACTTGAATTTGTTCAGAAAGATGTTGAGTTGTTTTGTAAATCCATTGGCACTATCCACCGGACTTCGTGTGCATACACACCTCAACAAAATGGTATAGCAGAAAGAAAGAATAGACACTTGTTAGAGGTAGCCAGAACTATTATGTTGCATGCTAATGTACCTCGGGGATTCTGGCCAGAAGCCATCTTGATTGCCTGTTTTCTAATAAATCGAATGCCTTCTTCGATTATTGGAAATAAAATACCTGTGCAAATTCTGAATCCTGATAAACCTTTATTTACTGTACCCCCTCGCATTTTTGGCTCTACACGCTTTGTAAAGTTGATTGGCCCAATGCATGATAAACTATCTCCACGTGCTGAAAAATGTATTTTTTGGGGTATTCTCGTACACAGAAAGGGTACAGATGCTATAGCCCAACTACCAAAAGATGGTTTACTAGCAACAATGTTGTCTTTTTTGAGGGTACACCATACTACTCTACTTAAGGATATAGTCTTCAGTCTGAGCTTATTGCTTCTCCGCTGCCTATTATTAGTGACTTTGTTTCTGATGCCACTACTTCTGTACAACCAGTACCTCCTCTTCTTGTTTATCAGCGCAGGAACAGATCTCAACCTGCACAAGACCCCCCCCCCCCCCCCCCCAACCAAGCCAATCTTCTCCTCCAAAAGGTTCTGCATTACCTGAGGTAATCTCTGACCTTGATGTGCCTATTGCTCTTAGGAAGGGCACTCGTTCCTGCACTATCCACAATATTGCTAACTATGTATCAACTGATAATTTAAGTGTTCATGTTAGCAACTTTGTCACTTCTTTATCTGTTGTTGCCATCCTAAAGACTGTACATGATGCCTTGCAAAGTACAACTTGGACGACTGCTATGAAGGAAGAAATGCTTGCTCTTTCTGACAGACAAACTTGGGAGTTGGTGGATCCACCTCCTCAGTGTAAGCCTGTAGGCTGCAGATGGGTGTATGTTGTTAAATATCAACCAGATGGTACTGTAGAACGTCTGAAGGCACGCCTTGTTGCTAAAGGTTATACACAGACCTATGGTATTGACTACTTTGAAACTTTTTCACCTGTTGCCCGTCTTAATTCTGTCAGAGTTCTCTTATCTGTTGCTGTTAATCTTAACTGGCCTCTAGTACAACTTGATGTTAAAAATGCTTTCTTATATGGAGATCTGCAAGAGGAGGTCTATATGGAGCAACCTCCCGGATTTGTTGCTCAGTGGGAGTCACATAAAGTCTGCAGACTAAAGAAGTCTATTTATGGGCTCAAACAGAGTCCTCGTGCCTGGTTTGATAAATTGAGCAATATTCTGATTGACTTTGATTTTGTAAGATCTCAGGTGGATCATTCTGTCTTTACTAAGAAGACCTTTGCCGGTATTGTGATCCTGATTGTGTATGTGGATGATATTATACTTTCTGGCAGCGACTCTATTGCTATTCAGGCTACTAAAGCCCATCTCTACAAACACTTTGCTACTAAAGATTTGGGTAAACTGTGGTATTTTCTGGACATAGAGGTATCTTGAACTTCTAACGCTCTTGTGCTATCTCAGAGAAAATATGTCTTAGATCTTCTGCAGGAGACTGGTATGCTTGGAGCTAGACCTGCTGATACTCCTCTGGATCCCAATGTCAATTGGGATGATGAGTCTTCTCCATTCTTTGCTGATAATAAAAAATACAGGAGGCTGATTGGTAAAATGATATATCTGACTGTGACTAGAGCTGATATAGCTACTGTTGTGGGTCTTAGCAGGTATTTAGATAAACCCAGACAGTGTCATTGGGATGCACTCTGTCATATTCTGCGATATCTAAAGAAGTCTCCTGGCAAGGGACTTCACTACAGGTAAAATGGACACTGTTCTCTTGAGGGTTATTCTGATGCTGACTATGCATGGAGCAAAATTGACAGGAAATCCACTTCTGGCTATTGTACCTATGTTGGAGGTAATCTGGTCACATGGAGAAGTAAGAAACAAAATGTGGTTGCCAGATCTAGTATTGAAGCTGAATATAGGGCCATGACCCATACTGCCTGGCTGTGAGCTCCTGTGGGTGTGTTCTCTCCTAAAAGACTTTGGGGTTGAGTCCTCTTCTGCTATACCCATGCACTGTGATAATAAAGCTGCTATCTTCATTGCAAACAATCCTGTTTATCATGAACGCACCAAGCATATCGAGGTTGACTGTCATCTCATTCGGGAGTCTATCCTGACTGGCAAAATCTGCACTCCTTTTACTCGTTCTGAAGACTAGGTTGCTGATATCTTCACCAAGCTGTTGGCTAAGAAGCATTTCTGCACACTTGTGGACAAGTTGGGCATGATTGACATCTATGCTCCAACTTGAGGGGGAGTGTTAATATATATGTTCTGTTATTTCTGTTCTATTATTTTACATTATATTTGGACCTCTTTGTAATTGTCACGTTACTATAAATATAAGGGTGCACACATTGTGCAACCCTAAGCTCTCCAAATCTCATTGTCTTTTACAATAAGGATGGGGATACAACGATTATCTTCAAAGGAGATGAAATAGATATTGTCTAGATAGAAATCCATAATAAATCACAATGGATTTAGTCACCAAAACAAGAGGCATGTTAACCCAACGATACTAAATTGAACCCTTTCATAGAATATGGAGGACATCAACGTGCTTAAAACTTGCACCTTAGCAGGGAAAGCATCCGAAAGTACCATGTAAAGGTGAATGAATTGGTTTGCAATAAAGAACAAACAAAAATCCAGATTACATATTGAAGTTCTTTAAAAAGTGAAATCCCAAAAAATAAAGGAGATACAAACAATAAAGAGAAGAAGGAAGATTGGCATTTAGCAAGAGGAATGGTGACTAACCTTGAACTACTTCAAGGAAGCAACTATGACAACCTTGCTGTAAGCTACTACTTAACAAAGAGGGTTGAGACATGAGCTGGTGTCAAATGCTAATCAAACAATGTCATGCCCAAATTTTTTTTTCTAGTTTTAACCGACTGGATACGGCAGGATACGGATTAGGAGTATCCGATACGTATCCAGGAGTATCCGATACGTATCCAGGAGTATCCACAGAGTATTGGTATCTAATTCATATCGGATACGGGTACGACACCTGTTTTGGAGTATCCGTGCTTCATAGCGAAAGACCCTGGATTTTTTCCTTACAATTGACTCTTCAGCCGATCTTGCTAAGATTGCTTTTTTATTTCCTGCTTGCTATGTCCCACAACGGGTCATTATCTGGATCTTTGTCTGCGCTGTTCTGTGCTTTGAGAACTTCTATTTCTCTATTTTTTGCTGAATCTGTGATATCCCCCACTCTCTCCCAATTCCATGTTTGGAGACACTTCTTTGTGTGTTTCATCTTTTGGCAGAGCCTATACATCCAACTTCCAGTATGGCTTTTGCTCCAGGCTTCACTAACAGTCTCCTTAAAGCCATCAAGAGTTGCCCAAGCATTAAAGTATCTAGTTGGATACTTAATTCTTTTCTTCTCTTCATCTAGATGCAATACCTGTGCATAATGGTCACTGTATATCGTTAGCATAATCTCTAGCCAGATTTTGGGAAATTCAGTCGACACCTGTAATTGGCAGAAAGTTCTGTCAATCTTACTTTTAGTGTTGTTGCTGCCACTCTGTTTGTTATTGCATGTGAAAAAGGATCCTTCTAGGAAGCACAGATACGGATACATATCGGATACAGGTACGGGTACGGGGATACGGCAATTTTCGAAAATATAGGATACATGACATCATTGATACGGTAATTTTTTAATATTTATTTAATTTTAAAAAAAATAACCAATATATTTATTTAAAAATAGATGAAGACAATCAAATTTCATTCAAAAATCACAATATTTCTAAAGAAAATGGAAACCAATACCATAATATCAAACAATGATTTAAAAAGGGGTCTTCATTCATATTAATGTGAGACAAGTTACAAAAAGACATAGATAATATCATATTCTAAACCTTTCACATTTCATGTATCATGTAATGTTGTGTTGTAAAGTGAGTTGTGTCATCTGTGATACCAAACTATCTTCTCTCAGGGTATAGCTAGCTACTATGAAGCACATATATAGATACAGAAATGGATACGAGTACGGGTGCGGTACGGGGATATGACAATTTTCAAAAAATATAAGATACGGGTACAACATGGATACAACATTTTTTTAATGTTTGTTTTAAAAGTTTAATAGGCAATACCAATTTGATTCTCAAATCACAATACAATAGGGGAAGTCTAGAGTTGGAAGTCACATGGTTTTGGGATTTTGAGGGATCACACGAGTGGGGTGCTCTCTTGGCTGCTAAATGGGTTGGTTGTATCCTGGCTGCATTGAGGTCATATCCTGCTAATAAAAAAAGGAATACGACTTAAGAAGTATTTGGTATGTATTAAAGAGTATCTAGGGAGTATTAGCATCAAATATGTATTAAGTATTGGATACGGCCTGGATACGGCAGGATACGGATTAGGAGTATCCGATACGTATCCAGGAGTATCCACGGAGTATTGGTATCCAATACGTATCAGATACGGGTACGACACCTGTTTTGGAGTATCCGTGCTTCATAGGGATCCTTTAGCTGGGATCTCTAGGATATCAATATCAATAATTGTTTGGTTGAAACCCTCCATCGATCTAGCTGATGGAACAGACCTCCCCTTTCTTTCACTTGCTTCCCTCATTGCATTAAAGTCACCTAGAACAATCCAAGGTGAATTGATTGAGCTTTGATTTGTCGGGGTTCCTCCCCACAATCTGGTTCTTTTGGTGTCTTCATTCTCGGCGTAGACTATTGCTAGTTCAATGTTCTTCTTGCCAAATGCCAACATACAATGAATAACTTGCCCCGACTGATAGATATGAGTAATAGAGTAGTCCTGATTTTCCCAAATAATCATAATTCTTACTTTGTTGCCGGTGATAGAGTTATCGAGCCACTTTGTTTCGGGCCAAGTTTTGTTCATCGCCCATCTCAGTTTGCTTCTTTTAATTTTGACTTCAGTGAGTAGAGCAATGTCTGCTTGCTCTACTGATTTCAGCTCGGACCATGTCTTGCTTACCCCATTGGGATAAGCCTTAGACATTCCAAGCTATTATGGAGGGTGTGTCAACCATTTGAACGAGGGAGGGCTGTATTGCCGCCCTCCGTCGCCATGTGTGCTTCCAAGTTCTCCAAGATTTGAATATGTTATCTTGGTTTTGGTTTTGTTTCACTTTCGAATTATCTTGACTTCTTTGTCTTCTGCTGTGTGGACTGGTGGTTCTCTTGGGTTGTTCGAAGCCATCCCCATCCACTCTGTTCTCCTCCTATCTCCCTGTTGCTCTGGCAGTCAGGGAGTTAGGTTGTCTGTTCTCCGGGTCTAAGACTTCAAGTCGAGCAGGTTGTGGGGCTTTTTGCATCACTGTATCAGCCTGTGTTGTCGGCTCCACTGGTTTCTCCTTTCCCGGTTGCAGTCTCGATTTGCATAGGGATTTGTCGTGGCCAAAGGGTCCACAGTGGGGACGTTTCTCCGGGACCCATTCATATTCAACTTGGACTGCATAATCTTGGCCCTTGTCAGTTCTTAGCTTCATTGTTTTTTGAAATGAAAAAGTAGCCTCCATCAAAACATTAATCTTGCATAGTCGATGCGAATTTTTGCCTGTCTTCATGTCTAGACATTGAGGTTTGCCTGGATAGGATGCGATACTGGCAATTATTTTTTCGCTTCAGAGCTCGAGGGGTAGGCTCTGCAGCTTCAGGAAGACCAACATTGACGATAGCTTCTCTTGTTCGAGTGGTTCTCCGTTCTCCCAATTCTTTAGGATCATTGGTTTTTTTTATGTACCATGGGCCTCCTTCAAGTGGGGTGTTCATATCAATTTCAGATTGAAACTTAATTACGAAGCTCCCACTTGCTCTGCATAGGACCTCCATGGCTCCGGACGACTTCCACGTTCGGAGTAGGTGATCTTGAAGTGTTGGAATATGTAGACGGAATCCGATAATGTAGCCAGCTAACATGTTTTTCCATAGCCCTGCATTTGCATCCACTTCTTCTTGAGGGATGATAACAATGTCTTCCTCGATGGTGATCTGTGCCTGGGTGAGTCTGGTGTTGATGTCGCCCACCGGGGTTTTGGTGAGGGTGTCCCAATCCTTAGGTGCTTCAGCTTCCCTTACATGGTCATCATTTGGTGGTCTTGGACGTCTTCCTCCTTGCTAGATTGGAGATCGCTGATCGCCCCTAGTGCCTCTACTCCGTGCTTCCATAGGGTTTTAGTAGCCACAAGAGATTCCAAGTCGTTATTCTATGAATATTATGGGTTGAGTATGTGCTTTTGTTGTAAAGAACACCGTCTTCAAGCTTCATACCAAACTTCTACAACTAACATCAACATACTACAATTTTTCCATTGACAATTTTATCGACATATCAAGATTTCACTAGATTTCCATCGAAAAATCCATTTCCATAGGTAGAGAAATGGGTGGATATCATCAAGTTAAATCCTTCCACATCATACACAACGCGTTTTGTATCCGATACTAAGTGTAGATATACTTTTTTGTGGGGCACCACTATAAGCAAATGAAAGCACCTACAAATTTGTTTGTGGTACCAGCTTCACCTACACATATACCACCAACTCCTAAAGCCAAGTTAGGTGTTGCAGATATCCTAGAGACACAGAAGACAAAGTTATCTATAGTTCTTCAGTTTTGATGAACATTATCCTAATGACATATTCTATATCTATCCTTTGTGCTTGTGTAATGTAGAAAATCACAATGCCAAATGATATTGACATTAAGATGCTCAATGAGATTCCTCTAGTATTACCTTACTTTTCGACAACGCTCTGTCTTCTAATACCTTCTTCGTACTTCAATTCTTCATTCACACCACCATCTCTGTCATTACATCAGTTACTATATAGATCTGAATCCATAGGTGGTAAGATGACCTTTTTGAAGACCGTTGTTACTGCTAAGTCTTAGTGTAGCTTTCAGAATCAAGTTGGGGTTCTACTCCAATGCAACTGTTAGAAAGTATTAGCCTATTTAGTTAATAGGTTAATTAGTCTATTATGTACTTGGGCCTGTTTGCCCATGGCCCATTAGGGCTTAGTCCGCTTCCTTGTAATTGCCTCCTCTCCTATATATAGGACATGGGTGTACATATCAATATAACAACGACAATGTTTATAGTGCCCCACACATTTGTCAACATGGTATCAGAGCGTGCCCTGGGGATCTAACCCTAGCTGCCACCTCCACTTACTCTCCTCTCTCAACGCTCATGTTGCCCTAGCCGCTACGTCTCCTTTCTAAAGAGAGCAACAACGGGAGATTGCTTGCCTGAGGCACCACCATCTCCATGGCTTAGGACGGCCGCCCGCTAGGCACTTTGCATTATCTTCCTCTTTCACATAAATCTTTATCTATGAGCCGACACCATCCTTCCCGACAATTTGCACTTCTCCTGGTCCGAGTCTCTAGGCGACGCTAATTCCTATCCAGATCTATCCGTCAAGTCGTCACTTTTCCCGAGTGCTCCTCAAAGAAGATCCGATCGTCACACAACTCCGTACACAACCACCACCATTGAAGCAACCACACCAACGTCTGCCTTCCGCTCTAGCAACCGTCTCTACCGCCTTTTGCCTAGCCGACGTCCGTCCATCACTCCACCACTACATCACTTCTCGGGGCCCTGGACGACGCTAATTCTTGTCGAGTTTAGGTCGTGGACAAGCAAGGAACCTCTATTTTTCATGTTCACATGATCTGCATGAGTACAAAAAACGATGCTAATTCCCGTCAACCCATGGTGCTAATTCCTGGGGTTCTTTGTCTCCTTGACGATGCTAATTCCCGTCAATTCGTGCTTCAACGACATCCTACACGGTGTGTTGGCCAACCAATACAATGTGTAGCAATCCAGAAATCACTCGACGACACAAAGGTTTGTTTAGATCGCAAGTCACACGGGTTGCTGACATCCGACACAGTGTGTCAGCGAGAGTTTGTCATCTTCAAGTTTTCCCAGATCGCAAGTTGCATGGTGTGTTGACATCCAACACAACATGTCGGTGGAAATCTGGTTTATGCCTTGGACATCCTACATGGCGTGCAGGATCCCCGCATGACGTCTTGCAAGTAGTCAGTCACTTTTGAGTGAAGGAGCTACATGACGTGTCAGCAACCTCACACATGTCTTCAGGAGTCTGCTTTCATCCCTGACAAGTTACACGACATGTCAAGATACAAACACGGCGTGTCAAAACCAATTTGTGTACTTCCAGTTCCAGTTATGATGTCCTCCAAAGGTCTATCTCTCCTCCAATACCTAATGATAATCAGATCCTATTATTTTTTGACCTCCATAATTTTTTCATAGGGGCTCTGCCCCCGCACTCCTACATTTACCAGCCTAAGGGCCGGACAAATGTCTTTTCGGGTCAACAAAAGATCCATTTGATTTTTCTATCCGGATTTTCTAAACGAGTTGTTTTGCATGTTAAACTCCGGCTATCGGTTTTCCTATCGAGATCCATTCCGGTAGTGCCACTCCTTTTCCTACCGAGTTCCATTCCGTTAGTGTTCCTCCTCTTTCTACCGAGTTTCCATTCTGGTAGTATTTCTATTCCGTTCTTCTCTACATACTACACCTCTTGTTTTAACTTTTACCTTTCCCACCCTCCCATCCATCATCGTGTGCGTCTTCCACGTACGGGGGGTCATATTTTCCTTTTCCACACCGTCTACTCACTCTCGTCGTATTTGGTGTGCCGGGGGGGGAATAGAGGAAATAAAGAGAGAGAGAGGAGGGATGAGGAGAACATGAGAGAGAGAGAGCATATGAGGAGAGAGAGAGATGATATTCCAGGCTATCATCATGGAGCTTCGTATTGTTCAACACATCTTCTCTCCACTTTCATGCAACTTTGAAGGATCTCCATTACAACATCGACACTGAGCATCTCGCGTTCGTACCGCATTATGTATGCCAGGACAAGAGTTGTTACGGCTAATTCCGACCTCTTGTTTACTTTGGTGTTGATGACGTTCCGGGTGATCATCCATGTTGCGTTCTCATGAGACAGGAAAAGAGTTGTTGGGGCTAATTTCGACCTCTTGTTCACTCTGGTGTTAATGGTAGACAGATGGTTGCTTCTTCATCAGATTTCTTTGATGCTCGTTATCTTCTAGCCTGCACATGTTGTATCTACAAGGATTCATCTAGAGTTATCTTCACCGAGCTACTTCGTTACGTCTTCTCCTAGTTGTATTTTCTACTTCTACGTGTTGAGACGACACTTTAACACCTCGTCCAGCGTGTTCGTGCCACATTATGCACGTCTGTAGTCATCTGCACTAATCCAGTTGGCTACACTTCTCAGACGATTTGAAGACACCACTATTGCTACATCGACATTGATGTCTCCGTGTTCGTGCAGCGTCATGTACTTGGGATGTGTTGTGCGCTTATTCCACTCACAAATTCCTCTCCAGTGAAGATGGCGTAGTTGTGGTATTTATGATTGTCTGCTTCAGATATTCTTCATTCCAGATGCACTTCAAAATAAAAATCTTTTCCAAAAGCTCGAGCCTTTCCAGCCTGCAGGTCACATCTCAAAGAGGCGTTATCATATATTTAGTTAGGAATTATTGTTTAAGGGGGAGCAACAATTTTTGTATGGGAAGTGACATATCTATCTTTCATTTATCATTTATCTCTTATCACTTAATCGAGTCATGCAATTCCAAGCTTGGACATGAGTTCACCCATCGTCCAGATCGAGGGGGAGTGTTAGAAAGTATTACCCCATTCAGTTAATAGGTTAATTAGTCTATAATGTACATGGGCCTATTTGCCCATGGCCCATTACGGTTTAGTCATCTTCCTTGTAATTGCCTCCTCTCCTATGTATTGGAAAGGGTTGTACTTATCAATATAACTACAACAACGATTACAGTGTCCCGCACACTTGTCAGCAACAACTATATGATAACATTTCTTTGCCTCTGCCACCTAATAAAGGTTTTAAAGTGTGTGAGGTGTAATGAGGCTTGTTGTCTTAATGAGGCCAGGCTTATTCCTCAAGGCGTTCCAGGAGTAAGCCTTAAAATATGTTGAGGCGTTCATAAACTACACACACACACACACACACACACACACACACACACACACACACATATATATATATATATATATATATATATATATATATTCTATATTCGTGATCATTCGGTATCTCCAACTACTTTTGGGGCTGCGCCCCAGGTATGAGGCGTTTGAGGCTTTTTTAGCAAAACTCATAACTCCTAAAACATATATATATATATATATATATATATATATATATATATATATATAGATATTTCTCTGTATGCATTTGTATCATATATGTTTGTGCATTTATATGTGTATCTATGAATATGCAGATGTATAATATAAATATGTGTGTCAGAAAAAGTAGAACTAAGTAGAAAGCTTTACCTTAGTTTATAAGAGAAATAGGATTAAGAGCAATGTTAATGATAGGAAATAATATTGTAGCAAATAAAGAGACATCATATGTTATCCAATTTTTAACAAGATGAAAAATATTGCGGAATACAAAACTTGGAATTGGTAGAAATAAAGTTAGATAAAAATAAGATTTGAAAATCACTAATAAATAAAAAATGTGGCACAAAAATATACTTTTCAATGAATTTTGATACATCTATATCAAAAGTAACTTTGCGTTTTGGGTCAGAACAAATATGTTTTTTGTAAATTCACTAATGAGAAAATAATTATCAATTATAACAAACGAAATAGAAAGCTTTTGAAGAAAGTGTATCTAACTGTCTCAAAAGCAAAAAAACCTGGTGTTTAACATGACATTATCAGCTAGAACTGAGGCTTGCATCTCAGCTAAGCCTCAGACATTCCTGAGGCATAAGCCTCAAACCAGGGCGTCTAGGCATAAGCCTTGAGGCACAAATGGGCTAGCCTCACCTCGAGGCGTAAACGTCGTAAGCCTCAAGGCAGGTTCCTTAATACCATTCACCGGATCAATATGGTGACATGCTGACACTTCAGATCAGGATAGTACTTCCTATGCCATTGGGGGTTGCAGTCATCATTCCCTGCCTCCACTGCCTGATCAAATAACGAGTTAGCATCTGCTGACTATTTTTCATTTATGTTGCACTTTATCTGCTAGCTTCGTACACTTTGCCTTACCTCTTGTGACACAGGTCATGAAACCAGTAGTCTCATTTTTGGAGTGTTGATGGACTTGTACAAGGATACACTCACACATGGAGAGTCAATGTAGGATACACGAGAGAATACCTACCTTGTTTCAGATACAAGCCACCAGATTGGGATATGTATCCAGTGGAATTTCAGTTTTACTAGATGTGTCCTTCGGTTTCAGCTTCCCATATATGATTTCTTGATCTAGGGGATCAGGGTTCAAATTAATATCTTAGACTTCCAGTTGGGATTACGTGGCCTATGGTCTGGTAGCTTGGATGATTTGACACACTTTATGATAAAGTAGTTATTAATTTCCACCCTGTTACCATTAGTATGTGGTACACTTTTTACTGCTGGTATATTTTGTAAAGGCACAATTAGTTCCTTTGTTTTTAATGTTTTCAACTATCTGTTTTGTTTAATATAGTTTCTCTAATTATTTCTTCATATTATTTGGTGCGCTAGAGTTTGATTGAATATTAGACCTTGACTGTTGTAAGAGTTATACTAATTTGCTGTTGTGATTCTTTTATAGATCTTTACTTTGTCATCAGTGCCACCTCAGAAGATGCCTCATGTGATTATGGAATGCTTTTCTATTCTAAAGCCTGGGAGTTTACTGTTATTTAGAGACTATGGTATTGCTTTAATTACAAATTCCTAGTTTACATTTGTGAATGTGGAAATCACTACTCTGTTGTGAAGATTTTCAGCCATATCCCGTTTGATGTTTTTTTGCAAAGTTATTTTATGATTTTATCTCTTTTGAGCATAGATCCATGTCTGCTTATGCAGTTGTGTTTTTTTTAATCTGATTGGTTTCAATATGCAGGGTTATATGACATGACTATGCTTCGATTTCCACTGAAACAGAGATTAGGTTTCAGAGAGTATATCCGCTCTGATGGAACACTTTCATACTTTTTCTCTTTAGATGTTGTGAGGCAGCTATTTCTAAATGCAGGTTTTGCAGTGGTATATTTCTGCCTCCTATGATTGAATTCTGCTGACTATACTGGTTCATTTATGGTCATGGATGATGTATGGTATTGATTGTGATACTCAACTTGAATGGACAGCTTTACTCATTGCTAGGACAATACTAAAAAGACAGTGCCTAATTTTCAATCATGACCTGGTTGTAACATGCAAATTCAAACAGCTATATTGACCAGACACGGAGAATATATTTATTCACATAGATACCACTCATTGATCAAAGACGATCTGTAGTAAGGAACTATAGTTAGAAATAAATGTAAATTCACCAAAGTATATCTGTTGCTAGGAATTGGTTTACTTTCATCACGTAAATATTGCAAATGACAGTAATCTTCTAGTTATTATGGTGCACAATTTGAAGTGGTCTCTAATTTCCTTTTATTTGGGAGTCATTTCTTATAAATTAGATATATTCCCCACATTTCGATTTCTAATGTATGCATTTTAATAATCGTAAGATATGCATATCTTCTGGGAATTCCTTACAATGTTTCTGCTTTTCCTGGCCATTCATTTATACTTTTTTTGCAGATAGAGCTTGAGTACTGCTGTGTAAGGTCAATTAATCGAAGTAAAGGGAACATCATGCGTAGGGTATGGATACATGGAAAGTTTCAGAAACCCGTTTGAAGTGTTCAAGTCTGAACTCTGAAGTCTTCTCAAAGGTAGGAAAGCAAGTTATCTCATTTTCTTGTAATCTTTTAAATCAAAACCTATCCCCCCTAGTATGAATAGAGTTACTGATGGGTATGATGTGTAAGCAGTATGATAGGGCAATTAGGATACAGGGCAACACTAATTTATGTGAATACTTTAATGCAATAGAATGTGATTCATTATTTCTATACGTATTGTACTTTTTGGCTGTTTACATTTCCGCCACTCTCTAATGTTGTATGTATTTTCTGGCTGTAAAAATTTCTGCCACTCTAAATCGGTATGCTTACATGAAACCATGTTTCCTTTAGAGATGATGTAGTATCATGGAATAAACCACTTCTTTTTACTCACCGTGGTATTAGAGAAGCTCTGAACCTTTAACCTAAAATGTAACATGTTTCTTTTTGAATATTTGCTGAGTATTATTTCTTATCTTGTACTTTTGTGCCTGTGGCACACTGCATCTCTCCCTTGTTTAGTCCCATACTGATTAATTATAAGTTGTGGTTAGTACCACCTCCTATATATGTGTATAAACACCTATCTCATCAAGAAGAGAGCTCCCCTTTCCATTCTACATTATATCAGAGCAGGTTTAATCCCCTCGGTCTCTTTCCTCTATGACTAGATGCCCCTCTAGCCCCCTTCGTTATTATCCCTTCTCTCCCCTTCCCTTCTAGGCCCCCTACTAAGGCCGTCATCATCCCCTTTCCCGCTCCATCCTGCCCTTTGCCTCTGCTCCCCCACCCCGCTAAAACAGCTGATCATCTGCTTCCCTCCATTATCTTACCATAAACGGCGTAATACGCAGCCACTGATCTCATTTCCGTTTCCTATCTCCCTTCATATACACCTCCATCTGCCATTCCCATCTCCTACTGCGTGGAACCCTACCCAGTCATGATCCCATTTAGCCCCTCCTATCTTGCTGTTTCCAATCTCCCCGACCCCACCCCTCTCTCCCCTATCATGCTGGTCCCTCCCACTGTCCCACGTAACTTGAACGCACCCTTCTCTCCTCATTTCCGGGCCCGCTCCCCCCCTATAACGTCCCCATATCCGCCTTCCCAAAACCCAGTGGGGCCGAGAGAACAAACTCCAAAAATGTTAGACAATCGTATATCAGAGTACGATGCGGATGCAAAATAGCATACATAAACAATCAACTAGATGCATACACCATAAACATTTTCAACATTCAACATATAAATATTATCACAACATGGATCATTGTATATTACAAATTTACAATTACACATTGAAGACGAAATTAACAAGTCTATGAACATGTATATTAACTAGGATTCTAGACAAGAGGTACATCCAATATACTTTATTACATGCCATCTTTTCTCCATGCTAGCTCTAAACTTAAAAATATTAAAATAGTGGAAAAACTCAACATAATTGTGCTGAGTACGTGGTGCCCATAAAGGAAACGAAAGAAGAAGCATAACTTGCATCATTAATAGAATTTAGCTTGGCAGAATATATGTAAGGAAACAATAATTATATCTAGTTCAAAACAGTTCATTATGTGACACAACACATTTATTACGACTTTCCAATGTACCCCCAACGAAAGGTCAACCATTCACCTCATGCTTACAAGGTGTCAGACAAAGTCTCTTAGATGCCATTAACCCAAAAGGGGAAGGCTTTTATATGCGAGAGTGCCACTCAATTCAATATCAATTGATACAGGGGAAAGCTTTTTTCAACAATATTGAGATACCATCACCTTTCAGTAGGCTATAACATTCAATGGTACACTGGTATTTTATTTATGTTTGGGTTCATGCAAGATATTTATATGAGAAATAATAATAATCATAGGGAACATGCTTGTTCAAACAATAGAATATTGCCAAACAATTACAGTATAATATCAAATATTTCAAGAGGAGAAATAAATAATATCAAAATATTATGCTTTCAGTCCCAGTGTACTAGAGTCATCGAGAGGATAGTCCCACATACTCGAGTTCAGAGATTCCTAACATATCTATTAGGATAGTCCCACATACTTGAGTTCAGAGATTCCTGACATATATATAATCATATAGATCTATGAAGATCACCTGATTAACAACAAATTAACCATCACTAAAATATATCCATCATTATACTTGATATTTATAGGTCCAATTTAGGTTTTAGCCAAACCTAAGTACAACTGATGCTAAATGTGCTACGTTGATATATATGTCAGAGTTAGGCTCTGGTCCAAGTTTCATATTTTTTCTGATGCTTAATTTATATTCTATAATTAATATGAGGCAAATATCTTGCATTTAGTCTTTAATAAGAAAAGATGTAATATTAGGAAATATTTCTTAGATAAGGGTCCATATGGTATTCACACGATATAAGGGTTCAACAGGAAGTTCCTCAGATTGAAAGCTCATTATATGCTAATTATAAAGTAGGCATTTTTCTGAGTCTACATGTAACTTTTTGATATTTAACGGCCAAGTGATAATTTCTAAGATTAGGTCAACATCTGGAATTTCAGAAAGGAGTTACCTTGTTAGCAGAATCTGTTGTCGTGAGATCAATATTTGTAGCCTCGCTGATTGTGCCATATTGCCCAGATAATGCCTTTTTTAAATCATGGGAGCCGGTTTAGGCACAATCACAATATTCTCTGAGTTTTTGAATAAGTCACGTTTAAAACCCAAAGTTTTTCCTAGACTTGCGGTACTCCTATATTTCACTCGATACGCGGTTTCTTTCAGGCTTCCAACATTTAGCAAATTATTTCTGAACGTATCACTGATCTTGCAAACTATTCACAAAATTCTTGACTTTTCCGCAGTCTCCCTGATTTAGATGTTATATATATGATAAGTAGTATATAGAGTAACATCAGTTTATGGTTCAATTTGGAGGATCTATATTATAACCGTGTATGTGATAGCTTATATATAGCAATATGTCACTCACATTATGCAGTAAATTAAAACACATCATGTCGATATGCCATGAGCACTCAAGTGCCTGATTTTTTTCATGTTATTCCTGTTTGACTGAACTTTTACCGAATCTTTACAGGACTATATTCAAATTTTCTGTGTAGTTCACAAACCATCCTCACTGAACGAGTTCTGAATCCCAAATTTGGAACTATGGGTTTAGGTTCACCGAGCTTTCCTCAGCCAAGGCGGTTTGCGGTTGGACCAAGAGGGATCTTGTCTGTGCGCATCCCTCAACCCCAAAATTGTGTCTTCTTAGCCTACGAGGCTCAAAGCAGAGCCCGAGAGATACTCCAGCCAGCTCTTGCTTGGATCTAGGCCTTGCGGAAGGCACCAAATGTGCCCTTGAGGTTCTTTGTCACTCTACCAACCAGGTGATGTGGAACACATCTTGAAGAAGAAGAAAGAAGGAAATAAATGATAAATTCTCAAAATTCAATTCATATTCAACTGCCTGGACATAGGCCCCAAGGCTGACTTTTATAACACTACATGACTTGACCCTCAAGTAATAGAAATAGAATCCTATTTTACAAAATTCGGAATTAAACTAAGAAGTATAGGCGGCCAGGCGTTCCAGGGGGACGCCCAGACAGCCCAGGCGGAGGCCCATGCGTTTGCAGGCATTTATATATATATATATTTCAACAGATTTATGTAAAATTTCTAAAAAATACAATCCTTACACATATAAATATACATGATAAATATGCAATCAAATGTGCTAGTATCATACGAAGAAAGCAACAAAATCATTAGATATGGATTGAATTGTGGAAGTTTTACCTAAATAAAATTCATAAAGAAATTAGAAAGCTAAACATGTATTATATTTGTAGCCAAAACATGTATATAATACTATTATGTAGAATTTAGGCTAAATCAAAACTAACAAGACCTAAACTAGAACTAATTGGCCCTAATTTGAACTCATTTGATCCAAATTTGATCAAATTTGACCTATTTTATCCTAAGTTTTGCCTAAACCAGACCTAATTTTGTATACCATGACCTAATCAATCCCAATTTCCATAAATTTTTCATATATTCACCTAAATGAGACAAAATTTGACCAAATAAGACTTAGTCATCCAATTTAGAACAATTTCCCCCAAATCATACTTGTTTCCTCTAAATTAGACCTAGTGTGCCCAATTTTGACATGATTTGGCCTAAATAAAACCTAATTTTGTATATTATGATCCAATCTGACCTAATTTCCCCAAATTTCCATATATTGACCTAAATAATATCTAATTTGGCCAAATTAGACCTAATCTCACCATATCAAACCATTTCCCTAAAATCATACATGTTCCCCCAAATCAGACCTAGTCTGCTCAAATTCGACATAATTTGGCCTAAAATCGAACCTATTTGCATAACATGACAAAATCAAACCTAACTAACCCTAAATTTCCCTATGTTGATGTAAATGAGGCCTTACATGACCAAATCAGACCTAATTCTCCCAAATTAGACCTAATTACCCCAAATCAGGCCTTATTTCCCCAAATCAGACCTAATTTACCCTAAATTGACCCCGTTTGGGATAAGTCAGACCCAATTTAACCATAAAATGACTCAATTTGATCAAATTCAGATCTAATTTATAGCCTTGAATTAGCTTAATTTGGGCCTCAAAAGCCTTAGGCAACAACTTAGCTCAATTAGGGGGCTGGGCGCCCAGTTTGAGGCGGGCTGACTTAAGACCAGGCGCCTCCTAGGTAGGCGCATGTACAACACAAGAATTAAATAAAACCTAAAATAAAGAAAAGCATAAAGCATTTACAACTAAGCACATAAACTAGATAATTTGCGCTTAGGTCCTTAAATATTAAAATAAAGCAAAAACAAGTAGAATAAAGCCTAATATGTCCTACATCAACTCCCCCGGGGTTCAAAAGACGAGCCACTGGTGAGTCAGGTACATATTCTACGCATGCTTTCCCAATAGTGGTCGGTGTGGTAGGATAAATGGGTTAGACGACGCCACACGATCAGAGTAGGGGTGTTGTCAACCTCAAGCATGCCATAATGTCCACGCGGTATTAGAAACTTTATCTTTGGAGCATCTGCAAGCATCGACAATACCAAGGTGGTAGTGTAGCCATCATCAACTGGAAGAACATACATGTCGTTTAAGGGCTTTGGTACTTGGCGTGGTACAAGGTTGACATCATCCTCTAAAGGAGGTATCGAGGAATTCATGGGTACGAGATCAATACGAATTGGATTGTTGACGACATCCTTTGCTGGTAGTGGAGGAGGCACCGTCTCTAACTCGTCCTTGTCAATCGCCGAATCACGAGTGGGGAGTGGATCTTCATCATCTTTCTCATCAAGCTCGTCTGCATTGTTGAGGATCTTGTCACTCAAAGGTAAGAATCCTTGCACGAACAAAGGATGCAGTTCATACCATGTGTAGACGGGATCGACTAGTTGTTGGTTGTTCCACCATGCTAAGGCAATTCCTCGAAACTTATCAGTGTCGATCAAGAGTTTGGTTGCATCACCCATGGTTTTGGATATCTGGAAATACTTGTCAGCATAGTGCAACCAATCAAGCACAATCTTGGGGTCACATTCACCATAGAACTTTGGTATCTTCATGCATTGTGTCTTGATATGGTTGCAGGACGGATAAATCTGATTCTTGTGCTTGCTCAAAAGTTGTAGACATTTGTCTCGCTTCTGTGCCAAGCCATCCAGCCGACGTTGAATATCTGTCAGAATTGGGCAAATTGTGTCCGCCTTGTTGCCGACATGTTGAAGAGTCACCATGACTTTTTTGGAGAAGAAAGGCCGCCTTGAAGTTGATGTAGAAGGAGGTGCCTCAGAAGGAAGGTTGATCCAGTGTGCCCTGACCCTACGCCGATCCAACATGTCATCAATGTATACCACTAACCTTTTTTCAATGAATGGCCGTAACACATGGTTCATGACTCGCATGAAGGTGCTGGGTGCGTTGGACGTGCCAAAAGGCATGACTAACCACTCATATAATCATCCTGGGGTTTTGAAGGCAGTCTTCCACTCATGGGACTCCTTAACACAGATCTAGTGATAACCGCTATAGAGGTCAATCTTGAAGAAATAACATGATCCTGTCAATAGATCAAGCATGTCGTCAAGGCGTGGAATAGGAAATTGATATTTGATAGTGATTTTATTGATGGGTCGACAATCTAAACACATTCACCAACTACCATCCTTCTTGGGTGCAAGGAGTGCATGAACCACACAAGGACTCTTGTTCTCTTGAATGAATTCTTTGAGAAGGAGGGCATCAACCTGACGTTTCAATTCAGCATGCTCAGTCGAGTTCACACGGTAGTGCGGTCGGTTAGGGAGCGAAGACCCTGGTATCAAATCAATCCCATGTTGAATATCACGCAAAGGGGGAAGTTCATCAGGAAGTCTGATGGGTGTCATGTCTCTGAACTCGTCGAGAAGGGAGACAAGTTCTGGAGAGGGCTGAAAATCAGACACGGGAGTGGATTCTTTGATGTATAGCACATACATGCATCCTAATTCTCGAGTCTCGACTGGCTTCTTCAAGCTCTCGTCGAGTGACAAGGTGCAGAGAGTGTTGGAATTTGGAGGATTGGGGGGGCTGGTGGTGAACTCTTTTTGATAGGAGAGATGAATCGAGGAGGTGCTAATTGTATGTGTTTTCCTTTGTGCTTAACAGTATAAACGTTGGAGCGTCCCTCATTATGGGCATCTAAGTCATAAATCCAAGGACGACCAAGAATGACGTGGTCAACATCCATAGGCAACACATCACACCAAATGTGGTCTGAATAAGCACCTAGAGTGATGGACACAAGGCATAGTTGGGTGATGGGCAAGCTAATTTGGTTCACCTAATGGACTTTACGTGGTTGAGGATGGGGCTCTGGGCGCAAGTACATGCACTTTAATCCATGGGGTGAAATGATGTTCTGAGAACTGACACCATCAATGAGTGGTTTGCAGCTTTTACCAACGTGTTTGAAGAAGGTCCGGAAGGGGGTGGTGCGTTTCCATTCGTCCCCTTTCGAAGGGCCAACTAAAACACACATGACCTGGAGATATAATGGATCATAATCATTGTTGTAATCCACATCATCATCAGAAGGTTCAGAGGAAGGAGAAACATCTTCATATTCAATGTCATCCTTAGGGGTGGTATCAAGAGAATCAGAGGACACAAAAAGAGCACAACAAGGGCATTGGACAGCTAGGTGAGTCGTGTTGTGATAATGAAAGCATTCACGACCTCACGGAAGAGACCGGATTGGAGTTGTGACTACCTCCTTGCCTTTATTGGAGGAAGGGGCTGAGGAACTCTGGGGAGGTGGTTGGGGTAGAGGATAGGCCGAACAAGACAAGGTAGTGACATGGTTATTGGTTGATCGAGTACGTTGGCCAAAACAAGAAAAGGAAGGACCGCGAGAAGCAGGTTGTAGGTAACTCTCGACCTTTTGGGCGCGGTGAAAAGCATCGTCTAAGGAGTCGTACTGTTGCAATTCCATTTCTCGCTTAATAAAGGGGTGTAAACAATGCACAAAGCGAGCGACAAATTGCCAATCCTAGTCATTGTCAACAAAATTCCATTTACTCTTGAACAGAAGATGTCTCTTGGCTAAGGGCCATCCATTCGGAAAGTAGTTGTCTTTGGTATTAGGAGGGTATATAGCGTTCACGTAGTTTTCATCTCATCCCAGAAGAGGATATGAGGTTGACCACTATGCTCCATATCACGCTGGACACCTTGCCGGTACCTCTTGGCAAACCCTTCTAGTTTCATCTTGGCAAACCTAATCCGTTGGGCATCTGTCATGTTATACCAGTCGAAGTAATCTTCCAAGCTAGCAATCCAATCAAGAAAAGTCTTAGGGTCAAATTTAACATCAAAAGTTTGGGGTATCAACCTTGACTGTCGGGTGATATCATCCTGAGGTAGGTGTCCTGGGTACTGTCTGTAAGGATTTTGACGAAAGGCTGGACAATGTGGGGGGGTGATATGCATCATGTCCAGGGAGCCAAGGATGTGGCTCAGGAGGTGGAATGGGTGGATAAGGCGGAGCAATTGGTCGTTGAGGGTGTGGATAATGGTTTGCAGGAACGAATTGTGGAGCACAGGGGATGCGTTGAGGGGGGTATGGTGGTCGTGGTGCAAGGTTTGTGTTTGGAGCAACGAGTTGATGTGTATAATGAAGAGGTTGATAATATGTCGGGAGGTAGGGGTGGTTTTCGTCGTGGCCAGGAAGCAGGCTCCCAGAGTTCCTCACCACCCTAAATCCCTCTCACGCCGGCGACCTCGCCTCTCCTGCGGCGGCGCTGAGTTATAGAGGGAGCCACGACCTCTAAACCCCACCTCTCTGTACGGGGCAGCCTCGCGAAGGTGAAGGCACCTTCTTCCTCGCGGCAGCACCACCCAGGATCTAGCAGGAGCTCGCCGGAGCTCGATCCAGCTGCCTGGGCTAGCATCGAGCGAGAGGAAGCAGAGAAAAAGGAGAGAGACGCCGAGCTGGACCAATAGACTCTCGCCAAATCAGCCAGAGGAATCGCGGGCCACCTTTTCAACTCAGTGATCCGTGCGTTGCTCTGACAGACCTTGGATCAACCTGGGCCGTCGATCCAGTAGGATCCGACCGTTGATCAAGGTAAGATCATCTTCTTCTTTTTTCTTTTATTCAAGGAAATAGGTTATCTTAAGAAAATCATAGAAAATTTTAGGAGTAGCATAAAATAGCGAACCTATATACCATTTTGATCAGAAAAATATTTTGTTGAATTGAGGATGATTGAGATCCTATGTAATAAAGTTAACTTTCTCTAGAACAATATTTTCTCTCCATATGTAATGACTTTATTATCCTTATGAATGAATGTTTGTGTGGCATTATATGATGATGTGGACTAGATCTTGGCTCAATCTCTGTTTTAGTTGACTACCTTAATCTCTTATATTTTCCCTTTTGACATCTATAGATATGAGTGCACACATATCTATGAATGTCACTATGGAAAGTATATAGAAATTGGGGGACGTCACAGCTGCAGAGAATAAGGGTCGTGTTCAGCAAAAGGGTTAGTGGCCCCTAAGTTTTGGTGGTCGGGAATCCCTTGGGATTGTGGTGCACAAATTTGTAGGGGAGTAATATTTAATGAAGATGGTGGTACATTCCCATTATTTGGTGGCATACCATATCCCAGATAAGGTGTTGAAGTCTGACTAACCTAGAGGGTATGTGTATGGCGAATAGTACGAAGCTCTGTCATGATGGAATTGATTGACTGCCCAGAGTCTCAAGGGTAAACGGGGGTTGGTAAGACCTAGGGGCTACTTCCGACGTGGGATCTAAAATTGGGGTATTAGACCTACGACCCGACATAATGATTTGCAACGAAATAGCCAAAAATTTATTGTGCCAAAACTTAGTTCTATAATGGACAACACAAAACAATTCAAGAAAACAATGCAGACAGAGTTATGATAGTAAAGTAGTGCACTGAATAAGGGAAAACCTTTCCAAAATTAGGACTAGGCAATTTTTTTGGTGGAGAAATCAAAACTCCCTACGGATCCGTTTGTGAATGTACTAAAAATGTAGAAGAGCAAAAAGTACAAAAAGTACAATAACAACAAAAAGTCCTTTCCCAAAGTGATGACAATCGTTGTTTCCTTGCCTTTCGGGGCTGCTTACTAGCGGCCTTGGGGGCCAGTTTCCAGTAGGGTAGCGGTTGGCTACTAAAGGGCGGCAATAGGCAACGACAACAACGGACAACGACGATGACCACAGGGCAGCAATGGACAACGGTGGTGGCAGCAACCGGCGGCGGATGTGGTTGACGATGGCAGCGGATGACAGGGGGTAACGGGTTGGTGGAGAATGGCGGCCGTTTCAGGCAGTACCTAACCCTAATGCTTTTAGGGTTAGACTCTGATACCACTTAACGTAAACTATATACTAACTATTAATAAGAACGAATCAATGGCTAGAAGATAATTCTTATTCATCAACTGTGTCTCTACATGGACACAGATACAACCTTTATATAGGCTTCTAAAATAAAGACTAAACGGACATTAGCCAATGTGGGGCTAAACCACTTGACTTTACAAGAGCCCAAAAACGAGAAAAAGGACATATAATAAAATAAAGCATGCTAATAAAACCTAACTAATAACACGACGACACCTACGCTCATAGGTGCGTAAAGGTGGGGCATGTCCTACATTAGAAACCCTATGTAATTGTAGTAGTACTACCAAGATCAATCGTCTTAGATTCAAGTGTAGCTTCTAGTTCATTTATGCTTTCAAGAGGACAAGGTCATAAGATTGCCTCCTGATTCCTGCGCCGCCCTGGGTACTGTTTGTAAGGATTTTGAGGAAAGGTTGGACCACGTGGGGGTGATATGCATCATGTCCAGGGAGACGATGACGTGGCTCAGGAGGTGGAATGGGTGGATAAGGCAGAGCCATTGGTCGTTGAGGGTGTGGATAATGATTTGCAGGAACAAATTGTGGAGCACGGGGGATGCGTTGAGGGGGTTATGGTGGTCATGGTGCAAGGTTTGTGTTCGGAGCAACAAGTTGATGTGTATAATGAAGAGGCTAATAATATGTCGGGAGGTAGGGGTGGTTTTCCTCGTAGGGTTGCGGAGAATAAAGGTCGTGTTCATCAAAAGGGTTAGTGACCCCTAAGTTTTGGTGGTTGGGGATCCCTTGGGGTTGTGGTGCACAGATTTGTAGGGGAGTAATATTTAATGAAGATGGTGGTGCATTCCCATTATTTGGTTGCATACCATATCCCAAATAAGGTGCTGAAGTCTGACTAACCTGGAGGGTATGTGTATGGCGAATAGTGTGAAGCTCTGCCATGATGGAATTGATTGATTGCCCAGAGTCTCAAGGGTAAATGATGGTTGGGAAGACCTAGGGGCTTCTTCCGATGTGGGTTCTAAAATCGGGGTAATAGACATACGATCTGACACAATGATTTGCAACGAAATAGCCAAAAATTTATTGTGCCAAAATTTAGTTCTATAATGGACAACACAAAACAATTCAAGAAAACAATGCGGACAGATTTGTGATAGTGAAGTAGTGCTCTGAACAAGGGAAAGCCTTTCCAAAATTAGGGCTTGGTAATTTTTTTGGTGGAGCAATCAAAACTCCCTACAGATCCGTTTGTGAATGTACTAAAAATGCAGAAGAAGAGCAGAAAGTACAAAAAGTACAATAACAATGAAAAGTCTCGGTGTTTCCTTGCCTTTCGGGGCTGCTTACTAGCGGCCTTGGGGGCCAGTTGTCAGTGGGGTAGTGGTTGGCTACTAAAGGGCGGCAACAGGCAGTGGCAACGACGACAACGACAGACAGCGGTGATGACAAACAGGGCAGCAGCGGACAACAATGGTGGCAGCAAGCGGCGACGACGGGTGTGGTTGAAGACAACGGATGACAAGGGGGTAACATGTTGGTGGAGAATAGCGGCCGTTACAGGAAGGACCTAACCCTAATGCTTTTAGGGTTAGGCTCTGATACCACTTGTTGTAAATTACAGACTAACTATTAAAAAGAACGAAACAATGGCTAAAAGATAATTGTTATTCATCAACTGTGTCTCTACATGGACGCAGATACAACCTTTATATAGGCTTCTAAAAGAAAGACTAAACGGACAATAGCCAACGTGAGACTAAACCACTTGACTTTACAAGAGCCCAAAAACGAGAAAAGAGGCATATAATAAAATAAAGAATGCTAATAAAACATAACTAATAACACGGTGACACCTACTCTCATAAGTGCGTTAAGGTGGGGCATGTCCTACATCAGAATTCTATGTAATTGTAGTAGTACTATCAAGATCAATAGTCTTAGATTCATTTATGCTTTCAAGAGGACAAGGTCATAAGGTTGCCTCCTAATTCCCTCCCCCCCAACACACACACACACAATAACCTGTTCCCTAACGTGTTATTGAATAAACCAATTTTCTTAATCAGAACGTGTCTTAAATTATAAAAGAAATGTAGAGCTTTCTTATCCAGTTGCACTAATGTTACCTTTCTCCATGCTCTTCTGCTCACGAACAAACTAATTCTTTCTCTGAGAAGAATGAGCGTGTCTAAACATTGTATTGACGTTACGTTGAAGAAGTACAAGAAATATAGCAGCTGTAACGAACAGGGTAGCTAACAAAATTTCCTGTAGCTATATGTCTTGATTTCCTAACGGTTGATTCTACACCAACTGTAACTTTGTTGCTAACACCTGGCTTATTGGCTATTTCAGGTAATTTGGCGTTTTCTGGTCTGCTTTCCAGACTGATGCCGATGCAAACCTTTTTATTCTCGAAATTAGTCATGTGAAGACTTAAACACCTTTTGTAGTTGGAACCTGGAGGATGGCAAGCGCTAGGATGGATGTTGGTCAGCGAAAGCCTAAAAAGAGGCCTTTTCAAGAATGGGCCTTGTTGGTTGTATGGCAAAATATTCAGTTAAAAATGTGGTTAAAAAACTGCACCAATTTTGAGGCCGTAGGTTTTCCACTGTTTTTTACATGAAACAAGAACGTCTTGATGTTGATTTTCACGGGGTGAATTTATTTTCTATGACGTGAAATGGATGCAGATAAAACCTATCTAGAAAGGAAATAGTGTTTTCAATGTGTGGTGAATACAAATGCCTTAGAACCTGAGATGGTACGGACGCACTGTATACCCGTTATATTGGGGATGTTTTTGGAATGCCTGTTGATTGCTAACGGCTAATGGAATGTATCATTCTTGTAGGCTATTGGTTCCACGGTTACCATACTTGCTTTATCAAAATATGATTTTCTTCTTTTCTGGTAATCCTAAAATATGATTTTTCTTGACAAGTCTCAAGCATAGAACTCTCCACCACTGATTTAATGAGGCCGAAAGCAGTTGTTTAGCTTATTGACTCTTTAACTAAGCGTTCCTTTAGTTTAAATTAGTATCAAATTGATGCTTTGACTTATGTACCAATGACCTAGTTTTTAACTCATGCATCAACCGTGCATATACAGTATTGTTATTGTTAAAATTATAACTTATTGCGATAAATAACTACACACTATAGCCGCACCATTTCTACTATGAATTTAAAATTAAAAAAATGCATCTCACAAATGAATGCACTGCTATCATAGCCAGAAAATACAAAATGATACAATAATAATAAACTTTTATGCAAAGACCTTGACCAAATATGTAGCACAGTGCAAAAATATATAAAAAACAGTATTCATCCTGAAAACAATGAACCAATGCTACCTTGTATGCTCTAATATTGATTAACAAATTTTAAAATATGCACAACTATATAAAGAAAACTAGTAGGCGCCCGCATACATACCTATATATGTGACCACAAACTATACAAAACATATTACACTTTGATTTTCAGTTGTATTTTTTCTTTAAAAGCCATAATTGTTCAGCAATGATTTTTATAGTTTATTGTATCCACAGCATGATTAGGAACTTTGATTATGTGGCTAAAAATTTTGTAGGGCCGTAGATTAGGGATGACAATTAGGCTAAGGGTCATTGCATTTTATTTTGCTCAACACTTTTTGACTAGACTGTATACTTACAAAAGATTAAATTTCTGACGTGATTCTAAATATTTTAGTCCAACGTGTTTAACCTTGTAAACCCAATACAAAGCTACTATTTGCCTAATCTGTCTTTCAATGCAAATAAACTTTAAGTTTGATCTAAAAGACAAAAAAACGGTGAAGTTTGAAAAGAATTTAAAATACAAATTTATATAAAGTCCAACATAATAAATCATATGACATTATGTATATTGAAAGAATTCATATACAAACCAATACAAAATTATTGTAGAAGTGTCAAAAATAAAAATAATGAGAGATATGTTAGTAATCTAATAGGTTATTGGATGAGTTAAACTTAAGTAGTTTTAATTTTTTAATAAATAATTGTGAAACTCGGATCAATCGGGTCAATCGGATCTAAATCTGGTACTCGTACCAGACTCTAAATTATTTTTGGGATCTTAAGGTTATATTCAAATTTAGGCTGGGTTGAAGTGCCTTGGACCCGGACCTGCGAAAACAGCGAGTTCCATCGCGCCCATCGAGTCTGATTCTTCCAACCGTACCATAGATACAATGTTTTTTTACTGTATCATCTTCATCTGCTTCGCAAAACTTGCTAACTCCATGATCACATTTGCTTTTACCTAGTTGAATGTTTATCAATGGCCCTTTGATGGTCAATATTTTGGGCACAACTCAGACCACTTCTCCAACGTCGGAAGCATAAAATGCCTTTTGATACTAACATAAATTCTCAAGAACAATCTCAAAAAACTATAGTTATGCAAATGCAGACAACCTTAAAAAAAGAACCACATGTAAGGCAAAATCTAATTTCCAGTGTAGAATAAGAGCCATGTAGTTGTGATGATTCAAAATCTCACTTAGGAACCCTTTGGGTCTGAATTTTTGAGTATGGATAAACTGTATATGAAAGCCATTCAAATTTAGTGGCCGATAACATGAATCTGCATTTTATTTCACTATTTACAACAGAAATTTATAGAACTTGAAATCTTTCGCGTCCATGTGTCAAGGTATGTTGTTGTGCACACCTGCTGCTCGTCTACTGTACTTAACATCTGCATTTTGTTGCCTTGCTGCTGAACGGTGACACGGCTTGCTATTTCCTACACATACAACTACGAGAATACCTAATGTCTCGACCCAACCCTTTAGTAATCTACTATTTACCATACTAAGCAACAAGACTCGTTTCCGTCCACACACCCTTCCGCTCTCCATCAATCGAGGGACTCTAATCCAAATTTAATGGACTCTCGAAATAAAAAGTCCGGTGACCATATCAAGGCTATACTCACATCATTCATAAATATAAGGTTTTCCCATCCATTTAAATATTTTCCTCCTCCGCTAACCTATCACCGCAGAGCCGTCTCCGGCGCTCATCAACAATATAGATGTTTAGGGCTTTTGACTTTTTCTCAAGGCTTTCTGTAATGAGCCGTTTTCAAATTAGTCATCTAATTAGGGTTTACTTGGATGATTGTATGCTTAACTAAGTTGATCATTGTTTAAAGCTCGATTAGTGATGGTACTTAATTTTTTATATTTTAAATATAATGAGAAGGTTTAATCATACTTTGATTCACATAATTAGGGTTAAGGTTTGGAAATCCTAATCGGCCCAAATTAGGGTTTTGATGACATATGAATACAGAATTTGACAAGTATAGTGTCTCACTAAATGATTTTTAGTATTTTATGTGTAACTCTTATTTTATTCAAATTTGTATATGATTTGGAAATATAAAATTTGAACAACATTGAAAAATATCAGAATTTTTGAAGAATGTTCTGACCTGTTTATTGGTCGAGTTTCAAACTTGACCGATCATATTTTCAGATTGATATAGCAGTGTGGTAATTGAATTTTATCTTTTTATTGGTATATCTAATTGATCTCAAATTTTAATTTTACTTGATAAACACAATTATAGACACCCAGTTAAATTGTAATAATTTTTGGATGACTTTTGATCTCTACAGTGAGGGTGTCGGTCGAGTTCTGTGAAGGACAAACTCGACCGACCATGCTGCTGACTGCAATATAGCAGTGTAGTATTTGATTTTTAATTATTTATTGGTAACAAAAAATGATATAACTTTTTTACTGTATCTTAAAAACTAAATTTCAGACATGTAGTTAAAGTTTCATAATTTTTGGATGAGGTTTGAGTTCTGAAACGTGTAGTTTCGGTCGAGTTTATAACTCAACCGACCAACCAGTCTGAGCAAAATAAAAATACATTGAGGGGCTTGTTTGCAAATGTTCTAAGCACCTCAATTCATCTATATCACTAACCTAACACACAAGGAGATCTCATAACTCATACTTCCTATCAAATAAACAAAATTCTTGAGAGAGAGGAGAGCTAGGGTTTTGAGAAGAGAAAGTGGTGGAGATGTTGACCTAGGGTTTCTCTATCCAAGATATGTTGAAATCAAGTAAGTTTAGCTTCTTTGGATAGCATTTCATGGTGAATATTCTCTCACATGTCAAGATTCCATCCCTCCCCTGATTTGATTCAAAAATCACATCAAATCTCTCCCTTTTCTCACTCTTTCTCTTCTAATTTCCATTTCTAGGGTTTCCGAGTTGAGAGGAGAAAGAATTGGATTCTTTTGCGAGAGTTTGATTGGGTTTCCAAAAATTCAGAGTTTGACCTACGAATTTAAGGTGTTTGGCACCTGAGGTGAGTGTTTTTCTCCCTCCTAATCTTTGTATTCATGTTGAAAGCCTAATTCTATCTGGCTAAAACAATCAAAAACCTTGTTTGTACATGTATGTGATTGGATTTGATTTGGGAAAGATATTGGGGATCCAATTCTACTGATTTTGATTATTTATCATTGATTGGAACTTGATTAGTTCCTGATATATTGATTGAGGATCCATGGGTCTTTCTTATGGGTAGATGACTATGCTATTTCATGTGAATTTTGCCTAAAAACCAGCCCAATGGCCGATATGCTTGGAATTGAATTGACATGTGTAAAATCATATTTGAATTGTACTAGATTGTATGATACAAGTGTATTATCGAATGTTAATGGAATTGAATGACCACATATCCTGATTAGGATTTGTGTTGAGAAAGTGAATGAAATAAGTCAATTAATCAATGCATACTTATGATTGATGAATGAAATGTGTGAAAATAGAAACTAGGGTTTCCATGTTTGTGAATAACCCTAATGAACCCTTGAGTCATGATTGGATTACTAAATGATATGATTCTTGTGATATGTTGAACTAAGGAATGACTTCTTGAAAACCCTAAAAGTTTATTACTAAGAAAATTATGAGTGATAAACCTAGAACTTGTATATGATGTTTGAAATGTGATCAAATGTTGAAGTTGAAAGTATTACTACTTTAATTGAATATGATGAATCTTACTATATCATCTAAGTCTAATGCATTTGTTTTAGTATAATAAAGAATGATAATTGTTGATTATGGGAATGACATTAGTAGTCAACGTCAAGGTACACTTATCTGAATATAAGAGACAATATGAACAAGATGTACTTAATGGTGATTGCAAGATAAAGATGAAACTATTGAAGATAGTATGATGAAGTATTTTATCTTTTATTTAATTACATATGGATTAACCCAAATTAAATAAAATATACTAAGAATTGTACTTTTATAAATGTTATGTAGAAGAGAAGCATTGTATGTAAAGTGAATCAAGAAAGATTGGTCTAGATGATGTAATGAACATGAAATGAAAGAAGTTGAGACTACTGAGTATAAAATGATGGGAAAAGATAAGAATTAGTAGATGATTCTATGAATGTAACTCTTATCCTATAAATGATGAGTTTGATGATGCTAATGAATGACAATCTCAAATGGGTGATTAAGAGATGCACATAACCTTAGTTGAATTCAACTAAATGATTTAACTCAAGTATTTGAATTGACTTACAAGAATGTGTTGTTGTATTGTGATTGTTTGATAGAATACTTGTATTATGAGAATGAACTATTTTGATGGAATTCAAATGATAATCAACATGTGTTGACTAGTAACCCCATATGAAGAATGTGAAATAAAAGAAGAAGAGAACTAAGTCTGTTATGCATGTATATGCATGAAATTTAATTACATCTATTGAGATTAGATGTAACAAGCATATGTTGTATGATAAATCTATTTTGAGTATGAGGAATGATACATGATGTCTATATGCTTTTACTATTGCTAGTTCTAATGCCTCTACTAATATTTTGTTAAGAACTGTGGTATACAATGAACTGATGAGGAATATGTCGAAATGGAACTTAATATGCACTCCTTACATTGAGAAACCCTGATAAGGGTAAATGTTGCATAATGAGATTATGTCTAGGGATGAAAGCCCACTGATGATGATAAAACCCTGATGGGGTAAATGATGGACAATAAGATTATGTCTTGGGCTGAAGGCCCACTATTGATAATTGCTATGAGTTGATGTAGAAGATAGAAATAATCATATTTGTTGCAATCTATAGACTTATTGTGCTTCTTGCTTTGATCATTGCCCTTATTGATAAACTTAATCTGTTTTATGTTATTATAGTTATGCGAGAATATACATATATGATATATGATGTTTTGAATTCTTATAAGATGAGTAAAAGAGATTAATAACAAGTGAAATGATGGAACATCTAGTTAGGTGCCCTGAACACCGTGAGTTTCCCCTGAGGACCACACTGGGGAAATAAAATGGATCTCCTTATAGAAATCGATGAATTATGAGAAGGATTTTCAGAGTATGGATCGAGACCTTAAAGGTTAGACCACCAGGATTTAGGAGTGAGTCATCTGGAGTGGCTCTGGTCCTAAATCCTTGCTATGAAAGTCTATGTCCAGATGTAATAGACTCTGTTGAAATGAAATATATGAAATGTGAAATGAAAAATAGGTAAAATACTGTGATATGTGATATATTATTTTGTTGGTTCCTATCTCGTGTACTCGAGATGAGGACGTGAGCCTCTTTAGGCAACCCTGAGGTGGCCAGGGTCATCTTAGGGTGGCCGGCTAAACCCTAAGATAGTGACAGTGAGTCATTGATACGAGAATCAGGTGTGGAGACTTCTACTTGGTGAGATACAAGCCAAGTAGTTTCAGAGCAAATGAATAAAAGATGATAAGTTGTTTAGAACATGATTTGAATGATTATTACATTCCTTATACTGCTAGTTGATGTTTTGTAATTATTGATTAAGCTTCATGTTGTGGAAAGTAATCATGTTTCTATGGACAGTTTCTATTTCATATTATGGTATGTCATGCTGACACGTTAGAAATGTTGGGATTTATATCCATTCTGAATATGAGTTGGTTTGCTTGTTATTTGATAGTATTATTTGGTAGATATGTATTATGTGTACTTCAGCTTCATGACTGCAGGATGCGTTCCTGGTCCCACTGGTGGAGTGTCACAAAGTTAATGTTATTGTTATGTATTGATTCAAAATTGCTTAGAACTTGACTTATTACTCACGCATTAAGATTATTAATCTGAACTAAGAAGTATCTGTTGATTTGTTCATAGACATACTTTAAAAGATGTTTCAAAGTTATAATTGGTTTAAGTGATTACCTTATCTGTTGGATCAGATTATCATTGCAAGTTAGAAATTATTTATGATAGATCTATCTACTAGACTTTTCAATATCTGCATGTTTCTGTTATGTTTATTATACTTAATCTGATGCTGATGCATGTACCTAGCTTGAGTGAGAGGTATCCACTCACTGGGGCTCTATATGAGTCTCATGAGGTTGTTTCAAATGTTTTTAGGTATAATGCTATCCAGCAGAGAGGTCGTGACAAAGAAGATATAAATAGTATAATCTAGATAGATTAGAATGTCCCTGTACTCTCTCTTTCTCAGGATGGATTGTAGATTAAGTTTGTTCATCAATGTACATGTATTTGATGTAAACTGAACCGCATATGAGAATAAGATTTGATTCTGGATTTAATGGAGTTGAATATTATTTGTGATATCTGAATGTGATGTCCTTGATGTGACGTTGATTTATGAGTTTGTGAAGAAAGAAAAAGAAAACAATTATCTATCTTTTTCGTATATTGTTTAATCGCCTTTGTCGAGAATTCATTGTTTTATTTCATAATCTGAGTTTAAGTTTGGGATTATCTCAAATGGTTGGTATTTATGCTGATCAAAAGAGTGGGTCCCGACACTTTCCATGTTATGTTTCATGTTTATTGATTTTGGAAGAGTTTGTCCTAGCTATGGTTATGAGGACGACAGTGCAGAGCTTGTTCCAAAGTTATGGCTGATGGCATAGAGATCGTTTCAAAGTATAATTGTTCAATTTCTTGAACAACGCCCTGTATCAATGCAGTCAGGCACTAACCCAATAGGCATATTGACAGACAGATTGTCAGGCTCAAGCAAGTATTTGGATGATGAATGAAAAAAAAGGGTTCTTGATGTTGGATACAGTAGATCTGGCGATCTTGGTCGCATGTAGTGCCTCCCGAGTGTAGACAATGGAAAAGAAAGAGAGAGGGAGATCCACCCCTTCAACAATGCCAACAAGGGTTGGCCATTGCAATTTGTACTTTACCGTCTCGTTATTTTTACAAATACTGAGATGCATGGTGAAGCGTCAACAGTAATGCCATGAATTTCATTAGGAAAAGCACCACACCCAGCACATAGGGCAACCCCCATTGGTTGAGAACAAAGGTGCATGGAGTCCATGGGGTAGAGTATATGCATGAGAGATGCAACTATTACACATGATAAAGAAGTGTATTCTCCTACACTGCCGAATGCATTCAGAGCTCATGGGATTTTGCCAGGTTGAGCGAGAGAGAACGATCTGGTTTTCTATATATCCTTAAACTCCTCTACAACTTATGCCTCTTTTTTACTATTACCTGGGATCATTGTGCGGACTGCAGAGTTCATGCCGTCAGAAACTGCCGATGATTCTACATTGTTGATACCATACAATGCACTATTCTAAATGATATATTTTTTGCATCTACCCTGTTGGATGAGCGAGCGTTGCCACCTCCATGGGAGTTGCCTTTTTTGACTATTGTCAACTCTACAGACTGCTGGTATGATCTGACTGATTATTTAAATGTGTGCTTTCTTTTTTACTTTGTTGCTCAATCTGCCTTCTCGAATCATGTTTAACTAATGTTGTCACTTTTAATGTTCCTTGTCTATATTAACTGCTTGCTCTTTGTTTACCATTTTCTCTAATTCGGTTTGTGTCACCTCCTGCTAAATCATATTATGGCAGTTTGCACTGTTTAACGATTTCATTTATGGAATCTAAATAACAATGTACCTCTCACCTAAAAGACCTGAACTTTGCCTAAAATCCTTTGGGTGTCGTAACAGCCAACTATAATGGTGTCTCTTGAAAAGCATATTTTTTTACCAAAGTATAATGGTCGCCCTCTTCTAAAAGCGTATAAGGTCTTGCTATTTTCTACCTATAGTTTTTGCTTCATATATGCTTATCAGATTGAGTTGTGTAGTTGGACTGATTTCTCCGTCACGATTTGTTTTGTTGTCATTTTGGTCCAACCATTTTATTTGATTAACGACATCCTTATGTAGATATGCTGTTAATACAATAGTTTAGAATAGTTCATAATGTTGTGTTTTCCTACATCGGTGAACTGACAATGTCGATGAGTTTGTTTGACTTCTCAACTCGCATGAAGAGTTAGGAGATAAAATTAATCCTTGAAAGTTAATCTATTATTTTAGTCATAACGGGATGCATATACTCTTAGAGAACTAGAGTTATACGATATTTATGTTTCATAATACATATTATATTTTCAGTGAATCCTTAACCAATTTGAACAAGATTAACCACGTAATCTACCAAGGCACACTATCGACCATGTAAAGTGTGTACCCATGAAGACATGCCTAAATTGACTCATTATTTTTGTTAAGGTGTCAACGTTATGTTATATTTTTTTATGTACATTTTTCAAGGAACCTATAGATTTGCTCAAATCTAAGCAGAACAACACTATTATTTGGCTCATTCCTTAAGAGATCTTTATGTAAAATAATGACATTGTAAGAAAATAAATAAAATTACTAATATAATATAATTGGAAAATTCTAAATTAGTACATGACAAGAAGTATGTGTCATTCCTGAGGTAAGAGACCAAGTTATGGTTTTTACGTTATATATTATATAAATATGTATGCAAAAGAGTATATACACATATGCAATTATATATACACATGTCTATGTGTGTGTCCAATCTTGTGCACATATAATAATCTTCATAATCTTTCCTATACATTTGACTTTTATGGTAGAACTGTATCCAACGTGTGATTAATGTATTGACATATTTTTATAGAGTGAAAAAGATAGCATGAACGTCAAGGAAAATGACTTTTTATATTATAACATCCTTAAGAGAAATTTCATGACCGGAGCTTAATCTAACAATGTTAATCAGTGAATTTATGGATGGAATGTTAATATATTTTCGCTTCCAATGTGACTTTTATATATATATATATATATATATATATATATATATATATATATATATATATATATATATATATATATATATATATATATATATATATATATATATATATATATATATACCTTACTAAGCATTATAGAAAAATAAAGTTTGGAAGGATATCCATACAGAAGCCCCAGTCGGAACTCGTTCGGCATTCATTTGAGGAATAGGAAGATCTTGAACCATGGCGACGCCTCGAAATCCTCTTCGAGGAAAAGAGGGAAGACCTCTTTGCTGTAAGATCTAGAATAAGAGGCGAGGACCATGGGCAAATCCACCCTCACTGAAGTTGATAAATGAAAGTTACAACCTGGAATGTGCAGGGTGTTTGTGACAAAGACACCCAAAATACTGTGAAAGACCTGACCTTGAAATACAAGATCTCGGTCATGTGTTTGCTGGAGACTAGATGTAGTGAAACCCGAGCCATGGGGATTATAAAGACTCTGGGTTTTCCGAATTCCCACAGAGTCGAAGCTGTTAGTTTTTCTGGGGGCATATGGGTCCTTTGGAAGCATGACGCCCAAGTTAAGATACTTGTGTCTCACAAACAATTTGTTCATTGCAAGATTCATGACACTTTCTACACCTTTGTCTATGCAAGCACGACAAGAGGGGGGAGGAAGCTGCTCTGGAATCAATTAAACGCAATTGCCCTTTCAATCACTGATCCTTGGATAGTGATGGGCAATTTCAATGTCGTGATGCACTTTTCCGAGAAGATTGGAAGCAATATCTTCGACAAAGCCAACAGCATGGACTTCATAGAGGCAGCTGAGAGCTGCTCGCTCATGGACCTTGGGGCGGTCGGACCCCGCACCACCTTCAGAAGGAGTCTTCTACATGAACGCCTTGACAGGGCGTTGGGTAACAGGCAATGGATCGAGCAACCAGGCAAGAAGGAGGTCATGCTCCTAGAGAAGAACCACTCTGATCACGCACCTTTAATGGTTTGTGCGGATGCACTCCTTCCTTTCCAGGGTATGGCACACCTACGAACTAACGCAAGATGGTACTCATCACCGGGATACACAAATTTCTTCAAAGAGGCGTGGTCGACGGACACTGACCTGCCTGCCGCGAACAGGTTCTTGTTGGAGAAGGCAAGAAACCGGGACATCGCTTCACGCAAACATGATAGAAGAAGCAAAGACCGAATCACTAACAAGATTCGATGGAACCAGATGAATCTCTCGCTGCGTTTCGACCATTCGTTGGCGAGGGAGACTGTCGAACTCCAAGCTCAGTTGGACGGCATCCTTCGGCGCGAGGAGGCCGAAAGCCAACAGCGATCGCGATGCAACTGGATCAAACTGGGCGACAATAATACCAGTTATTTCCATTCTATCACGAAAGCTAGAAGAAGGAGGAATAAGATCACCCGCCTCAAAGACGAGAACGGAGTATGGTATGATAACGCATCCGCACTCAAATCCCTCATCTTATCCTTTTTCTCTAACGTATACCAGGAGACAAATGCTGCTCGCCGTCAAACTGCTAGCACTACCTTCCCGGGAGCGTTTACGCCTCTTTCGATCGATGAAAAACAGAAGTTGGCCTCCATCCCCTCTTCAAAGGAGATCTGGGACGCACTGCACTCCATGTCGCCAATCAAAGCCCCAGGTCCAGACGGAGTAGATGCGGGCTTCTACCAGGAAAATTGGAAGATTGTGAGCAACCAACTATGTCAATTTGTCCAAGCACCTTTCACGGGTATCCCGATCCCTCCGTCCGCGACTGATTCACTCATCATTCTCATCCCCAAGATCAATCCGCCTGAGAAATGTACCCAATTGAGACCTATCTCCCTCAACAACGTATGCACAAAGCTCCTCTCGAAGGTCATCGCCAACAGGCTCAAGCCTTACCTCAATGACTGGATCTCACCTTACCAGTCGAGTTTTGTCCCTGGAAGGAAGATTGGAGACAATATTGCACTGGTCCAGGAGGTGGTACACTCGATGGAATCAAAATCTAGCAAGAAAAGAACTATGGCGTTGAAGCTGGACTTGATTAAAGCCTTTGACAAATTAAGTTGGCAATTCATCTGTGACACGTTCACTCGAACTATGATACCCAGGGAGATCATTGACATCATCATGCATATCATTTGCTCTGGTGACTCCTCTATACTCTGGAACGGAGAGGTGGCAGGAACCTTTAGACCTTCCTGCGGGGTCAAGCATGGAGACCCCCTTTCACCTTATATATTCGTTTTATGCCTGGAACGATTCAGTCAATTGATAGCAGAAGAGATTGGTAAGGGAAATTGGAGACCTATCATCATCACCAGAGATAGAATCCCCATATCCCATGCGAGCTTTGCGGATGACATCATCCTTTTCGGGGAAGCTTCCACATATCAAGCAAGAGTTATCCTCCGCTGCCTTAAGCTTTTCAATCACGCTTCTGGACTTGCCCTATCCCATGAGAAATCGACTGTCTTCTTCTCTTACAACACCCCTCACTCAATCAAAAACAGGATCTGCAATAGATTGGGGATTCAGCAGACGAGCAACCTTGGCCGTCACTTGGGCGTTCCCATCATTCACCGCAGGAAGGGGAAGGAGCTGTTCTCTTCTCTGCTGGAGAAATTTCAGAAGCATATTTCGCAATGGCAGAATAACCTCCTCTCCCTTGCAGGGAGAATCACTCTCACCAAATCAGTTCTTCAATCGCAAGCATGCTACATCATGCAAGCAGTTCAACTTCCCCTCTCAATTTGTGATTGAATCGACCAAATTACTCGGAATTTCCTATGGAACGGAGGATCCCACAGACGCCTCAATCTGGTTGCTTGGAATACGGTGGCGAATCCCAAGCCTCAGGGAGGTCTTGGTCTAAGGAAGGTGAGAGATTTCAACTCGTGCTTGCTAATGAAGATGGGATGGGATTTCTTTCAAAGCAAGTGTATACCGTGGGTGAATATCATGCGATCCAAATATCTCCTGAATGGTCTGCCCAAATCTACTGGTTCTCATCTATGGAGAAGCCTAAAATCTTTCCTCCCGCTACTCAAAGAGAATGCACGCCGTCATGTTGTGTCAGGATTGGACACATTGGTCTGGACGGACGAGTGGATCGGAGCTGGTGCAACTCCCACCCTGAAAGCAGACCTCACGATCCTGAAGGATCTCGCTGATCTCAGAGTCTCGAGCCTAGTCTGAGACGACGGATCCTAGGATCGGGATTTTCTCAATCACTGGTTTGTACAAGATACAGCCCACGCCATCAGCCATATGCCCACCCCTAGAATCCATTAAGGTGAGGACACTTTCATCTGGAAGCTGGATAAATATGGAGTCTTTACTGCTCACTCTGCTTACAACCTGATTTGCCAACAAACGCCGGAAGAACCTCGACCTCTGTTTGCTGCAATTTGGTCCCTCCCAGTTTCGCATCGGGTTCGAACTCATATGTGGCTGACACTGCATGATCGCTTACTTACAAACACCATGAGAAGTAAATGAAAGATGACTGACAACTCATTGTTCCCGCGATGTAACAACTCGGAGGAAGACTGCCTGCACGCGTTGCGTGACTGCAGGTCTTCTAGACAGATTTGGTCGCTTATTCTGCCCAGGGAGGTGCATCTCTTCTACACAAGTCAGTCTACTCAAGACTGGATTGATTACAATATCAGAACTATCAAGGAGCCGTCCTCCTGGAAGATGCTCTTCGTCATCACTTGCTAGAAGATTTGGAAAAGCAGGAACATGCAGGTATTCAAAGAAACTACTATACCTTCACGAATAGTGGTTGCACAATGCTATGCTGAAGCACGATCATCAGAACTGGCCTTCTCTCGTATCCCATCTGATCATTCAGAGAATTCAAGTCCGGACTACCCACTACGCTTGTATAATACAAACTTCATCCTTCATGTTGATGTTGCAACCTCGTCCAGGTCCAATATGTCATGCACATGTGCTATTCTCCGCAGCAACTTGGGAGAATGGATTGGGGGTTCCTCTCGTTTGCACCCAGGCACTGATGCCATGGAGGGAGAACTCAGGGTTATTATTCACGGAGCAGAACTCGCAAGACAGCTAAACCAGCAGCATGGTACCTTCCTTTCAGACTCCTGGAACTCAGTTCATTGGGTGTGTGGCCTGGATACGATCCCAAGCAAGTTCATCACGACCGTCTGTAAAGCACGGGAAGCCCTTGCAGCCATTAGCGTCACTGACCTCGTCCACATCAAAAGAAACCAGAATAAGCTCGCAGACATCCTTGCTAAATCCTGCCTCAAACAACCCGGAGCTGAAGGTGAATGACAGCAATGCCCTGCCCTAGGGGAAGCCATCTATCTTGAAGACAAAGCCTTCTTCTGTAATATGCTTAGAGCTCAGTCTTGATGTAACCGATTTACTCGGTATTGCACCAAAAAAAAAAGTTTGGAAGGATATATACCTAGACTTCTTGGAAATAATAGTTCAATAGATTATAAAAATTGGTACATGGTCCAATGTTTGTGTTTGATTCATCGAAATCATTAACTTGTATAAATCTAAAATTCCTAAATGCATACATGAACTATTCTTGTTTATATTTTTGGAGTGAAACAACACTGTGTTTAGTTTTTTGTAGTAGAAAGTAGACAATCTTATAAAAATTTATATACATTTTGGTTAAAAATGATAACATTATGGTGTCATAGTTTTTCTAATAAAATACTATTCATTATATAAAATGAATACTAATAGTTCATACAAAAATTAGTTTTGATAGTTCATCTGGAATGTGGAATTAATAGGAAAAAACTATTGCTTATAAAACTTACATTTTTCACTTAATATTCATTCTCACAGAGGTATTGCATTCAAAAACATCCTATTTGTTTTACTGTGATATAATGTATTGTTTGTTTTCGTAATTTTATTTTTTCTGTAAGTTTCATACCATATGTAATAAAACATTTAAACCATCTGGAAAAATCAAAGGAATAACAACTAAAAAATAGTAACATATATGAAATATTCTAAAGGATAGATAAATTTAAATAAAATATAATCACAAGTAGTTTCTAACTTTGTAAATGTAAAAATAATTGAATATAAAATTTTATGCATCATATATGATACATTATAATGTAAATACGATACATTATAATGTAAATTGAGAATTTACTTATTTATAACTTATCATTCTATGGACTTCAACATTAATGAATTATTTTATCACATTGTAGTGTTGTACATTGTTAAAATATGTTACATAACAATATATTTCACTGCAAAAATGCATAAATAAATGTGATATCAAGTGGTATATGATATCTTATTATTTTTAATGTAATAGTAATTTATTAGCATTGAACTCCCACACATAACAATATTCATTAACATGAATCACGTAAACTTTAATTAAAAAATATAGTCAATAAAATATAACACATGCATTAATGGTCTTTTATGTATTAAATGTGTCTAAATATCTACAAACAATGATACACATGTGACGTCATACAAAAATATAAGTATTATTTTCAACAAATATTCAATAAAGTTTTACATATAACTTGAAAGACATCATTTTATTTGATCAGTAGAAATCAAAGGTTTTTAATCTCGTGTGAAATACAATTTTTTATAATTACTAAAACCTGACTCTAAATTACTATGATGCTCCTTGTTAATGTTTTGTGATTTTTTTCTCATACATGTTTGAGGAATAAATATCATAATGAGGAATAAACCATCTAGAGAAGTCTAAGAAAGTTTTATAATCCTTGGATATTTCTATCTCATTAGAGTCCATTGTTTATTTACATTAGAATTTTTTATCCATTCTGGTATATAGAATAATCAAATACCTTTATGTATCATGAACACTTTACTACTTACAAGTTATCCTTGCATTTGATACATTACACTTTATTTTATTGGAGTATATTGAACAAGACAATAACATTATTTTTCCAAAATAAGTCCTTTAGACATGGACTCTATTACTATATGTAATGAATTTAGGGATTTTACAGACAACTTCATTAGATAACAATATCCTATTACGTAGTATTCCAATGCATTTTAGACTGACCACCCTTTAACATCAGGCCATTATCAGTTTTCTCATGAAAAATTGTTATCTTTAACTACAATCAGTCATCAACCTCCATATGTGAGATGGTTTAGGACAAACAACATGATTGATTAAGAATTACATTTTGTTTGGTCACATATTGAGAAAATATATTTTTCATCTAAAGATTCATGTGTATTTCTTATCCTTTAAGAAGTTCATGAACATTTCTTTCTGAAATTATCTTAAACACAATACACAAAAATTTTGGGTTGTCAATATTAGGGAAATAACCATTACATATATTTAAAATCATTAAGGGAAAAATATTTAATGATTATTTTATAAGGTATCGTTTAAGCTTTTGTATTTACACTCATTAGTAAATACAATAGGACAAATTATATATACATAATAATCCATTATCCTCAATGTATGACATTTTTTAATAAAATTATATGGGCATATATTTTTATTCGTAGGTAACAAGTATGGAAGATCTTTTCTATCCTATTCATGTGCATGAATATTATTCTAAAAACTATAAGAAGATATTTTGGTTGTTAAAATAACAACATACAATAAAACACGTAAAGTATGCTACCATATCAACACAAAAAAGTGTGTGAACGTGTTTTTTTCATTAAGTAATTTGAGTATGTAGTTTACTATATAGAGATTCAATTCATGTTATATCCTTTATTAATAATGTAAAACTATATCTTTTTAGTTTGAAAAACAAACGCCCATTTACATATGAGGATACCAACTAATTAAGATTTTCAAAATAACACTTTCGTAAGTTAATTTGTTAATTTGTACATTTTAGTACAGTTAAGTTATAGTATTATCATAACTTGATCTTATAGTTTGATTTACACATAAAAACCATTCCTTGAAACTATCCTAATTAGTAGTTACCAAATGAATAAATGAAATTAATAACGGTAGGGTAAAAGGGTTTACATTATATGGTTATTATCTTAAATGCTACTCATTATGAACAAAAATGTACGTCTAATATAAATAAATATATTGAACCCAAATATGCATACACATACAAAGTTAAGAAAAACAAATAATTATTGACAGTTACCAAACACTAAACTATTTTATGTTTGTCTTTCTTATGTGTAAGACAAAAAATACAATGAGACCACAAAAGTCCGGTGGGTTTTCTATGATGAGTGGCATGCAAAAGAATATGAGAATGTTTTGTTTATTATACTGGTTGCATGTTACAATAACAACTACCTATAAATGCACCAAGAAATTAAATAAATTAGATGTAGATAAGGGTCAAGACAAACAAGAGCCAACTGATGAAGAGTATATAATAGCAAAGATAACATAAGTTTCAATGACCAAATGAAGTGAATATGATTGGATACAATGATTTAGTCAAACTAAAAAGACAATGAAAAAACTCTTTTACATTGAACTTTTTTCCTTACAATGAAATCAATTTTATAAGTATGTTTATTCTTTTGACTTTAATATCTGACAATATTGTTCTTCAAACGTTTTAAGTTAACTTACATCATGTGCAACACACATACATCTACTAGTATATTTCTAAATAGTAATCCTTTTAGAAAATGATAACACCTATTCTAAACCCCCTCTACATCCGAAAATAGATAATTTTTTTACAATTCTCACTTTGATATAAACATAATACGATGTATACACAAGTATTGCACAAAATAACACAAAACAATACTAGAAATGTAATTGTTACTCAAAATTATAAATAAGTTTTCATGGTACACATTTATATAAACGAAAATACTCAAAGTATATATTGACAATACACAAATTATCACACTGTCAAATAAGTTTACAAATCCTTAATATGTAGTTATTCAGTTGCTAATCTGTAACAAATATTTTACACTACACATTTTTACAGGGAACAATAATCTAAATATACACAATCAATGCACAAAATATTAGGCAACACTAAAAAATTGAATTGTTGCAAACGGCTAGTTTGAATTGTTCCAAACTAATACTGGATGTAATTTTTCTGTATATTATTTTGTTTTGGGTTTCCTTAAGGGTGCACCGTCCTTTCAATTTAGCATAGGTCTAATTGTAGCGATTGAACTATCAAGCTGGTCGAGGATCACACAAAAAGTTACCACAAATAAATGGTATGAGTTTCTCCCACAAATTTGGTGCGATTTCTAGGTATCCCGTACTAAATGTTAGATTACATAAATGGTTTATTATAACTAACTTTGTAACCATTATGGCACAATACAGACTCACACACAAGTACAGTAACGCACATGCAAATGTGCACACAGTCACACACATATCTATATGCGTATACGCACACACACTCGCAGGTTATATGAGACAACAAACTAATCTAGACCGCATCGTATACTTATATACACACAAACTAACCTATCATGCACCTCATTATTTGTGTGTACCTGGGTATGTTTGTACGCGCATGTATGTAGGGTAGCGATCTAGTTAGAATTATATGATGGTGAGAGTATGAGAGATATTTGAATATAAAATTAACTAAAATAAAGAAGAAAATATCTAGATATAATGAAATTGGATATAATTAGATAACTTCCTTCGGCGTAATGTTGGAGATCTGGAAAAGGTGACGATATTAACAAAAGGTTTGCATGATTTGGGTTGCTTTTCGGCCACTTCTTGTTTGATATTCGGACCAAATGCTGGAAGCCTCTCGCAAGATACCCCAAGGTTATTAAATGAGTGGCGGCTCAGAATAGGAGATCACAATTGGGTAGCCTTTCGGTGATTGAATCGAAATATCTTGAACCAGTCACCTAATGCCTTGAGTGTTTATTTGAACAATCTTCTAGCACAAAGTAGGCCACCAAAATGAAGTCAAATTACATACTCAAGACAAGGAATGAGGACGAATTTTGGTAGCCTAACAATGGGCATAAGCTTAGGTGTGGGTAATAAGGTCCAAGTGATTTCAGACGACCTACCAAGATAATGTGGGAAATGGGATTGGATAGTGGATGCACGATAAGGTTGCATTTCACCTGGGAAGAGATTATTCACTCTGAAAAGATTTTTGTACTTGTGATGAGTTGATCATCCAAACTTGTTTTGTTTAAAAGGATTGCTTCATTTTGAAAAACTTCTCATCCTTTTGAATGATTGTATTATTTGAAAAGGTTGTTTATTTTTTAGAATCTTATTTAACTTTTGAAAGATGATTTCATTTTGAAAATATTTTTTCACTTCAAATATATTGGTAGTTGATTTTGGAAAAGATAGTTAATCCTTAAAAGATATTTGTATTTATCCAAAGATTGTTAGTCTTGGAGGGATTGTTGATTGATTTAGAAATGTTAACCTTTAAAAGATTGCTGAATACTGAAAAAGATTGTCATCTTTGGTCTATTACAAATTTATTTGGAAAATATTGTGAACCTTTAGGAGATTCTTGAATCTTAAAAAAGTTTGTTAATATTTGAAATATTGTCAACTGATTAATTTGGAAGAGATTGTTAATCTTGAGATGACCATTGTCCTTTGAACAATATTGTTGATTTTGAAATGTGAAGATGTCAGTGCAGAATAAACATTCTATATGAGAAGAACATAATCTTAAAATGCTCAACGACAAACAATTTTGGAAAAAGAAACAAAAAGAAACAATTGTTCCTTCCTGCAAACAAACCAGACATGTGAGGTGCATTGTCAGAAGATTAAACCCACCCTTTTAGCCCACGAGTTACATTTGATTTGTGTCCTCACTCAAGTGTGACGTGTATTGGAGGGGTCTTACTTAATACTTAATTGTGTTTACCTTGTATAATGAGATGCTTAAACCTTAAGCAAAGCTCTTGAGATATTTTAACATCATATGACATACTTGTATTTTCATTATGGGCCCAATTTGATTAATGTTTGAGTTACTTTGCAATATATGTGTATGTTTTGGACTAGTTTTTAATTTACCCATAAGTGAGGATTAATTTGCAAAATGTCACATGAAGAGAGGGAATTCTTGTATTTTTATATTATGAGAGAGAAATAATATGATGTGGGACATTTTATTTGAATCATGGATGATGGTGTGACATCATCAGACATTAGGGTTTCTAGGGTTTGCATGGTTGACTTGGTGTTTGACCTAGGGTTTGATGTTATGATCTCTACACCACCTATGGAAAGGGTCGTGACCGAGACACATGCTTGGATGTATGGTTTTGACCGCAACAATCTTGTGAGGGGTAGGTCAAAACACCTTGTCTCCTAGTAACTCAACCATGCACATGTGACCTAGGGTTTACCCATAAGTGAGGATTAATTTGCAAAATGTCACATGAAGAGAGGGTATTCTTATATTTTGATATTATGAGAGAGAAAGAATATGACGTGGGACGTTTTATTTGAATCATGGATGATGGTGTGACATCATCATGTGACATTAGGGTTTCTAGGGTTTGCAGGTTGACTTGGTGTTTGACCTAGGGTTTGATGTTATGATCTCTACACCACATATGGCAAGGGTCATGACCGAGACACATGCTTGGATGTATGGTTGCGACCGCAACAATCTTGTGAGGGGTAGGTCGAAACACCTTGTCTCCTAGTAACTCGACCATGCACATGTGACCTAGGGTTTTCATCTTAAAAGTGTCTCGACCCAAGACGAGTTGATGAAGATAGTGTTGCGACTGCAACAAGAGGGTAACCGACCTAGTAGGCTAGGATATAGTTGTTGGATAAACATGAACATGGATATTTGCATGTGAGTTGAGGAAAAATTATCTCCTTGGAGGACATGTGTCCTTGGTGAGTTATGGTGTTGACACCTCAAAGATCTTCACTTCTCACCTCCTTTTGGGTATATAAACCATGCTCTTCACAATCAAGCAATCTTTTTTGGCCTAAAACTTCATCTTCTTCCTTGATACCACCTTTGGAGCTTCATGAGCAAGAAGAAGCAAAACTTGATCTTTGGGTGGCCGATCTTTGGTGCATGATTCAAGATCTTGTGCTAGAGTTAGCTTTTAGTGGTGAATCTTGGAGAATCATCTCTTGGTAAGTAATCTTTCCTTATAAGATCACATTTTCTTCTGAGACTCTTTGTCTTATTCTTCCTCTTTGGCCGTGGATCATCCATGGTAGTTCTTCTTGAAGATCTCTTTCTTACAAAGATCATAAGCTAGGGTTATCATGGTAAACTCGAGTGAAAGAGAATCCTTTCTTTTTAGTTCGACCAAGATCTATTTTCCTTTCTCTGAACCTCCTTCTGATCATGGATTTTTATTCTTCTTAGAGGTGTTTCCCTTGGACGAAGTGTTAGAGTTTTTCAGATGAAGGTCTTGAAAGCTTGAGTCTTGGGAGGTTGTTCCTCACCCAAAATCAGGCAAGTTTTATAACTTATCCTATCTCTATTATATGCATCTTTGAATTTGATCTTATTACTTGTTTTATGAATTCATCATGATTGAATAAATAGAAAGTTTTGATCTGATTATATGTGTATAAGGATCTTGATTCCCCCCTTAAAAAACCTCTCTTTGATGAACTTCATCATCATGGTTAGGGTTCCTTGAACACTCAAGAATACGGTGATGCTCACCCTATGACACTTGGTGCTCTGGGTTGATCACCTATTTTGATCTTAGTTTAGATCTTCTATGGGTATTGCAAGTGGTCGAGATCAACCCCTGGACTTCTGTTGTGGTCGACACCCCTTGGTAGGGTGGTTTCAGTCTAATCACACCCCTTAACCTTAGACTAGTCATTACCTACAGGTTGGGTCGTGACGCAACATCAGATTTGGTTGTTAAATGACGTTGCGACCAAGAAGAGTAAATATTGATGGTGGTTACGCTTGTTAGTTGGTGTGCATGTTGTATCAGTCTGAGGTTAAATTAGTTGTTGTCAATACATGTTTAGGTTGGGTTATAACACATAGTTTGTAAAGAAGAAATGACCTACTGTATGACTTGATCTTGATGCCATGCTTCATTGTCGTGACGCACCTGGAAAGCAACGGGTTGCAACACACTTTGTTGCGATCGTGACATAGCGTTGCATAGCCATGGTGTTGTGGTCGCAACACCATGCTGGTATCTTCTTGTATCGCGATCGTGGCATTGTGTTTTGATGATGTCCCCATTGTAACTAGGTGTAATGATAGGACCAGACCTTGGGATGTGTTACAGTTGTAACACATGGGTTGTGTTTTGGTCACAATACACCCCATTTATGGTAAGGTCGTGACACTCTGTTGTTGAACATGTTGTCACTGATGTGTCAAGGATGATCAACACTCACGTGTTAAAGGTAGTTAAGGTACACACAAGTAAGTATGAATATGACCAATACTTAGAGTAAAGGTTTACTTAATAAGGAATGAGAGTATAAATGGCTAACCATTAACAATGATACTTGTTTCTCCAAAAAAAAGGGAAGTAATGGAATTAGGGTTGAGAAGTGGTATGATGCTACTATACCCTAATCGAGTACATATAAACCCTAACCCTAATATGATGATATTAAGATGAGCGTGTTCACTATATTTGAAGAATTGTTATTTATGGTTAGTATTTTCTCTCTCCTACTTGTGCAACATTAAATTGCAGGTGATATGAATGGCATAGCTAAGTGAATGTTATGGTAAGTTCTATACAATATAAAGTAGTGATTATGAGTAATGTTGAGGCTCTTTTGTGATATTGAATATTCAGGATCATATGAATTGGTATAATGATCCAACAAGTGCTTTGTATCAAAATGGTAGATTGTTATCCCATAGTGTCGTTTTGTTAATTATAATATTGAAAAAGGCAGTATTACAAGTTCCACACGAGGATGAGACACATTTTCACTTAATACGTTTGATATCTTCTGAAGTTGCATTCTCTCTCTATTTTTGTAGATTTTGTTTAGGTTAATACATTGTAACTTGATTGATGCATTAAAAGATACCCAATTGGCATGCCTAATCAAGTAAAATCCTAATCATGTAGTTGCCCAATACCATAGATCCATCTACATCATGAATATCTAGTTGTATGTGAAACGAGTAACTCCCAAAAGAAAACTTGAAGCGCATATTGTTGAATATGCAGGGTGTAAGTGATATATTTCCTTGTGCCCTTAAATTGTAGAATAGTGATATATTGTTTATTATTGAACAACCAAGTATGAGCCAGTTTTCTAGTGTTGTGCCATGTACCAAGGCAGACTAGTTGTTTACAGGACCATATCTTGACTATGAGTTGTTGTCTCTACAAGACTGTAGATATGACTACAAGTTGCTATCTTTTAGCAGTATGACTATATGTCACTGCATTACAGACTTGAACTGACCAAGTAGTGCTGGTGATGATCACGGAGTCCATCTCTTCCATTGATATTGTATGGTACTGATTTTGACTTAGCAGTGGTTGGTTGGATTTGAGTGGTACACCTCAAATCCTTAGGGCATAAAATTGATTAAACAACCGTATAATATATTTGCTTAGGATTAAATATGAATCACATTGGATGACCCCATGCCTTAGCTTTATAGTGATCTCTTGAATTATAATGTGATAAGAGAAATCAACTGTTATACATGTTCTTCATATTCCTTTTAAAAGTATAAAATATTCTACTACTCAGTTGTATTTGCTTAAAATTCTCAAATAGTATACCTACTCTAATTACTATTCCCTTATATTACAACGCTTATAATAGACATGGGCAAAGAGTTATAACTCTCGCAGGGATGTTTGGTCTCACTCTGTGGGTTCCAAAACTTTTTAGGTGGTCGTAGACGAGGAGGCTGAGGTTGTGGTCATGGTGTAGGTGCATAGTAGAAGAGTGAACAATAGCTTTCAAAGGTTGGACATGCTACTAGTTAGAGTTTTATAGTATAAGTCCTATGTCTCATCCATTTACTCTCACGTATTTGGGGAGATTTTTTGTTTTGTATACCGACACATAGATTTTAGCATGTGCCATGTTTGTATATAAATGGCATGTACATATGAACATGTTGCAATATGTTACAGATATGGATTGATAGCCTATGAACTTTATATGTAACATCTTTTGGTACATGTGAAATACATATGGTATATGTTGAAGGCTTGTTTACAAAATACTTCCACTTGAAATATTAAATTACAATTGGTTTTAATTTACCCTGATTTGTGGTGAATTTATGGTTAGTGATAATTCCACAATTGTTTTGTGTAATCTTGATTATTGTGGCGATGGTCGTCTAAGGTTGGTCCTTAGCTTCTCTATGAAATCATGGAGCCCATCGTGGGGATAGCCAGATATCATCTGATATTGGTACTTATCCCAACCTCATGACTGCATCAGACCTAAACAATTGTGAATGCAAGGAGAGGGGGGTTGTCCTCAAGTTCTTTAGGTGTCTAAAAATTTATTGCATCAGTACCTTTACTAACACCATCGTGCCTCATCTAAAGATCCAACATGAGAGTTGGCACCCGATCCGTAGACACATAGGTTTGTAGGTGTACGTAACTATGAGTGTAAGGTCTTACTTTTTCCTGAACCAAGCCCATGAAAAATAATAAAATGGAAATGGAAGTAACTAGGAAATCACCATGTACACAAAAAATCTCTTGCTCAAATCACATCAATTATGCAACAAAAAATAATTAGTAGGAATGCATGTAACTCATAATGGAAGAAATCTCTTATCCTTACCTCATTTTCTGGTTGTTTTGTATTTTTAATTATTTTATAAAAAAATAAATTTGGGGAAAAAACCCTAAAAGGGAAGAACACACAACAACCTAAATATGGAAGTAGACACAAAACCCTAAACATGAGACGGTTGAAAACCTAGGAAAACCCAGAAAGAAACAAAATGAAAAAAGGTAAAGAGATGGGGGTTAGAAGGAGGGAACTAGAGTTAGAGGGTCTCTCTGAGGGCCCATGTGCCAATGGAACCCCAGGTTCCACGACCTATGTAGGGCTTGAAAAATCCTTAGTCCCGTCACCTTATCTTTGATCTAAGGACATTGCGTCAAATATAAATGAAAAAAGAAACAAAAAATAGAGAAAAAAACACGAACCAAACAAAAACATTGAGAGAAAAAGGAAAAGTGAAAATAACCCATACTGTCTGGGTTTTTCCTAGCATAGTTGTTAATATTTTCTACCCACACGAAAAAAAATCGTTCGAGGAACCTAGTTGGATGACTGCTTAAACACAATAAAAGGTAAAAAGAATAAGCTTAGAATTGCCACTAGTTTTTATACATAAAACTAGGAAAGATCAAGATAAACAAATAAAATCAATAACACAACATAAAAAGTACAATTTTTGACTCCACTGGAGGAAAAAAAAGGAAAATGTGGCCAAAATTGGTTTCTTGTTATAAGTGGGGAAGGTATTAGCACCCTCATCTTCTTGATAAATTGGTATTGGTGTTTTAATTTACAATCTTGAGTAAGGATGATTTTAGATTCAATTAGAGAAAACAAAATGGTGAAAAGTTGTAGAAAAAGGTTTTTTTATCTTTGTGGATCTTTGGGGCTGGAGACGATAATGGCTTTCCTTGCATTGCACTAAAGATTGTAATTACAAAGTGTCAGGTCCTAATCACATCAAGATCTACCATGGATGAGATCCCTCCCTATAGGTTAGGAATGATGCATAGGAAAAAGAGGAGACAATATGAAAGAAGTTTGATTAAAAGAAAGATCTGAGTTTATGTAAACAATCAAATCACAAAAAATAATTGAGCAATTGAATTAGATCCGAGCGATTCAAGTTGATAGACATAAACAATTATGAACATATCAAGGCAATCATTGAGAGCATCCATAATTAGTTTAAGATCAATTATAAATAGCTTATGATTGTCGCTACTAGGCTAATGGCGTTGAGAAAAGATTTGTGATAGAGTAAGGATTCCCTGATCATGAAAAATATTGAAAGTAAAGGGTAGGGGTAGTTGATTCTCTAGCTTCAGGAGAATTAAAATGGCCAAAATATAATGGATATGGGGAGTATTATAGGTAGAATTAGGGTTCAGGGTTTCCCAATGGAAGGTTCTAGAGAGGCAGTAGATGTTGTGATGCATAGTGTTGGACATGTGTGTGAATCATGCCAATCTATCATGAAAAAAATCTGGTTTCCTTTTTCTGATTCTCTAGATATTTTAGGAACTTCTTAGAGATATTTTTGTATAAAAGTGGTGAAGATCACTTACATGAGACAAATATGGAATACAACTCAATAAAATAATGAAGGAATATAATAGAAAATTATTTTAGGATTATTCTTATCATCTATAAGATATGGATCTTTGTGAAGAAAAAGGCAATTGAATAACCATGAGACTTGAAAATGAATATTAAGTCTAGGTAATCAAACTAGACAATTCAAAAAGGCATATGAAAATCAAAATAAAGGTTAAAGTGCGCTTAGTCCAGAGAAATTACCTTTTGTATGGAAACCCTCAAATCATGAAAAATGGGAGAAATGGATGGATAAAATGCGAAAAAACTATGGGAAAAATGAAATGAACTCAAATATTAGATAGACAGTGAACTTCCATCATGAGTTCTAACTAAGTGAGAAAAATTAGTGTCAAAACATGTGCTTGGATTTTTGCAAAAATCAAATCTCATTCTTAATCAAAACTCAAAACATGATCGAACTTAGAATGTTCAAAAAATTTAGTCGACCGACTAGCTTATCTATTCTAAGTCTAGGTTTGATTTCAGTGACGAGTTTGATTCTAAATAAAAAAGTCCACACATTCCTTGTTGTTTATCGACTTCAATCTAGTAGAGAAACATGGTCATCCATTTGACTAACTGGCTAGTTTCCAAAAGTGGTGATCAATTAATTGATTGACAATAAATTGACCAATTGAAGCAAAACATACAGTCAACTGACTGGCTTTCCCATTCGATCGCATAGGAAATCAGTTTATACATAATCCATAACAATTCATATCATATATTGGATTGCAAAATTCAATTCCCTTATGCATGTGACATAATATGTTTCATGTTATGTTGCCAGTGATGTTCATAACCTCAAAAGAGAAAATTGCTATATAGTAACACATCATTTCTACCCAAGTAATTGGAATACGTTGAGAACAACATTTCGTTGCAAGTGACCAATGTGACCATGATCATATAATACCTTTGTCACATATACCTACATTGAAAGTGAGAGATGAAGTTATCATTATCTTAAAATTTAATTTATGTTTATCACATTAGCATGGAAATGTATTTCATAGTTTCACTTATCAAGTGGCCTAGATAGCACCACAAGTGTCATCGTGTACCCAATAACCACCTATATGGAAACCCTTACTTAGAGTCATGTTGAGTTAGTGTTAATGTACACCAACATGTGATTGATGTAGTGGATTTAGGTCTAAGGATCACAATCACCATAATTACATTGAGATATGAATCTTACTTTCCATGACATGACTTCCACATCCCATTCTCAAAGTGGTTATCCAATACAACTTACCCTCTAACAAGTACCCATGTATCTGAGTTGGTATCCAATATCATGAGAAAAAAGATATAGGTATCATTCAAGATACATGCTAGTGTTATAAATTATGTCTAATCTATACAGTCTACATCCAAACTATATGTCATTGAGTCAAAACATTCTTAAGGTATTATTGCATTTAGCCATTATCTCAATACTGAAAGAATATAATAAATGAAATTTCTCTAAATAATAATCAAATCATATACAATGTATCTACATTACAATAATCACGTGATGTCTCTCATTCCATACAACCAAAACAATGAGAAGTTTGATAAGTTGCAGGTATTTGATTCTTATTTTCCATATATTCAAATTACATGCACGCTTATTGGTTGCACGACTTAGCATAATTACATGATAACCAAATTAAATTTTTGAATTTTTAGGTTAATAATGCTTACTTGAAGCTAAGGATCACCTTGTAAGGAATGTAATAATGCTCAAGGAGAAAATATGGAGGATTTCAATAGTTTGAATTTCTGTCTCATAAACTTTGGACTTTCTCACATTCAAGAATATTGTAACTCCTTTTCAATAGTTTGGATTGATCGTTGCCACATCACCCCATTGATACATTGATAAACTATATGGCTAAGATATTTGCTAGATATTCATCTCCATGGATGTGGAACTTTTCAGGGGAGTCCATGAACCATTGTTAAGGGAGATGAACCCAAACCCTTGGATGCGTGATTGATGAGTCAAGGGTCATCTCCTACCTTGTGGTTAAAGCAATGTAGTGGAGCAGGTAGGTGCAAAACCTACCCACCACCACATGTCATGGGCATGGGTCATAAAGTCATTTGGAGTGAGTTGTTATTTTTGAAGTTGAAGAGCTATCCCTTGACCCACTAAATGAAATCTAATCCCACTTGAATGGGGAGAATGAGCCCCTTTTTCTTATTGCTTCTCCACTATAGAGACACATCATGAATGGGGGTAAATAATAGATTTAATAGCAACATCAGAGAAATGAAGAGGAGAATAGAAATTACAAGGTTATAGATGAATTTGTAGGCATATCCAGTGGTTTCCTTGAGGTTTTCCATGGTTGGCGATCTCCTTTTAGTTGGAGAAGAATATGGGGTTTTTGGTCACATATCACATGTTTCACACCATGATTTATAGAAATCGTTGAGTTTGTGGAAGACTCACAAAGCTTCTAGGGGCTCGGTTTGCTACGATGACATAAGGAGTGAAACCCCTTATATATCTACCATTGTCGTACCCATATCTTTTGAGGCATAGATATAGACTCATAATAGGAGATCCAAAAAGGATGACAGTTCAAAGAGTTGTTGGCCTATGCTCTTGGAGATACTAGTAGTTGGAGAAGAATAGTATTCAGTTGCAGATTTCATGTTGGTGTTGAGAAAAAATGATAATGTTGTGTAGAATATGCATGTTTATGTCGAGTGTCGATGCGAGAAGTAGAAAGGGGGGGTGCTTAAAATCCAGTTCATCATGAGAAACCAAATAGATCGCTCGACCCACCATGACCCAACATGGATTGCACTATAAGTCTTGGGAGGTGATGTGGAAACGATCTAGGTTACCTATTTCTAGATCCAATGGCCCAATTTAGCCCAAAGAAGGTAAATACACATATCATATATGATTCATAGAAATTAGGACGACGGTCACAAAATACAAAAAATTATCCAAATTCTAAGAATAAGGTGTTGAACAAAATGGGATTAAGAGAGAAAGATTTCTCCCCCCTCTCCCATGCCCATGGAGGAGGCTGAATGCCAGGGAGGGTGGTAAATCAAGGCGGAAACTGGGATTCGAACCCGAGTCCCTTTGTTAGGGGACGCTTATTCATCATTTTTTTGACCCTAATATGTAATGTATTGTATCTTAGGGTTTCTGACCATTTATTAGGATCTACTATCATATAACATGAATTATATGTATAAAATGATCCCCGAACTACATGTTAGCCTCCAAATACTTTTATGGTAGATTGTAAATTCTATAATTTATTGAGCAACCAGTTTAACATATTATTTAATTTTATTATCCCTATTTAGCTACATGGAGAATAAGTTATAAGGTCATGCATAAGCATCAACATATCATACTCCTAATGGATTATATATTTTATTTAGGAGTTACTAACACATTCCCATATTGTCTATGTTCGTTTTTTATTTAATATCCATGAAAATATCATTTTACATATCTCATAAAAACATCATGTTTTATGCAAGGTATATAAGGATTTCATTTTGTGGTCAAGCACGGCCTAACACTTAGATAATTAATCCTAATATGCCATCAAACATAAGTAACACTAATCCAAGATAATAAGACAACTCATAAGAGAAGTGCCTAAAGACCTAGGTTGAACCCTAAAATGAATATGCAAGGATTAATGGAGAAGAATATAATTCATTGCATAGAACATGAAACATTGATTTACAAATCTTATAAACAACAAAATTTAGTGAGCACTGGTCTTGTATGAATCAAGAATTGACAAAGGCAGAGTTGATTCAAGAATGTGATGTTTAGGTTTTCTCAATTCAAGTTACATTATGTCTCTTACTTGGCCTATTATATAGTATGGATGTATATTATGTGTAAATATTGGAATATGGTATTGGATAAAATATGTTTTCTTGTATGTTACCTTATTTTGATTTTCCAATATATATTTTCCAATATACATGAAAGATAATGGATCATATCCATTATATGAAAAAAAATAATCTCTTTACTAGTGAAATGTTCTAAAACGACTTAACTCTTTGGTAGTTAGTCACATTCTACATATGATCTATCTCTTTGGTATTCGATTATATAGGCCTTAATCTCAAACTCTTCAAGAGTCAAGAAATTGCATCAAAACATTTGTCAGCCAGTGCATGAATATATAATGGAAAATGTGCCAAAATATGTATTTTCTCTTGAAAATAAAGGTTATCTATTTCAACAATGTTTTTTAAATATACATATTAATACCAAGTCATAATTCTTAAAGAAGTTTAATATTATACATAATGCGTACTCAACATATTTGTGTTGATGTATACCAATTTTATGATTTTGGGTATCTAAATATATTTACTTGAAGATTCTTGATAGTCAAAGGTTGTGTGGTGAGTAGATGTATATGTAAACCTATTATCTAAAGATAACATAGTACAATGTAGTATGTGCATTTGTAAAATCTTATTATTCAATATGTATCAGTTTGTAATGATCTTTGCAATTATATATAGAATGGTGAGCTTGTGGTTCTGGTTTTGTTCTTGTTCATGTGCATGTGCTACTTTTAGTCCTTGTGACTTTGTCTAATTATTTTCTTGTTAACCTAGTGCGTAGTGTTTAAATTGGTTTTCTCACTGAGATGAGGGTTTCAATATGGACATCACACATTTGGTCAAGGTCTTGAAAATCTAGGGATGAGATGTATCAGAGCATGAACAATAGCAAATCCTGGCCTTCATTCATGATGTAACTCAAAGCTAAAGAGAACCTTGAACATGAAATCATTAGTGTTAGATCAATCATATTTTGGAGACTAGATTTGACCTATCCTTTAGGTTAGAACCTAGATGTCCAGTAACTACATATATATAAATGCTTGTTTATAACAAGTCTTGAAGTGTCAATCATTTTTAATAATGTGACGGTTTGGTACGTTACACTACTTGGGGATGATGGACATTATGGGAAGAGAAACCCTAGACATATGATGCACATGTGTCTTGGGTAGATACTCTGGTATACAATTTATTCTCACCCTTTCCCTAGATGACATACGCTAGACTCTCTTCTATGTGTGGAAAACTCAATTTTATAATTTTTTGTTTCAAACCAAATCTAGCCTTAACAATTTTCTATGATGCCTATCTTTATCGGATAAAAATCATACAATGTTTTAATATATATCTAACTAAATACGAAAATGTTTCCACAAATAGGATAGAAGGAGATAGCAATCGAACCAAAGTGTAATAGAATCACATATGTTGGATTTTTGGGCTCTAGAAGGGGGGTGTTGAATTGAGCTAAAAACACTTAAACAAGATTTACTAGGCCTTCAAATTACTTCAAGAGATAACATTGTAAATATGGAACTTGTGTGCAACTAAACATACATATCAAGGATGAGAGAGATTGAATGAGATCAAGAACAAGCTATGTATAGCGTTTCCAAACTCCAAACTAGGAGATTGTACATCCACTACCTAGAGAGGTCAAACTGTAGGATTTTGCAACAATTACAGCTTTCTAATATTCCATTATAAGAGATACAATAAGACCTTCTTTTGTAGGGAAAGGGTACCTAGCCTTACTTTAAGGAAGAAAAGGAGCCAATAAACCTTACAAGGTATACCTATCCTTAGAGAAAAAGTCTTCAATATCTACAAGGTCTTACCCACTTTTGTAATGAGTTGGACACCTTCACCAAGGAGCTCCCCTCTTGAAACAAGTCCTCCACCTTGATAGAATTACCCAATCTTATCTAGGATCTTCATCTTTCAACTTCACATTCACCAAGGAGAAGCTTTCACCAAATTTGCTTGAGAGAAAATGATTGGGTAAGGAAGGATTGAGAGCTTCACAAAGAGTACAATGAAGTAGTTCTCTCACAAATAACCTATCTCACTCAGATTTATGTAAATATGTAGTAAGAAAGAGAGAGAAAGGGGCTCATAGTAGACAAATCCACTAAACTATAACTAGGAGCATAAGAAGAAAACTTGGAATGAATCCTAAGGGTCCCTATTTATAGTTGAGGCTGTCCACTAGCTAGTAGAAACACTTAGGAATGAATTCTATCCATTTAGGGTCTTGCAATAGATCTATTTTTGAGTTTTACAACACTTGAATGTCAAAAAACACATATTCTGCACATTCCGTGTAGTGCGGTCAGACGAGTTTCAATAAAGTAAACATACCAATAACACTATGCGGCAAAGCAAATTTGAAGTGTCAATTGAGTTGATCCTGGATGAAATTTGGCTGACGTCTTAAATTTGGTTTTCACACATAGGGGTGTCGATCGAATTTATCTTAAGGAAACTTGGTCGACCCTGGTAGTTCTTAAAATCCATCAAGAGTGTCGGTCGAGTTTATCAAAGATGAAACTCAGCCAAAAAAGTCCATGTAATGAATTTCAGAAATTTCCATTAGAGTGCTTAAATATTCATTTTATGTGCTCCTGATTTTTTTTCATCTTATTTACAAGTCATAACATAAACACAAATGATTAGAAAAATTGTTTGAAGGGTTTTACAACATCTTCCATAAAAGTGCATTTGCATTGACTTTGGCTTGTATTTGGTCAAGCTAGGGCTTGATTGAATTGATCCTTTTCATATACCTAATAGTTGAAATCAATCTCAAATAGACACATTAGATACATATGAATGTAATGGTTAAGTAATCATCAAATATGTACAATGTAAAGTTGTTAGGTCAACAACATCAACATAGAAGATAAAGTGTTTCTAGATTATATGTCAAGATCCACGTCAAAATGTGATCTATAAATATATTATAGATAAATATATGATATAAGTAAGGATGATATGATATGTGTTTGATTTATTATTGTATGATTGGTTTGTGATGATAAAATGTGGTCATTGAGGATCTAAGTATAGTTTTGATGATCCAAAATGAGGTTTTATGATGTAAGTGCTTCAAAATTTCTAAGCTAACAGAAGTTAAGTTAACACAAAGACGTGAGCCTCAGGCTACATTATGAAGGAGGAATTCTAGTGTTAGAACCAGTTACATGGTTAACACCATAGAGAGTGATACCCACATGGAGAAGGTTATAGAACCTATACTCTAAGATATGAGAAATATGTGATGTAATATTTCTAAGTGAATAAGTTGAGTTTCTTTATGAATCATTTCTATAGTTTTGTTGAACCCTAGATGACCTTTGGAATACCAAACCCTAGAGATAGAAAGATACTTCTTATCTAAATATGAATATGAATATGAATATGTGTACCTACCATAAAGGTGAGGGAGAGTGGGTCCTAAGGAATTGAATGAGGTTTGAAATGATATGATATTTTGAAGCCTCGTGCTCAATCAGGTAGTTCCCTATAGGACTCTAATGGTGTATAAGAGAGAGAGAGAGAGTTGGGTAAGAATATCTTATGGGAAAAGAACCTGTGAATAGATGCTAATTTCATGTTAAGGGTTAATAAATTCTTCAATGAACATAGTTTTTAAAGCTAACCACCAATAGTAGTGAGGTATATTTGAGAATCTCAGTTGGTCTAGATAACGTTTAATATATGTTTATTGTGCCACATGTATATGTTTGTCTATAGAAATATTGATATGTCTATGTTGTGATATGTGTTCAAGTTTTTATATGAGGATAGGGCGAGACGGAAAGCCTAGTGGCTGATATAGATAACTATATACATGATATCTAACCATATACATGAATGATGATGCTACTGTGTTAAAATGGGCATACCTCAAAATGAAATCTCTAATAAAGCTTGCAACATAAGGTACAAATTAGAAATGAGATCATATGAAAGATACATATTATTTGATGTGTTAATCATAGTGCTTAATAAAGGTTCCACACATAGTTTCAAGGTTGGTACCTTATAATGATGAAAATGACATCTTAAAATTTTATTAAAAATAAAGGCTAGTTATAATTAAATACTTTTTGAAAAATAATTACATTATATTGGAACCTTAACTATTGTATAAATGAGGATGTAAATCCTAAAATATGAAATATGGAGTGACATGACCTAAGCTTGTAAACCTATTCCTAAACTTCTTCTAGTGGGTAGTTCACTATAGATGATCCAAAACCTTTTATTAGTTTTTTAGAAATAGTTATAAAAGTGTTTTTTGTGGAGATGTTGCACCTAGAATGGTTCCTTACATGTGGATGAAGACCTATTGGTTTTCCTTGGAATAAGATAATGAGTTAACTTTGATTCTTCGAGGATGAATTTCTGTTAAGGTGTGTATAATTTGATGGATTGAACTTTTTTGAAACATGGATACCCAGTTAAAATGATTGAATTCATGGGTTTGGGATCAAATCAATTATTTGAAAACTTATCCATATATGTGGTGATGATACAACATTTTGTTGTTTTATGTGATTTTTAAGCAATACTAATATAATATGATTATAAGACATAATAACGATCCTTGATGTGAAACACTTCAAGTATGAAGTTTTGATATCTTTGTATATTAATATCATGATTTATATCCCTTAGTTTATGACTTTTGAAATCAGTTGGTTGACTGACCATTTGGTGGAGTTTGGCACAAAATTTAGTAGTATGTATATTAAGTTATTGGAAGGAAATGGTAAAAGTTTGCTAGTGTTTGGATATTAAAAGAAACAAAGATTTAGGTCTAAATTTCTTGAAATTTGTGCCTATTGATCTATGAGAGACCAAGGTTTTAATAAATTTATGCACAAGTTCTGAGCAACAACTATGTAATGTGTCCCATTGATACCTAATGGACTGCATGCCTAACATATGGCCCTATATCCTCAACTCAATGGTTGTGGCACTGGTAAAAAAGAATCCACAAACTTTTATCAAATGAGATGAACCTAGACCATTAGATGTTGATGGATCATAAGTCATATCCTACCTTATAGTTAGAGAAATGTAGTGGAGTAGGTAGGTGCCACAAACTTCCTTCCACTGCACATCATGGACAGGGGTCAAAAAGTTGTCTAGAGTGAGTAGTTGTCTTTGAAGTGGAAGAATCTATCCCTTGGCACTTAAAAAAATCAAAGCCACTTCATTTGGGAGAATGAGCTCCTATCTCTCACTGCTTATCCACTGATGTGAGATCATTGTGAATTGGCATAAATAATGGAGTTAGAAGCGATGCCAGAGGAAATGAAGAGGATAAAAGAAAGTACAAGTTATAGGCAAAGATTACAAGAACGTCTAGTGGTTTGATTGAAGTTTGTTTTTCTTCCATGGATGGCATGCTCCGTTTAGTTTGATAAGAATATGGGGTTCATGGTCATATATTGAGTGTTTCACCCATGATGTGAATGTGTCTTCACGAAGCTTCTAAGGGGATCCAATTGCCTCAGGGGCATGAGGAATAAAACCCATGATTCCTTCACAATAACTACAAGATACTCTGAAAAAAATATCTACACTCTCAAGAGAAGATCCAGAGAGGATGGCAATTTTTAAAGCTTCTAGCTGAAGCTCATGGAGGTTCTAGTAGTTGTTGAGGAGTAGTAACTTATGGGATAATTCTCACTGGAGTTGAAAACACATGGAAGTGTTGTGCAAATGACACACATAAGCTTTGAGCATCAACATCAGGAGGATAAAGAGAGGGGGATGCGTCAAACTCAGTTCATCATGAGATAAAACAATTCAAACCACCCATCCCACTATGACCCATCTTGGGTTGAGTTGCACCTCTTGAGAGGCATTGTGGCAAAGATCGTTAGATGCAATTGCCAACTTTATCCCAAACAATGTAAATACACATATATTATATAATTCATAGATAGGTTGGTTGTTAGAAAACTAGAAACAAATTATCTTGATTCTTAGAATAATGCGAAATAACTCTTTTTATGCATAAAAATTGGAAGTTTTCACAAGGTATGTAAAATGATCTTTTCCTGCATATTGAATAAAAATGATGTAGAAAAAAACTGGAAACATGTTATCAACTCAAAAAATCTGATATTAAATCCATGTAAGGTCTAATATAATGATACTCTTCTTCTTAACCTAGTATCTGATGTTTAAGTTGATACTATCACTTAGGTCATGATTTCAATTTGGATGTCACACATATGGTCAAGGTGTTGAATATCCAGGGATGTCACATGTGGTTTTATATAATAACCAATATGAAATCCTAAAATTTCTCATTTTAGAACTCAAAGATAAAGAAAAATTTGAACACGAAGCCATTGGGGTTAGATCAGTCTTCTTTTAGAGCATAGATATTTGACCTAGCCTCTATGTTAGAACCTAGACATCTAAGAACTAAGTACAAATTATTGCTTATTTGTAACAAGTCTTGAAGTGCCAATCATTCCTTATCATGTAAAGATATAGGGTGTCACATTTTGTGAAGAAAATGGACGTTATGGGAAGAAAAACACTAGACATATGATGTACAAGTGTCTTGGGTAACTACACTAGTACACACCTTGTTCTCTTCTTAGTCATTAGATGACCAGGAAGTGGAACACTTAGTTTGATGATTTAATTAGTTTTATTCCAAATAGCCTGATCCTTGATAGATTTCTTTGATGCCTATATTTATCATAGAAAAATATATGATATTTTATGTATGTGACACTAAATATGAAAATGTGTTCATATAGGGGAGAGTAGGTGGCAGTCATGAGACCAAAGTGTAAGAGAGAGTAGATGTTTATAGCCACATCAAAATGTGTCAATAGAATATATGATATATAAATAGACCATACGAGTAGAGATATTATGATCCATGTTTGATTTACTATTTTATATGTTTTTTTTCTTTTGATGATAATTTTTTTCCTTGAGAACTAAACATATTTTGAGAGTTGGGAAGTTTTAATTATGTAGTTTATTAAAATTCTAAGATAAAAGAATCTACATTAAGAAAAATACATGAGTCAACAAGATCTCCAAGCTCTTTTATGAAGGAGGATTGCTAGTGTTAGACCACTTATAGGGTTAAATCCAGAGAGAGTGATACCCATATGATTAAGTTTGAAGAACTTAAACTCCAAGATATAAGAAATATGTGATACAATATGTCCTATACTAGACTACACCGAACTGAATAAGTTGTTCCAATAGTTTTTTTTGAACCCTTGATGTCCTTTATAAGAACAAATCCTAGAGGTAGAGATGGTTTCCTGATGACTATATGGATATCAATATGAGTATGTGCCATCTAGGTGAAGGAGGGTGAGTCCCAATACCCTGAAGGATGTTTAAAGTGTTATATATTTCGAAGCATTGCGATCTATTTGGTAATTCCCTATAGGACTCTAGTGGTGTATATAAGAGGGAGATTTTGTAAGAATATCTCATGGGATGTATGTAGGAGGGAGATTTTGGTAAGAATATATCATGGGAAGAGAAATTGTGAAGAGAAGGTAATATCATGATAAGGGTTGGTTTGTTCTTAATTGGATAGAGTTTGTAAAGATAACAATCAACATCGTTGAGGAACAATTGAGAACCTCAATTGGACACAATAATGTTTAGTATATCTTTAATGTGCCACTTGTATATGTTTGTCCAGAACAATCCTAATAGTTATACTTTGTGATTTGTGTCCAAGTTGTGACATGAGTATATGACATGATAGAAAACCTGGATACACTGTTTATATAGCTCTCTATATAGATGATTGTGTTGATTGTCAAAGGCAAGCAATCTTTAAATAATTAGTTATCTTAACTCATCAATCACTGATAAGTATCTTGGATCAATTTTAGTTAAGGCTAAACCACAGGGATCTAGGCTATCTAGGTGCAAAACTATTAACTTTGTACAATATAGACCGATTATAATAAAAAGGTTGGTTTTGAATCAAACTAAATTGTGAATATAAGAAAGAAAATAAAAGAACTAATCACTTGGAGAATGATTAAAATCAGATCAAGAGAATCCTAGATATGGTATTTCACTTCCACATCATAACCCAATAAAGAACCATGAATTCCATTTATACTAGTCAATATTCACAAAGATATGTTGTTCTCATCTATAGACATCTCACTACGATATAAGATAGTCCTAACCTTATCAAGCATTTCCATGCATATAAATGAATTCAAAATACAACCTAGAATCCTCAACATAATCATAGTTATTTCCATGCTCAAGGATATGTTGCCAAAATGGCTATTACCTACCTCTTAATATCTCTTCCCAAAAAATAATAAGAAGCATAAAGCATGTAAACATGATGGCCAACCAGTCATACAAGAAGATAAACACCATATCTCATTTAAAAAAAAGATTAACTAATACCAAATATGAAATTCGAGCTCACATGAGTCATGACATGGTATCTACTCTCCCATGCCCAAGAAAAGGATTTGACTCACTCATGGTGGGGAAATATAGGTACAAATGATAAGTCATTGAATGAAACATGAGTAAATAGAGAGGAATAACAAATAAATATGTAGGAGTTATGAACAAATACAAGTCTCCAGCCAGGGGATGGAGATTAATCTTTGCAACCACTCCTTTCTTTAGCAACTTCCTCTTCGAAGCTTCAGAATGAAATGGAGTCAAGGATGGCTTCTCCCCTGAGAAACCCTAGCTTTTTCTCCAAAATCATCACTTCATAGCTTCAGACTTGTCTCTGGTCCCAAAGCATTCCAAATGATACTTGATTCTCTTTACAAGGGGTGCAAGTAGTTATGTATTATGAATAAGTGTTTATTTCCAAAACCATACAGAAAATATGCTTCAAACGATGTGTATGTAGGTCAACAAGCTGTGTGGGATTTAGTTTCTGCTTGATTGGGGCCACGATCGCAAGTGACACACCATGTGGAGTGGAGACACGGTATAAGGAAGACTTTTTGATGAATTCTAATTTTTTTTAGCCATGTGTTGTAGCTCGATCACATGTCGTTGATGGCTTGACTGAGGAAATAGCTGTCTGAGATTCAAATGCCATGTGGAGTTGTCCACACTTCATGTGGCTTGCTGTCTGTTGGATAATGAACTCTAAAAATTGGGAAAACTTTGGAAATGTAAAATAGATCATATTTTGGGCATTTTTCTTTCAATATGAGTGGAATATGGGGTACCAGCAATTCGAACCATGTCACAAGTAAGATCAACAAGAAACAAACATTCTAGCATGAATGGGAATATAAATATGGTTAAATTGAGTGAAATGTGCAACCAAAATGGTATGAAAGTATGATTTGTTTTGTGCACATCAAATCCCCCTAAGATTGAACCATTACATGTCTTCAAGAAAAAAGAATTGGATAAATGGCTAAAAATAAATAGATGGACACAAATAAGATCCATTTGAATATAAACTGATAGATCTCAAAACGACAGTTTTTTATCATTTAGATATGTAACTAGACATGAAATCAATTCTAACTCTCAAGATAAGATTTTAAATTCAACTAGACATTAAAATTTCCTTAGATGAATCAACTAGAGAGTAGTCTGTAGAAACAAGATAACATATCTAATTTTGCCACAAAGCTCAATGAAATGAAATGAGATTCCTTTTAAGTATCCATCTTCCTACAATGACACTGTTATTCAAGAAAATTTTCCAATTTGATTTCAGTGTTCAATACTCGACTGCTAATATAGAATTGCACGCACATGGAATAAAATTTGGGGATTTATTTCCCTCTTTCAGAGGTAATCTCCAACTTTCATTGAGTTGGTGGAAAACATGGGCCACTTAACCATCTTTTGTGGGGTTTAAATTTCCAACTTAATATTCACAAAATCTCCCATTTTAAGTGATTCAGGATCCTCTTTGGAACCACATAGGCCTATGCTAACTCAACCCCCATCATTTCAAGTCATGTAGGAAGATATTCATTTTGTAAAAATTTTCAAGTAGAGTAGTGAAAAATGCATTATAGGGTTGGTAAAGTCATCTTATTACTACTCAAAGCTATTACGTTGAGAAATTCATGGCATTTTAATCATTACATGGTTTAAGAGAATGAGTGAGAGAATTGCAAATCATGTCTAGCCAAATTCCTAAATGTGGATATCAATATCCATGATTTCAAAAATTTTAATTAGGGTGATTCATGCTCAACTATCGTCATATAGACATTATCTCAATGTAAGCATATGGTTCAAGAAATATGGAATATACTGATCACAATGCAAATTGTTTTTCTCAAAAATCATGCAAGAACGTGAAAAGAAAAGAAAATCATGAAAAACAACAAACTAAATGACATAAGAAAATAACTTAAGCAAATTACATGAAAGTAAAACTAAACTACTGGTCAGTTGTACTCCCCCCCAAGCTTGAAATTTACAATATCCTCACTGTTCATAACAAACTCAAGAGTTTTACAACCGGATACGTCAGGTGCATCAGAAGGGGGGGTCAAAACCCTCATGGGGAGACTGGAGGTGCTCTAAGAATATGGTGGGGTGGATGATGTCTATGGAGGAGGAAGGTATTGGAGGGGGATATTATTGTGGAGGATAGCCATAATGACCATGAGAGATGTGTTAGAAATCCATCTAGATACCATGGTTTGGATGTCAGAAACATTTTGGGATAGGTCGTTGTACCGTTGGAAGAGATGAGAGATGTGGGTATCATGATCATCAAATCTTATTCTAAACATACCCATAAAGCTGCCTCTTGTGTAGGTACCTCCAGGTGAAGTCTGTTTGTGTACCTCTAGAAGAAAGTGGTGGAACATCAACTCTTATAGAGGAATACTCAGACTATGCACCTACAAAAGGTCCTTCATTCTAAAAATACTTCCAGTTGGCTTTGTCTATTAGAGTATTGATGGTAGGGTTTGGCAATTCAATGACAAAGGTAACCTTGTAGAAAATATTTTCCATTCTTTTCTTTTCTCAACAAACCATAGGAAATGAGAAAATCACAATCGATATATTCCCCTCCATCTAGGGGATCAATAGTAGACAAATTAAGCTTAAAAGTAATAGCAACTTTGGAGATCACACCCCCTATCATGATGTCTCCTTTTGATTCTTTCTAGATCTTGATGATTCATGAAAGAAAATGATACTCGATGTTTACATCATAGTTATGCATCATAGCCCACAAAAAAACAAATATAGTTTACTAACAATACCTTATGTTTCCTTAAGCAAAAACACTTGTGCTAAAAAGGAAGTGAATATAGAGAAGAATCAGGTTGTGAACATGATATACTCTGGCATTAGTAGGATAGTAGGTGGTTTCTGCAGTGATCTGGATCCAAAAGGTGCTGAGCTCAAATTACTCTAGCATGATGATACTACCATCATAATCAAATTGCATCTAGTTGCAAAATTGTTTAAAAGTTAATTTATATGGTTTGTTCATCAATCGAAATGAAATCAAACCAAAAGGTTCTTACTTATCAGATGGGTCTTCTGCTGCTTTGAAGGTTGTCAAAAACTCAAAAGTTAGGCGAGGGTATGTAGGGATGCTATTTATGCAACATAAACCTAGGCTGAGGAAGATAAGGTAGTCCCTAACTTCATTGAGAATATTTAGTTGTTCCATATCATTGAGGTGTGCAAACCTGGTTGGGACTACCTAATAAGAGGAAAGATAGCAGAAGATGACACCCTCTTCTGTATACAATGTGAAGTGAACCATGGAGATGTAGCCTTCATCAAAGAAAGATGTCTCGGGATTGGGGCATGCCCTCTTGGAAAAATCTTTGTCCTCGACATTTTAGCAGCTTTTGAATGAAACTACATGGGGTAAGGGTTAGACACACATTGTTTGGATGTTGTCTCTTTTTGATGGTTACTCTAATTTATGCACGGTGTGGTTAGCGGCGTTATGGCATGTTGGTAGCTTTTACTGCTGATTTGGAGGCACTCATTGCTCAATGGTGGAAGATCTTGGGCAAGGCACTTCGACAAAGATATGAGACAGCTTGATCTCCTCTCCATCACACGATTCGACTGCTCATAAGTGGTGGACGACGGTGGTGTTTGGTCTTGCGATTTATCTTAGTGCTACAACGCTCACGGATGCTTCTTGCAGACGCTAGTCAATCGAGCAATGGTGGAAGGAGGTGATGATCAAAGATGCTACGACGTGTGGTGGTCAGAGGTTGTTGTTACTAATGTAGCAAGAGGGGCAGCTAAAAGACATGAGTGTGAGATGAAATGAATTGATTTTAGAGTTGTAAACCCTTTAACTGGTCACAGACACAACTTAAGGGGTACTTACACGATGTAAGGCTTCTGTAAAGTTCCCCAAATTCACAAACATGCACACATAAGGAAGGACATTCCGTGAGGGACCAAGCCTATAAAAAACTTGGAATTTTCTTCATGAAAGCCACACAACATGGCTGTGGGTCACATGTCGTAAGGGTGATTCCCTTATATATTTGCAAATTTTTGTTGAAAATCCTCACACACCATGTATGTTGGCCACACGGCGTAAGGCGTGCTCACAGTGAAACTTGGCGTTTTTTCCTCTCGAAATGCACACATTGTGGCTCATGTCTACACGACATGAGGGTGATTTCTGTGGAACTTTGTTTTTGATAATATAATTCCACACATCACATATGATGTCTACACTCCATGTTCTTGAAGTTTCTATAGAAATCAAAATGATAATGGACACGTCGTGTTTCGATCCCTCATGGTGTAGGAGACAATCTCTGTGATCTTTTGTGGATTTGAGAAATAAGTTGCATGTCGTGTGGAGTGGTTCACATGTTGTGTTATAGAATGATTCTTGTAACACCTTGTTCTTCGAACCTCCTCTAAAAGTTGCATTCATCACCTACAAAATGCAAGTAATTACTCAATGTTCCCACATCAAACTAAATAGTTCAGCACCATGAAGTCTTATTCTAAAGTAAATGACTATAAACTAAACAACATTAAAGGAAATGACTCAAAAAAACTATCTAAATGTGGGGATGCCTCCCATAAAGGTTTTCCATTTAATGTCTAGAAGTAGGTATGCTTCTTCATTGACAAAGTTCCATGAGGGAATTGAAGTTCTTGCTCTATATTCTCTCATTAAGTGTAAAGCTTGAAATGGTGTCCACTGACTTTGAACATTGATTGTTTACCTTGCAGCTCTACCATCCCATACGGATAAACTTTTAAGACCAAGAAAAGTCATGACCACTTGGATCTAAGCTTCGCTGGAAAAAACTTTAATCTTGAATTAAACAGCAACACCTGGTCTCCTACTACAAAATCTCTCCTTATAATCTTTTTTTCATTCGATGCTTTTGTATCTCCTTGTAGATCTTTGCATTCTCATAAATGTATAGCCCGAGCTCCTCAAGTACTTGAGTTGTAGCAGCCACTTTTCACCTACCCTTCATGTCAAAATTAAGGAACTTGATGGATCATAGTGATTTGTGCTCCATCTCCATAGGAAGATGGAAATATTTGCCATAGATGATCTTGACCAATATATTACTGATAACTATCTTGTATGCAGTCTGCAATGCCCAAATAAGATCATCCAACTTGAGGGCCCAATCTTTCCTTGAACTTGAGACAATCTTTTCAAGGATGCTCTTCAGTTGTCTGTTGGATACTTCAACTTATCCAGCCATTTGAGAGAGATATGGAGAAGATATTTTTTGCATCACTCCATACTTGGTGAGAAGATTGTTGAACATTTATTCAATGAAGTGTGTCCCCCCATCTAAACTCACGTCTCTTGGAACTCCAAAACAATGAAAATTTACTTTTTGAAACAACTTAAGTACCAACTTAGCATCCAGAGCTTGGGTAGGAATAACCTCTACCCACTTTGAAATGCAATAGGTGACCAAAATATACGTGTACCCATAGGAGGATGGAAAGGGGCCCATGTAGTCAACACCCCATACGTCAAATACCTCACTATACATAATGGAGTTGAGAGACATCTCATTTTTCTTTGAGACCCCTCCGGATCTTTGGCACTTATCACACCCTTTGACATAACAATGAACACCTCAAAATAAGTTGTCCAATAAAATCAGCTTGAAGGATCTTTGCAACTGTCTTTTCTCCCCAAAAGCAACCTTTGTAGGAAGAAGAATGACAACCAGAAATAATGCTTGGGATTTCCTCTTCAGCTGCACGCCATCAAATCAGACTTTTGGTCCCTTTTTTGAACAACATAGTGTCATCCCAATAACAAAATCTAACATTATGTAAGAATACCTTCCTTGTCATCATCAACTTTCTTTTCATCATCATAAAGGGTCTTGTAACAACATTTACACTCCGTAAAGAAATGGACTTGCGTTCATGTGGATTCATCTCCGATCGGCCTGGAAGTGAACTAGAAGAGGCTCTTTGATTTGCTAGAGCTTGTTGTGAAATCTGATTCTCTAACATTTTTGCATGAGTAGCAATGTCGTCTACCTTGAAAGAAAGTTGAGTGATAGAATTTTTTAAAAGTAGCCCATGTGCACAAAATTCATCATTTTGTTGGATTTGCATAGACACAAAAGTTTTAAGCATGATCTCCAAACTCGACTTAGGTTGAGACTAATTGTAGTTTATGTTGTTGTTGTTGAACTTGGCAACTGTTTATTTTTTATGGGCTATCGATTGCCCATTTGTTGTTGTTGATTTTGTCCTTGATTCTGTTCATGTTGATTCTAAGGATTGTAGTTCCTATAGGAAAAATATGGGTGATCTCTCCATCCTGGGTTGTAGGTGTTGGAATATGGATTGTAGGGATGTTTGTTTCCCAAGCTCCCTACTGCATTAGCTTGATCCATCACCTCTTCAACATTCATCTATGGGAAAAAGAAAGAAGAACAATTGTTCCCGGGGATTCCACATGCATCACAAACTTGCGCAGCTGCTTGGATGGAATGTGTATTCAACTTTTCAAATTTCTATAACAAGGAATCAAGCTTGGATGCAATAAGATCAAATGCATCGAAAATGTGCTTTCCACCTGACTTTTTAGTAGTGGCACTTGATGAGAAGGTTTGGTTTGTTCTTTCTTGAGCCCCACTTGTAATGGTTGAGTGTCATATCTTCTATGATGTCATATCCCTCCCTATATGATTTGTTCATAAGGGCTCCGTTTGCAGCAACATCTATGATCATACGAGTATTGTAGAATAACCCATTGTAGAAGGTTTGTAGAAGTAGCCAATTGGTCAATCCATGGTAAGGACAAAGGCATTGTAGATCCTTAAATCTCTCCCATGTATCATAAAGTGTTTCACCTTCATGTTTCTTGACATTGGTGTGATGACTCCATAATTGAGCGGTTTTGGTAGGAGGAAAGTTCTTAGAAAGGAAATCATTCAACATCTCATCCCAACTTTTGATGGACTACTTAGGAAAGGTAGAGAACCACTCCTTGGATCGGTCCTCATAGGGTGAAAGAGAATAAAACAAGGGATACTCCTTCAACAAGGACATCATTTATCTTGAAGGTGTTCATGTACTACAAAAACTCTGCTATGTGAATATTTAGATCTTCCACAGGAGTGCCTCCAAACATGTTCTGCTGGATCATTTGCATAATGGTGGGCCTGGTAGAGAAATTATTAGCCTCAATAGCTGGATGATCGATGTCTCCACAAATGTTGATGGTAGTTGGAACAACAAATTCCTTTAGCAGGCGGTTGACTTCCATGTTTGGTTCTTGATGGTGATCATGTGAAGGTGGTGTGAAGGTGTTGAGCGGGGTGACGATGGTTGTGATTCCTCTACGTTTGAAGAGTTGTCACCTTTATTTGCTCTCCTTTGGCTGCAAAAAGTATGTTCAATCTCTGAGTCTGAGAAAATGAATGTCTCAAGACCTCTCTTAGAACGATGCATGTAACCTACAAAATGCAATAGTAAAGTGAGAAACACAAAACTAAAAGGTATCACAAAAATGAATTATGAAAAATGATGACCTAGACTTGAATACTAATTAACAGTTTTACTCTAACTAAAAATATCGTAGCCCCCCGAAAACAATGCCAAAACTTGTTGATTGATAAAGGCAAGTGAGTTTTAAATAATTAATTGTATTAACTCATCAATCACCTACAAGTATACGAGATCAATTGTAGTCAAGATTGAACCATCGAGAGCTAGGCTAGCTAAGCACAAAATTGTTAGCTTTCAAAAATCTAGACCGATTATAATAAAAAGGTTGGTTTTGATTCAAACTAAATAGTAGATATAAAAGAAAGAAAATAAAACATTAATCACTCAGAGAATGATTAAAAAAAATCAAGAGAGTCATGGATATGTGATTTAACTTCTATATCATAACCCAATAAAGAACTAAGAATTCCATTTATACTAGTCAATCTTCACAAAGGTAGGTTGTTGTCATATAAATACATCTCCCGATGATATAAGATAGTCCTAACCTTGTATAGCATTTGTTGGATCCTAGATGGGTGATTAGATGCTCTAGAGGGGGGGTGAATAGAGCTGAAAGCACTTAAACAAAACTCATTAAACCTTCAAAATATATGACAAGATAAGGTTGCTAAATAGGCAATTTGAATGCAACTAAATCATGCATAGCAAGGACAAGAGAGATTGAACATGCACCAATTAGACAAGCTATTTAGAGTGGTTCCACACTTCAAACTAGAAGTGTGTCAGTCCACTTGCCTAGAGAGGTCAACCTCTAGGACTTCCAACAATTGCACTCTTATATTCACTTATAAGACTTACAATACATGACCAACAAAGGACTTACCTATCCAATAAAAAGAGTCTTCAACCGTACCAAGGACTTACCCACTTTGCAAGAGTCTTCGGCCTTCTCCAAGGACTTACCCACTCTTGCACAAGTCTTCGGCCTTGTAGGAATTACCCACTCTTCTTGGATCTTCCGCCTTTGACTTCACCTTCACTCGGAGAAGCTTTCACCAAGGTCTTACCTACTTGAGCTTGAGTCTTTTGCCTTCTCCAAGGGCTTACCCACTCTAGCTCTAAGTCTTCTGCCTTTGACTTCACCTTCACTCAGAGAAGCTTCCACCAAGGACTTACCCACTTGAGCTTGAGTCTTCTGCCTTCTCCAAGGGCTTACCCACTCTAGCTCCAAGTCTTTAGCCTTGATCTTCACCAAGGGACTCCTTCCCTTGTTCTTCTTCACCTCTCTTGGCTAAGAGAGAGAACCTTCATCTTCATGTTTCAAATGAGAGATGGGGAGGTTGTAGAAGTGAGAGCCTCACAAGATATACATGTAGGACTAGCTCTCTTATAGATTTCCTACTCACTCTAATGGATGTAGCAAGTGATTAAGCTTAGAGAGAGAGAGGAGGCTGTAGGAAGCACTCAACTATAGAATAGGAGCCTCACATAGAGTTTGCAATGAATGCTCAACCTTGGAATGAAGCCCAAGGGGTACTATTTATGCTGGGGATGCCTCTTAGCCTTTGGGAACACTTGTGAATGAAAACTAGCCGTTTTGTGGCTTGCAACAGATCTATTTTCACTTGTTGCAACTCCACAACGGCTAGAAACACTTTTCTGCACTTTTCCGTACAGTGCATTCGGTCGAGTTTCTATATGTGTAACTCGACCGATGCAATCTTCAGAAGATCATCCCAGGTGGATCGGTCGAGTTTCAGGGTGGGAAACTGGACCGATTCAATCTTCAGAAAATCAGCCCAGGTGGATCGGTCGATTTCAGGGTGGGAAACTGGACCGATTCAATCTTCAGAAAATCAACCCAGGTGGATCGGTCGAGTTTCAGGGTGGGAAACTGGACCGATCAAGTGCCTGTAATCGATTTTCAAAGTTGCATTAAAAAATAGGGTTAGAACTACATGTATATGAACTACTAGTAGATGTTATCACAAGTTAGGACTACTAGTAGGATCTAGATCATAGAAAGAGATATCAAAAGATACACAAGATAAAGCAAGCTATGAGTAGATGTAGAGATATATCCAAACAAAGAGATATGCAAATTTAGAAGCATGAGAGGATATAACTCACTATATATGCATCCTTACCATAAGATGATTACCCCTAAGAACCTCAAGGTTGTATCAAAACAAGATATACACCGAGATAGATGTAGCAAGTTAGAGTACAGCGGAAGCAATTTAGACACAACCAAGAGATCCAAAGAGATCATCATCAAAACCTGCAAAACAACTCAAAGCAAGTAATTGCAACATATAAATGTACCAATTTAGAGCAATTAGATAGATAGAGTTGTAAGCAAGATAGACAATTTAGAACATGGCAATATGCATATGTAAAGGTACCAAATGAGAGTGCCAAAGAATAAGGCTATTGGTTGAGAAAATCTAGTTGAGAGGGAAATTCTCACTCAATAAGCCAAATTTATATTCTGTGCACAGTGTAATCGGTCGAGTTCTGTGCATTGGCAACTCGACCGATGACAACTGCTAGCAACACCCATTGGTGCCTATCGGTCGAGTTTCAATAGAGCAAACTCGACCGACAGACCAGTTGTCAAAAAGCACATATATTTTATAAAAACATATTTAAAGGCATGCTAAATATACAAACAAAATCCAAACATGTCTAAGCAAGTTAGTAATGCACTATAGAAGCATTAGAAATAGTTTTTGAGCAAGAGTGTGAAGAGAATCACAAAATGTCACTTTTGACTCAAAAACCATATGTATTGTGCACACTAACTTGACAAAAACAAGTTAGGATAGGTTATAAGAAAGAAAACATTACCTTTGTGCTTACCATTGCTTTTTCCACTTATTGTCACCCTCTGCACATCTCACCTTTCTTCTTTCATGTGGATTGATAAATCAATTTGCAATTTAATAGCTCAAATCAATCCATTTGTAAGTACCTACAAGAAGAAAGATGAAATGGTCCCCAATCATGTTTTTGGGTCCGGAGGGGTTAGTTTAGCAACCCAAATCCTATTGCTCTTGGGTTCTTTCCTAAAAGGACAACAAGTAGAATAATGACCAATTTCATTGCAATAATTACAAGTGCCCGTAGCCTTGGAACTGGAGGATTCTTCATTGAAAAATGAAGGTCCTTTATCTTTGTTGTTCCTTTGGCTACAGTCAAGTCCAATGCCATCTCTACCCATTTGTTTGGTAGTATGGTCTAGGATTTTATTAAGATTCTTTTTATCACCAAAGAATCTTTGCAAAGAAGATCTCAAACTATGATTGTCATGCATAAGAGAAGTAAAGGTAAAACACAATAGATTCATATCATCTCTAGCATGCACAAGATAGATTTCTAAGCAAACATCTTTAGTCATATAAGAATCTTTATCACAAGATAGAGCATCAAAAACTTTCTCTCTATAAGAAAAGATAGTATGAGGGTCAAGAGCAATTACACTACTATGCAAGGAAGCAAGTTCATATACAAGACAAGTAATCTTTGAAGGATAAACTTTATCTACACATTCTATTCCTAGTAAAGTAAGATCTTGACTCTCATAAGCACATTTAAGAGCATAAGAAATAATAGAGAGAGAAACAATAGTAGTAGCAAGCTCTATATATGAAGTAGTCATAGAAGGTTGAGATTCTAAAAACTTAATCTTATCAAGCAAGCTAGAATTCGCAAATTTAAGAGCATTTAGTTGACTAAGATAAGCATTTATTTGAATCTCAACATTTGAATTTACCTCATTTAAATCTTTAGTTGAGCTTGACATGAGGGCGCAATGGCATCTTCCATCTTCACATTCACTAGATCTTCCACTAGTGCTTTCATTTGTTGATGGAGCCTTTGTGATCCCCTTTTCACTCTTGTTTCCTTCTATTGCTCTCTTTGAAGGTTGCCCATCTTCATAATCACCCATATTCTCCTACTTGTAGAAGTATGCTTGGAGAAGACCCGCTCTGATACCACTTGTTGGATCCTAGATGGGTGATTAGATGCTCTAGAGGGGGGGTGAATAGAGCTGAAAGCACTTAAAAAAACTCATTAAACCTTCAAAATATATGACAAGATAAGGTTTCTAAATAGGCAATTTGAGTGCAACTAAATCATGCATAGCAAGGATAAGAGAGATTGAACATGCACCAATTAGACAAGCTATTTAGAGTGGTTCCACACTTCAAACTAGAAGTGTGTCAGTCCACTTGCCTAGAGAGGTCAACCTCTAGGACTTACAACAATTGCACTCTTATATTCACTTATAAGACTTACAATACATGACCAACAAAGGAAATACCTATCCAATACAAAGAGTCTTCAACCTTACCAAGGACTTACCCACTTTGCAAGAGTCTTCGGCCTTCTCCAAGGACTTACCCACTCTTGCACAAGTCTTCGGCCTTGTAGGAATTACCCACTCTTCTTGGATCTTCCGCCTTTGACTTCACCTTCACTCGGAGAAGCTTTCACCAAGGTCTTACCTACTTGAGCTTGAGTCTTTTGCCTTCTCCAAGGTCTTACCCACTCTAGCTCCAAGTCTTCTGCCTTTGACTTCACCTTCACTCGGAGAAGCTTCCACCAAGGACTTACCCACTTGAGCTTGAGTCTTCTGCCTTCTCCAAGGGCTTACCCACTCTAGCTCCAAGTCTTCAGCCTTGATCTTCACCAAGGGACTCCTTCCCTTGTTCTTCTTCACCTCTCTTGGCTAAGAGAGAGAACCTTCATCTTCATGATTGCAAATGAGAGATGGGGAGGTTGTGGAAGTGAGAGCCTCACACGATATACATGTAGGACTAGCTCTCTTATAGATTTCCTACTCACTCTAATGGATGTAGCAAGTGATTAAGCTTAGAGAGAGAGAGAGGAGGCTGTAGGAAGCACTCAACTATAGAATAGGAGCCTCACATAGAGTTTGCAATGAATGCTCAACCTTGGAATGAAGCCCAAGGGGTCCTATTTATAGCTGGGGATGCCTCTTAGCCTTTGGGAACACTTGTGAATGAAAACTAGCCATTTTGTGGCTTGGAACGGATCTATTTTCACTTGTTGCAACTCCACAATGGCTAGAAACACTTTTCTGCACTTTTCCGTACAGTGCATTCGGTCGAGTTTCTATATGTGTAACTCGACCGATGCAATCTTCAGAAGATCATCCCAGGTGGATCGATCGAGTTTCAGGGTGGGAAACTGGACCGATTCAATCTTCATAAAATCAGCCCAGGTGGATCGGTCGAGTTTCAGGGTGGGAAACTGGACCGATTCAATCTTCAGAAAATCAGCCCAGGTGGATCGGTCGAGTTTCAGGGTGGGAAACTGGACCGATCAAGTGCCTGTAATTGATTTTCAAAGTTGCATTAAAAGTGGTCTAATATTCAATCTAAGTGTTCCTGATATTTTTCTAAGCTTAATTACAAGTCATAGAATCATTACAAGTGATTTACAACATGATTCTAATGGATATACATCATATTACAAAAACATGCACTTGTATGACTTTGACTTGTCTTTTCTCCAATTTGAGATGCGCAAGTTAGGGTAATTGGAGTGTGTCTATACCTAATCTGAAATTACTCAAGTAGAAGCATTAGACACCAATATGTGGAATGGTTAGTCATCATCAAAACACGGGTTTAGTCAATTTAGACGTGAGTCAACCTTCACCTAATTGACCTTGAGTCAACAACATTCTCCCCCTTTTTGAAGATGACAAACCATTCCATAAATGTATTGAAAGCATTTAAGGAAATTCATACCTTCGGAGAAACCTAGGGGTTTCAATAGAATGGAGTTCATATGCTCCCCCTCAATTGATGCGCATGGAGTTTTCATACTCCCCCTCAATTGATGCAATTTCTCCTGCATGGTTAGCTTTCATAACATTTATAGAATACTATGTCTTCTACTCATATATGTTTTACACATATATGTCTTCTCCCCTTTACCTTCTCCCTTTTCATGAACATGATTCTCCTCTTCATGTAAGACATGCCTTCTTCCTCTTTTAAAAGAAGACATACCTTTCTCCCCCTTTGTCATTTCAAAAAGTGGGGTTATGAAGAAAAAGGAAACATCACTTCTTAAAAAGAAAAGGAGATAATACAAATATATATAAGGAGAGTAGAAGAGCACAGATAGGGTCTTGTCCAAGCATAGAAAGAAAAGCAAGTTAAAACATATACTTGAACAACCCAAAATGCAAGATAAAGTGCTGCAGAAAAATAATAAATCGCAATTTTGACCCTCAAGATGATGGAATTTGACCAAAAACCATCGGAGCTCATGGTGAAGTGATGACTCTTTCCTAGAAGGTCGTTTCTGCATGAAAAACACTAGTCTTGCACCAAAAACTGAAACTGGAGTAAAATCTGCATAAAAACAAAAATACTCCAATTTCTATATATAATGTAGATCTATGTACCCTGCATCACAATGTTATGCAAGCAACTCAAGATAGTAGATATGCAATTTAAGGAACAATCTTGAGCATGTATGAGACAAGATACAAGCATAGCGTATAGATGAGCAAATATTCCAATTATAAATAGGGTTAGAACTACATGTATATGAACTACTAGTAGATGTTATCACAAGTTAGGACTACTAGTAGGATCTAGATCATAGCAAGAGATATCAAAAGATACACAAGATAAAGCAAGCTATGAGTAGATGTAGAGATATATCCAAACAAAGAGATATGCAAATTTAGAAGCATGAGAGGATATAACTCACTATATATGCATCCTTACCATAAGATGATTACCCCTAAGAACCTCAAGGTTGTATCAAAACAAGATATACACCGAAATAGATGTAGCAAGTTAGAGTACAACGGAAGCAATTTAGACACAACCAAGAGATCCAAAGAGATCATCATCAAAACCTACAAAACAACTCAAAGCAAGTAATTCCAACATATAAATGTACCAATTTAGAGCAATTAGATAGATAGAGTTGTAAACAAGATAGATAATTTAGAACATGGCAATATGCATATGTAAAGGTACCAAATCAGAGTGCCAAAGAATAAGGCTATTGGTTGAGAAAATCTAGTTGAGAGGGAAATTCTCACTCAATAAGCCAAATTTATATTCTGTGCACAGTGTAATCGGTCGAGTTCTGTGCATTGGCAACTCGACCGATGACAACTGCTGGCAACACCCATTGGTGCCTATCGGTCGAGTTTCAATAGAGCAAACTCGACCGACAGACCAGTTGTCAAAAAGCACATATATATTATAAAAACATATTTAAAGGCATGCTAAATATACAAACCATATCTAAACATGTCTAAGAAAGTTAGTAATGCACTATAGAAGCATTAGAAACAGTTTTTGAACAAGAGTGTGAAGAGAATCACAAAATGTCACTTTTGACTCAAAAATTTTATGTATTGTGCACACTAACTTGACAAAAACAAGTTAGGATAGGTTATAAGCAAGAAAACATTACCTTTGCGCTTACCATTGCTTTTTCCACTTATTGTCACCCTCTGCACATCTCACCTTTCTTCTTTCATGTGGATTGAGAAATCAATTTGCAATTTAATAGCTCAAATCAATCCATTTGTAAGTACCTACAAGAAGAAAGATGAAATGGTCCCCAATCATGTTTTTGGGTCCGGAGGGGTTAGTTTAGCAACCCAAATCCTATTGCTCTTGGGTTCTTTCCTAAAAGGACAACAAGTAGAATAATGACCAATTTCATTGCAATAATTACAAGTGCCCGTAGCCTTGGAACTGGAGGATTCTTCATTGAAAAATGAAGGTCCTTTATCTTTGTTGTTCCTTTGGCTACAGTCAAGTCCAATGCCATCTCTACCCATTTGTTTGGTAGTATGGTCTAGGATTTTATTAAGATTCTTTTTATCACCAAAGAATCTTTGCAAAGAAGATCTCAAACTATGATTGTCATGCATAAGAGAAGTAAAGGTAAAACACAATAGATTCATATCATCTCTAGCATGCACAAGATAGATTTCTAAGCAAACATCTTTAGTCATATAAGAATCTTTATCACAAGATAGAGCATCAAAAACTTTCTCTCTATAAGAAAAGATAGTATGAGGGTCAAGAGCAATTACACTACTATGCAAGGAAGCAAGTTCATATACAAGACAAGTAATCTTTGAAGGATAAACTTTATCTACACATTCTATTCCTAGTAAAGTAAGATCTTGACTCTCATAAGCACATTTAAGAGCATAAGAAATAATAGAGAGAGAAACAATAGTAGTAGCAAGCTCTATATATGAAGTAGTCATAGAAGGTTGAGATTCTAAAAACTTAATCTTATCAAGCAAGCTAGAATTCGCAAATTTAAGAGCATTTAGTTGACTAAGATAAGCATTTATTTGAATCTCAACATTTGAATTTACCTCATTTAAATCTTTAGTTGAGCTTGACATGAGGGCGCAATGGCATCTTCCATCTTCACATTCACTAGATCTTCCACTAGTGCTTTCATTTGTTGATGGAGCCTTTGTGATCCCTTTTTCACTCTTGTTTCCTTCTATTGCTCTCTTTGAAGGTTGCCCATCTTCATAATCACCCATATTCTCCTACTTGTAGAAGTATGCTTGGAGAAGACCCGCTCTGATACCACTTGTTGGATCCTAGATGGGTGATTAGATGCTCTAGAGGGGGGGTGAATAGAGCTGAAAGCACTTAAACAAAACTCATTAAACCTTCAAAATATATGACAAAATAAGGTTGCTAAATAGGCAATTTGAATGCAACTAAATCATGCATAGCAAGGACAAGAGAGATTGAACATGCACCAATTAGACAAGCTATTTAGAGTGGTTCCACACTTCAAACTAGAAGTGTGTCAGTCCACTTGCCTAGAGAGGTCAACCTCTAGGACTTCCAACAATTGCACTCTTATATTCACTTATAAGACTTACAATACATGACCAACAAAGGACTTACCTATCCAATACAAAGAGTCTTCAACCGTACCAAGGACTTACCCACTTTGCAAGAGTCTTCGGCCTTCTCCAAGGACTTACCCACTCTTGCACAAGTCTTCGGCCTTGTAGGAATTACCCACTCTTCTTGGATCTTCCGCCTTTGACTTCACCTTCACTCGGAGAATCTTTCACCAAGGTCTTACCTACTTGAGCTTGAGTCTTTTGCCTTCTCCAAGGGCTTACCCACTCTAGCTCTAAGTCTTCTGCCTTTGACTTCACCTTCACTCGGAGAAGCTTCCACCAAGGACTTACCCACTTGAGCTTGAGTCTTCTGCCTTCTCCAAGGGCTTACCCACTCTAGCTCCAAGTCTTTAACCTTGATCTTCACCAAGGGACTCCTTCCCTTGTTCTTCTTCACCTCTCTTGGCTAAGAGAGAGAACCTTCATCTTCATGTTTCAAATGAGAGATGGGGAGGTTGTAGAAGTGAGAGCCTCACAAGATATACATGTAGGACTAGCTCTCTTATAGATTTCCTACTCACTCTAATGGATGTAGCAAGTGATTAAGCTTAGAGAGAGAGAGGAGGCTGTAGGAAGCACTCAACTATAGAATAGGAGCCTCACATAGAGTTTGCAATGAATGCTCAACCTTGGAATGAAGCCCAAGGGGTACTATTTATAGCTGGGGATGCCTCTTAGCCTTTGGGAACACTTGTGAATGAAAACTAGCCGTTTTGTGGCTTGCAACAGATCTATTTTCACTTGTTGCAACTCCACAACGGCTAGAAACACTTTTCTGCACTTTTCCGTACAGTGCATTCGGTCGAGTTTCTATATGTGTAACTCGACCGATGCAATCTTCAGAAGATCATCCCAGGTGGATCGGTCGAGTTTCAGGGTGGGAAACTGGACCGATTCAATCTTCAGAAAATCAGCCCAGGTGGATCGGTCGATTTCAGGGTGGGAAACTGGACCGATTCAATCTTCAGAAAATCAGCCCAGGTGGATCGGTCGAGTTTCAGGGTGGGAAACAGGACCGATCAAGTGCCTGTAATTGATTTTCAAAGTTGCATTAAAAGTGCTCTAATATTCGATCTAAGTGTTCCTGATATTTTTCTAAGCTTAATTACGAGTCATAGAATCATTACAAGTGATTTACAACATGATTCTAATGGATATACATCATATTACAAAAACATGCACTTGTATGACTTTGACTTGTCTTTTCTCCAATTTGAGATGCGCAAGTTAGGGCAATTGGAGTGTGTCTATACCTAATCTGAAATTACTCAAGTAGAAGCATTAGACACCAATATGTGGAATGGTTAGTCATCATAAAAACACGGGTTTAGTCAATTTAGACGTGAGTCAACCTTGACCTAATTGACCTTGAGTCAACAACATTCTCCCCCTTTTTGAGGATGACAAACCATTCCATAAATGTATTGAAAGCATTTAAGGAAATTCATACCTTTGGAGAAACCTAGGGGTTTCAATAGAATGGAGTTCATATGCTCCCCCTCAATTGATGTGCATGGAGTTTTCATACTCCCCCTCAATTGATGCAATTTCTCCTGCATGGTTAGCTTTCATAACATTTATAGAATACTATATCTTCTACTCATATATGTTTTACACATATATGTCTTCTCCCCTTTACCTTCTCCCTTTTCATGAACATGCTTCTCCTCTTCATGTAAGACATGCCTTCTTCCACTTTTAAAAGAAGTCATACCTTTCTCCCCCTTAGTCATTTCAAAAAGTGGGGTTATGAAGAAAAAGGAAACATCACTTGTTAAAAAGAAAAGGAGATAATACAAATATATATAAGGAGAGTAGAAGAGCACAGATAGGGTCTTGTCCAAGCATAGAAAGAAAAGCAAGTTAAAACATATACTTGAACAACCCAAAATGCAAGATAAAGTACCGCAGAAAAATAATAAATCGCAATTTTGACCCTCAAGATGATGGAATTTGACCAAAAACCATCGGAGCTCATGGCAAAGCGATGAGTCTTGCCTAGAAGGTCGTTTCTGCATGAAAAACACTAGTCTTGCACCAAAAACTGAAACTGGAGTAAAATCTGCATAAAAACCAAAAATACTCCAATTTCTACATATAATGTAGATCTATGTACCCTGCATCACAATGTTATGCAAGCAACTCAATATAGTAGATATGCAATTTAAGGAACAATCTTGAGCATGTATGAGACAAGATACAAGCATAGCATATAGATGAGAAAATATTCCAATTATAAATAGGGTTAGAACTACATGTATATGAACTACTAGTAGATGTTATCACAAGTTAGGACTACTAGTAGGATCTAGATCATAGCAAGAGATATCAAAAGATACACAAGATAAAGCAAGCTATGAGTAGATGTAGAGATATATCCAAACAAAGAGATATGCAAATTTAGAAGCATGAGAGGATATAACTCACTATATATGCATCCTTACCATAAGATGATTACCCCTAAGAACCTCAAGGTTGTATCAAAACAAGATATACACCGAGATAGATGTAGCAAGTTAGAGTACAGTGGAAGCAATTTAGACACAACCAAGAGATCCAAAGAGATCATCATCAAAACCTGCAAAACAACTCAAAGCAAGTAATTGCAACATATAAATGTACCAATTTAGAGCAATTAGATAGATAGATTTGTAAGCAAGATAGACAATTTAGAACATGGCAATATGCATATGTAAAGGTACCAAATGAGAGTGCCAAAGAATAAGGCTATTGGTTGAGAAAATCTAGTTGAGAGGGAAATTCTCACTCAATAAGCCAAATTTATATTCTGTGCACAGTGTAATCAGTCGAGTTCTGTGCATTGGCAACTCGACCGATGACAACTGCTGGAAACACCCATTGGTGCCTATCGGTCAAGTTTCAATAGAGCAAACTCGACCGACAGACCAGCTGTCAAAAAGCACAGATATTTTACAAAAACATATTTAAAGGCATGCTAAATATACAAACCATATCCAAACATGTCTAAGCAAGTTAGTAATGCACTATAGAAGCATTAGAAACAGTTTTTGAGCAAGAGTGTGAAGAGAATCACAAAATGTCACTTTTAACTCAAAAACCATATGTATTGTGCACACTAACTTGACAAAAACAAGTTAGGATAGGTTATAAGCAAGAAAACATTACCTTTGTGCTTACCATTGCTTTTTCCACTTATTGTCACCCTCTGTACATCTCACCTTTCTTCTTTCATGTGGATTGAGAAATCAATTTGCAATTTAATAGCTCAAATCAATCCATTTGTAAGTACCTACAAGAAGAAAGATGAAATGGTCCCCAATCATGTTTTTGGGTCCGGAGGGGTTAGTTTAGCAACCCAAATCCTATTGCTCTTGGGTGCTTTCCTAAAAGGACAACAAGTAGAATAATGACCAATTTCATTGCAATAATTACAAGTGCCTGTAGCCTTGGAACTGGAGGATTCTTCATTGAAAAATGAAGGTCCTTTATCTTTGTTGTTCCTTTGGCTACAGTCAAGTCCAATGCCATCTCTACCCATTTGTTTGGTAGTATGGTCTAGGATTTTATTAAGATTCTTTTTATCACCAAAGAATCTTTGCAAAGAAGATCTCAAACTATGATTGTCATGCATAAGAGAAGTAAAGGTAAAACACAATAGATTCATATCATCTCTAGCATGCACAAGATAGATTTCTAAGCAAACATCTTTAGTCATATAAGAATCTTTATCACAAGATAGAGCATCAAAAACTTTCTCTCTATAAGAAAAGATAGTATGAGGGTCAAGAGCAATTACACTACTATGCAAGGAAGCAAGTTCATATACAAGACAAGTAATCTTTGAAGGATAAACTTTATCTACACATTCTATTCCTTGTAAAGTAAGCTCTTGACTCTCATAAGCACATTTAAGAGCATAAGAAACAATAGAGAGAGAAACAATAGTAGTAGCAAGCTTTATATATGAAGTAGTCATAGAAGGTTGAGATTCTAAAAACTTAATCTTATCAAGAAAGCTAGAATTCACAAATTTAAGAGCATTTAGTTGACTAAGATAAGCATTTATTTGAATCTCAACACTTGAATTTACCTCATTTAAATCTTTAGTTGAGCTTGTCATGAGGGCGCAATGGCATCTTCCATCTTCACATTCACTAGATCTTCCACTAGTGCTTTCATTTGTTGATGGAGCCTTTGTGATCCCTTTTTCACTCTTGTTTCCTTCTATTGCTCTCTTTGAAGGTTGCCCATCTTCATAATCACCCATATTCTCCTACTTGTGGAAGTATTCTTGGAGAAGACCCGCTCTGATACCACTTGTTGGATCCTAGATGGGTGATTAGATGCTCTAGAGGGGGGGTGAATAGAGCTGAAAGCACTTAAACAAAACTCATTAAACCTTCAAAATATATGACAAGATAAGGTTGCTAAATAGGCAATTTGAGTGCAACTAAATCATGCATAGCAAGGATAAGAGAGATTGAACATGCACCAATTAGACAAGCTATTTAGAGTGGTTCCACACTTCAAACTAGAAGTGTGTCAGTCCACTTGCCTAGAGAGGTCAACCTCTAGGACTTCCAACAATTGCACTCTTATATTCATTTATAAGACTTACAATACATGACCAACAAAGGACTTACCTATCCAATACAAAGAGTCTTCAACCTTACCAAGGACTTACCCACTTTGCAAGAGTCTTCGGCCTTCTCCAAGGACTTACCCACTCTTGCACAAGTCTTCGGCCTTGTAGGAATTACCCACTCTTCTTGGATCTTCCGCCTTTGACTTCACCTTCACTCGGAGAAGCTTTCACCAAGGTCTTACCTACTTGAGCTTGAGTCTTTTTCCTTCTCCAAGGGCTTACCCACTCTAGCTACAAGTCTTCTGCCTTTAACTTCACCTTCACTCGGAGAAGCTTCGACCAAGGACTTACCCACTTGAGCTTGAGTCTTCTGCCTTCTCCAAGGGCTTACCCACTCTAGCTCTAAGTCTTCAGCCTTGATCTTCACCAAGGGACTCCTTCCCTTGTTCTTCTTCACCTCTCTTGGCTAAGAGAGAGAACCTTCATCTTCATGATTGCAAATGAGAGATGGGGAGGTTGTGGAAGTGAGAGCCTCATAAGATATACATGTAGGGCTAGCTCTCTTACAGATTTCCTACTCACTCTAATGGATGTAGCAAGTGATTAAGCTTAGAGAGAGAGAGGAGGCTGTAGGAAGCACTCAACTATAGAATAGGAGCCTCACATAGAGTTTGCAATGAATGCTCAACCTTGGAATGAAGCCCAAGGGGTCCTATTTATAGCTGGGGATGCCTCTTAGCCTTTGGGAACACTTGTGAATGAAAACTAGCCATTTTGTGGCTTGCAACGGATCTATTTTCACTTGTTGCAACTCCACAACGGCTAGAAACACTTTTCTACACTTTTCCGTACAGTGCATTCGGTCGAGTTTCTATATGTGTAACTCGACCGATGCAATCTTCAGAAAATCAGCCCAGGTGGATCGGTCGAGTTTCAGGGTGGGAAACTGGACCGATTCAATCTTCAGAAAATCAGCCCAGGTGGATCGATCGAGTTTCAGGGTGGGAAACTGGACCGATTCAATCTTCAGAAAATCAGCCCAGGTGGATCGGTCGAGTTTCAGGGTGGGAAACTGGACCGATCAAGTGCCTGTAATTGATTTTCAAAGTTGCATTAAAAGTGCTCTAATATTCGATCTAAGTGTTCCTGATATTTTTCTAAGCTTAATTACACGTCATAGAATCATTACAAGTGATTTACAACATGATTCTAATGGATATACATCATATTACAAAAACATGCACTTGTATGACTTTGACTTGTCTTTTCTCCAATTTGAGATGCGCAAGTTAGGGCAATTGGAGTGTGTCTATACCTAATCTGAAATTACTCAAGTAGAAGCATGAGACACCAATATCTGGAATGGTTAGTCATCATCAAAACACGGGTTTAGTCAATTTAGACGTGAGTCAACCTTGACCTAATTGACCTTCAGTCAACAACATTCTCATGCATGTACAAGGATTCAAACTACAACCTAGAAACCTCAACATAATCCTAGCCATTCACATGGTCAAGGATATATTGTCAAAATGGCTATTCCCCACCTCTTATTATCTCTTCACTAGAAAATAATAATAAGCATAAAGAATGTAAACATGATGGTCAACCATGCATACAAGAAGATAAAAACCATAACTCATTTTTAAAATAGAAGATTAACTAATACCAAATATGAAATTTGAGTTCACATGAATCATGACATGAGAGATACTCTCTCATGCCCATGAAAAGGATTTTACTCACTCATGGTGAGGAAATGTAGGAACAAATGATAAGTCATTGAATGAAACATGAATAGAGAGAGAGGGATAACAAATAAATCCATAGGAGTGATGAACAAATAGAAACTTCTGACCAAGGGATGGAGATTCATCTCTGCTACTGCTCCTTTCTTCAGCAGCTTCCTATTCAACACTTTGGAATGGAATGGAGATGAAAAATGGAGTCAAGAATCAGTTCTCTCCCAAGAAACCCTAGATTTTTCTTAAAAATCACCACCCCACACCTTAAGGCTCATATCTTCTCGAAGCACTCCAAATGATACATGATCCACTTCCCAAGGGGCACAATTAGGTATGTATTACGAGTAAGTGTTTATTTACAAAACTATACAGAAAATATGCTTCACACGCAGTGTATGCAAGTCAACACACCGTGTGAGGTTCAGTTTCACTTGATTCGGACCACGGTCACAAGTGATACACCGTGTGGAGTGGCCATACTACGTAAGGAAGACTTTCTAGTGAATTCTAAATTTTATGAGCCACATTGTGTAGCTGGGTCACACACCTTAGCTCGACTCGATTGAGGAGATTTCTATCTGAGAGTCACATGTCGTTTGGAATGGTCCACACATTGTGTGGGTTGCTGTCTATTGAATAACAAACTACAAAATCTGGGGAAACTTTAGAATTGCTAAATAGATTGGATTATGAGCATTTTCTTCCAATATGATTGGAATATGGGGTACCTGCAATTCAAACCATGTCATGATTAAAATCAACAAGAAACAAACATTATAGCATGAATGGGAGTAGAAACATAGATAAAATGAAGTGAAATGTGCGACCAAAATGGTATGAAAATATGATACGACTTGTGCACATAAGATAGATAAACCACATACATGAATTGTGATGATACTATATTATAGTTAGCTAATCCCATGATAAGATGTCTAATAAAAGTTTCATCCTAAGGTGAAAATGTTAAATTAGATCATGTTAATGATGCATGTTATTTTAGGTGTTAATCTCAATGCTTGTTAAGGTTTCAAACATGGTTTCAAGGTTGGTACAATATAATGATGAGAGTGACACCATCATATGATCTAATTGAACAAAATGGGTTATTTATGATTAACTAATTGTAGAAAATGATAACATATTGTTAGAACCCTAATGCTTAAGGATTTCAATCCTAAGTCCTAAAATATGAAAGTTGAAGTGCCTTGACCTAAAATTTTAAATTGTTGAATCATCCTCTTTTGGTGGGTGGTTCACACTAGAAAACCTCACATGAGTGTTTTAGAAATAGTTATAGAACTCTTCATTGTGGAGATGTTGCACCTATTGTGGTTTCCTACCTATGGATGAAGACATGTTGGTTTATCCTAGGAGTAAGGAAGTGGGTTAACTTCGATGATGGAATTTCTTTTATGGTTTGTAACATGTAATGGATTAAGCTTATAGATTCCTAGATACCAAATTGAAATTGTTGAATTCATGAGTTAGAGATTTAGTTAATTACTTTTAAAATTTTATGCATATTTGTGGTAATGAATCCACATTGCCCATAATATGTGATTATGAATCTAATACTAAAATTAGATGATTACATGATTTAATAACAATCCTTGAAGAGAGTTACTTCCACATTGATTTTATCTTTTTTTGATGAATTTTTGATATCTTTTGATATTAATACCATGACTAATATCCTTAAGTTGATGTATTTTGAAATATTTGGTGGAGTTTTGTCACAAATTTATAGTAGAATGCATATTAAATTTTTGGAAAACAATCGTAAAATTTCAGTAGTATTTGGATAGTAGAAATACTATCTAGGTTCTCTTCATATGATATGCCTTTTTATGTATAATAGATAAAAGTCTTACATATTTTAGCATAAGCTCAGACCAATAGCTATGTAATGTCCTCATTGACATATGGATTAAGTGCATTCCTAAGATCTATCAGTAGATCCTCATATCAATGGATGTGGCACTAGTTAGGGAGAAACCATAGATCAATTTTAAGAGAAATGAACCTAGACGCTTGGATGCATGATTGATAAATTGCAATTCATCTCCTATCTTGTGGTTACAGTAAGGTAGTGAAGAAGGTAGGTGCTATAACATCCCCACCATTGTACTTCAGGGATGTGGGTCAAAAGTTATTTGGAGTGAGCAATTGTCTTTAGAGTGAGAGGCGCTATCCCTTGACCCCTTGAAAGAAATTTGAAGCCACTTCAGTAATGAGAACAAAACCCTATTGGTAGCTTCTTCTTCACTACAACAAGATGGTTGTGAATGGGGTTAAACAATGGAGTTGAAAGAAATCTCATACTAAATCAAGTAGAAAAAGCAAGTACAAGGATATAGGAGAAGATTTGCAGACATTTCCATTGGTTTCCTTGAAGTTTTTCATGACTCATGATCTCCTTTTAGTTTGAGAAGAAAATGGAGTTTGTGGTCATATATTGAGTGTTTCACAGTATGATTTGAATCTGTAGTTGAGTTTGCAAAATCTTCATGGAGATTCTAGTGGCAATCTGGTTTCTATGGGGACATGAGGAGTAAAAAAACCCTCATTCCTCTGCACAGCTCCATCGAGCTCATATGAGGAAGGGCTTTGAACTTGCAAGAGGAGATTTAGAGAAACTGACAATTCAGAAAACTATTGTTCAAAGCTCATGGGGTTGGCAAGGAGTACGATTTGGTGGGATATTTCTTACTGGTGTTGAGAAAACACACAATGATGTACAAACGAGCCACATAGGCTTCATATGTCGATGTAAGAAGGATAAAGAGGGAGGCTTCAAACCATGTTCATTGCAAGTTAAACCAAGTCATATGCCCAATCCACCATGACCCAATGTAGGCTGACTCATGCCTCTTGGGAGGCGACATGTTTAGGGAGGCAACATCTATGACATCATAAACAAAAATTGCCTTGCCATATTCCCTTTGAACAATAGATGGCTTCAACAACTATAGATTGGGAAGGCAGGTTACAAGGCATATACATGGTCCTAGATCAAATCTAGTGACCATTCTTGTTGCACCATGCTTGTCACGCTTTTTTTCTCAAGTAGCGCCTGGATGGTTGTTGGCAGCGACCTCCTGGTGTAGCACCTCATATGACAATTGACATCTTCCACCTAGCGGGTGGCAAAGGCCTTCACGCTTCTATGTAGTCCACACGGACCACTGGGAACTCCTATCATTCTTTTGGAATAGACAGAAAGGAGTTGTCCCTTTGATGTCAATGTGCTAGTGTTGATATCTCTCCCTTACCATCTCTCCCTTTTATGAGTAAGACTTGCTTGGGTTCTCACATTACCACAACTATGAGAAGACAACAATTTTCTAAGCTTATTGTTGCGTCTTCAGAAAACCTTAACTACCCCTCTATTTATAGGAGGGATAGGGTCAGGGTTTCTAGATCAAACGGGAGTCAAAGATATGGAATTTCATGAATTTTCTATAACCTACAAACCATACACTAGTTGGTTCACCATTGAGCCGATCGGTTCACATGTGATTCGATTAGTTCAACACTTGACTTGATCAGTTCAAAATGTTTCCTATTTGTAATCATATTGGCTTTCAATATTTGATTAATACACAACATGATGTCATCATCAATCCTTGGTCCAGTCTTCCTGATTAACCAACTAGTTGGTTCACAACCTAAGCCTATGAATTCATACCTTTGAACCGATCAATTCACTAACTCAAGTGCTTGTTTCATATTTCAGACAACCAATCTTCTTTAAATCGAATACCTATTTGTCTCAAGCATCCATCCTTAGCATGTTATTACCAAAGCGTGAATGTAGAAGCGGAAAGCTAAGAACACATGAACAAATAAAAAGATAAAGGCACCAATAATAGTTTCAATATTCAACAAGATATATTAAAGAACATTGTCTTATTACAAGCTTTTAATTACATATTTAAGAGTACAATTTGACCAGTCTGATCATGTATACTAGGTATCCTACAACAAGTACACCTGACATAGCTCTTTAAGCCCATCAACATCTAGCCATCTCTGAACCTATAAAATACGTGAAACAAGGTGGGTTAAGAACTCGAGGTGCCGAGTATAGGGATAATATATACATATACATAAGCTTTGCATAATTTGAAAAGAGAGTGCAAGAGTAAACAAGCAAGAATGAAAAAGTTAACTATTTACCAAAATGAGAACCCATGTTTTATGTCATTTCACTCCAATCATACCATCATTTCATTCTTTCATCAATATCATGTATTTGTTAGGCCTTTTATTGACAACTTCACACTAGAAGAGTCTATGAGGGTGCTCAAGATTAGCTAACCCTTATATCAATGATCCGCCCTATCTTGATAACACAAGTAGGATGCCCATCCTCATGTCCTTACCCCAAAACTTCAGGTAGGTGCATGATGTTTGTATAATGGAGTATCTATATTATGTTTGCAAGTTATAAAACAATGATACGTGACAAACATTGAGTACAATACTAGAATACTACATGGAAATATTTGAGCAAGTAAACAAGCATACTTATGGATCACATTCCAAGAAAGAAAGCCATATTCATATAATTATTACAACCCATACCTAATTTAGAGATTCATAACTTAATGTATCCTCGATCATCTAGCCATAAGCAACACTTGATTAACAACAAGATTACATGCATGCATTAGATTCTCATCATTAACCCTAACTAGAATCATTTTAGGGTTTTGGCCAAGTTGGGTCTGAAGTTACTTACATATTTGATGATCGTATATTGGTTTAGGGTCCATCATAAGGGTGTGGTTCAAGTTCTATATCATTCCGAGGTTACATCCATCTGTGTGGAGATTACAAGGTTCATGTTACTTATGTACAATCTAGGTCAAATTGACTCACAATAGAGTAGCCAAAGTCAAGGATCATCAAGACATGAGAACACACATAAAATATAGTTTAATCAACAAGATATAGACAAAATAATCATATTCAAGATTAGATGGATGTCCCCAAGAGTCTTAGCATCATGTAGTCAACATATACAACATGCATTCCCAAGTCAACATATAAGGCCTATGTCATAAGATCCCAACATAGAACAAAAGAGGTAGACCTTAGGCATTTAAGTCAGAAGACATCATAAGATAATTGATTTTAGAGCTCTAATAGATTTGGAGGCACACAAAAGGTCAAACCCATCATTAGTCCAAGTTTTAACCAAACATTCACATAAATGAGCATATACATCCACTATGTGTCCAATGAATCAACCACAACAAGAATGATATAAGGGGCTGATAGTAAGTCAAATAGAGACATAGATTACTATTTTTAAGGTTGATCAAATACTTGGTGTCATTATGCAACAAGATTAGCATTAAAAGTACAAAGTGCATCATTATAGTCCAAACAAGTCACATACATAGAAAGAGAATCATTTAGGAGAAATAGGGTAATTAGGAACCTCATAAAGTGTAAAAGTGCACAAAAGTTACTGATCAGATGAGAAAGAGGGTAAAAGTGCACTAAAGGTTCAAGTTTTATCACTATTATGTACTAGATGTAGTCAAACATGATCAAAGATTGTATTTTAGCAACACAGGGAATGTGGGAGCATATTCAGGTTATGAAACCATTCCTAGGTTGTATATCTTTTTAATAGGATTGATTTGGTATATAATTTTGATGTATTTGGTCAAGGGAGGTGAAAGTTATCAATTTTTGAAGATTTAGACTGAGAACTATATTGATGAGAGGTGACACTACTAGCATCATTTCGGGGATGATAATGGTGCTTGATGCTCGATTTGAAAGCCCACTACCCACACTCTTTGCACCTATTGACGTTGGTTGGTTGGCTGCTGCTTTCACCACACACATGCAATTACGGGACTTTGTCCATCGATTCCTACCCTTTGAGTCGGCAGGTCCCTACCAATGTGGCATAGGGCCACGGGTCGGTCGGGGTCAAGGGTCATTGGCTGGCCCCACGATAGAAGAGAGGGAGAGGGACATGTGGAGATTGAGAATCTAGCATGTTTGAATCATTTTCGTCTAGGGTCCTATGCCCTAGCATCGACAACTCACACAGTGTGTCCTCCAGGCTCGAGTCTGCGGCATGATCATGGCGCATCCACGATCGCTGCACGTTGTAGGCCATCCCGAGGGTGGCCAAAAAGGCCTCAAAACTCATCACCAAAGAACCATCCGGCTCCCTCATGCCTCTGTGGATGCTTGCGAGATAAAATAAAAAGACAAGCACGATAAGATCATGGGGCTAGAAGCCAAAAATGGTGGTGGCAGCCATGACTACTGCCCAAGGTGGAGGAAGAAACAAGAAGCGAAATGTGGGTGCCTGAGGATGCGAAAAGGGGAGGGGAAGGGTGAGAATGAAAGAGGGAGGAGAATAGATGTTGTTAGGTTGTTTGATTTTGCAAAAGGGGAAGAGATTGTCACTGATTGGTGGTCTTCCATCAGATACACTATAGCTTTTCTACATTGTACGACCAGAGAAGGGAGAGGACCTCCAAGCCATAGGATTAGGATCATATGAAGGGGGGATGATCTGACGATCAAGATTTGGGGCACGCTAGGGTTGCTCCAAGATGGGTGGCAACTTCTGGGCCACAGATCCATGATTGGGCCCAATAAGGAGGCAAAACCAAATAAATCAACTAAAAAGGACATCATTTCAAATTATCATAACTTTTGACTCATTAGTCTGATCGAGATGATTTTTGCACTATCATATTCATATTTGAAAGTGCTACAAGCTGGTATATATTCAGATAAAGAAGATCACATATAAGAGATCTAACTTTGGCAACAATAGGGGGATTTATAAAGCATGAATCTTAGATCAATTGAGCTAATCAAAGCAGCACCTTGTGAAATTGGTCATTGATGTGATAGAATTAGAGCATCACCACACTCCAACTATTGAATTAATATGCACTTGAGTCATTTGAGTAACAATAAAGAGATAAAAAGTACATGTGAGGAGTGAGAAAATACAAGTTGTCACATCCCTCCCTCCTTAAAAGAAATTTCACCCTCAAAATTCTTCCAAGATCATAGTTAGAAGTCAAAGTCAAAACCCATCGAGTCTACGTGTCCGATCATGGTTGTCAAGGAATTCCCCACAATGGGGTGTACACTTAGGTTATCATCATCAAGGGTGTAATCATCTCGATTATATATACATTACTTAGTGTTCCATCATACAATGACATCATCGTGGCAATGGGGTTTTCCCATCCCTTAGTATCCCTAGATTAGGGTTTTTGTTCATATCTTCATATGAGACCAATGTGAAAAGTCAAAGTCTATGTTATCCATTCTCAAACAAAGATGTTCACAATCATGCCTTCCAAACGAGATCATCATTGAATCTGTATATTTCATCATTATACTAGATTTCATGCATGTTTTAATTTTCCCAAGTTATGCAAATCAACAATAATTATGTTCTTTATCCTTCATTTAGTTTGAAATTAAGAAACTTATTCATCATGTTCTTTTATTTAAGACCCCAATAACATTGTCATATCAAGTTAATCATTTTTCATTTTTGGGTATGAAATTAAGCATTGTATTCATGACCATTCAAGCTAAGATCTCAAGGCATCACCATATCGAGTTTATGACTTCATATCTATATCCTTTATGCAAGGTATGATTTCATATTAGGTCTATATCAGAGTGGCTTATTGTGCATATGTCAAATTTTTAAGTTAAGTGAGATATTTCATGTATCAAGCATAATTTTAGCAACAACATCATCATTGACATCGAGGTTTAATAATTAGCTCACTTGTATCTAAAAAGAGCTCCACCAGATCAAGCCACTCAAGCTATGACCCATTTGTGTCAAGGAAAAATGCACTAACCACCAACATCTATCCATACTAAACTTTTACCCAGCATACCAAACGAGAGAAACCACTAGATTCCTTAGCATCAAACCACTAACCCGAGAATGAGGCTCATCATGGAGATCACATGTCATGTACATCATTTAGGGTCTTGGGACATCTACCTCACCATATAGTAAGCATCATATATTCAAATGCCTCCACGTCTAAGGTTAGATCTTTTCATAGGAAATATAGGGTTCAACATTTTCAAGGGACCACACAGTAGGTGACTCAAGTCAAATACTTAGAAGTATTATAGCTAGGGTTAAACATTTTCAAGGGACCACACACTAGGTGACTCATGTATTTCATTGTGCATATTTCTCAACATTTCATAAGTTTTGGAGGTTAGGTACTCTGACTTTCTCCCATTTCAAGTCGACTCATATCAAGAGTTCACCCTATTTGTATGTCCCATGCTAGAGGTCCTTCTTTGTATAGATATTGAGGCTATGTTGGCCCCAAGCCATATATAAACATCATATCTCAACCTGTACAACACTAGGAACAAGCAAGCATGCCAACCCACTAGCTATGTTTAGCACATCAACCAAGTCATGTGCATCGTACAAGGTTCTAGGTTTAGCTAAAGCTGCATGGTCAAACTCATATCATATCATAAAACATAACTTGAATAATCTTGAGGCATCTCATAACGTCACATCATCATCATCATCATCATCATCATCAACACTACCACCACCACCACCACCACCACCATCGTCATCATCATCATCATCATCATCATCATCATCATCATCATCATCATCATCATCATCATCATCATCATCATCATCATCATCATCATCATCATCATCATCGTCATCGTCATCGTCATCGTCGTCGTTGTCATCGTCGTCGTCATCGTCGTCGTCGTCGTCATCGTCATCATCGTCATCGTCATCGTCGTTGTCATCATCGTCGTCGTCGTTGTCATTGTCATCTTCATCGTCATTGTCATTGTCATTGTCATTGTGATCCTGATCATGATCATGATCATCATCGTCATCTTCATCGTCATCATCATCATCATCATAATCATCATCATCATCATCATCATCATCGTCGTCATCATCATCATCATCATCATCATCATCATCATCATCATCATCATCATCATCATCATCATCATCATCATCATCATCATCATCAACATCATCACCATCGTCATCATCAACATCATCACCATCACCATCATCATCATCATCATCATCATCATCATCATCATCATCATCATCATCACCAACACCACCACCACCACCACCATCATCATTATCATCATCGTTGTCATCGGCGTCATCCTCGTGGTCATCATCATCATCATCGTCATCATCATCATCATCGTCATTGTGATCTTGATTGTGATTGTGATCATGATCGTCATCATCATCGACGCCGTCATCATCATCGACGCCGTCATCATCATCATCATCGTCATCATCGTCGTCGTTGTCGTCGTCATCATCATCGTCATCATCATCATCGTCATTATCATCATTACCATCATCATCATCATCATCAACAAAAACAACATAGGTCATTTAGGCTACTTACTAGACTAACCTTTATCATGGCTCTAGACAGCTCTAGAGGCTACAACTATCATCTAAACTCTCTCATCTAGAAGGCTACTTACTAGCCTAACCTTTATCATGGTTGTAGACAGATCTATAGGCTATAACTATCATCTAAACTCTTTCATCTAGACTTGATGTTACATCTCTTTTGTCTTAGGTTTCATTGAGACTCACTGCCTTTGTGTGTGTGGTAACATTTTTCATATGTGCATATACTAATACTTGAAATAGGTTTTTCTCCAACGTTAAAAGAGGCACTAAAAACCACCATGTTTCATTCGATCAAAACCAAAACCAAAATGAGTTACCACACTCATTAGGCAGTCTAGTACCATGACACCTAGAGAACTAGCAAGAACATGGTGCACACTTGTATAGATTCCCTAAGAAAATACTGCAAACATATATCTAGGGTTGTGATAAGGTCTCCCTTTTCTCACCCTCCTAAACCTACATCCAATACTACAAACTAGAAGGAGGAGAAAAGAAGGATCTAGGGATTACACATGTCTACACCTAGTTCTAGAACATCTAGGTTCTAACCTAGAGGCTAAGTCAACATAGTCCACAAAGGACAACTCATTAAGTTTCTAAGTTTGAGATGTAAGGTTATGTTTAGTTTGTGTTTCATGTGAGAAATTTTTGGTGTAGTTATTGTTCATGCTCTGATACCATCTGTCTCAGAACCATTTTTACCCAAACCCTAACTCTGAATGACTATAAAGTCAATGTAGATAGGACCTAAGCATTCGTCCCTAGCATGGTATTACCAAAGAGCAAATGCAGAAGCAGAAAGCTTAGCATACATGAACAGATAACAAGATAAAGGCACCAATAATAGTCTCAACATTCAACAAGATATATTGAACAACATTGTCTTATTACAAGCTTTCAATTACATATTCAAGAGTACAATTTTACCAGTCTGCTCATGTATACTAGGGATCATACAATAAGTAAACTTGACATAGATCACCAATCCCATCAACTTCTAGACATCTCTGAACCTATAAAATATGTGAAACAAGGTGGGTCAACCACATGAGGTGTCAAGTGCAGGGCTAACAAATACATATACATAAGCTTTGCATAATTTGAAAAGAGAGTGCATGAGTAAACAAGCAAGAATAAACATGTTAATTGTTCAACAAAATGAGAACCCATGTTTTATGTTACTTCACTCCGTTTATACCATCATTTCGTGCATTCATCAATATCCTATATTCGTAAGGCCTTTTATGGACAACTTCTCACTGGGAGAGTCTATGAGGGTACTCAACTTTAGCTAACCCTTTATCAACGATTCACCCTATCTTTATATCTCAAGTAGGACACCCATCCTCATGTCCTTACTCCAAAACTTCAGGCAGGTGCATGAGGTTTGTATAATGGAGTATCTATATTATGTTTACAAGTTATAAAATAATGATACGAGACAAACATCGAGTGCAATACTAGAATACTACATGGCAATATTTGATCAAGTAAACAAGCATACTAATGTATCACATTTCAAGCAATAAAGACATAGTCATATAATTCTTACAGCCCATACCTGATTCAGAGGTTCATAACTTAATGTATCCATGATAATCTAGCCATAAGCAACACCTGATTAACAATAAGATTACACGCATGTATTAGATTCTCATCATTAACTCTAACTAGATTCATTTTAGGGTTTTGTCCAAGTTGGGTTGAAAGTTTCTTAGTTACATGTTTGATAATCTTATTATGGTTTAGGGTCCATCATAAGGGTATGATTCAAGTTCCATATCATTCTGAGGTTCCATCCATCTATGTGGAGATTACAAGGTTCATGTTACTTACATACAAATTAAGGTCAAAAGGACTCACAATAGAGTAACCAAGGTCAAGGGTCATCAATCCATGAGAATAAGCATAAAAGGTAGTTTAGATCAGCAAGATATAGATAAAAGGATCATATTCAAGATTAGGTGGATGTCCCTAAGAGTATTAGCATCATTTAGTCAACATATACAACATGCAATCCCAAGTCAACATATAAGGCCTATGTCATAAGGTCCCAACATAGAAAAAAAGGGTAGAACTTAGGCATTTTAGTCATAAGACATCATAATATAACTTATTTTAGAGACATAATAGATTTGGATGCACAGAAAAGGTCAAACCCATCATTAGTCCAAGTTATAACCAAACATTCACATAAATGGGCATATACATGCACTAGGTGTACAACAAATCAACCATAACAAGAATGATATAAGGGGGTAATAGTAAGTGAAATAGAGAAATAGATTATTGACTTCAAGGTTGATCAAATACTTGGTGTCATTAGGTAGAAAGATTAGCATTAAAAGTACAAAATGCATCATTAAAGTCCAAACAAGTCACATATATAGAAAGAGAGTCATTCAGGAGAAATATGGTGATTATGATCCTCATACAGTTTAAAAATGCACAAAAGTTACCGATAAGATGAGAAAGAGGGTACAAGTGCACTAAAGGTTCAAGTTTTATCACTATTATGCACTAGATGTAGTAAAAAATGGTCAACGATAGTATTTTAGTGACACGGGGAAAGTTGGGGCATATTTAGGTTATGAAACCATTCCTAGATTATAGATCTTTTTGAGAGGATTGATTTGGTATATAATTTCTATGTATTTGGTTAAGGGAGGTGAAAGTTATCAATTTTTGAAGATTTATACTGAGAACTATATTGATGAGAGGTGACATTACCATCATCATTTTGGGGCTGATAATGGCCCTTGATGCTTGATCCAGAACCCTACTACCCACACTCTTTGCAGCTGTTGACGTTGGCCGCTCGATTGCTGCTTTCATCATGCACGAGTGATTGTGGGACTTTGGCCACCGCTGCCTACTCTTCGAGTCGGCGGGTCCCTTCCAATGTGGCCTCGGGCCACAGGTCGGCCGAGGTCAAGGGTCGGTTGACCGACCCCATGAGAGAAGAGGGAGAGAGGAACAAGGGGAGATTGAGTGTTTGGCATGGATGAATCACTACTGTTTAGGGTCCTGTGCTATAGCATCGATGAATCGCGTGGTGTGTCCTCCAGGCTCGAGTCTGCGGCGTGATCATGATGCATCTGCAACCTCTTCTTGCAGGAGGCCATCACGAAGGTGGCTAAAAAGGCCTCAAAACTCATTGCCAAAGCATCGACCAGCTCCCTCATACCACTGTGGATGCGTGTGAGTTAACATACAAATACAAGTGTGATCATATCATGGGGCTAGAAGTCAAAAATGACAGAGGCCATGACTACTACCCAAGGTAGAGGAAGAAACAAGAAGTGAAATGAGGGTGCCTGAGAATGCAAAAAAAGGGGGGGTAAGGGTGAGAATGAAAGAGGGAGGAGAATAGGTGTTGTTAGGTGGTTTGATTTTGCAAAAGGGGAAGATATCATCACTGATTGGTGGTATTCTGTCGGGTACACTATAGCTTTGGTACAGTGTACGACCGGAGAAGGGAGAGGACCTCCAAGATGTTGGATCCAGATCAGATCAAGGTGTGGGCGATCTAACGGGTTTCTCCAAGATGGGTGCGCTAGGGTTTCTCCAAGATGGGTAGCGCCTGTTGGGCCGTGGATCCTTGATTGGGCCCAACAAGGAGGCAAAACCAAATAAATCAAGTAAAAAGGACATCATTTCAAATTATCACAACTTTTGACTCATTGGTCTGATACATATGACTTTTGCACCACCGAATTCATGTTTGAAAGTTGTACAAGTTGATATATAGTGGAGAGCAAGAAGATCACATATAAGATATCTAATTTTGGCAACAAGAGGCACATATAGGTTCTAACCTAGAGGCTAAGTCAAAATAGTCCACAAAGGACAACTCATTAAGTTTCTAAGTTTGAGATGTAAGGTTATGTTTAGTTTGTGTTTCATGTGAGAAAGTTTTGGTGTAGTTATTGTTCATGCTCTGATACCATCTGTCTCAGAACCATTTTTACCCAAACCCTAACTCCAAATGACTATAAAGTCAATGGAGATAGGACCTAAGCATTCGTCCCTAGCATGGTATTACCAAAGAGCAAATGCGGAAGCAGAAAGCTTAGCATACATGAACAAATAACAAGATAAAGGCACCAATAATAGTCTCAACATTCAACAAGATATATTGAACAACATTGTTTTATTACAAGCTTTCAATTACATATTCAAGAGTACAATTTTACTAGTCTGCTCATGTATAATATGGATCACATATAAGTGGATCATCGTCAACAACAACAACAACATCGGTCATCTAGGCTACTTACTCGCCTAACCTTTATTATGGCTCTAGACAGCTCTAGAGGCTACAACTATCATCTAAACTCTCTCATCTAGACTTGATGTTACATCTCTTTGTCTTATGTTTCATTAACACTCACTGCCTTTCTGCGTGTGGTAACATTTTTCATTTGTACATATACTAATACTTGAAATACAGTTTTCTCCAATGTTAAAATAGGCGATGAAAACCAAAACCAAAATGAGTTACCACACTCATTAGGCCGTCTAGTACCATGACATGTAGAGAAATAGCAAGAACATGATGCACACCAGTTTAGCTATCCTAAGCACATGCCACAAACATATGTCTAGGGTTGTAATAAGGTCTCCCTTTTCTCACCCTCCTCCTGAACCTATAGCCCATACTACAGGACAGAAGGAGGAGAAAAAAAGGATCTAGGGATTACACAAGTCTACACCTAGTTCTAAAACGTCTAGGTTCTAACATAGAGGCTAAGTCAACATAGTCTACAAAGGACAACTGATTAAGTTTCTAAGTTTGAGATGTAAGTTTATGTTTAGTTTGTGTTTCATGTGAGCAATGTTTGGTGTAGTTATTGTTCATGCTCTGATACCATATGTCACAGATTCGTTTGTTACCCAAAACCTAACTCCAAATGATGATAAAGTCAATGTCGATAGGACCTAGGCGTCCGTCTCTAGAATGGTATTACCAGAGCATGAATGTAGAAGTAGAAAGTTTAGCATACATGAACAAATAAAAAGATAAATGCACCAACAATACTCTCAACGTTCAACACGATATATTAAACAACATTGTCTTATTACAAGATTTTAATTACATATTTAAGAGTACAATTTTACCAGTCTGCTCATGTATACTAGTGATCCTACAACAAGTACACCTGACATAGCGCACCAAGCCATAAACTTCTAGCCATCTCTAAACCTATAAAATATGTGAAACAAGGTGGGTCAAGCACACAAGGTGCAAAGTACATGTTTAAAAGATCCATATACATAAGCTTTGCATAATTTGAAAAGAGAGTGCAAGAGTAAACGAGCAAGAATAAACATGTTAACTATTTAGCAAAATGAGAACCCATGTTTTATGTCATTTCACTCCAATTATACCATTATTTTGTGCATTCATCAATATCATGTATTCGTAAGGCCTTTTATGGACAACTTCTCACTAGAAGAGTCTATGAGGGTGCTCAAGATTAGCTAACCCTTTTATCAATGACCTGCCATATCTTGATAACTCAAGTAGGACGCCCATACTATGTCCTTGCCCCAAAAATTCAAGCAGGTGCATGAGCTTTGCATAATGGAGTATCCATATCATGTTTGCAAGTTATAAAACAACAATATGAGACCAACATCGAGTACAATACTAGAATACTACATGGCAATATTTGAGCAAGTAAACATGCATACTTATGTATCACATTTCAAGCAAGAAAGTCAGTCATATAATTATTACAGCCCAAAACATGATTCTATTCATAACTTAACATATCCTTGATCATCTAGCCATAAGCAACACCTGATTAACAACAAGATTAAGTGAATGCATTCGATTCTCATCATTAACCCTAACTAGATTCATTTTAGGGTTTTGGACAAGTTGGGTTCAAAGTTTCTTACTTACATGTTTGATGATCTTATATTGGTTTAGGGTCCATCATAAGGGTGTGATTCCATATCATACTGAGGTTCCATCCATATGTGTGGAGATTAGGTTCATGTTGCTTATGTAAAATCTAGGTCAAAAAGGACTGAGAACAGAGAAACCAAGGTCAAGGGTCATAAAGACATGAGAACAAGCATAAAACATAGTTCAGTCCAATAAGATATAGACAAAAGGATCATATTTAGGTGGATGCCCCCAAGAGTCTTAGCATCATTTAGTCAACATATATAACATGCATTCCCAAGTCAACGTATAAGTCCTATGTCATAAGGTCCCAACATAGAACAAAAGGGGTAGACCTTAGGCATTTCAGTCAGAAGACACCATAAGATAACTTATTTTAGATCTCTAATAGATTTTGATGCACAGAAAAGGTCAAACCCATCGTTGGTCCAAGTTATAGCCAAAAATTTACATAAACGGGCATATACATGCACTAGGTGTCTAATGAATCAACCATAACAATAATGATATAAGGGGTTGATAGTAAGTCAAATAGAGACATAGATTACTGATTAATAGGTTGATCAAATACTTGGTGTCATTAAGTAGCAAGATTATCATTAAAAGTACAAAGTGCATCATTAGAGACCAAATAAGTCACATATATAGAAAGAGAGTCGTTCAGGAGAAATAGGGTGATTAGGACCCTCATACAGTCCAAAAGTTCACAAAAGTTACTGATCAGATGAGCAAGAGGGTAAAAGTGTACTAAAGGTTCAAGTTTTATCACTATTATGCACTAGTGTAGTCAAACATGGTCAAAGATTGTATTTTAGCAACATAGGGAAAGTGGGAGCATATTCATATTATGAAACCATTCCTAGGTTGTAGATATTTTTTAGAGGATCGATTTGGTATATAATTCCTATGTATTTGGTTAAGGGAGGTGAAAGTTATCAATGTTTGAAAATTTAGACTGAGAACTATATTGATGAGAGGTGACATTACCATCATCATTTTGGGGCTGATAATGGCCCTTGATGCTTGATCCAGCGGCCCACTACCCGCACTCTTTGCAACTGATGACATTGGCCGCTCGGCGATTGCAGGACTCTAGCCACTGCTGCCTACCCTTCGAGTCGGCGGGTCCCTGCCAACGTGGCCTCGGGCCACAGGTCGGCCGGGGTCAAGGGTCGGTTGACTGACCCCACGGGAGAAGAGGGATAGAGGGACAGGGGGAGATTTGAGTGTTTGGCATGGTTGAATCACTGTCGTCCAAGGTCCTATGCCCTGTCATCCACGGCTTGCGCAATGTGTTCTCCAGGCTCGAGTCTGCGACGTGATTATGGCGCATCCGCGGCCACTGCTCGTCGGAGACCATCACGAAGGTGGCCTAAAAGGCCTTAAAACTCATTGCTAGAGCACCGGCCGGATCCCTCATGCCTTCGTGGATGCGCGCGAGCTAACATATGAAGACAAGCGGGATCATATCATGGGGCTAGAAGCCAAAAACAACGACGACGGCCATGACTACCACCCAAGGTGGAGGAAGAGACAAGAAGCAAAATGAGTGTGCCAGAGGGGGGGGAGGGTCAGAATGAAAGAGGTAGGAGAATAGGTGTTGTGAGGCAGTTTGATTTCACAAAAGAGGAAGATCTCATCACCGATTCGTGGTCTTCCGTCAGGTACACTAGCTTTATCACAGTGTACGACCAGAGAAGGGAGAGGACCTCCAAGACGTTGGATCAGGATTAGATCAAGGAGGGGGTGATTTGACGGTAGAGATTTGGGGTACACAGTGTACTAGGGTATCTCCAAGATGCGTTGCCGCTGTTGGGTCGCGGATCCTTGATTGGGCCCAATAAGGAGGCAAAACCAAATAAATCAAGTAAAAAGGACATCATTTCAAATTGTCATAACTTTTGACTCGTTGGTCGAGAAGATTTTTACACCGTCGGATTCATATTTGAAAGCTATACAAGTTTATATATAGTAAAGATCAATAATATCACAATTTATAGATCTAATTTTGGCAACAAGAGGGGATTCATAAAGCATGAAACTTAGATCAACTAAGCTAATCAAAGGCACACCTTGTGAAATTGGTAATTGATGTGATAGAATTAGAGCATCGCTACACTCCAACTATTGAATTACTATGTACTTGAGTAGTTTGAGTAACAATAGAGAGAGGAATAGTACATGAGAGGAGTGAGAAAATCTAGGTTGTCACATTAACACTTTCATAATCAAGTTTAAAACATATTCATGAGTAAACACCTTTTCCAGGTGTATCCTATGTGTGTGACCCTACAAGTCCCAAATTACGTTGTTAGTGAATGTTCATAACTAATATATGATATCAAAATAAATGAGCGATATCAAACAACACATCATTTCTACCGAAGTAATTGGAAAGTTGGAGAACAACTTTAACCTACAATATGTAATTAGTGTTACAATGATCATATAGTTCCTTTTCCATTGATATCCAGATTGAACTCAATACATGGAATCTTCATCCTCTTCAATGTTAAATCCATGTTCCTAGAACTAGAGAAGATTGTCTAAGATACATGTGAGCTCACATATCATACATATTGATTCACATGAGTATTGACATACATTTTTCAGTCTTGCTTATCAAGTGCCTGAGATATCAACTCCATTAGGAGGGACACATCCCATCTACATCATACACAATCATTCCCCATGTGTCACAATGTATCCGAGCATCACCTTTATGGTAACCCTTATTCAATGTCACATTGGATGATTTCAAAGTACATAAAATAACATGTGATGGGTTTAGTGATTTTAGGTCTAAGAACCACAATCACCACCTATCACTATGAGAGTTGATTCTGAATACCATTCAATGGTTTCCGTGCATTGCTCTCAAGGTGGGTCTATCTGATACACTATTATCTAACCATTACTATGTGCTTGGTTTCATATCACATATCATGACTAATGAAATTCTTTTATCAACCAACACACACTCTAGTCTTATGCGTTATTGTTGTCTATCAACTTCCATAATAACATGTGACTAGGGACATAACAAGAATGTATGTACTCTTATCATTCGTATGATCTCACTATTCAAGTCCTAAACCTAAAGATATACTTCATCGAGTCACATCATTCCTAAGACATCTATCATATAATATCATTATCTCATAATTGAACAAACATATAGATGAAAATTGTCTTTATTATAATCAAATCATTTACAAGATATGCTATTACAATCATCATATGATTGTCTCTCTCGGCATACATACCAACTATGTGGTAGTAATCTATCATGCCTATTTCTATATCCATCATACCAGTTTGTCCCAAATAAGATAAATACACATATTATATATTATTCCTAGAAATTAGGTTGGTTGTCAAACATTACAAACAATTTATCCAAATTCTCATGATAATTTTTAGAATAAAAGAATCCTGATATAATCTTATTATGCATGAAACATAATGTTTTCATGATAGATCTAAAATGATCTTGTCATGCATAATGTATAAAAATATGTGAACAATTTATTAACTCCTAAATCTGATTTAGAATCCATGTGAGTCCTGATTTGGTGATCTTTATCCACAAAATAATATTTTTCTTCCATACAACGAGCTTGGGTGATAAGCCTAAATAATATGTGGTACTTACATAGATGATCAATAAATTCTAGTACAACTTACCTTCATAAAAGTATTTGGAATGTAACATGTAGTTTTGAGATCATTTCATACATATAATTCATGTTATATGATGATGGATTATACTATACGATACAAAACCCAAAGTTGAAAATGCATTGAATATTATGGTTAGTAAGTAATTCAACACCAGTAACAATAATCCAAGGCAATATGACATTTCATAAGAAAGATGCATAAAGATCTAAGTTAAACCCTAAATTGAATATGCAAGGATTAATGATGAATAATATGATACAAGACATATATGCGGTCCCATACGAATCAAGTATTGACAAAGGTTACATTTGACTCAGGAATGTGATGAATAGGTTTATATCAATTCAAGGTATGATTCACCTATTACTTGACATGTTACATAATATGGATGTACATTATGTGTACAAACGACTTGGCATATGATTTATTAGATAAAAGAAGTGTTCATCTATGTTACTTTGTTTGATTTTCCAGTATATATTATTCTGAAGACATGTAACATAATATATCTAGTCTGTTATATGACAACATTAAAATCTTTGGTAGTGCAGTGAATGGAAGTGAGTTAACTCATTGGTAGTTGGTCACATTGTACATATAATCTAACTCTTTTGTAGTTGACTAAAAATGCCAAAATATCAAACTCTTTAAGAGTTAATAGAAAGCATCAAAACCTTCTATGGTCAACACATAGACATATAATGGAAAATGTTCTTAAAATATGTGTTCCCTTTCATAAATAAAGATTATATGTTTCAAGAATGTTTTTGTAATACAATTTACTAGCAAGTCATAATAATAGGTTTAGTATCTTCCATGATGTGTACTCAACACATTGTTTCTGACTTGTACCAATTTTTTTTTTTAGGTATCTAGATATATGATCTTGAAGATACTTGATAGTTGGTTGTTGTGTGGTGAGCATATGTGCAAGTGGACCTACTTTCTAAAGATCTTGTTGTACAATGTAGTATGTGCATGTGTAAAATCTTTTTTCAATGTGTAATATCAATTTGTAATATTGCATTTTGTAATTATATTTTGAATGGTTAGTTTGTGGTTATGGTTTGTTCTTATCCATGTGCATGTGCTACTTTTCTTTATTTTTACCTTCTCTTATGATTTGCTTCTTGACCTAGTGTATTGTTTTTAAATTGGGATTCCAATGGAGGTGAGGATCTTCAATTTGGATGTCACACATGTGGTCAAGGTGTTGAAAATTTGGAAACATCACAAGTGGTATCAAAGCAAGAACAATAACAAAGATTGAAAATTTTCCATTATGCAACTCAAAGATAAGGAAAACCTTAAACTTGAAACCATTATGGTTAGGCAAACTATCTTTTAGACACTAAATTTGACCTAGATTTTAGGTTAGAACACAAATTCCCCTTGTTTACAGAAAGTCTTGAAGTTTCAATTATTCCTTTTAATATGATGACATGATATATGATATCATTAAGAGATGATGTACATTATGGGAAGATAAACCCTAGACACATGGTCCAAATGTGTCTTGGATAATTACATTAGTATATAACCTATTCTCACCATTTTCACTAGGTGACATGTAACTAGACTCTCTACTATGTGTGTGAGACTCAATTTGCAATTTTGTTTTGTTTCCAAATGGCTCAAGCCTCGATACTTTTATCTGATGTTTGTCTTAATTGAAAAAAACTATATACCTTTATTATTATGTAAATGCTATGAAAATTTGTCCAACACATATGAGAGTAGGAGGTAGTCACCAAACCAAAGTGTAATAGAATGACATGATTCTAGAATAGAGTGGTTCTAGATTAAATGTCTAGAGACACATAAAATGTAATCTATATAATGTATTATAGAGATATATATGATACATGTAAGGATGATATTATCAAAGTTTGATTTATATTGTATATGTTAGTTTCTGACGATCGAATTTTGTCCTTGAGGACTACACTATAGTTTGGAGGACTTGAGATAAGTATTTATGATGCTAGTACTTAAACTTTTGAGCTATAAGAAGCTAAGTCAAGATAAACGTGTTATCGGTATGAGCCTCAATATCTTTTATGAAGGAGGACCTATAGTGTTAGGACCAATTACATGGTTAAATATATAAAGAGTGATACCCATAGAGAGGAAGTCAGAGAACCTAAACTACAAGATATGAGAAATACGCAATATGGTATGTCCAACGCTAGAACACTCCCAAGTGAATGAGTTGACTCACGTTATAAATGATTCATATAGTTATAATGAACCCTAGTTGTCCTTTGGAAGACCAAATATGAGAGATATAGAGAGACTTCTTAATATATATGGATATGAATGTGAGTATCTACAATCTAGGCGAGGGAGAGTGAGTCCTAAGACTCTTGAGGATGTTTGAAATGTTATGATATTTTTAAGCCTCATTCTAAACTAGTTCCATCTAAGAGTTTAGTGGTGTATATAAGAGAGAGAGGTGGGTAATCATATCTCATGGGAAGAGAATTTGTGATCCTAAGCAAGTATACTACATGACTAATTACATATTTTATTATGCCCTGAGGATTTGAGTCATACCACTCAAATCCAACTGACCACTGCTAAGTAGAAATCAGTGCCATACAAGGTCAATGGAAGAGCCGGAATCCATGACCTCACTAAACCTCATGGTCAGTACATGAGTACACCGCAGAGACATAATAGTCAATTGGAACCAGTGACATGTAGTCAAACTGTGAAAGTCCTAGCCCACCTTAGTATAGGTCACAATGCTAGTGAAATTGAGCTATGGCCTGCAGCCGCACTCCTGCCAGGGTGATGTGCACAAATCATATCATCTTTTGGATCATGTTTGGTTGCATATTCATATTGTTTTGACTCAATTACCACTCTCATTCATGCTAGATTCCATATTTTTAGCTATTCTTACTTATCTCATGATTTGGATTGTAGGTACTATATTTTGCAATGAAATGATGAGGAATATATCATATTATCTCTTATTGGATCACTCCTCAAGTATCTATATGTTTTGGGGTTCAAAATTACGCAAATACCCTTTTTTACAGCATGTAAATCAGACCTACACACTGAAAGTTATGAGCAGAATACACAATAGCCCAGAACAGCCTGCACCAAAAGTGCACGCCGTGCACCAAAAATGCACACCGTGCACCAAAAGTGCACGCCGTGCACCTGGGAGAGTTGACCAAACTTAAAGTTATGGAAAGTTGCACGACGTGCACCTGGGAGCTAAAGGTTTCTGGAAAGTTGCACGACGTGCATTTCTTCAACACACGCCGTGCACAGTGCATTCTGGAGCAAACTGAAAGTTTCTGGAAAGTTGCACGGCGTGCACTTTAAGTGCACGACGTGCACCTAGCAGTTTCAGCATTTTGAAAAATATGAGTTTTTGTTTAAAATGAAGTGGGAACTTAATGGGCGGTTATGCCCGGTTATTTGTGGAAGTTCTCTTGTCCTAGAGCAAGCCTAGAGAATAGGAGGGCGATTTTGAGGGGAAAGGAGGTGGTTTCTTGCCAAAGAAACCCCATTCTTCCTCTCTTCTTCTCCAAGCTTCTTCTCCAAGGTGCAGTAGTGCTTCTTCACTCCACAAAGCTTCTCGGGAGGGAAGTTTGTCTGGTTTGGAGCAGCTGTAAAAGTGGGATTTTGTCCTCAAGTCAGAATTCTACCTTCCTTTGGTTACACCTTGGGATTGCTTAGCTTTTCCTTCTCTAAACCATGTTTAACTCTGAAATTTCTACACATTTTCTGTTGTACATCATTATGGACGAGTAGACTCTTTTTCTTGGGCATGGGAGAGTAACTCACTTGTCATAGCTTGTATAAACATATGAATTTCATACTAAATGTTAGTTTCTTGCATATTCCAAGAGTTATTTCAAATCTGAAATGCTTGTTTGTGTGATTGGCCATCATACTTGTATGTTTTATACTTTCTTTCATAATCTGAGAAGATGTGTTTGAGAGTATGGAGTTACTCGTTTGGCAACTTGTCCTTGACCACGAGAGTGGCTGAGATTATGTTGAGGAGCAAGGTTTGTGATTTGAAATGAAATACATACACGAGAGTGATATATGGAGTTAAAATCATCATCACTTCACCGGGAGGTGAGTGATGACTACAAAACTCCTTTGCAAGTTAATTAACATGTTTAAATTCATATTTTAATATAAGCTATGATGTGATAGTGAAATCCCAAGTCTAAGATCCTTCCAAATGTGAATCTTAACCTTTCTTAAGTGATAATTTATTGTTTTGTTTTAAATCTATAATTTAGTTGTTCTAATCCAATCATCTTGTGTACAACAATCTAGATTATTGAAAATCATAATTCTTGCGCCTAACTAACCAACGCTCCTTGTGTTCGACCTCGACTACAACTACTCTCGTATACTTGCGGGATATAGCTAGTTGAGTAAAAGACCATTCTTAATGATTGAAACTCGTTTGTGTAAACAACCAACAAGTTTTTGACGCCGTTACCGGGGAGCATCGGTATTCCTATTAGAGTAAGATTTGTTGATAAGTAAATGAGACTAGATCACAACCTTCATATCCACCATCATATCCATAAATCATAATTCATCATGATGATCATAATTTGTTGTATCTTCCATGTTTGTTTTTGTATCTCACTCACCTTGTTTATTTGTAGGAGCATATGGGGTGTTCATAAAAAGATCCTGGAACCGTGCAAATCTCTACATTCAGAAAATGAACACATCATTTGCAGCCCTCATGGAGCAAGAAGGAGTGAAACCCAAACATGTATGGAGGAATTACAACCCACACAACCATCATCCATGTCACCATCATATGCCCCACCCTCATCCACACATCCTTCATCCACACCACCATCAATCACACCTAATTCACCGCCACCATATATACCACCAACACCCATATCACATTTTTCCACACCCTCATATACACCACCAACATCCATACCACATACACCACCACCATCTACGCCACATCTACCTAATCCTCCAGATTCACATGAAGAACTAGTCAAGGAGGATGACCTTCCTCTTAAGGACTACTTTGGTACAGCTGCAATGCACATGAGTGGGCCTATTAATATTTCAGAATTTGAGGCAGAGGAGTTTTCTATCAGCCCATCTATCATACAATTGCTACAGCTGAATGCATTTGGAGGGACACCAATGGAGGATCCAAACCTCCACATTGCTGAATTTCTGTAGTTGCTAAACACCATAAAGATATATGGTGTTCCTATTGATGGGATACGCCTAATCCTTTTTCCATTCTCTCTTAGAGATAGAGCCAAGGCATGGCTCTATACTTTACCAAAGAAGTAAATCGGCACTTGGGAGGAGCTTCTAAAGGTCTTTTTGGCAAGATATTTTCCACCAAGCAAGACCGCAAAATTGAGGAGTCAACTCATCAATTATTCTCAAAGGGATGGAGAGACTTTGTATGATACATGGGAGAGGTTCAAAGATCTTCAACATCTTTATCCACATCACGGTCTAAGAAATTGGATTCTATTGCAATCTTTCTATAATGGTTTGTGTTACAATATAAGGATGTCTATTGATGCAGCTGCAAACAGAGCTCTAATGAACAAATCCTATGGAGAAGCTTATGCTATTATTGAAGATATGGCAACAAACCATTACCAGTGGAGCTCGGATACAAGCTACAAGCCATCTTATTCATCTACTACATCTGAGATACAAGTGGGGAGTCACATGGTTGATGCTATAGACATAATTGCAACAAAGCTAGACACTTTATCACAAAGGTTTGAGAAGCTAAGCACACAACCATTTCAAGAAGCCAATTTTATTTGTGATGCATGTGGGTTGCTTGGACACTCATCTTCTACGTGTTATGCTTCTTCTTTTTATTCTCTAATGGGCTACACTCCATCGAGATTCTATAGCAATGCAAAACCGGATTTAATTCAGCCACAACAACCACAAGTAACTTCTAGATTAGAGTCCATGCTTGCAACATTTGTTTCAACTCAAATGCAGCAAAATGAGGAGTTCCAACAACAAAGACAATCACTGAAGGGTGCCATTTGCCAACTCTCTTCTAAGGTGGACGATATTTCCACTCATACACACATCTTGGAGAAACAAATTACCCAGCAAGCTCTTTTCAGCAAAGAAGCATTTCCACCTTTCTTGCCTAGTCCACCGGAGATGAATCCAACATATTTCAGGCCGGTGACATTGAAGAATGGAGTTGTTATAGAGGTATATCCTTCAAAGTATGATGATATAGATATCCATGATGATTATGAAGTTGCAACTAAAGGGGAGAAAGCTACAACACATTCTCTACATGTTGATTCTTCAAGCAAGCCACATGTCCTTCCTCCTCACACTCTAGATGACACATTTCTTTATAATGAGAAAACTCTTCCCAACTCATATTTTGATGATGCTTCAAAGGGGAATGAAAAGACAAATCATATTGGTATACAAAAGACTATTCTTGTTGCAGCTCATAGGTGCTTTTGCTTGCCCCAAATCAAGGACATATTTGCAAGGAGGCATAAATCTTTAGCACAACAATTTCCAGCTGCAAATCAGAGCACCGGTCCTCCATGGACTTTGATGTTTCCACCATGATGAGGTACCCGGTTGCAACCTTTTTAGTTTGATTTATGCAGTGAGGACATTGCAGATTTCAAGCTTAGGGGGGAGCAACCGGATTGTAACCTAGTTCTTTTAGCTTTTCCCTTTCATGTTATTTGCTTCTTGTCATTTGCTTTTGTTTTGTGTTCACATTTCAGTCATTGTTTTCAGTTCTCCTCTTATGGTGGCAAATCTAGTATGATATGAGGTGTATCTTTTATATGTGGATAGAACTCCTATGCTTAACAGATTGTCCTCTTTTGATGAGAAATATCATTTGGAGAAATTGTAAAAGGCACGGATTAATCAAATGAAACCTTTTAGCCATCAACATGTGCTTAACTCTAGTTTATGCTTCTAGCCTGAACATTCATCTTTCACATCCTTGATTGCTTAAAACATGTAATGGTTGCAATTTTTGTGAGTAAATCAACTTTACAACATCATTTGGAATACGAGATGCCCTTACCAAGCTCTTAGTGCATTTTCAACCACTCTTTCAATGAAAAATTTTCAAAAAAAATGAATAAAATCTAGCTAATGTTGCAATTTAGTTGACTCTCCTATCTTTTGAAAAAAAAATTAAAATTTGTTTTGGCTTATCTCATCTTTATACCCCATAAAAGATGGCTAAACCACCCACATATCATGCTAGCCTAGTGTAAGTCTGATCTGGCCACGATGGTTAGGTGGTATGTCTTAAAAGAGGGTAAAATACCCCAACCGACATTCCATGTGTACATAAGCCTACATTAACAGGCGAGTGTCGGAACCCATAATCCATTATCATATCATTTTTGGGAAAGAAGGAGAGTACAACTAAAATTGTCAATTTTAACTAAGATTTCATCATTTGTATCCTTAATAGTTGAGAGTTTAAGTTGCACATCCACTAATTGTTTGGCTTGGTCATCCAAATTCTACTTAGTGTTGTTTATTTGATTGATTCATTTAATTGTGACCACCCCTATTGAACTAAAAATCTCTTGCTTGGATGTTTAAGTTGAATTGATGGCCATGAGTATAAACATGTTGATCATGGTTGGCTTGGTCTTATACACGTCTTTCTTTTCATTTGATCTATGCATGAACTTGACAATACTTCATTCGTGTTTCTATGCTCTTTTTGCTTGAGGACAAGCAATGGTTTAAGCTTAGAGGGATTTGATGTGCACAAATCATATCATCTTTTGGATTATGTTTGGTTGTATATTCATATTGTTTTGACTCAATTATCACTCTCATTCATGCTAGATTCCATATTTTTAGCTATTCTTACTTATCTCATGGTTTGGATTATAGGTACTATATTTTGTAATGAAATGATGAGGAATATATCACATTATCTCTTATTGGATCACTCCTCAAGTATATACATGTTTTGGGGTTCGAAATTATGCAAATACCACTTTTTACAGCATGTAAATCAGACATACACACTGAAAATTATGAGCAGAATACACAACAGCCCAGAACAGCCAGGTGCACGCCGTGCACCAAAAATGCACATTGTGCACCAAAAGTGCACGCCGTGCACCTGGGAGAGTTGAGCAAACTTAAAGTTATGGAAAGTTGCACGACGTGTACCTGGGAGCTAAAGGTTTCTGGAAAGTTGCACGGCGTGCATTTCTTCAACACACACCGTGCACAGTGCATTCTGGAGCAAACTGAAAGTTTCTGGAAAGTTGCACGGCGTGCACTTTATGTGCACGGCGTGTACCTGGCAGTTTCAACATTTTGAAAAATATGAGTTTTTGTTTAAAACAAAGTGGGAACTTAATGGGTGGTTATGCCCGGTCATTTGCGGAAGTTCTCTCATCCTAGAGAAAGCCTAGAGTATAGGAGGGTGATTTTGAGGGGAAAGGAGGTGGTTTCTTGCCAAAGAAACCCCATTCTTTCTCTCTTCTTCTCCAAGCTTCTTCTCCAAGGTGCAGTAGAGCTTCTTCACTCCACAAAGCTTCTCGGGAGGGAAGTTTGTCTGGTTTGGAGCATCTGTAGAAGTGGGATTTTGTCCTCAAGTCGGAATTCTACCTTCCTTTGGTTAGACCTTGGGATTGCTTAGCTTTTCCTTCTCTAAACCATGTTTAACTCTGAAATTTCTGCACATTTTCTACTGTACATCATTATGGATGAGTAGACTCTTTTTCTTGGGCATGGGAGAGTAACTCCCATGTCATAGCTTGTATAAACATATGAATTTCGTACTAAATGTTAGTTTCTTGCATATTCCAAGAGTTGTTTCAGATCTGAAATGCTTGTTTGTGTGATTGGTCATCATACTTGTATGTTTTATACTTTCTTTCATAATCTGAGAAGATGTGTTTGAGAGTATGGAGTTACTCTTTTGGCAACTTGTCCTTAACCGCGAGAGTGGCTAGGATTATGTTGAGGAGCAAGGTTTGTGATTTGAAATGAAATACATACATGAGAGTGATGTAGGAGTTAAAATCGTCATCACTTCACCAGGAGGTGAGTGATGACTACAAACCTCCTTTGCAAGTTAATTAACATGTTTAAATTTGTATTTTAATATAAGCTATGATGTGATAGTGAAATCCCAAGTCTAAGATCCTTCCAAATCTGAATCTTAACCTTTCATAAGTGATAATTTACTGTTTTGTTAAAATCTATAATTTAGTTGTTCTAATCCAATCATCTTGTGTACAACGATCTAGATTATTGAAAATCATAATTCTTGCGCCTAACTAACCAACACTCCTTGTGTTCGACCTCGACTACAACTACTCTCATATACTTGCCGGATATAGCTAGTTGAGTAAAAGATCATTCTTAATGATTGAAACTCGTTAGTGTAAACAACCAACACAGGGTTTGGCCCACAGCCAATCCTACGAAACCTCATAATAATCAAATCACTGAGCTACAACCAGTAGTCACACTCCTTCCAGGGTATGGCCCACAACCAATCCTGTGAATGCATATACTTTATAATATATTACTCCAAGTTTTCACTAGGGAAAGCCCATTTCACCAACCAGCAAGTGTTGACTCTGAGATGGATCTATGGCATAGGGAAAACTACATGATTAAGTTCCACTTGATTTTTAAGCCAATTAAGTGTATTTTAGCATCAATAAAGTTACAACATATAAAACCATAACAAACTCTATAAGAATAAGGGTATGATACAACTCCAAAAGATATACAACGTATAAGGTGTGAACTTGTCACATCATCACATGGCATTGTAGTACAACCATTCACAAGACCATCATCACTGTCGCACAACCATACAAGGGTATCATCACTATGGGATATCAATCCCTCAATCACATCCTTAGAGGATATCACCTCATATCATACACAATGCACCTTCCACGTCAACAGACCCAATCACATGAATCCTACATCACAAGTATATCATCATGCCTTATCTAGGCTCATTCAAATGGTGTCATATCATATTCACCATAGCATACACTAGCCATGGTGTTTAAGCACATTTCATATTCATGATTAGAGGTTCATAAGTAGGAAAGAGATATCATCATTACATTATAGACATTCCAAGAAAGAGAAGCAAGCATAATCATTGCACATTATTAGGGTTAGGGTTCCTTCTTAGCCGATTGGGGTTTACAAAGATAGGTTCAACCATAAACCCTATATTCACCACCTCCCATCATCTTGGAGTATATTAGGGTTAAGGAACATCATTAGAGTTGATTTGATATTAATCCAAACAACATATATATGGCTTATACATTACTCATACAAGAGTAACATTAAGTAACCAGGCATACCTTTCAACCACTATTATCATCATGTATCTCGACCACCACTAAACCACTAGGTCATGACCACACCCGCTAAAACATGTCACGACCGTGACATCTAGGGTGTCTTGACCATGAAACCTAGGGTTAGGGCTCTAACCATTCCCAATTGTCACGACCTAGAGATGTCTCGACCTCAAGACATGTCTGTCTCGACCTCATGGCTGTCTCAACCTCCACTATAGAAATATGTCACGACCCAAGACCACTTGGTCATGACCTCTCTCAAGGACATGTCACAACCAAGTCAAGGGCAGAAACCCAACCAAAAAAGGGGTTAACTAGACCACCAACATCAAGTTTCGTGACCTAAACAACACTAGGTCCAACCCATCAACAAGACAAACATCTCGACCAAGATTAACTATGGTAGAGAACAACAAGGAGATGAGTGTCTCGACTATCCTAAGGAATGATATATTTGTCTCAAAATAGGAAAAAAAACTAGGGAGAAAACCATGATCATTAAGAAGGAAAAAATCATGCAAACGATCATAAAAAACCCTAGGTCATGGATCATGAAACCACTAAGAAAGGATATCATCCAAGGGAGAGAAAACCATGATCAAGGTATCCAAAATAGAACCTAACCTCCCTTAAACATCTAGGTACACGAACACCATGCATGAGAGAAAGAACAAGGTCAAAAGATGGGGAATAACCTCCATAACATATCAACCAAAAAATGGGTGCATGTAGATTAGGGTTTTGGATTCCTACCAAACCAAGCAAGATATCTCCTCCAAACAAGTTGTCAAGATTATCATCATCTACTAGAATGATAAGGGAGCATTTTAGAGAGATAAGATAGCAACAAACATGCATAAAAGAGTGGAATAATAGAGTAGGTTAAGTGTTACATAACTCGCCTTAAGAAGATCCCCACCAAGGATTCCAAGCTCCAAGATCAAGAGCTCCAAGCACACAATCCAAGGGTTGAAGAAGATCCACAAAAATCTCCACTCTCAGCCACAAGATCACCTCAAGAAGGATAAGACACCAAGGTCAATGATCATCCAAGAAAAGAGAGCCAAAAATCTCTAGGTTGATCCAAAAGAGAAAGGGACAATGAGAGAAGAAACCCTCCTCACATTGGGGTTTACCTTGTCAAAACATGGTCTATGACCCTTGTGCTGAGGAGTTTCTCTCCCAAAATGACCACCATCGAGGAACCATGGTATAGAGACGAGAAAAGAGAGGAAGATTGAGGTAGGATATCAAAATAAATGCCATCAAAGAAGATAAACACTTACCAAGGGTTGAAGATGGGCTATGGTCACCACAAGCACCACATGCAAGAAGAGTTCAGTTACCAAGCTCCAAGGTCAGATCTCCTTATTCCACCAAGATCCAAGAACAAGAAAAAGAGAAGTAAGAAGAAGAAGGGCCAAAAGGGTTACAAGCATGAAGAAATAAGGGGTTATATAGGTGGAAGATGAGAGAGAAAATAAAGGATGATGTGTCAGCACTCCAAGGTACCAAATGGTCACTTGTCCACTCAAAAGACCAACATGAAACCACCATAACCTAACATGGAAGACATGGTGATACACTATAGGTTGGGTCTTGACCACCTTGGTCACCCACATGGTTGTGATCACGACCATCCCATGGTTCCCCATCCATGGTCACGACACACACACAACCATCACCACTTGGTCGAGACAAGGGACCACCTCAAACCCTAAGTCGAGACATCCTATAAGAGGGCAACCATCTCGACCCAAGACCACCTTGGTCATGACCCCACCATCTATAGGGGTATATCGACCGTGACACCCACCAAACCAACCCTAGGCTACGACCTAGGTCGAGACAACACACTATATATACATAGGTTGAGACACTCAACACTCATAGAAACCTTAATCACCACTAAGGGTGACACTCCTCAACCAAGTCTCAAACAAGGAATCCACTTCTTTATATCTCCTATAGATTATAAAAAGAAAGAGAAGAATACTCTATAGGTGACAAATTGCACACCAACCCCTACTTTTGGTAAATTGCAATTTGCACCAAAACTAGCATATAAAGCACAAACAACATCCAAACAAGCTCAAACTTGAAACTTAAGCTCTCTAAAAGAGCTAAGTACATATCAAAAGATTAGGGTGAGGTTATAATCACACGATTAAGCCAAAGAAAATAGGGTTACTCTAAAACTCAGTTCAGGGGTTATTCCATATGGATTTACATTATGTAGGGAAATATGACATCAAATAGGCAACAGAAACAAAAATTTTTCTAACATATTTCCCATTAACCAGTAGATCGTATCAACAACTATGCAATGGAAAGGATGGCTTCATGAGATTTACCTGGTCCTGGAGCAAGTCCATCGACAATCCTCATCGATGTAGATGTGCACTTTGTCTTGGACAATGTCTGTGAAGTTCATGGTTACACTGGGACTCGTCTGACTGCTCCTCAACAGACAACAGACTCAAACATCATCGTCTACAACAGTTCCTCTCATCACGAACTTCTGACTGATGTCACCCTCCTCAGCGATGAGCAAAGGCCACCTTACCTCTAGAGAAGTCCACACGGACCAACTAGAACTCATGCCGTCCTACTAGAATGGATAGGAGGGAGTTGTACCTCCCATTGGTGTACCAGTCACCAACCTAGTCTCCCACAATAATGATCCTCAGTTGTTCTCTCCCGTAGCTATCCCTCCCTAATCAGGTAGGAATTACTCGGGCTCTCTTGGTTACCTCAACCAGAGAGGACAAAAATTGTCAGAGCAACTGATTCTCAATTGTCTGTGTTGTTCTATGGGAAGCCCCCAGTACCCCTCTATTTATAGTAGAAGCCAGTGTGAGGGTTTACAATCTATGCGGTAGTGAAAGAGACCAGAAGATCTTGAATTTTTGCAACAATTTCGAAAATTTCACAGTCTACGACAGCCGAAGTAGCTTTCTGGTAACCTAGACGGTCGTCTGGCATGCATATAGTTGTCTCGCAATATGAGATGGCTGTCTTACTCTGTGGGATGGTTGTTTTGTAGTTTCCCAATTTTGTACATATGTCGGCAATTCAATTCCAATTAGTACATGTCATGTCGTCAACACCAATCCTAGATGCAATTGAATTGCATCCCCGAAATAGTCGTTTGGTGCAGTCTAGACAAGCGTCTCACACCATGCCATACGTTAGTCTTGAACAAGCGAGATGGGCATCTTGCAGCCTGGGTCAGGCTAAATTCCAGCCCATGTACAATACAATCAGCCTGAAACTCCAAACGGTTGTCTCAACACTTGAACTGATCATTTGGTAATAAAACCAGTTGAGTTACATGAATTAAATACCTAAACACTTTATTAATCAATCCAATCATCATTCAATATCAAACTCCTCTTCTAGATGAGTTCCTATGTGTGTGGCCCTATATGTCCCATATTAAGTTGGTAGTGAATGTCCATAACAACTTATGACATCACAAGCAATGAATGGTGCCTAGTCACACATCATTTCTACCCAAGTAAATGGAAATTTAGAGAACAACTTCAACCTACAACCTGTGTATGGTGCTATAGTTTTTGTATAGCTCGAGGCATGGTTTTGTCATCCTCTTCAACATCCAATCTAAGTTTCTTGATATAGTAGATTGTATGCGATATGTGTAAGATCAATATCATATATTTACTCACACATACATGGCCATGTATTTATCACTCCCACTAACTCAAGTGGCCTTGGATATCATAATTCCATAGGAGGGACAAATCCCATCTCTATCACTCACATTCAGTCCCCATGTGTCACACTGCACCAAAGCACAACCTTTATGTCAACCCATGTTTTAGGATTGTGTTTGATGATGTCAAAGCATACCAAATGACATGTGATGAGTGTAGTGATTTCAGGTCTAAGAACCACAAACACCACCATCACTATAAGATGTGATTTTGACTTACCTGGTTAAGGTTTCCATGTATCACTCTTATGGTGGGTCTGTCTGATACACTGTTCTCTAACATGTATCTATGTGCTTGGTTTAATATTTCCATATCATGACTAATGAGATTTTATCATCAACCAACTCTACTTTGATATTATGTGTTATTTCTATTTATTTACCTTCCACAATAACAACTGATTAGGGACATAAAAATAATGCATATACTCTTAACATCTGTATGATCTCATTGTTTAGGTCATCAACCTGAAGACATACGTCATTGAGTAATACCATTCTGTAGACATTTATTTTGTTGTTTCATTATCTCAAAAGCTGAACAAACATAATAAATTTGAAGCTTGCCTTTCATATTAATTAAATCATTTACAAATTCTACCATTACAATCATTATATGACTGTCTCTCAGTGCTTACATACCAACATACTCCCACTTGTACTTAGAGACAATCACTCACGAATCTTATTCTGAGTGACCTAACATGACCATCATGCTTCTGCTGTGAAAGTGCCTTAGTCAAGGGATCAACGATGTTGTTCTCAGTTGGTACTCTACAAATCTTTACATCTCCTCACTGTATGATCTCTTGTATGAGATGATATCGCCTTTGTAAATTCTTTGAGCATTGATGCGATCTAGGTTTCTGACCTTATGCAATAGCTCCATTGTTGTCACAATATAGCTCAATTGTGTCTCTGATACTTGGAACGACCCCAAGTTCATAAATGATCTTCTTGATCCATACAACCTCCTTTACTACATTTGATGTAGCAATATACTCAGAATCTATTATAGAATTAGAACTATCTATTTCTTGGAACTCTTCCAACTTACATCTCTATTGTTTAGGAAAAACACAATCCTAATTGTGATTTATAATCATATTTTTCAGTCTGGAAGCTTGTATCGGTGTAACCTTTTACCACCATCTCTTCTTCTCTTTCATAGACCAAGAACAAATCCTTAGTCCTTATCAAGTACTTAAGGATGTTCTTCATGGCTATCTAGTGAGAATCACCTGGATCTCACTGATATATGCCTATCATTCGCAGGGCATGCGAGACATCTGGATGGGTGCACAAGATAGCATACATGATTGTTCCAATTATTGCGGCATATGGAATCAAGCTCATGCATTCCCTTTCTTCATAATAAATGGGACATCGAACTTTAGACATGGAAACTCCATGTATCATGGGCATGTTTCCTCTCTTTGAGTTCTCCATGCTAAACCACTTCAACACTTTTTCAGTGTATGTGCTTTGACTTAGACCAAAAAGCCTTCTTGATCTATCTCTATAGATCTTTATCCCCAAGATGTAAGATGCTTCTCCCAAGTCTTTCATAGAAAATGTATTTCCAAGCCTTGTATTTACCTTTTGTAAAGTAGGGATGTCATTCTGCATCAATATTATGTCATCTACATACAATATGAGGAATGCCACTATGCTCCCACTAACCTTCTTGTACACACAAGGTTCATCTTCATTTTGAACAAACCTCATCAAACTGAAGATTCCAGCTCTGAGATGCTTGCTTCAATCCATAGATGGACCTTTGTAGCTTATAGACTTTATTTGCATCCTTTGGATTGATAAAACCTTAGGTTCTATTATATACACATCCTTAAGGAGATTCTCATTAAGGAATGTAGTTTTAACATCCATCTGCCAAATTTCACAAGTCATGATAAGCTTTAGTAGAAAGCATGATCCTAATGGACTTAATCATGGCCTCTGGATAAAAGGTTTCATCATAGTCAACACCTTAGACTTGTCTGAAACCCTTTGCAACCAATCTGCCCTTATAGGTTTGAACCTTTCCATCCATGTTTGTCTTCTTCTTGAAGACCCACTTGCACCCTATGGGTTTTACCCCTTCAGGTGGTTCCACCAAGGTCCATACCTTGTTGGCATACATGGATTCCATCTCATATCTCATGGAATCAAGCCATTTCTCAAATTCTGGTCCTTCAATAGCTTCTAGATAGGTTGTTGGCTCATCATCTATATCAACTCATTGCCTTCTTAAGTTACAAGATATCCAAATCTCTCAGGTTCAAGGCGTGTCCTACTGCGAGGTTCTTGTGTCACATGAGGAATTTGAGATTCCACAACACCTTGTGAATCTCCTTGCTCCTCATGTACCTCAATTGGTTCAATGTTTTCTTGTTGGTCTCCAACCTCTTTGAGTTCTACTTTCCTCCCACTAATTCCTTTGGATATAAATTCCTTCTCAAGGAATATACCAGTCCTGGCAACAAACACTTTGTTGTCAGATAGAGTATAAAAGTAGTATCCCCTAGTTTCCTTGGGATATTTATTAGATTTGGGCCTGAACATTTCAGGAAACATTTTTTGACATAAGCTTCACACCCCAAAACTTCATAAAAGACATGTTAGGATGTTTCCCATACCATATCTCATATGGTATCATTTGAACCGATTTTGACGGTACTTAGTTAAGTGTAAATACGGTGGTTTTAAGAGCATAACCCTAGAAGGAAGTTGGAAGATCAGCAAAACTCATCATTGATCGCACCATATCTAGTAATATGTGATTCCTTCTTTCTGATACACCATTATGTTGTGGTATTCCAGGTAGAGTCCATTGTGATACAATGCCAAAGGCTCTCAGAAGGTCCTCAAACTCTTGGCTTAAGTATTATCCACCTCGATCAGAATGAAGTGCCTTAATACTTTTACCAAGCTGGTTCTGTACTTCATTCATAAAATCTTTGAACTTTTTAAGAGTTTCTAACTTATGTTTCATCAGGTAAACATAACTGTACCTATTGAAGTCATCAATGAAGATAATGAAGTACTGATACCCACCTCTAGATTTGTTCTAAAAGGGCCACATACATCAGTATGTATGAATCCTAATAGATCACTAGCCCTCTCACTACTTCTAGTGAAGGGAGTCTTGGTCATCTTGCCCAACAAACAAGATTCACATGTCTCTATTGATTAAAAATCAAAAGAGTCAAGATAACCATCTTTATGGAGTCTGGAAATACGTTTCTCATTTATGTGCCCCTAGATGACAATGCCAAAGGTATGTTTGGTTTGAATCATTGAGTTTTTGTCTTTTGGTATTTATGTTATATACACTTGTCTATAGATCTATCAAGTATAGACCACAAGACATTGGGGCACTGCCATAAAAGATCCCATCTTTACTAATAGAACATCTTCCATTCTTTATAAGAAATTCTAATCCATTCTTGTCCAAACAAGATACATATATGGTGTTCCTATTAATGTCAAGTACATAATAGCAATTATCTAACTCTATTACTAGCCCACTTTCTAGAGATAACTCATAGGTTCCAACTGTGCTGGCTGCAACTGTTGCGCCATTTGCAACTCGTAGTTTTGCCCCACCTTTTTGTAAATGTCTACTTCTTTTTAGATCCTTCACATTTGAGCAATTGTGTGATCCACATTCGGTATCTAGTACCCATGATGAGGAAGTAGTAAAGTTAACCTCAATAATATATATATTAGAAGTAGATATCGCAATCCCTTGCTTCATCTTCCTAGGTTCCCTTATCCTTCTCCTTATTTTGAGTGAAGAAGACTTGGAGTGTAGCCTAGCCATAGAACCCTATTTGGCTTTGCCTTTGTCTTTGGACTCAAATCTGCTAATTATAATCATGGATTTGACCATCTTCATTTTTTCTTTGACACTTATCAATATGTCAAGCAACTCTGATAGTGGCCTATCCATGTTACTCAAGTGATAGCACTCGATAAACTAGCTATATGATTTAGGCAACGATTGCAAAATCATATCTGTAGCCAACTTTTCGCCTAAAGAAAATCCCAATATTTCAAGATGCTTCATATGCCCAATCATATTGAGCACATGAGGTTCTATTGCATCTCCCTATGTCATTTTGCACTCAAATAACACCTTACAGACATTATACCTTTCATGCTTATCATGATGTTTATGCAACTCATAGTTCATACATCCTATCATAAGGTTCTTGATATTCACAACACCAATGGCATGCTTCAAAGAAGCATCCATGTCAGTCTTGGGAAAATATGGAGTGGATACTGGTACTGGTGTTTCAGGAACATACATAACACTTCTCAAGGTCCTGGACCAGTAATGGAAATAAATCTCATTTAATTCTCTGATTGTGATGATTGAGTGTTTTTCATTTGATTCTACAAGAGAAATTTTTCATTTGTCAAAAACCATTTTTCATTTGATTTGATTTGAAAAGTCAATATTAATTAGGTCTTTAATTAACTATCGCTCCCACTATTTTATTCAAATTGATAGCCCTCAATATCAATTTGGAAGATTGCATCGTACAATCTTCTAGTGAGCCAAGATTCAAAACAATTCAGTCAATACCCACAAAATGATGGTGCTCATGATCAATTATCAAGGTAGACAACATTTTCCAATTTCATCTTATGGAATTCTTAGATAGATGGTATGCACAACTCTTTGCCATAATCCATCTTTATGCTTCTAGGCACTAAAATCCTATTAAGGTCACCTAGTTAAGCCTGGCCCAAAAGCAACACGATAGAAAATCCCCCCTGCTAGGGCATACTCACATATCTACATATCACACTTCTATGAGATAAACGGCGCACCATGCTAAGGCATGCCCATACTTGGTATATCTAACTTTTCATATGTGCTGCTAATGGAAATCATCTTATACTTAATATTTTATTGATGGAGTTTGTATAATACATATACATTAACCAATCACCACATATATATGGTACGTATCATATACATGCTATAACCCACAATGAAAACATGCAATACACAAAAAGTGATGGTTATGGCCAACCTAATGTAATTCCTTAGAGCCATAAGGAATTATCACAATCTAGGTCTACATCATATATAGAAACCTGTTATTGATGAAGATTCATGCTTGCCAATCTGGGATCATTAGTTCAACCTTTGAACCGATCGACTCAACTCTTGGCCGGTCAGTTGGTCACCTCTAGCTGGTTGTCTGACTCCTCTAAACGACTGGTTGGTCATCTTGTAGCCGATCATTTGGCTCCTCCAAATGGTCAACTCGTATGGTCTTTCGAGCCCTTGGTCGACTTGCCAGTTGGTCGTCTTAGTCTCTCCAGACAATCGTCTCAGCCCCACCAACCGGTCGGCTAGCACCCGCCAGCTGGTCGGCTCAGCTCCTCCGTGCGGTCAGTTGGTGTCTTTCTTCTTCATCAAAACAAGAATGTAAACTATCCTACTTTTACGTTATTATTTAGAAACCTCGATTTACATTTGAGAGAAGTAAAGGTAGAAGAGAATAATACTCTTACATTTGGAAGATAAGAGAGATGCTTAGTTTGCAGACCGAGATAAATAGGAAAAACCAACCACATAACCATACACAAATAATAGGGGTTATTGGATATAACCATGCTATACATCCAACATCAAAACTCACTTTTAGGGCGACGTGTGTAAATTGCATATATATATGTATATATATATATTTGTTTGTTTGGGTTCTTATGTGCTAATAAGTCGTACGTGCACGTCAACCAGTTTAAATATTCACATTGCATGCAATAAATAAAATCTATAAAATCAATAATCTGATCATATCGATTATCCCAAAATATAATTGATTCACGTGACTTTGATACCATTGTAGGGAAATATAACATCAAATAGGAAGAACAAAAACTATACTAACATATTTCTCATTAACCAGTGGATCAAGTCAATAACTATGTAATGGAAAGGATGATTTGATGAGATATACCTAGTCCTAGAGGAAGTCTAGAGACAATCCTTGTCGATGTAGATGTGCACTTTATCTTGGACGGTGTATGTGCAGTTCTTGGTTACACTGGGACTCATCTGACTGCACCTCCACAAACAACAGACTTGAACATCATCATCTGCAACAATTCCTCTCCTCACAGACTGCTGGTTGATGTCATCCTCCTTAGCAACAAGAAAAGGCCACCTCGCCTCTAGAGAAGTCCACACGAACCAACTAGAACTCTTATCATCCTTCTAGAAAAGACATGAGGGAGTTGTCCCTCACGTTGTTGTACTAGTCACCAACATGCTCTCCCACAATAATGATACTCAGTTGTAATCTCTCCCGTAGCTATCCCTCCCTAGTCGGGCATGACTTGCTCAGGCTCTCTTTGTTACCACAACCAGAGAGGACAATAATTGTCAGAGCAACTGATTCTCAATTGTCTGTGTTGTGCTCTAGGAAGCCCCCAATACCCCTCTATTTATAGTAGAGGTTAAGGTCAGGGTTCCCAGTCTATGCGGGAGTGGAAGGGACCGGAAGATCTAAAATTTTCACAATAATTTTGGAAATTTCATAGCCTGGGGCAGTCAAAATGGCCATCTAGCATGCGAGACGGTTGTCTCGCACTGTGAGACGGTCATTTTGTAGTTTCCCAGTTTTGTACATATGTCAGCAATCAAATTCCAATTAGTGCACATCATGATGTCAACACCAATCCTAGATGCAATCGAATTGCATCCCAGAACTATCCTTTTAGTGCAGTCGAGATGGGTGTCTCACACCATGCCATACAGTTGTCTTGCAGCCCGGCTCATGTTGAATTCCAGCCCATGTACAATACAATCAGCCTAACACTCCAAATGACTGTCTCAACACTTGAACTGATCATTTGGCAGTCCAGTCAGCTGATTTGTTGCGTGAATTAAATACCTAAATAATTTAGTTATCAATCCAATCATAATTCAAGATCAAACTCCTCTTCTAGATGAGTTCTTATGGAGTTCTTATGTGTGTGACCCTATAGGTCCCATATTATGTTGGCAGTGAATGTCCATAACAACTTATGACATCACAAGCAGTGAGCAGTGCCTAGTCACACATCTTTGCTTTCCAAGTAAATGGAAAGTTGGAGAACAACTTCAACCTAAAATCTATGTATGGTGTTACAGTGTTTGTATAGTACCTTTGTCACTGATATCCATATTGAACTCGAGGCATGGATTTGTCATTCTCTTCAACATTCAATCTATGTTTCTTGCTATAGCAGACGGTATGAGATATGTGTAAGCTCAATATCATATATTGACTCACATGTACATGGTCATGTATTTCTCAGTCTCACTAACTCAAGTGGCCTTGGATATCATACTCCCATAGGAGGTACTAATTCCATCTCTATCACTCACAGTCAGTCCCCATGTGTCATAGTGACTCAATCATCATCTTTATAACAACTCATGTTTTAGGATTGCCTTTGATGATGTCAAAGCATACCAAACAACAAGTGATGAGTGCAATGATTTTAGGTCTAAGAACTACAAACACCAACATCACTATAAGATGTGATTCTGACTTACCTAGTTAAGGTTTCCAAGTATCACTCTTATGGTGGGTCTGTTCAATATATTGTTCTCTAACATGTTCTGTGTGCTTGGTTTGATATCGCCATATCATGATTAATGAGATTTTGTCATCAACCAACTCACACTTTGATCTTATGTCTTATTGCTGTCTATTTACCTTCCACCATAACAACTGATCAGGGACATAACAAGAATGCATATACTCTTAACATCTATATGATCTCATTGTTCAGGCCATCAACATGAAGACATACATCATTGAGTAATATCATTCTCTAGACATTTATTATGGTATTTCGTTATCTCAAAAACTGAATAAACAAAATAAATTAGAAGCTTTCCTTTATTAATAATAAAATCATTTACAAATTGTGCCATTACAATCATCATATGGTTGGCTCTCTGAGCATATATACCAACACATTATGTGTGAAAATACTTGACATATGATATTGAATGAAATAGGTGTACTTGTGTGTTAACTTATTTGATTTTCCAATATATCTTGTTCTAAACCAATTAAACATAATATATTAGATCCATTATATGAAACATCTAAACTCTTTGGTAGTGTAGTGATTAGAAGTGACTTAACTCTTAGGTAGTCAGTCACATTGTTCATATGATCTAAATCTATTGTAGTAAATCATAGATGCCTCAATATTGAACGTTTTGAGAGTCAAGAAAATGCATAAAGACCTTCGACAGTCAACACATCAATATATAATGGAAAATTTTCTTATTTATGTTTAATCTTTTGTAAATAAACATTCTCTATTTCAAGAATGATTTTTATACTTATTACTTCCAAGTCATAATTCTTAAAGAGGTTTACTATTTTACACGATGCGTACTCAATAATTTGTGTTGATGTGTATTTTTTTTATTTTAGGTTGGGATATATGATCTTGAAGATGCTTGATAGTTGAAATTTGTTTGGAAATAAGATGTACATGTAGACCTATCGTCTATAAATTCTTGTAGAATGTGGCATGTGCATATGTAAAATCTTATCATTCAATGCGTACTATCAAAATTGTAATAGTCCATTTACAATTATATGTCAAATGGTGAGCGTGTGGTTATGACTTGTTTTTGTTCAAGTGCACGTGATACTTTTGTTCCTTGTGACTTCCTCTTATTCAATTTATCTTAAACTAGTGTTTGGTGTTTACACGGGGGTTTCCCTCAAGGAGAGGGTTTCATTTTGGATGTCATGCATGTGGTTTATGTGTTGAAAATTTGGGTACATCACAGAAATTACAATACGATCCTTACTAGTTTCTTCTAAAATGAAGATAAACATAAGGATGCAAAATTTAAATTCTAATATGTTCTGTCATATGAAGGCACCATGCCAGATCATGCCTCCTTGAATCCTTGAGATGGAAAGCTCAAACTTTTAATTCTTAGAAAATCAATATGTGAAGCTATCCCATTTACATTTCTCAACTTCATCCAGTCATCATGACCCCAAATACAAGATGCAAAACCAAGAAACTACCTTGTAAGGGTAGATCCATGGAATTAGGTCAGGGACCACCTAAACATAAAACTTTTGTAAAAAGGTGTTTCGAAACTTCATAGTCTTCACGCAGGCATAACCAAAGGGAATGTTATACCATAGGAGGCATAGGTGTAGAAAACATACACTGGGTGGTCAAGGGGTGCAAGGATAGAGTCCCTCTATGAGACAGGACTGGTAGAGGAGATGGGGAAGGTTGTAGGATGAATCCATATTTTGTGGAAAATAAATCCCATTATTTGATTCATGAGCCGAGTACATAGAGAGATAATAACCTATAAGTTTCAAGATTACCCTTGACATTTATTACAATTTTAACCTCCAAATTAAAGTGGTATATGGCCATCCAAAATGAATGAAAAATGGCATCCAATATAATTAGAATGTGTACAGTCTGACTATGGTCTTAGATATTTGTCTTCTGACTACAATCTTAGATATTTGTCTTCAGAGTTAAAACTATCTACACTAAATATATGGATAAAACTAATTTTATCTAGAATTATCCAAAAAGGTTTAAAGGCTCAAATTCCGATGAGAGGAAGTTATGATCATATTTGACCCAAGTAAATTTATTGGTTCACAAATGATACTATAATAAGGTCATTTTATTTTGAACCCTTGCATGTATCTATGAATCAATCAGGACTACAACTTATGTATTTAAATTAAAAACACACTAGTTAGCGTTCAAACCTTTCAGATTTTGGTGGAACTAGGGTGTATTCATACTCAAATTTGTTAATCTCCTATTGGGACAAAAATGTTCAACAGAGTCATGCTCCTGTGTATTAAGGGTTTACTTAAGGTAAATTAGGCTTTACCATATGTATTTAGGTTGAAGTTCTAAACATAGGATGAGTTACATTTGAAATTTCTTAATTAGGTTTTCATGGGAATATGAGGTATTAACTTTAACTTGTAGGGTTGTTACAATGAGTTTTTTGATTGTCAGATCTTGACGAGAAGACATTGAAAGTTAGCCCTAAGTAGGTGCAATCCATGAAATCTGCAACTTTTGTCCGGATTCAATAGGAGGGTATCGCTAAAATGAAAATCATTGAGTTAATTATATCTATTTTGTGGTAGTTGTAGTTGAATAAGTAGCATGATTGAGGGGGTAGGAATTCCGATCGAGATGCCTCTATTATGAAATCACATCATCAATTATTTAGATTTACTTCTATCTTTAATTCTATTGTTCTTAAATTGTAATCAATCTGTTCATTGTCCGATCGTGTTAGCTAATCAAAACTCAGACTCTATGTGAATGATACTCGCACTTCTCTATAACAGACCTCATACACTTGTAAGAAAGTGTTGAGTATTCGTACTTCATAAATCTAAAAACTCCAACGAAGCAACTAAGGTGTTCGTATGTGAGAGCTTGCACTCTGATAGGATATCAGTGTCCAGAACTCACGTCTGGTAGGCTCGCATTAGTAGCTCCTATTATGGTCTCACAGACTATAAATTGGCGGCTGTCTCTGGAGAAGTGTACATGTGATTTGATTATCAAATGGAAAGACTGTCGGTTTAAAATTGTTGGTTTTCTTAAGCGCAGTACTCATGCACTGGAGAGAAGGAATGTATTTTCTTTGCACGCCATGCTAAGAGCATCACTTCAGGACCACACAGATTGTCATATGAATGCGTTATTCTATATCTCGCATATTAATAACTGATATTTTGGCACGGAACATGACACGATATACACATGGTGTGGGGCATAATTAACACCATGAAAGTTCGATTAGCAATACTACTTAAATCGTGTATGCCGGTTCGTATATTGACATTCTAGCCAACCATTAGATGCAAGTCTTGCACATCATATAGTAGTAAATGAATCGAGATTGTTGCCAATCGACCAGGTTCGATATAGAAATAAACATCAACTAACTACCTATACAACTAAATATAAACTCTTGCTACAACTCAATTGTTACTGGTGTGTGTGCATGTGCAATTGTCAGACCAATTCGAAGAAAATCACTACTTCAAACAAATAAAATTTATAAATATAGGGGCCTGTGTTTTATGGGTTCAGATTCATTGTTACATATTTTAGTTCCAGAGACTTTTCTAACCAATTTCAACCATGCATCTGCTAAAAAATCCACTCCTAAAAAGTCTAATGGGTGTTCCCACAGCGGAGGCTAAGTGCAACAATTCTGGAACAAGAAATTCGAAAAATGGAATTTAGACCCATGTTCTATAGGGTGTAGTTGGGCGACAAGTACGAGTTTGCTGTGTATTTTAAAGTTGCTAGTTTATTGTGTAACTACTTTGCTGATATATACCCAATAAAACTAGCCCTAGTTATCGTACCATCTTTTTACCTGAAGACATTTGTCTTTGTGCCATTAAGCCTGTTTCAGATTACGGAACAGTTATTCTCTCCAATACAACATTTTCATGGCGTTAACATATGGGCCGCACTGTATTCTGTCAAACGTCTTACTGTAGCTCACCGCCAAGGACCAACATATGGGGTCGGGTCCAACAGTTTTCTCCGGGTATCACGGGCGGCAGCCGGGGCCCTCCTGGCTCCTGTGAGCCCATCGACATCTATGGTCGGGCTCTAATCGCACTGCACAAGCTTTCTGCAGTATCATTCTATTCCCGTTCCATAATCCATGTTGCCCATCCCATCAATATCTTTTCAGCTCATACCAGCATGCCGATCTACATCTCCATTTTCCACCCTTGAATCTCTCACACGCTCCAGCTTTATATATGCGTCAGTAATGGTCACTTTTGTGGCAATGCTAGCAATCTTGATCTCCACAGTACGTGCCTCTTCCACCATGATGCCGAGCACCCCATGGAGGCCATCTCCAGAGAGCGGGAATGATATTCATGTCCATCAAATCAAGTTATTATAGTCTTTTAATAACTTGAAATTAATCTTAAAAGATCAACTTGGACCCACTTGAGAGAAGTAAGCCCGTACTATCCTTACTAATCAAGCTTCTATCCCGGCTTAGCTTCTTAATTTTAAAGTAGAGTTATTGAATATTTATCCTTAAATTCAACAGTTTTACAGCATCTAACCTGCCTTTAGAAGAATCTCAAAGGTTAATAAAAAGTATCGTGCTAATGATAGAAGTCTATTAATTTAACAAGTATACATGTTAAGATAACAATGTGATGCTACTCACACAGTCAAAACTATTAAATAATAAATCATGTGTCAACTAAACTTATTAGGCACACAATTTACGATATAACTCATCCGAAATTTTATCTACCAAGTAGGAATGCAAAGCCTTGAGGTGTAATTGTGAAGCAACCAAACTGCAATACTTTTCACTTTCAATTCTCATAAGTGCACTTTTAGAAACAAGCTGTCCTGCTTAAATATAATGTGTGTTGGGTTCCTAATCTAAACTAAAATCTTTATTAGTAATGAACCAGTGAGGAAGTATGGTGTATGAACACACACATATTTTCGACAAGTCCCACCCTAGAATCATAATTCAATCTTTCTTTCATCACAAGGAGGACATGCTTTAGAATATCGTTTATGTGACATATATCCTTCCATTACAACAAAACTCAATAAAGCCAAGGGCTATTCTGCCCAGGGACAATGTCCCAAAGATTTATCTAGTTCTTGCTTAGCATTTTTCCATGAGTTCTCATGATATATCCCAATCCAACTATTTTATGCCTTCAACTAAGATTCCTCCCTACAAGAATCCCCCTCCCTTAGTTTTCATTTCCCGTACTCTCCCTGTCACCCACTTTTCTGTTGCCGCTCTCAAGCGTTATCCTAAATCTGCCTCTTGTTCTCTGCCTCACTTTCCCCGACTCTCCAAATTGCATCTTTTCAACTCCTAAATCTCTAAACCAAAATACCCCCTATTGATTCCATCTTTTTAGCTGCCACAAAACCCTACTTTCATCTTCATAAATGTCATCACCCCTCCTTTGTGATGGAGTGGATTTTTGGCTTAATTTTGAAGATGAAATTTCTTTTAAGGTATGTAGGATGTGACAGACTAAACTTTTTGAATTCATAATAACTTGATGACATAAGTAAATTCACATGTTTGAGTTATATCAAGAATTCTGAGTTTTTAGTCTAGTACAAATGTTAATTGATGTTGATATCATGATTAAGATCCCTAAGTTTTTCCTTTTTGAGGTATTTAATTGACTTGTCATATAGTTGATTTTAGATGTACATTGAGTTATGATAAAGTTATGACTAATGTTTCATAATATTTCAATGTTCCTAGAAGTAGATATCTAGGTTTGAATGTAGTGAAATAACTAGTATTTTAATGATTTTTGGAGCAAGGTTAATGGTATTATTTGGCTCAGCTATTGATCAACACCATTTTCTTTTTGAATAAGATGTGTGGCCAATTCTGGCCATAGATCTAATCTAGCGGAAGTGGGCATTTAAGGGTAGATGCCTCATATTGACCATGTGAAGGGTTTGTGCAGAGCCCTTGGATGAGATCTGACCGCCTCACCATCATCCCCTACCTCTGAATAGTAGCAATCGTGGGGCAATCATTGACACCAAGTTTCAAACGCCCCCATGCCATGGTCGTGGGTCAATGCACGAAGTCAAGCAATCATTTTCTTTTGAGAGGTCAAAATCTAACAATAGACCCCTTAAATGAGATGTGAGACCACTCCAATAGGCAGAACAACAACCTAGTTCCCAATGTCTCTAGCAAGAGGGTGAATACAAGATTCGAGGCAGTTCGTAGGAAAATAAAGAGAGGGAAACCAAGTTGGAGCCCAAGGGAGTCAAGTATGCATAGCTTTCCTCCACTTTTTGGTGTTGTTGTTGGTTGACGAGCTCCTTCATTAGTGAGGAAGGAGAACACCATAAAAAATGATCCTCAATAGCTCTCACGAAAAAGGAGGTTGTGTTTGAGTTTTTTGAGGTCTTATAAACATTGTGGAGGCTTTGTTTCAAAGCTTTATGGAGCCGAGGCATTTGGCCTCATTTGCTCCTTCACAATGTGATGGATTGCACTTTTGGAATCCCTAATTTATTAATGATATAAGTAAATTCATGTGTTTGAGTTATATCAAGAATTTTGTGGTTTTGGTCTAATATAAATGATAATTGATTTTGATATCATGGTTAAGATCCCAAAGTTTATGCCTTTTTGAGGTATTTAATTGACTGGTCATATAATTGAGTTGAGGGACCAAATTGGTTGGAATGTAGCTTGAGTTATGATAAAGTTATGATTAAAGTTTCATAATATTTCAATGTTCCTAGAAGGAGATATCTAGGTTTAAATGTATTAAAACAAGTAGTAATGTGAAGATTTACGAGCAAGGTTAACAATATGATTCATCTTAGCTATTGATTAATGATATGTCACACATCATTTTCTTTTTGAAGAAGATGTGTGGCCAAATTCATGCCATGTTCTAATCTAATAGAAATGACCTTTTAAGGGTAGATGCCACAAATTGACCATGTGAAGGGATTGTGTTGAGCCCTTGGATGAGATATGACGGCCTAGCCTTCATCCCCTACTTCCAGACAAGTCGGGGATGTGAGGCAATCAGCGATGCCAAATTTCAAACACCACCACATTGTGGTTGTGGGTTGAGGCATGAAACAAAGTGATCATTTGCTTTTAGGATGTAAAAATCTAACAATAGACCCTTAAATAAGATGTGAGACCACTCCAGTTGGGAGAACAACTACCCAGTTCCCAATGTCTCACCACTGTGGCGTGGAGGTGGTGGCAAGAGTGTATCTACAAGATTAGAGGTAGTTCAAAGGGAAATGAAGAGAGGGAAACCAAGTTGGAGTCCCAGGGAGTCGAGTACGGGTAGATTTCTGTTGCTTTGTGGTGTTTTTGTTGGTTGACGAGCTCCTTCATCGGTGAGGAAGGAGACCATCATCAGAGGCGATCCTCAATATCTCTCACCATAAAAGGAGGTTGTGATTGAGTTTTTTGAGGTCTTCCAAACCCTATGGAGGCTTTGTTTCAAGTTTCATGGAGCTGAGGCATTTTTCCTCTTTTGCTCTACCGTGCCAGGACCAGGAGGCGGCAAGCTCAAGGAAATAGAGTTCCTTGAGTGTTGAAGCACTGAGACCATGCCATTCCAATGAAGACCTGAGGCCTTAAGCTAAAGGAAGAAGAGTGAGATAGTGAGGAGATGTGACATTGTTGGGAGTCCATGCCAGAGCATATCCATTCAGAGGCACTTGTTCCAGAAATGGAATAGAAAACATCTCCCATGATCGTATTCTCACATGAGAAGAGAAGAGAAATAGATTGGGTCCAGGCCATGAATCGTCTGGTCCATTAGCTACAGACTGAGCAGAGCCTTTGAACTTCCAGCTCAACACTAGATGAGGAGGCATGAACCACAACCTTAATAGCCATGTGGTAGCACCTGATAGACCAACAAGGTAAATTAAAGTTTAATTACCCAAAAATGTAGAGATCTTTGTAAATTCACAATAATTAGCTCGTTTGTCCAAAAATTACAAACCAGATATCTATATTCTTAGAAAAATGAGTACAACAATGTGGAACCCTGATATTGATCTATGATGAATAAAATCTAATGTTATCATGTGATATCTATTATACCCTTTTCATGTCTAATAAATATCATATGATGGCCTAAAGTTATGATAATTTATAAGTAACTCCAAATTATGATATATAACCTATATTATATCAAAGATGATGATGTTTGAACGTAAAATGATGTAATTTGTTCAATATGACAAATTAGAGATAATAAGCCTAAACAAAATGCAATAAAGACATTCTTGATCAATAAATGATGAAATATTTAAAATGCCCTCATATTCGTACATGGAACCTTATGTGCAATTCTTAAATCATTATGATTCACATAATTTGTGTTATATGATGATGATGACTCCTTATGTGGTAAAAACCCTAATATGCATAATGCATCTAATGCTAGTGTTAATGAGTCATGTAATGAATAATGGAAAGAATATAATGTTTAGAGAGCGTCTATTAACCCAAAACATAACATCAGTAAATGAACTAAAATATAATGAGACAAGAAATAATGAGATATCCTAATGAAATAAAGTAAAACCCTAATTGAGATAACTAGATTTTATGATGAGAATCTAATGCAAGTCATATGTGATCTTGTCTTAATTAGGGTTTGACCAAGATGTAGTTAGTATCAAGATATGTGAAAATTATATTATCTCATTTCAAGGTACCGTTTACCTCTTACTTAGCCTACTATATAGTATGGTTTTATTATGTGTGTGCAAATACTTGGCATATGAAATTGGATGATATGATTGTTCTTGTATGTTATCTTGCTATATATATATAGTTATAGTTATGAATAGATGAAATAGAATATATATGATCCATTATATCATAACAATATACCTTTTGGTAAGCATATTGCTTATGAGTGATCTATCTCTTTCATAAGCATATCACCTTGTACGATGATCTATCTCTTTGGTATTTAGGTCGTAAGGCCTTAATGCATTTATCCCTTTCTTAGGAAAACACATGGATGATATAATGGAAAAGGTGATTAAAATATGTGTTCCCTTTTAATAATAAACATCTTTGTTAAGGTATGTTCTTACTTTTGTTTATCACTGCCAAGTTTAAGCTTTATATTATTTTCTAAGTGATAATATGAAGGAGGTATATGAAGCAGGCTAGTGTACTCTATACAATATTTTAGAATATTGGGTTGACATTTACCACTTGTAATCTCTATTTTAGGTATGTGGCTATGTAATCTTGAAGACTGTGATAATTGAGACTTGCATGGAAAGTATATATACATGTGGACCTATTTTCTATAACATCCTATTGTAGTGGTAGTATATGCATATGTAGAAGTTCATTGTTCAATATGTAATCTCAAATGTTGTAGCAATTCATTTTAATATTATATATTGAATGGTGAGTGTGTGGTTATGGTACACTATTGCTCATGTGAATGTTCTACTGTTGTTTCCTTCTAACTTCCTCTGAGGTTCTTGATATTGACCTCACAACTGAGTTTAAAATGGGACCTACAATGTGGTGAGGGTTTCAATTTGGATGCCACACATGTGGTCAAGGCATTGAAAATTCGGGGACGGCTCAGGTGGTATCAGTGCATGAATAGTAGCAAAGCCAGACATTTTCTCATTATACAACTCAAACTAAAACAAACCTTGAACTTGAAAGGATTTAGGGTTAGATTAGTCATCTTTTAGAGAGTAGATGATAACCTCTATGTTAGAACCTAGATGTTTGAGAACTAGCTCTAGACTGGTGCTTCTTGTATAGCAGGTCCTTGGTGTTGTTCTTTCCTTATAATGTAGTTGTATGAGATGTTACATTATTCAGAGAAGACATACATCATGGGAAGAGAAAACTTTGACATATGATGCATATATGTTTTGGGTAGCTACATTATTCTACACCATGTTCTCACCCTTTCCATTGAGTTACATGGCACTAGACTCTCTAATACGTGTGGGGAAATTGGTTTGTTGGTTAGGTTTTATCCCCTATTAACTCAAATCTCAATAATTTTCTTTGACGCTTTATTTTATCCTAGAACAACTATATATTATATTATTATATATGTAAGTAAATACAAAAAGACATCCACACACATGTACGAGTGGAAGGTAGTCATCTGACCTAAGTGAAAGTGTGTAACATCAATCTAGAAGAGAGATTAGTTCTAGACTAAATGTCTAAAGACTTGTAAGAATATGCTATAGATGGAATATATGAAGTAAGTTTAGATGATATGAACTAAGTTTTATATGACAAAATAAGTTTGTTTATGATAATCAAAGTCTAATTTGAGAATTTGAGTTCAATTTTGAGGATTTGGCAAAAGATTTGATGATGCGAGTATGTGCGGTTTTCAAAGTTAGGATTAGCTCAGTTGTGGTAAGAGGTAAATTAGCAAGAGCCTCAAGTTCTTTCACAAAGGATGAACTCAAGTTTTTGGACCAGTTATAGAGTTAGCTCCAGAGAGAGTGAGACCCAGAGGGAGAAGGTTAGAGAATCTGACCTCTAAGATTCGAGAAGTGTGAGATATATTTTATTATGATATGTCCTAAACTAAACTATTCCCGAGTGAATGAGTTGAGTCACTTTATGCATGATTCATATAGCTTTGTTTAATCCTATATTATCTTGGGAAGACCAAATTCTAGAGTTTGAGAGGCTTCTTTGTCCATATGAATATAAATATGAGTACCTACCATATGGGTGAAGGAAAGAGAGTCCCAAGAACCTAGAGGAGGTAACTATGTGAGCTTTTGTAAAGCCTCATGCTCGGGTTGATGGTTCCTTGTAGGAATGTAGTATTTGTAAATATGAAAAGGAGATTTAGGTAAGAATATATCATGGGTAGACAACCTATGAAGATAATTTCGTATCATGTTTTGGTTTGTGGTTATGTGGCTAGAGCTAGTAAAGTTGTCCATCCGTTCCAATGAGGTAATCCGAGAACCCTAGACCAAAGAGGGAAGACAAAGTGAATGCATATGAGATACTCACACAGATGAGTCTATTAAAGAGACTAAGCACAACATTACCCCCAGGATAAAGGTTAGGAGAACCTCAATTGGATGATATACAATTTTAATATATGTTTTGACATGACATGTGTATAAGTTTCTTAGCACAACCATGATTTAATATATGTAAGAATGTAATTTAATCTCGACACATGATACATGAATATGACATGATGGAAAACCTAGAGATGGTTTTATATCTCTCTATATATCGATGGTTAACCATATACCTAAATTATGATGACATAATATAGTTAATGAATCTAGTGGTCAAATTCACTAGTGAAGTTTGTAACCTTATCTAAAAATTAAAAGAGATAATCTTAATGATATATGATAGATTTAGTGTCAATCATAGTGCTTAATAAAATATACAAGTTTCTTGGTGGCATATCCAGTTTATCTCTATTGATGTATATTTGTATACCTAGGTTCTGTTCCCTACGACCACACACAGTGCCTTATAAATATGATGGATATGAATCATAAATAAGTACAATATAATGATGATAGCACACTAATATGATGTACATGGATATAATGGTTTGATTATAATTAACTCCTTCTGAACATGTATTAGCTAATGTTTGAATCTTAATGCTTTGGTGAAATGAGTAAAAAAATCCTAAATGGAAATATGACATGGAACAAACTATGATTTTGAACCCTTGTTTTAGATGCTCTAGACATCCTCCTAGGGGTGGTATGTATATGTTCTAGAGATCTTGTTTGTGGAAAATTTTCACCTAGAGAGGTTCCCACATGTGGTTGAAGATCTTTGTTTTGTTTCTTGGTATAAAAAGATGATTTCATTTTGAGGATGAAATTTTCTTTTAGATGTATATGACGTGGAGTGGATTTTAGGAATAATTTTGATGATAAAATTTCTTTTAAGGTGTGAATGATGTTATGGACTGAACATTTCGAATCCCTAATTACTCAATGACATAAGTAAATTCATGTGTTTGAGTTACATCAAGAATTCTAAGTTTTTGGTCTAGTACGAATGTTAATTGATGTTAATATCATGATTAAGATCCCTAATTTTATGCCTTTTTGGGATATTTAATTGATTGGTAATGTAGTTTAGTCTAGGGATCAAAATTGGTTGGAATGTATCTTGTGTTATGATAAAGCTATGATTAAGGTTACATAATGTTTCAATGTTCCTAGAAGGAGATACCTAAGTTTGAATGTAGTGAAACAAGTAGTATAAAGATGATTTTGGAGAAAGTTTAATGGTATTATTCGACTCATCTATTGATCAATGATATGTCACACATCATTTACTTTTTGAATAAGATGCATGGCCAAATTCTAGCCATAGATCTAATCTAGAGGCAATGGCCATTTAAGCTAGATGCCATGGATTGACCATGTGAAGGGGTTATGTCGAGACCTTCAATGAGATCTGATGGCCTAGCCATAATTCCCTACCTCCGGATAAGCTGGGGTCATGGGGAAATCAATGTTTCCAAGTTTTGAACATCCCACATCTTGGTCATGGGTCGAGGCACAAAACCAACCGATCATTTTCTTCTGAGAGGTCCAAATCTAACAATAGACCCCTTAGATGAGATACGAGACCGCTCTAGTAGGGAGTTTTGGATCAGATGATGGTTTCTAGAAGGGGGTGAATAGATCTAAAAGCACCTAAAGAAAATTCATTTGACCTTCAAGATATTTCTAAGATAATATGGAAAGTATGAACTTTGAGAGCAACTAAACATACATAGCAAGTGATAGAGAGATTTAATAAGATCAAGAACACAAGCTATGTATAGTGGTTCCAAACTAGAAATTAGGAGAGTGTAAATCCACTACCTAGAGAGGTCAACCTCTAGGATTTTTCAACCATGTCTCACTCCTTATATTCAATTATAAGAGTTACAACACATGAATGTCCTTTTCTAGGACAAGGATACCTAGCCTTCCATTTGAGGACAAGGGAGAAAATAACCTTACAAAGGACTTAAATATCCATGACCAAGAGTCTTATACATCACCAAGGACTTACCCACTTTTGTAACTAGTCTTCCTCCTTCACCAAGGAATTACCCACTCTTACAACACGAGTTCCGCCTTGAAAGAATTACCCAATCTTCACTTGGATCTTCCTCCTTTGACTTCACCTTCACAAAGGAGAAGCTTTCACCAAGGGACTCCTTCCCTTCTTCTTCACCTCTCTTAGCCAAGAGAGAGAACCTTCATCTTCAAGGTAGAAATAGAGATTGGGAGGTGAGGAAGTGAGCGCCTCACAAGATATACATGTAGGACTAGGTCTCTTACAAATCTCATTCTCACTCTAATGGATGTAGTAAGTGATTAATCTTAAGAGTGGAAGGAGGATCTTGGAGACAATGAACAACTTTCATAGTGCTTGGATAACCATGGGATGAAGTCCAAGGAGTCCTGTTTATAGTTGAGGTTGCCTACTAGCCTATAGAGACACTTAGGAACAAATTCTAGCCATTTGGGGGTGTTGCAACAAATATATTTTTGACTTTTGCAACACTCCAATGGTTAGAAACTTTTTTTTGCACATTCCATATAGTGCAGTCGGTCATGTTTACTTTTGAGAAACTCGACCGATGACACTATGCAAAAAATAATTTTAAGTTGTCAGTCGAGTTTATCCTAGATGAAACTCATCCGATGGCTTAAAATTGCTTTTACTATCCAAGGTTGTTGAGTGAGTTTGACCTGGGGTAAACTCAGTCGACCGTGGCAGTTCCCAAAATCCATCAAGGGTGTTGGTTGAGTTTATCCTAGATGAAACTCGGTCAAACAGTTCTTGTAATGAATTTTAGAAAGTTCCATAAAATTTATTAAATATTCAATTTAAGTGCTCTTGATTTTTCGTAAGCTTAATTACAAGTTATAAAATCATTACAATTGATTTACAACATGATTCTAATTGATTTTAGTCCTTTTATACAAAAGTACACTTGCATTGATTTTTGACTTGTCTTTCTCCAACTTAGGATGCGTAAGTTTTGGTATTTGGAGTGTGTCTAACCTATTTTTAAATCACTCAACTAAAAACATTAGACACAAATGAGTGAATGGTTAGTCATCATCTAAACAAGGGTTTAGTCAACTAGACTTTGAGTCAGCATTCTCCCCGTTTTTAAAGATGACAAAACATTCCATAAATGTATTGAAAGGATTTAAGTAAAATCATACCTTTAGAGAAACCTAGGGGTTTCAATAGAATTGATTTCATACACTCCCCCTCAATTGATGTTGATGGAGTTCACATACTCTCCCTCAATGGATTAATTTCTTTTGTGGGGTTAGATTTCATAACATTTATAGAGACTATATCTTCTACTCATATATGTGTTCTCCCCTTTACATAGGACGTCTTCTCCACCTTTGTCATTTCAAAAGGTGAGGGGGTGAAGAGGTAAAAACACAACTTGTTGTTAAAAGGAGATACCAAAAGTTATAATGGAGAGCATAAGAGAAAAAAATAGGGGCTTGTCCAAGCAAAGTATATAAAGAAAATTAAGACATGCATTGGAACAACCCATGATGTAATTCTATAAAATATTAAGGCAATGCTATGCAAGCAAGTAGCTCAAGATAGTAGATATGTAGGTCAAGGAATAAGTTTGAGTATGCACGAAACAAGACACAAGCATAACATATAGTTGGATATTAATTTAAGAACAAGACCACAACTACATGAAGATTATATCACATGTTAGGACTACGATTAGGATCTAGGTTATAGCAAAAGTTTCTCAAGTTAAAGAACAAGCTATGGGAGGATTTAGAGATATATCCAAACAAAGAGATATGCAATTTTAGAAGCATGAGAGGATATTACTCACTAGTAAATATGCATCATTACTAAAAGATGATTACCACTAAGAAACTCAAGTTTGCATCAAAAGATATACAACTAGATAGATGTAGCAAGTTAGAGCTCAACAAAATCAATTTAATACACAACCAAGAGAGACAAAGAGATAATTGAGGTAGAAATCTTGTCCCCCAAACCCTCATTGCTCTGGAGATTAGGGCTCGGAAGTGGGTGTCCTTTCCCCACCTTCGTGGTTGCCTTTCTCCTGTAGGTTCAAGGTGTTTGTGCTTGGTTTCCTGGTTATGTCTACATGATGGCAACATAGCTCACAGATAGATATGCAAAGATGCATCTAACAGAGGAGGAAGAGGATCTGACTGACCTTGAAGGAGAGAAACAGGGAGGAAGAAGATCATACTAACCTAGCGATAGTCGCATGATTGTTGATAGATAGATCTTATAACTTCTAGGCACTTGGGAAAACTCTAACGTAGGTGTGGGGTTCAGAGGAAAAGGCTGAGTTTAAACAACTAGAGGGAGGAGTGTTCGTCATCCAATTCATGCACTAGAGGGGCCGAAAAAGGGTTGTGGATGGAGCCCCTTGGAAATTTGATAATAAGCTTCTACTTTTCAAGGAGATCCATAAGGAAGAGCAACCCAGGAGGATCTCCATCAATAATAGTCCATTTTGGATTTAGTTGTATGGGATGTCTCTAGGGTATCAAGGGGATAATATGATCAATGAAGTGGTGGGTCATGTTGGTGTCATTCTATAGATGGACATAGACAAACTGGGCTGGGAATCGTCAATTCGAGTCTGGATTCTCCTAGATGTCACAAAGCCACATAAGAGAGCATTCAAAATTAGGGTTAAAGGGGGACTGGTGGTGGATGTGAAGGAGAAATATGAGAGGTTGGGATCCTTCTGCTTCTCCTACAACATACTTGGGCATGTCGTGAAGGATTGTGACTTAGCAACAACAAATAGTGATCATATGCAACAATGTGGGTCTTGGTTAAAAGCCTCGCCATGGAAGCTGAGGCGTCAAGATAAGCAGGAGGGTCAGGAAGGGGGAGTACAAGAAGGAAACTAACTTTCAAGTTCAGTGCGACATCGTCATCAACATCTAAAGGAAGAGGAGAGGCCATAGAATAGGAGGGAGTATCTAGGGTGAGTAAGACAACTCTAGAAAGTTGAAGACCTTCAAGCGTCCCTGGTCTCTGGACCCGTGCTAATGAGGGAACAGGAAAGAAGATCTTTTCACAAGGATTAGATAGTGTGAAAAGTGCCAACGATCCCTGGAGCCAGGGGAAAACAACAAGGGAGGAGGTTCACAAGGTTGAGGTCTCGAGAGGGACGCACCAGAAGAAGCAAGTGAGGGAGAAAAATAACATTACTGAATCAAGAAATAGATACACGAGAGATCAAATGCTTCTCTTAAATAAATAACATCCTGCGGCGGTGGAGGATGAAGATGCTAATCTCGGGGCAAGGCAAGATTTAGATTCTGGTCTCGAGGCATGGAAGGAGGATCCAGTTCGATTAGAATAGAAGGGAGTGAGACTTGAGAAGGTAGATCAGGGACAAAAAGGCTATGACACTGAGTTTCAAAAGTAGGAAAGCCAGCAGGTAAAGACCAGGTCTTAGAGAAAGAAATTAGCCAAAATAAAAAATAAATAACAAGCCAGGTAGGGCAATGAAAGAAAGAAGAAACATGTACCATGGGTTTACAAGATGAGTAAAGGGGCAAGGCTCGGGATGACAGAAGAGGAGGTAGTTTGGGAAACAATGACAAGAAAAAGAAATAAGGAGCTAGAGCACCACGATATGTAAGTGGACTCATAGGGAATTCAAGAGGGAGTGGGAAAAAATCAAAGAAAGTATTGGATGTGGACAACAATGTAAGTAGGGTTGTGGAAACCTAAGTAGAAGAGGTTGGTGGCAACCAACCCCACAAAGAGCAATAAAAATCTTAAGCTGGAACTGTCAGGGACTGGGCGACCCTGACACAGTTAAAGCTCTTCGTGCATGGTGCGGGAGAGAGCCCCCAAACATAGTCTTCCTCATAGAGACTATAATCTCAGGAACAAAACTAGAGGAGACACAACGCAGTTGTGGATATCAAAATGGTCTATGCGTTTCTAGCACAGGAAGGACTGGAAGGCCAGGGACATTGGATTCTGGTGGAAAGAAGTTGACGTGGAGATTCTAAACTATTCACAAAGACACATGGCATGTCTGGTTGATGAGAATAAAGGTGCATGTAAATGGAGGGCTATCAGTGTCTATGGTTGGTCGGACCAATAGTAGAAACAAAAGACTTTGGAAATGATGATGAATCTTAAGGCTGAAGCCACAAAACCGGTCATTGTCTTTGGAAACTTCAATGAAATTGTCTCAAATTTGGAGAAAAGAGGAGATCCACCAAGAAAGGAGAAATTTATGCAAAAGTTCCGAGACGCTATTGATGTCTATGAGCTCATTGATTTGGGATTTTTGGGCAACACATACACTTGGCGAAGAGGGTTGATAGAAGAAACTCTTGTGCAGGAACGGTTCGATAGATTCTTGGCTAAGGAGGAATGGAGGAGCTGCTACAATTATTGTAAGATCTTTCACCTCCTATCTATGAATATGAGCATTCACCCATTGTCTTGTCAGTGGATAATAGAAGGGTACAAAGGAGGCAAAGAAAGAATTTCTATACTTTTAAACCAATGTGGGTGGATGAAAAGGAGTGTGAAAAAATCATTAAAAATATTAGGTAAATGTAGGGGAGAGAGGTATCCATGAGAAACTGAGACAGTGTGGTGAAGACCTACAGAGCCGGGCAATAGAAAAGTTTGGAGAGAGAAGATCAAAAATTAAAATCTTGTAGCAGAGTTGAGTAGCCTACAAGCAACACTGCCTGATTTTGTGGGGATAAGAAGAGTGGATGAAAAATACAAAGAACTACAATATTGGATAAGGAAGAATGAGACGTATAGGTGTGCAAGAGCAACGGTGAAAGAAATGAAATAGGGGGACCGGAACACAACTTATTTCCACCGGAAAGCCACCAACAAAAAATAGAGAAACCACATTCTAGGAATGAAGAATGCTCAGTGTATATGGAAAATGGATGATGGGGAGGTCAAAGACATTATTGTGGACTTTTTCAAATGACTTTTCCATACTAGTAGCCCGTCAAACTTTGATCAAGCACCTTAAGGCATACATTAGAAGATTAGTGCAACACAGAATGACCGGCTAGAGAAAGACATTGATGAGGAGGAAATACTGACAACCTTGAAATAGATGCACCCCAATAAAGCATTGGGTCAGGATGGAATGAAAGCTTTGTTTTTTCAAAAATATTGGCACAGAGTTGGGAATGATGTGTCCAACTACATTAAAGGATGGTGGAGAGGTGAGTCAAGTATGACTGATCTGAATGACACTCTAGTGGTGCTTATACCAAAGATAGAGAATCCAGTAGATATAAGTGAGTACATACCGATTAGTCTCTACAACATGTTGTACAAGATTGCAACAAAGGTGGTGGCAAACCGGCTCAAACCACACATGAAAAATATTGTATCCGAGAACTAAAGTGCTTTTATCCTGAGCAGAATGATAACTGATAACACCCTCATTTCTTACAAACTATTTCATGCCATGAAAAGGGGGAAAGGAGGGAAGCAGGACAACATTGCTATGAAACTGGATATGTCAAAATCCTATGATAGTGTGGAGTGGGATTTCTTGTTGCATGTCATGACAAAGTTGGGATTTGGCGTGAAATGGAGAGATAGAGTTAATGATTGCATAAAATTTGTCTAAAACTCTTTTCCTGTCAATGGAGACCGAACTAGGAAGCTAAATCCTTCACATGGACTGCGTCAGGGTGACCCTCTTTCACCTTACCTCTTTATTTCATGTAATGAAGCCTTTTTGACTTCCCTTATGAATGCGTCATGTGCTAATATCCTCCACAATTTCAAGCCTAGAAGGGGGCACCTCGTAGTTTACACATTTTCTTTGCAGATGATAGCGTACTTATTGCTAGAGCAACTTCTATAGAATGCTTGAAAGTAGCTGAGATTATCGGCTAGTATGAACAAGCTTCCAGACAAAGAATCAATCTATCTAAATCAGAAGTTGTTTTAATAAAGGAACAACTACTACAATAAGAGAAGATCTAAAGAGGTTGCTTAAGGTGATAGAAATGGATAAACATTCACGTTATTTGGGACTTCCAACGACAATAGAGAGATTGAAGAAGCATGTTTTCATCTAAATAAAGGACAGAGTATGGAGGAAGTTACAAGGGTGGGTAGGGAAACTCTTGTGAAGACCAGGAAAAGATGCGTTGACTAAAGCAGTGGCACAAGAAATACCCACGTATGTGATGAGTATTTTCCAGTTACTTGCAGTGTGTATTGATGAGATACAAAGTACCGTGTCCAAATTCTGGTGGGGAGCAAAGAACAACGAGAGAAATCTTGCATGGACGAGATGGAACAATATGTGCAAATCGAAGAGGATGGGAGAGTTTGGTTTTAGAGATCTTCATGTCTTCAACCAAGCCCTTCTAGCAAAACAACTGTGAATGCTGGCTATAAACCCAAACTCTTTGGCGAGTCGTGTGTTGAAGGCAATGTACTTTCCCCACACCTCCATTTGGGAGGCCAGGAGAGAGTATAACCTCAGTTAGGCTTTGCTGAAGGAAGGGACTGAGTGGCAGATAGGGAATGGAGATGATGTGAACATTTGGACTGACTGTTGGCTCCCGGGTGAGGAAGACACCTTGGAGTGGCTACGGGAGGAGGAAGCTGAAGTCCCTAGGATGGTTAGGAAGTTATTGACGATGGAGGGGAATGAATGGGACAGGACCAAAATACAAAGCTACTTCCCAGTTTCTTTCACTAACCGTATATGTGCTATCCGCTGAGTATAAGTAGCACAAAGGACACTTGTCTGTGGTGGCCAACACCTAAGGGGGAGTTTACAGTAAGATCAGCTTATTGGTAGGGACTGCTCGGTGGAGTAGAAAGGAGAAGACACAGTGTGGGACGGCGAACACATTTGGAGGAAGATATGGAAGGAGGACTGGATCCCCAAGGTGTCACATTTTATTTGGAGGGCCATCACTGGTGGTTTAGCCATTAGAGGTCGACTGTACGATAGACATTGCATAGAGGACAGAACCGGTACGCTGTGCTATTCGGAGAAGGAGAGTGAATCACACATGCTCTTCCGCTGCTCAAATGCTACAGAACTATGGGACATGAGGAGTAGGTCTATTCGTAGGACTGTGGATGGAGTTAGAGATGAAGAAGTTGCTTGTGATGTGGAGGCTATACTGGATACCGAGAACAAAGCTGAGAGGGTGGAGCTGGTGGCAGCGATGTGGGCAGTTTGGAGAGTAAGGAAGTGCTTTTTTGGGGATTGCCCCATGGCGAGCAGCTACATTTTCCTCAATGGCCTCAACATGATTCGAGATTATAAACATCATAGAAGAGATGGCCAAGAGAACAGACGGACGAGCAATGGGGCAAATGACCAAGGATGAACCGCACCGGAGGAGGGGGTAGTGAAGATCAATGTTGACGCATCTGTAGGGGAAGATAGGGTGGCCGCCGTAGGTATAACAAGAGACGGTGATAGTCACTTGATCGCTATAGTGGGGTACAAACTGGGAATCACACATCAAGTGGCAGAAGCAGAAGCTCTCGCTCTGTGAAAGGCCCTGGAATGGGCACGCACCATGGGGTTTAGGAGGATAAGACTGGAATGCGATGCCCAGTTGGTGGATCAAGCATGCAACATCATCGACACCCACATGGACTATCTGGGCATTATTTCAGATGACATTAGATTTCTTAGTAGAGGTTTTGAATTCTTTGTTCTTTCTTTTATTAGACATAGCGGTAACAAAGCAGCGCATGCTGTTTCTAGTTTAGCTCGTAATATGTCTAGTAGTAGCTTGTCTTTACTTTATTCTTTTCCTTCAACTATTGTAAACATTATTATGGCTGATTTAGCCTAGTAATGAATGATAGTGGATCCACTATGGGTTTCTCTTCCTTGCATAAAAAAAAGAGAGCCAAAGAGATCATGATCAAAACATGCATAACAATTCAAGATAAGTAATTACAAGATATAAAGACACCAATTTATGACAGATAGAAAGATAGAGTTGTATATAAGATATAAAATTTAAAGTATGACAATATGCATATCATAAAAAAGTACCAAATGGAGTACCATAGAATAAGTCTTGTGGTTGAGAAGGTCTAGTTGAGAGGGGAATTCTTATCCAAAAATGCATATGCATATTGTGTGCACAATGTTGTCGGTTGAACTTGGCAGCCGACGAAAGCGGTTGGCATTCCCATTGGTACTTGTCGGTCGAGTTTCTTTTAGGACAAATTTGACCGACAATAACTAGTGTCAAAAGTACATATATTCTAGAAAATCATATCTAGAGGTATGGTAAAAATACAAACCATATCTAAACATGTATAAAAAATTTAATAATTCACTACGAAAGCATCAAGGGCAGTGCTTGAGCAAGAAAAAGATGAGAATCACAATATACCAATTTTGACTCAAAAATTGTATGTGAAGATCATACAAACTTGGAAAAAACAAGCTATGATTAGATATGAGCAAGAATAACATTGCCTCTATTCTTACCATTTCTTTTCCATTTGTTGCCACCCCATACATATCTCACCTTTCTTCTTTTATGTGGACTGAGAAGTGAATTTGCATATAAATACCTCATGTCAATCCAATTAGCAAGGGACCTACAAGAAGAAAGATGAAACTGTCCCCAATCATGTTTTTGGGTCGGAGGGGTTATCTTAGAAACCCAAGTCCTATTGCTCTTGGGTGCTTTCCTAAAAGGACAATATGTGGAATAATGACCAATTTCATTGCAATGATTACATGATATCATATCCTTATAACTAGAGGATTCTTCATTGAAAATTGAAGACCCTTTATCTTTGTTGTTCCTTTGGCTACTATGAAGTCCAAAACTATCTCTACCCATTTTTTCGGTAGTATGATCTAGGATTTGATTATTATTCTTTTTATCATCTAAGAATTTTTGCATAGAGGATCTCAAAATATGATTATCATGCATAAGAGAATTAATAATAGAAGATAATTGATTGATATAATCTCTAGCATGCAAAAGATTGGTTTCTAAGCAAAGAGCTTTGGTCATATAGGAATCATTTTCAACATGAAGAGAAACAAAATTATATTCTCTATAGGTAAAACTAAAATAAAATTCAAGGGCATTGATTTTAGCAAAAAAGGAAGCATTTTCTTTTTCAAACAAAGTAATCTTATAAAGATACACACTATTTTCAGATTCTATTCCTTTCAAAATAAAGTCTTTATCCTCTTTTTTAGTTTTAAGAACATTAATGTCAAGCATGAGAGAGTTCACATTTTTAGTATACTCTTCATTTGAACTAGTCATAAGAGGTTGAACTTCCATAAATTTAATATTATCAGGAAAGTTAGAATTTTCAAGTTTAAAAGCATCTACTTGTTTAAATAAGTATTGTTTTCAATATCGACACTATTGCATTTCAATTCTAGTTTTAGAAAAGACTTTTGGGGATCATTAACATCATCTTGAAAGAAAATATTAGCATGTTCAAGATCATCTTTTTATACATGCAAGTTATCAATAATTTTAGTAAGCTTTTTCTTTTTCTTTTTTGTAGACTTAAGAGAGGCACACGTAGAATGAATAATTTTATTTAAGAGTTTAAATTTACCTCATTTGAATCTTCATTTGCACTTGCCATAAGAGAAAAATGAAATTCTCCATCTTCACTAGATCTTAAGCTAGATCCTTCACTATATTCTTCACTTGAGCTTGAGTTGAAGGAGTCACTAGAGCTTTTGTTCCATTTAACATTCTTCTTGTGCTTCTCTTCCCTTCTCTTATGATGATGGGTCTTTTTGCCTTGTGGACAATCTTCCTTGAAGTGACCCTTCTTTCCACATTTGAAGCACTGGATAGAGGAGGAAGATTTTCTTTTATAGAGTCTATCCATGGAGTACATGGCATATTCTTCAAATAGTGAGGATGGAGAAGCTTGACTAGCATTAGCTTCAACTTGGGCTTTTATTTCAGCCTTCTTCATTTTCTTTAGCTCTTTCTTATCTTATCTTTATTATTCTTCTTACTTGTCAAGTTTAACTTCATGGGCTTGTAGATTTCCTATGAGATCATTAATAGAAATATCACCAAGAGAGCTTATTTCTTCAATGGAGGTCACCTTAGATTGCCACCCCTTAAGAAGATTTCCAAGGATCTTTGAATTTATCTCTCCTCAATACATAGGATGACCTAGAACCATAAGACCATACACAATAGTGTCGAGCCTTGAGTGCATCTCGACTACCCTATCCTCCTTTCCCATCATGAAGTTTTAAGAAGCCCTTTGAGCATATATACCTTGCGTTCCTTCAGTTTCTTTGTCCCCTGATAAGTGACACATAGATTTCTCCATATCTCATAGGCCATTTCACATGAAGAAATCCAGTTGAACTCAGTGGGGGAAAGGGAGGCATAGAGAATGTTGATGATCTAGTGTTTAAGGTTTCTTTCTTCAAAGTAGTTTCATCCCTTTGTCTCTAGTAGCCTGTATGGAAGATCCACCATTCTCTATAGCTCAAGACTTGATCTTTGGATGTACAATTGTAACCTTCTCTTCTAATACAGGGAGTTTCTCCCATGAAAGATTGGAATGCTTATTAGGTATCTCCCACACTGATAGTCACCTATCTTCTCCTACTTGTGGAAGTATTTCTTGGATAAGACACGCTATGATACCACTTGTTGGATTAGATGATGGACTCTAGAGGGGGGTGAATAGAGATAAAAACACTCAAACAAAATTCATTAGACCTTCAAGATATTTCTAAGATAATATGGCAAGTATGAACTTTGAGTGGAACTAAACATACATATCAAGGGAGAGAGAGATTGAATAAGATAAAAAACACAAGCTATGTGTAGTGGTTCCATACTCTAAACTAGGAGAGTGTACATCTAAAACCTAGAGAGGTCAACCTCTAGAATTTTTCAACCATGTCTCACTCCTTATATTCTATTGTAAGATTTACAACATATGACCATCCCTTTTTAGGACAAGGATACCTAGCCTTCCCTTTGAGGAAAAGGAAGCTAATAACCTTACAAAGGATTTACTTATCTATGATCAAGAGTCTTCTACCTCACCAAGGACTTACCCACTCTTACAACGAGTCTTCCACCTTTAAGGACTTATCCACTCTTGTAATAAATCTTTCACCTTGAAGGAATTACCCAATCTTCTCTTGGATCTTCCACATTTGACTCCACTTTAACTAAGGAGAAGCTTGCACTAAAGGACTCCTTCCCTTCTTCTTCTTCACCTCTCTTAGCCAAGAGAGAGAACCTTCATCTTCATGGTAGAAAGAGAGATTGGGAGGTGGAGGAAGTGAGAGCCTCATAAGAGATACATGTAGGACTAGCTCTCTTATAAATCTCCTACTCATTCTAATGGATGTAGCAAGTGATTAAGCTTGAGAGTGGAAGGAGGTTCTTGGAGGCACTCAACTATAATATAGTTGGCTAACTATGGGATGAAGCCCAAGGGGTCTTATTCATAGTTGAGGTTTCCTAATAGTCAGTAGAGACACATAGAAACAAATTCTAATGATTTGGGGTGTTGTAACAAATATATTTTGAGTTTTACAACACTCCAACAGTTAGAAACACTTTTTCTGTACATTCTGTACAATGCAGTTGGTTAAGTTTACTTTTGGGAAACTCGATTGATGACACTATGAGACAAAGCAATCTTGAGTTATCAGTCAAGTTAATCCTAGATTAAACTAAACCTATGGCTTAAAATCATTTTTTTCCGGTAGGGGTTTTGGTCAAGTTTGAACTGAGATAAACTCAGATGACCTTGGCAGTTCTCAAAATCCATCAAGGGTGTCAATCAAGTTTATCGTGGATGAAACTTGGCCGATAAAAGTCCCTGTGAAGAATGTTGGAAAGTGCCATAAAAGCCCATAAATATTTGATTTAAGTGCTCTTGATTTTTTCTAAGCTTAATTACAAGCTATACAATCATTACAAGTGATTTACAACATGATTCTAATTGATTTGAGATTTTTTCATAATAGTACACTTGCATTGATTTTGACTTGTCTTTCTACAACTTAGGATGCACAAGTTTAGGCATTTGGAGTGTGTCTAACCTATTCTGAAATCATACAAATAAAAATACTAGATACAAATGAGTGGAATGATCAGTCATCATCAAAATAAAGGTTTAGTCAATTATACTTTGAGTCAACATGGAGAACAAAAACCCAGTTCCCAGTGTGTCTCCACTGCAACGTGCATGTGGTAACAAGAGGGTGAATATGAGACTTGAGACAGTTCAAAGGGAAATAAGGAGAGGGGAACCAAGTTGGAGGCCAAGGGAGTCAAGTACATGTAGCTTTCTTCCTATTTGTGGAGTTGTTGTTGGTTGATATATCCTTCATTGGAGAGGAAGGAGACCACCATCAGGCGCAATCCTCAATAGCTTTTTAATGAGTGCAAACTCATCTCCTTTAATTGTAACCTTTTCATCATGAATTGACAGTAAATTGTTAGATATTAAATAATTTTAGCATAAATTATTTTAATTTCTCTCTTCTTACTTAAATTGGATTTTTACTTGATTATTGTACATTTTGAAGGAAAATAGACGATTACTTCAAAGCACAAAAAAAGTCTAAAAATTGCTTTTAGAAAGTTTTGCACAATTTTCCGCAGTGTCTGAATTTCAGGTATATCCTGCAACAAAAATGCCAGAACTTCTACGTCTAAACTCCAAATTTCGTGCACAAATACTCATTGGAAAGGAAATTTTATTTCCTAAAATAAAACTCGATTATTTGTAACGTTATATAATTGGATGGGAGAAAAAATCTCTTGAATTATCTATTGGGGGAATCTCCATTAAAGAGAGTCACATGGTCAAAAAGGAAACTCAATAAATCCCCCCTTTGTGGGCAAGAAATTAAAGGTTTTCTCCTCTAACTAGGAAAGTTGGACAATTCCATATCCTTTTATATGTTGGAAAGAATTCAAATAAAGGCTCTATCAAATCATCAATGCGGTCGATGCTTGGATGTGACGTCGGGTTGAAGCAAGTGATTTAATGATGTTGACCGATCGAAACCAAAGAGGAAGCAATCTACTGCCGCCACCAACCATTTGTATAGGATTTTTGACCCTCATTTCTCCCTATAAAAGGAGGGAGGCTCCACAAAGAAGGGCATCCAACTTTTTATACTTGCAAATTTTATTTAAGCATTGTGTTTACACATATTGCATGTGTACTCTTTTTCTTCAATAAAGATAATTGTTTCATCTCTAGATTTCTAGTTCTTTATCTTCTTTTCTTGTTCATCCTTGGAAATGGGGGATTAGGGGAGAAATCCATTTAATTTTTACTAAAATATCCCCTTTGGGATTCTTCTTTATGTAGTCTATGACTTTCTTCCTTCTTTCCCTGACTTCTCCTTATTTTGTTATGATTACAGAGTAGTTTTTCAAATCGAGGCTTGGGGAGTAACCCCACAACCATAATGTTATATAGATCAATTCTCTTATATAATTCCACTAGTTAGAGGGTTTTAGTTTGGATAATCACCCAATTTAAATGATTTTATCTCTCATTTTTATCAAAAGTTAGCCTTGGAGATGTGACTACAGAACCCAAGGCTCAGACAACCAAACCAAATTCATAAGGATTTGGATGTGACCGTGGAAAGAGCCTTATTGGGATGATCATGATAGGAATTGTGAACATGAGGACCAATAGGTTCACAAGGTTCTTGTCTTTTGTAGACACATTTATAAATATTTTTACATACCCCCTTCTATCCTACTTTATCATATAGATTCCATCGATCTTGTTTCATGCCAGCCGTGGTGGTAAAATACATAGTCTTGATATTTCTTTCTTTTGATTCAATCTGTCTCTTCAACCGTTGTTTTCAATCGCATCCATTACATTCTTGTAATTTTAAATCTATCTTTAGAATAATTCTCCTTTACTTTGTTTAGAATAACACTTTTTTAAATTATTCCTAGTGTAACTTTCATTTATTTGCAACTTTAAATTCCTTGTTCTAGTATAATCAAACCATCAAATTCTAGATCATTACTTTCTGCATCTCTTTGTTCAAATGTGTTTGGGTAGAAATTCAATCGTAAATATATTCTTTGTGGATCGACCCTTTATATACTAGTACATTACCTTAATTGGTTATTTTTCCCTTTAAAATATAAACTCTAGGATTAATCACCTAGTTTTTGGTGTGAGAAATAACACATAATTAAATGATGTCGTTGCTGGGGACACGATATTGTTTTTTCGAACACCAAAAAAGCTTATTTTTCTTCTTATTTTTTTTGTACCTTCCGAGTACCATTCCAGAAGTGATACTCCTCTTTCTACTAAGTTTCCATTTCAGCAGTATATTTTTTCTACAATTGATTATATCTATTGAAATTGTAACTGTGCATGCGTTACCTACAAAACATTGATTCTGTCCCTTTCAATTTTTGATCCAAAAATCAAAAGGATAATCCATCGTTTAAATTGAAAAAACCATTTTAGGAAGGATGGGGAGGATGTAGCTAGTAGGATTGACCAAGCACTTACTGATCAAAAGGAGGCCATGATGGCTGAGCATGTGGGTCAAGAAGCCGCTTTGCATGCTACTTACATGGCCAAACAAGAGGCTCTAGAATTCACTCAGAGGGAAGTAGAAAGACAAAAACAATTACATGACTTCTCAATCCCCAAAATAGGATATGCACAACACTGTGTTGTGCTACCTGACATCACAACCCCTCAATTTAAGATCCACACCCAGTGGATCACCATGCTTCAAATTAACCACTTTTTTGGAAATAAAGGAGAAAGTTGCCATGACAATCTCCAATGTTTATCTGATAAATGTTACCTACATAAGGTCCCAAATATTTCTGAGGATGATATTCAACTTAGGTTGTTCAAATACTCTCTATCAGGGCAAGCCAGTGGTTGGTACAATACCATGGAGGGTGAAGAATGTGTTACCACAATACTTCAAACCAAATTTTTAGAAAAATACTACCCCTTCCCTCACTTATAAAATTTAGGGGACAAATTCTTATCTTTTCTATGGTCCTAGGTGAAACACTAACAGAAGCTTGGGAGAGGTTTAAGGACCCTCTTTAATGTTTCCCCCTCTACGACATTACCTAAGCTCAACTAATCGAAATATTCTACCATGGTGTTGACAACGACACCAAACAATTCCTTGATTCCTTATCTAGAAGAAATTTCATGTTTCAGAGCCTAAATATTTCTTGGGGGGGTTGTAAAATGAGCTTATGAAACTCAAGCACAAAGAGGAACTGGTAAGATCCTCAAGGTAGCTATGGTTGTGGAGAATCCCGATATCAAATATTTTTGAAAGCCTAAAACTAACCACCTTGAAACAAGATCCCCTTGAAACAAGATCACCTTGAATCGTCTTTTGGTACATATGAGAGGAGAGAGCAACATCAACAAATGAAGGCCATAAACTCTCTCTATAGAATATGCCAAGAGTATGATAACTCTTTCCTCTAATGTCAATACCTTTACAATATTCCCATGCAGCCAGAGGTCAAACAACAAACAGAGAGCCTCAACTCCATTCATTTCATACCAGTTCAAGTCTATTACAACCCAAATCAGGCTAGGACCCACCTGGAGTTCCAGTATGGGAATCCTATGGGTTCTGAAAATGCTCCCCAACTTGTTACCCTACAAAGATCCCCTCAACCTCAAGCTAACTATCGCCCCCACCATGATTTCCTAACAACAACAATCATAGGAACTTTAAAAATCATGGGAATTATAGGGAAACTTCCCAAATCCATGGGCCTTATCAAGGGAAACAATATCAAAACCTGAACCTACCACCGCCACAAATACATCAATGCGCCCCCACTCCTACTTCTGATAGTGAGAGGATCTCTTCTCTAGAACAAAGCCTCCATTCTACAAATCAGTTTCTTTTCACCCAATAGGCTCACCAAAAGGCAACTGACGTTCTGTTAGCCCAATTCTTTACCCAACAAAAACCCCACACTCACACTTTTGTCGGTCAACCAAAAAATAATCCCAAGCATGTGGAACAACTCAAGGCTGTGACTACCTGATTCTGCCTTACAACCCATGAAAGGGTGAGTTCCCCCAACATATATTTTGATCAACATGAAGATGATGAAGTGATTGTACCATAGCCACAGGCATCACCCCACTCCACAAAACGATGTGCCTATTTATAAGCCATGCATACCCTTTACTAGATGGCTAAAGAAGAGTAAGTTGGACTCTAGTTTCAACAAATTTAAGCACACCATGAGAATGTTATGCTTCAACATCCCACTTTTGGAGGCTATGACACTAATGCTCGAGTGGACAAAATTCTTCAAAGCCTTGTTAAGCCGTAAGTATACTACTAAAAAATTTGAAATGGTGAAGTTGACTAGAACCATGTCAGACATTATCCAAAGTTAAATGCCGCACAAATGAAAAGACCCATGATCTTTTAGGATCACATGAGATCTAGGAGATTCTACTAGATAATTAGGATTAGCTAATTTTGGAGCAAGCATCTCCATCATTCCTCTGAGCATGTGTAAGAAACTTGGTCTCACTGATCACGACCCTCTCACATGATCATTCAACTTGTCGATTCCTCCATTACCAAGCCCCTGACCATTATTGATCATATGCCTCTTAAGGTTGGGAAATTTTATATCCCATGTGATTTTGTGGTGTTAGACATAAAGAAGGATCATTGTTACCCACTTATTTTTGGTAGACCTTTTCTTGCTGCCTGTAGAGCACTCATTGACGTCGAGGTAGGACTTCTCGTCCTACGAGTGGGAACCGAGTTTATCCACTGCCAAGCCTCTGGAGGCAACATGAAGTATACCAGATAAGTAGAAGCCTACTTCATTGATTGCATAGACCAATTCAACCAGATGCATCAACGTTTCCTTGACTCCGAGATTCTTCCATGACAAAATCCTAAATTTCTTTAGAGGACAATAAAGATGTGAAACAAATTGAGGTTTTGCCAGCTAGCCCAATGGTGATCGAGTTCCCAATTCCCACTATCTCTACTCCTGTAATGACCAACATCACCACTCAGGAGCCCCCTATCCCACAACCACTTCCCTTACTTCTTGCCACATCTTCAACCATTCCCATCTTCTCCCCCCCCTTATCCACTTGAGGCATCAATCTATAATACTCTTCAGGTCCCTTATGAGCCATCTCTAAAAATCACAACTCAAGATGCACAGTTAAATGTCATTGATGAAGTCTCTTCTTATAATCTCTTCAACCCACCCCCCATTGACATTAGTGGACATTATAGTATAATAATTGAACATCCACACTCAAGTCAAAACTATGCTCCCACTAATAATCATAGTTATACAACTATGATTTGTTATAACTATTCTCTGCCACATACTGTACCATAGGAACCTAATCGTTCTTATCTCAATTTTTGTCTTTGGTATATAAATGTACAACAAGCAATCCGAGATACTTTTGAAGGAACTCAAGAAAAGATGATGGAGCAGTTTCAAGGCAACCAATCAAGTCAATACTACATCCCTACCTCCTCCTCTGCTCGTCCACCAAATTACTATACACCACTATCATGATCTTCTTCCCTCCATCTTGGGTTTAGGATTTGCTTGGGATGATGAAAGTTCTAAGTCCAGGGTGGAGGTGGGTGGTACATAACAATTCCACCCCTATCTTCCCTTTTCAACATCATGTTTTTGATTCAGTTTATACATGCAATTTGCTTTTGTTTGTTTTTTATTTTGAAAAATTGGTCTTTATCTAGCCTGCCGATATGAGTAGATGTCCATCAATGGTACCCCTATTTGAATTCAATAAATCTTATTTGTAAAACTTTTACAAATTGTCACGACTGAAAACACCATGTCACTTAGTACCCCATCTAACATCACTCCTTGGAAATGTTGGCAAGTTGTATGGAATCAATAAGAAACAAACATATTTTTTCTCTATTTCTAACTGTGGATTAACTTGTCTTAAATCTTGTATAATGTATTGATAGGAAGAATCTATCTGATGTAGTGATACTTCTAAAAAAAGTGAAGTTTATAAGCACAAGAACACACCCCCTTCCTCCGTCAAACAAAAAGCAAAGAATCACCTCTGAAAAAAATTTAAGCCAAGGTGGCATGCTTCCCATCTCAATTCTTCCATACCCCTCATATCTAATATGAGCGTACCATCAAAAGATGCCAAAGAGCACACAAAAAATATGGTCAATGAAATGCAATCCCCAAATAGTTATATCCCAAGTCGAATAAAGGAGGGATCATTTTCTTCCGCACCTCCTTCATCCTATTATTCTGTAAAAAATCATAAATAGAAGAAAAAATATAATAGTGTCAAAGCAGAAGTAAGAAGAAGCTTGTTTTCTACAATGTATTAATTTAAAAACAAGATATGAAATATGTTTTGATAGAGAATATATAATTTTGTGTTATGTGGTTCTAGGAGATTGGGTTGCTTGGCCAAATAAGGAGGTAAGGAACAAAATGATGGTTATGAGGGTGAGGATAGATATGTTGTTAGAACAAATTATTTGTAATTTATTTGCTTGAGGATAAACAAAGATTCAAGTATGTGGTGTTTTGGTAAGTGCAAACTTATCGCTTTAATCGTACTTTTTTCATCTTGAATTAATAATAAATTGTTAGATATTAAAAAGTTTTAGCATAAATTTTCTTAGTTTATCTCTTCTTTCTTAAATTGGTGTTTTTATTTGATTATTGCACTTTTTGCAGGAAAATAGACAATTACTTCAAAGCACAAAGATTCTCAAAATCACTTTTGGAAGGTTTAACACAACTTCTTGCATTGCCTAAAATTCATGTATACACAACACCAAAAGTACCATAACTACTATGTCCGAACCATAAGTTGAGTGCACAAATACTCATCATAAAGGAAATTTTATTTCCTAAAAGAAAATACTATTATTTGTAATGTTTTCGAGCATATGATTGGAGAGAAATCTACCCGAGTTCTTTGTTGTGGGAATCTACATTAAAGAGATTCACATGGTCAAAAAGAACAACTCAATAAATCCTACCATTGTGGGCAAGAAATTAAAAGTTATCTCATTTGACTACTAAAGTTGGACAATTCTATATCCTTTTATGTGGTGGAAAGAATTCAAACAAAGACTCAATTAAATCATCAATGTGGTCAAGGATTGAATGTGACTTTAGGCTGAAGCAAGTGATTTAATGTTGTTGATTGATCGATAACAAAGAGGAGGCGATCTAGCTGCCACCACCAACCATTTTATAGGGTTTTTACCCCTCCTTTCTCCCTATAAAAGGAGGGGGGACTCCACAAAGAAGGTCATCCAACTTTTTGTAATTGCAAATTTTCTTTGAGCATTGTGTTTGCAATTCTTACAGGTGTACTCTTTTTTCTTCAATAAAGATTAGTGTTTCATATCCAAATTTCTGATTCTTTATCTTCTTTTATCGTTCATCCTTGGGAATAGGGGATTAAAGGAGCAAGGCGTTAAATTGTCACTAGAAATATCCTCTTTGGGATTCTTCTTTATCTAGTCTACGAATCTTCCTTCTTTCCCTAGCTTCGCCTTCTTTTGTTATTGTTAGCAAGTAGTTTTTCATATCGAGGCATGGGGAGTAAACCCTCGACAATAATGTTACACAGATCCTTATATGATTTCTCTCGTTAGATGGTTTTAGTTCAGATAATCACCTGATTTAAATGATTTGATCTCTCATTTTTATCAAAAGTTAGTCTTGGGGGATGTGACTACAAAATCCAAGGCTCAGAACAACTAAACCAAATTCATAAGGATTTAGAGGTGTCTTTAGAAAGATCCTTATTAGGATTATCTAGGGAGGAATGTGAATGGCAGGACCAATGGGTTCACAAGGAGCTTGTCTTTTGTAGACACATTTACAAATGTTTCTTACATTCCCTCTTCTATCATGTTTTATCAAATAGATTCCATCGATCATGTTTCAAGCCGACTGTGGTGGTAAAACCCATACCCTTGATATCTCTTTCTTCTGATTCAATCCGTCTCTTCAACTGTTATTTTCAACCACTTCATTTACATTCTTGTAATTTTAATTATGCCTTTAGAATAATTCTCCTTTACTTTGTTTAGCAGAACTCTTTTCTTAAATTGTTCCTAGTGTAACATTCATCAATTTGCAACTTCAGATTCTTTGTTCTAGTGTAATCAAACCATCAAACTTTGGATCTTTAATTTTTGCGTCTCTTTGTTCAAAACTGTTTGGATAGAAATTCAATCTTAAAAACATTGTCTGTGGATCGACCCTTTCTATACTAACAAATTTCCTAAATTGGTTATTTTTCCATTTAAAAAGGATAAACTCTAGCATTAACCACCTAAGTTTTGGTGTGTAAAACGACACATATTGAAATGGCCCCATTTCCGGGGACAACAAATTGTTTTTCAAAACCCAAAAAATTTGAACAAAATACTTTTTTTTCCTTCTGAGTACCATTTCTACTGAGTTTCCATTCCAATAGTTCAATTTTTCTATAATCGATTATATCTATTCAAACTATAACTGTGCATGCGACGCCCACAAAATGCCAATTCTACATTCTGGTTTTTGATCCTGAAATCAAAAGGACATTCCATTGCTTAAATTGACAAAATTGTTTTAGGATCGACGAGGAGGAAGTAGCTTGTAGGATTGATAAAGCACTTGATATTCAAAGGGAGACCATGATGATCGAGCGTGTGACTCAAGAAGGTGCTTTGTGTGCTACTTTACAAGGCCGAATAAGAGGATCTAGAAGTCACTCAGAGGGAAGAAGAAAGAAAAAAATAATTAAAGGACTTCTCAGTCCTAAAATAAGGATATGCACAACACCCTATTGTGCCACCTAACATCACAACCCCTAAATTTGAGATCCACACACAATGGATCACCATTCTTCAAACCAACCCCTTTTCTGGAAACAAAGGAGAAATTTGCCAAGGCCATCTCTAGCGCTTCTGTGATCTATGTTCCCTACATAAGATCCCGAACATTTCTAAAGATGCTATATAACTTAGGTTGTTCAAATCTCTCTCTATCTAGACAAGCCAACAATTGGTACAATTCCATGGATGGCGAAGAATGTGTCACCACCTAGGAGGCACTTCAAATTAGATTTTTAGAAAAATACTATCCCCCTTCACTTACAAATTTAGGGGACAAAATTCTTCTATTTTCTATTATCCCAGGTGAAACACTAAGAGAATCTTGGGAGAGGTTTAAGGGAATTATTCTACATTGCCCCCACCATGACATTACCCAAGCTCAACTCAATGAAATATTATACCGTGGTGTTGACAATGACACCAAACAATTCCTTAATTTCTCATATGGAGGAAATTTCATGTTTCAGAGCCTAAATAGCGCTTGGGGGGTTGTTTAATGAGCTTATAAAACTCAAACATGACAAGGAACTAGTAGGGTCCTCAAGGTAGCTAAGGATGAGGAGAATCCCGATAATATTATCGAAAGCCTAAAACTCATCACCTTGAAACAAGATCACCTTGAATCATCTTTTAGTGCCTATGAGAGGAGAGAGCAACCTCAAAAAATAAAGATTGTAAACTCTCTTAATGTAATCTACCAAGGGTATGATCACTCTACCCTACAATGTCAATACCTTTACAATATTCCCATGCAGTCAAAGGTTGGACAATAAATAGAGAACCTCAACTCCATTCATAGTATACTGGTTCAAGTCTATTATAATCTGAGTCAGGCCAGGACCCACCCAGAGTTCCAGTATGGGAATCCTATGGGTGCTGAAAACGCTGCCCAACTTGTTCCACAACAAAGACCCCCTCAACCTCAAGATAACTATGTCCCCCACCAGACTTTCCTAACAATAATAGTCATAGGAACTTTGGAAATTAGGGGAATTACAAGTGAAATCCACAAACCCATGGGCCTTATCAAGGACATCAATATCAAAACCTGAACCTACCACTAACACTTACACATCAAAGATCCCCCACTCCTACTTCTGATAGTGAGATGATCACTTCTCTAGAAAAAAGCTTGCATTCTACAAATCAACTTCTTCTCTCCCACAGGCTCACCAAAAGGCAACTGACGATCAGTTAGCCCAATTCTTCTCCCAACAAAACAACCCCACTGGCACTTTTACCGATCAACCAGAAAACAATCCCAAGCATGTAGAAAAACTCAAGGTTGTGACTACCTGATCCGGCCTTACCACACCTCAAAGGGTAATTTCTCCCACATAGATTTTGACTAAGGTGAAGATGATGAAATGATTGTCCCATAGCCAGTGGAATCACCCACTCCACAAAAAAGTGCCTATTTATAAGCCTCTCATACCCTTTGTTGGACGGATGAAGAAGACTCAGTTGGAATGTTGGTTCAACAAATTTAAGGACACCATGAGGAAGTTATGCATCAACATACCACTTTTTTAGGCTGTGACACTAATGCCCAAGTGGAAAAAAATTCTTCAAAGCCTTGCTAAACCGCAAGTATGCTACCAATGAATCTGAAATGGTGAAGCTAGATAAAATCATGTCAGACATTATCCTAAGTAAAATGTCAGTCAAGCGAAAAGACCTAGGATCTTTTGAAATCACATGCTCTCTAGGAGATTCTACTAGCCAATCAAGATTAGTTGATCTTAGAACAAGAATCTCCATGATCCCTCTGAGCTTGTGTAAGAGACTTGGTCTCACAGATGCACGACCCACTGACATGAGCATTCAACTCACCAATTCCTCCATTACCAAGCCCTTGGGCATTATTGATGATGTTCCTATTAAGGTTTGAAAATTTTATATCCCATGTGATGTTGTGGTGTTAGACATAAAGGAGGATCATCGTTACCCACTTATATTTGGAAGACCTTTTCTTGCTACTGCCAGAGCACTCATTGATATCGAGGTAGGACTTCTCACCCTACGAGTGGGAACTGAATTAAAAAAATTCCAAGCCTCTAGAGGTAGAGAAGAAGAAGCCTACTTCATCGACCTCATAGACCAATTCAACCCGATACAACATCGTATCCTCAACTTTGAGATTCCACCAATGATAGATCCTAAATTTCTCTAGAGGACAATAAAGATGTAAAACAAATTGAGGTTTTGCCAGCCAACCCCATGGTGATGGAGATCCCAATTCCTACTATCTCCACTCCTGTAATGATCAACATCACCACTCCAGAACCCCCTACCCCACAACCTCTTACCTTACTTCTTTCCACATCTTTGCCTATCCCCATCTTCTCCCCTCCTTCACTACTTGAAAAATCGATAGATAATACTCATTAGGTCCCTTATGAGCCACTACTACAAATCAAAACTCAAGCTGCATAGTTAAATGTCATTGATGAAGTATCTGCCTATCATCCCTTCAACCCTCCCCCATTGACATTAGTGGACAATATAGTGGAATAATTGAACATCCTCACTCAAGTTAACACTCTAATCACCTAATAATAATCTTTATACAATCATGATTTTCTATAACTATTCTCTGCCACATATCGTATCATCAAAACATAACCATCCTGATCTCAGTTCTTATCTTTGGCATACATATGTACGCCAACCAATCCATGATACTTTTCAAGGCACTCAAGCAAAGATGATGGAGTGGTTTCAAGGCAACCAATCAAGTCAATACTACAACACTACCTCTTCCTCCTCTCCTCCACCACCTTACTATCACCATTGGCGTGATCTTCTTCCCTACTTCTTGGGTTTGGGATATTCTCAAGATGAGTAAAATTCTTAGTCTAGGGCAGAGGTGGGTGGTATGTAACTATTCCACTCCCTATCTTCCCATTTCAGAATTATGTGTTTTTTATTCAGTTGTTACATGTAGTTTGCTTTTGTTTTTGGTTTCTATTTTGAATTGGTCTTTATCTAGTCAGTGATATGAGTCGATATCCATCATTGTACTCCTCTTTAAATTTAGTAAATCTTGTTTGCAAAACTTTTATAAATTGCCATGACTAAAAATATATGTCACTTAGGATCCCAAAACTAGCATCACTCCTTGGAAATGTTGGGAAGTCATAGGAATCAATAAGAAGCAAACATAGTTTTTCTCTATTTTTATCTGTGAATCAACGTCATAAATCTTATATAATGTGTTGACAAGAAGAATCTGTCTGATGCAATGACACTTCTAAAAAAAGTGAAATTTATAAGCGCAAGACCACCCCCTCATTCTCTCACAAATAAAAATCAAAGAATCACCTTCAGACAAAAAATCAAGTCCGGGGGTGGCTTGCTCCACATCTTACTTCTTCCGTACGCCTCATATCTAATAGGGGCATACCATAAAAAGACATCAAAGATCACACAAAAAATACGGTCAATGTAATTGTAATCCAGAAATAATTATATTCCCAATCAAATAGAGGAGGGATCATTTTCTTTCGCACCTCTTTCATTCCGTTCTTGTGCAAAAAAATCACAAAAAGAAAGAAAAAATTGAGAGTGTCAAAGCAGAAGGAAGAAGAAGCCTATTTTTACAAGTTGATAGTAGAAATTGGAATTATTTGTAATTTTATTTTTTTGAGGACAAGTAAAGATTCAAGCCCGGAGTATTTTGATGAGTAAAAAGTCATCTCCTTTAATTGTACATTTTTCATCTTGACTTGATAATAAATTGTTAGATATTAAATATTTTTAGCATAAATTGTCTTAGTTTAGCTCTTCTTGCTTAAATCAGAGTTTTCACTCGATTATTGTGCATTTTGTAGGAAAATAGACAATTATTTTAAAGCACAAAAAATTCTCAAAATTTCTTATGAAAGGTTTTTCACAATTTCCCATAGTGCCTGAAATTCATGTATACCTAACACCAAAAGTGCCATAACTTATACGTCCAAACTACAAATTGAAAGCATAAAATACTCATTGGAATGGAAATTTTATTTCCTAAAATGAAAACCTACTATTTGTACCCTTTTCCATCCTTTGATGGGTGAGAAATATGCTTGAATTCTATGTTTTGGGAATCTACATTAAAGAGAGTCACATGGTAAAAAAGAAAACTTAATAAATCCCACCATTACGGGAAAGAAATAAAAAATTCTCTCCTTTGACTAGGAAAGTTGGCCAATTCCATATCCATCTGTGATGGAAATAATTCAAATAAAGACTCGATCAAATAATCAATGTGGTTAAGGCTTGAATGTGACTTTAGGTTGAAGCAAGTGTGTTAACACTATTGACTGACTGCCACTAAAGAAGAAGAAGCAATCTAGCCACTGCCACCAACCATTCATATAAGATTTTCCCCTCTTTTATCCATGTAAATGGATGGGGGGACTCAAAAAATAAGGATATCCAACTTTTGTACTTGGAAATTTTATTTGAGCATAGTCTTTATAATTCTTGCATGTGTACTCTTTTTTCTTCAATAAAGATTAGTGTTACATCTCTTAATTTCTAGTTCTTTATCTTCTTTTTTTGTTCATCCTTGGGAATGAGGAATTGGGGGAGGAAGCTATTTAATTGTCACTAGCAATATCCCCTTTGGGATTCTTCTTTATCTAGTTTATGGCTTTGTTCTTTCTTTCCGTAGACTCTCCTTCTTTTGTTATGGATACTGAGTGATTTTTTATATCGAGACGGGGGAGTAACCCACAACTTTATTGTTATATAGATTGATTCTCTATATGATTCCACTCTTTAGATGGTTTTGGTTTCGATAATTGCCTGATTTCAATGATTTGATCTCACATTTTTATAAAAAATTTATCTTGGGGGATGTGAACGTAGAACCCAAGGATTGAAACAAACAAACCAAATTCATAAGGATCTTGATGTGACCAAGGAAACATCCTTATTGGGATGATTGGTCTAGGAATAGTGAACGTCAAGACTAATGGGTTCACAAGGAGCTTGTCTCTTGTAGACATATTTATGAAGTTTTGACATTATCTCTTCTATCTAGTTTTATTGTATAGTTTCTATCAATCTTGTTTCATGCCAGTAGTGGTGGTAAAATACATACCCTTGATATCTCTTTCTTTTGATTCAATCCATCACTTGAACCGTTGTTTTCAATCACCTCCTTTACATCCTTAAAACTCTAATTCTTCCTTTAGAATAATTCTCTTTTACTTTGTTTCGCACAACTCTTTTGTTAAATTGTTCCTAGTGTAACTTTCATTTATTTGCAACTTTAAATTCCTTGCTCTAGTGTAGTCAAACCATCAAACTCTGGATCTTTACTTTCTGCATCACTTTATTCAAAAGTATTTGGGTAGAAATTCAATCTTTAAAACGTTGTTTGTGGATTGACCCTTTCTATACTAATAAATTACCTTAATTTGTTGTTTTACCATTTACAAAGGATAAACTCTAGGATTAATCACCTAGTTTTTGGTGCGCAAAATGACAAGTATTACTCTCACCACAATAGGAGGTTGTGTTTGAGTTTTTGGAGGACTTGCAAACCCTGTGGAGGCTTTGTTTCATAGTTTCATGGAGCCTAGGCATTTCACCTCTTTTGCTCCTTTGTGATGTGATGGACTAAGCTTTTGGAATCCCTAATTACTTAATGACATAAGTAAATTCATGTATGGTTGAGTTATATCAAGAATTTTGAGTTTTTGGTTTAGTACGAATGTAATTTGATGTTGATACCATGACTAAGATCCCTGAGTTTATGCCTTTTTGAGGTACTTAATTGACTGGTGATATAGTTGAGTTTAGGGATTAAAATTGGATGGAATATAGCTTGAGTTATGATAGAGATATGATTAAAGTGTCATATCTAGGTGTGAATTTAGTGAAACAAGTAGCAATTTGATGATTTTTGGAGGAATGTTAATTATATTATTCGACTCAGCTATTGATCAATGATATGTTACACATCATTTTCTTTTTGAATAAAAGGAATAGCAAAATTCTGACCATAGATCTAATCTAGCAACAATGACCTTTAAATGGTAGATGCCACAGATTGACCATGTGAAGGGGTTGTGTTGAGCCCTTGTGAGATCTGACAACCTAGTCATCATCCCTACTGTTGACAAGTCGGGGTCATGTGGCAATCAATGATCCCAAGTTCTGGATGACCCCATGTAATGGTCATGGGTCGAGGCATGAAACGAAGAGATGATTTGCTTTAGGGAGGTCAAAATCTAACAATAGACCCTTAAATGAGATGCAAAATCACTCCAGTAGGGAGAATGACAACCCAATTCCCAGTGTCTCTCCTTTACAACATGCAAGTGGTGGCAAGAGGGTAAATATGAGATTTGAGGCAGTTCTAAAGGAAATGAAGAGAGGGAAACCAAGTTGGGGTCCAAGGGAGTCGAGTACATGTATCTTTCTGCCACATTGTGGTGTTGCTATTGGTTGATGAGCTCCTTTGTCAATAAGGTAGGAGACCACCACTAGAGGCGATCCTCAGTGGCTCTCACCTTAAAAGGGAGTTGTGTTTGAGTTTTTGGAGGTCTTCTAAACCCTACAAAGGCTTAGTTTCAAAGTTTCATGGAGCTGAGGCATTTTGCCTTTTTTTCTCGATTGTGCCAGGACCAGGCAACGACAAGCTCAAGGAAATAGAGATCCTTGAGTGTTGAGGAACCGAGACCATGCCATTCTGATGAGGATCCGAGGCCTTCATCTATAGTAAGAGGAGCAAGATAACAAGAGGGGATGTGACGTTGCTGGGAGTCCACGCTAGAGCAGAGCTGTTCAACTATGCTTGTTCTATAAATGGAATAGAGAGTGTCTCCCGTGATCATATTCTCATGTGAAAAGAGAAGAGAAACAGGCCAGGTCTATGCCATTAATCGGGTAGTCCATTAGCTATAGATTGAACAAAGCCTTTGAATAATTTGGCTCAATGTAAGAAGAGGAGGCATGATCCGCAGCCTTAATAGCCATGTGGCGGCACCTGACGTGTCAAGAAGGTAAATTAGTGTTTTTTTTTACAGCAAACAGATTCATTCATTACTCAAGCCATATAGCATCTACAAGTAGAGAAGTACAACCATAAGAAACCTAGATCAGTCAAGAACATAGATCTAACACCACTACCACTCATATTGGAACGAGATTGAAACACTTGTGCATAGAACTCTCTTCTTCGTGGCTGACCAAAGTAGCTATTGTGAGAGATACCTTCAACTTCAGCATAAGGCAACAACATTAAGCATGAACCCGACCGAGATTCCTTCTGATTTTTGACTCTACCATCCATGGCACGGCTCGAGCAACAAAGAACCTGAGGCAAAAACGAGACCAACCACGGATCTCGTCACTCTCACGAAAGGAGAGACACCCAAACCTCGAAGGGAGAGACAAACCCCGAAGGAACACGACGAGAAGAAGGCAAGAAACTACCTAGAACTAGGACCAAAACGAAAGGCAGGGAGCCGACACAGACTGAACTGGAAAACAGAGCGAAAGCAGCAAAGCGAGAAACGCCCGCCCCCAGCAGATCCACACCAAAAGCTTCATAGCGGCCACCTCCTTGCCTCCACCAAGCGACCAGCTTCGCCGGGGACGAAGTCACCGCCCAGGAAAGCGCCGCTCCACCACCTTGAAACCCCGATCTAAAGGCACGGAGGACGAAGGCAACGGAGAGGAGAGCCAGCCAGCCGCAGCCCCAGCGCCGCACGATCTACGAAGCGGACAGTCGCCCGACGAATGCCCAGGGGGAGAGGGTGGCTACGCGCCGGTAGCCGACCACCTCCCCCGAGCGGGAGAGTCCCACACACGAACCCTAGCCACCTCCGGAGGGCAGCGGGGGAGTTAGACGCGGGGGAAGAAAAGTAGGTAAATTAGTGTTTAATTACCCATAAAGTATAGATTTTTGATAATTCACAATAATCAACTAGTTTTATTGAAAACTACAAACAAGAGAGCCAGATTCTTAGAAAAATGAGAGCAATAATATGGAACCTTGATATTAATTTATTCAAGAATAAGATCTGGTGTTATCATATTATACTATTATAACTTTTTCATGTCTAATAAATATCATATGATGGCCTAAAGTAATGAGAATTTATAAGTAACTTCAAAATATCATATATAACCTATATTATATCAGATATGGTGACGTTTGAATATAAAATAATGTAATTTGTTTAATATGTCTAATTAGGAATAATAAAACTAAACAAAATGCAATAAATACATTCATGATCAGTAAATGATGAGATATTAAAATGCCCTCATATTCGTACATGGAACCTCATATGTAATTCTTGAATCATTATGATTCACATAATTCATGTTATATGATGATGATGACTCCTTATGTGATAAAAACACTAATATGCATAACATATCTAATGTTAGGGTTAATGAATCATGTTATGAATAATGAAAAGAATATAATGTTCAGAGAACATATACTAACCTAGAGCATAACATTTGTAAATGAACTACAACATAATGAGACAAAAAATAATGACATATCCTGATGAATTAAGGTAAACCCTAATTGACATAGCTGGGGTTGATGATGAGAATCTAATGCAAGTCATATGTGATCTTGTCTTAATCAGGGTTTGAATAGGATTTAGTTTGTATCATGATATGTGATGATTAGATTATCTCAGTTCAAGGTATGCTTTACCTCTTACTTGGCCTACTATATAGTATGGTTTTATTATGTGTGTACAAATACTTGGCATATGATATTGGATGCTATGATTGTTCTTCTATGTTCTCTTTCTTGATTTTTCATACATATAATTACAAATACATGAACATAGAATATATGATCCATTTTACCATAGAACTATATCTCTTTGGTAAACATAGTGCTTGTGAATGATCTACCTCTTTGATAAGAAAATCTCCTTGTACAATGATCTATCTCTTTGGTAATTAGATCATAAGGCCTTAACACATGTAACCCTTTGTTAGGCAAATACATGGATGATATAATGGAGAATTTGATTAAAATATGTGTTCCCTTTTATTAATAAACATCTTTGTTCAAGTATGTTTTTTTTTATTACTGCCAAGTTCTAGTTTTATCGTATTTGACAAGTCATAGTATGAAGGAGGTATATGAATTAGGTAAACGTACTTAGTAGAATATTTTAGAATATTGTGCTGATGTATACCACTTGTAATCCCTATTTTAGGTATGTGTCTATATGATCTTGAAGTCCGTGATAGTAAGACTTGTGAGGCGAGCAAATGTACATGTGGACCTATTGTACATATGATCCTATTATAGTGGTAGTATATTCATATGTAAAAGTTTACTATTCAATATGTAATCTCAAATGTTGTAACAATTCATTTTAATATTATATGTTGAGTGGTGAGCTTGTGGTTGTGGTTTACTTTTGTTCATGTGCATGTGCTACTATTGCTTCATTCTGACTTCCTCTAAGGTTATTCATCTTGGCCTCACATGTGAGTTTAAATTGGGACTACACTGAGGTGAGGGTTTGAATTTGGAAATCACACATGTTGTCAAGGCATTGAAAAATTGGGGACACCTCAAGTGGTATCAGAGCATGAATATTAGCAAAGCCTAACATTTTCTCATTATGCAACTCAAAACAAAATCAAACTTTGATGTTGAAAACATTTAAGTCATTATTAGTCATCTTTTAGAAATTAGATGTGACTAGCCTCTAGGTTAGAGCCTAGATGTCTAAGAATTAGGTGTAGATTGGTGCTTGTTATATAGCATGTCGTTAGTGTTGTTGTTTCTTTATAATGCAGCAATTGGAAATTTTATTATTTGGACATCACAAAAGAGAAACCTTTGACATATGATTCATCTACATTTTGGGTAGCTACACCAGTCTACACCCCGTTCTCACACTTTCCATTGAATCTCTCTACTATGTGTGGGACACTCAGTTTGTTGGTTTGGTTTTGTTTCCAATTGACTCAAATCTCAATAGTTTTCTCTAACCCTTGTTTTATCAGATAAAAACTATATAATATTTAATTGTATATGTAAGTAGATACAAAAATGTGTCCACACACATGTACTAATAGGAGGTTCTCATGTGACCTTGGTGAAAGTGTGTGACATCAATCTAGAAGAGGGAGTAGTTCTAGATTAGATGTATAATGCCTTGTAAGAATATGCCATAGATGGAATGGATGAAGTAAGTTTATATGATATGTTCTTAGTTTTATATAATGACATAAGTTTGTTTATGATTATCAAAGCTGATTTTGAGAATTTCAATTCAATTTTTGAGGAATTGGAAAAAGTTTTAATGATGCAAGTATGCGTCCCTTTTTAAGTTAGGATTAGCTTTAAGATAATATGTGAATTATCAAGAGCCTCAAGTTATTTCACAAAGGATGACGTCTAGTTTTTAGACTAGTTATAGGGTTAAATCCAGAGAGAGTGAGACCCAAAGGGAGAAGGACATAGAACCTGACCTCTAAGATTGATAAGTATGAGATATGTGTTATGATATGTTCTAAAGTAGACTATTTCTGATCGAATGAGTTGTGTCACTTTATGCATGATTCATATAACTTTGACTAACCCTATATTTCCTTAGTAAGACCACATCCTATAGTTTGAGAGAAGCTTCTGTGTCCATGTGAATATAAATATGAGTACCTACCATATGGCTGAGGGAAAGAGAGTCCCAAGAACCTAGAGGAGGTAACTATGTGAGATTCTATAAATCCTCATGCTTGGGTTGGTGGTTCCTTGTAGGAATCTAGTGGTTGTAAATATAAAAGGAGAGTTGAGTAAGAATATATCATGGGTACAAAACCTATGAAGATAATTCTGTATCATATTTTGGTTTATGCTTATGTGGTTAGAGCTTGTAAAGTTGTCCACCCATTGCAATGATGTAATTCAAGACCCCTATTCCAAAGAGGGAAGATGAAGTGAATGCATATGAGATTCTCACATGAATGAGTATTCTTATAGAGATTAAGCACGACATTACCCTTAGGATAAAAAGCTTACGAGAATCTCAATTGGATGATGCAAAGTTTGATATATGTTTGACATGCCATTTGTAAAAGTTTCTTAGGATAACTATGATTTAATATATGTAAGAATGTGATTTAATCTTGAGACATGATACATGGATATGACATGATGGAAAACCTAGAGATGGTATTTTAGCTCTCTCTATATAGATGGTTAACCATATACATGAATAATAATGACATAACATGGTTAATGAATCTAGTGATGAAATCACTAATGAAGTTAGTAAGCTAATCTTAAAATTAAAAGAGATCATATTAATAATATATGTTAGATTTATTTTCAATCATAGTGCTTAATAAATATGCTAGATATGGATTAAAAATAATATAATTATGATGATAGAACAATAATATGGTCTATATGGATAAAATGGATTCATTATATTTAACTCCTTCTGAACATGTATAAGCTAATATTTGAATTTTAATGCTTGGGTGAAATGAGTAAAAAAATACTAAATGGAAATATTACATAGAATAAAAATGTTTCCAAACCATTGTTCTAATCTAATGAGGTGATTATTTAACCTTAGATGCTTTAGACATCCTCCTAGGGGTGGTACATATATGTTCTAGAGATCTTGTTTGTGGAGAAGTTGCACCTAGAGAGGTTCGTACATGTGGTTGAAGAGATTTGTTTTGTCTTCTTGGAATAATAAGATGATTTAACTTTGAGGATGCAATTTCTTTTTAGATGTATATGATGTTATGGAGTGGATTTTTGGCTTTATTATGAGGAAAAAATTATTTTAAGGTGTGAAGGATGTGATGGACTGAATTTGTGGAATCCATAATTACTTAATGATGTAAGTAAATTCATGTGTTTGATTTATATCAAGAATGATGAGTTTTTGGTCTAGTATGAATGTTAATTGATGTTGATATAATGATTAATATCCCTAAGTTTATGCCTTTTTGAGGTATTTAATTGACTGTTCATACAATTTAGTTAAGGGACCAAAATTGGTTGGAATGTAGCCCAAGTTATGATAAAGCTCTGATTAAAATTTCATAATATATCAATGTTCCTTGAAGAAGATATATAGGTTTGAATGTAGTACAACAAGTAGTATTTTGATTATTTTAGAGCAAGGTTAATGGTATTATTTGGCTCAGCTATTGATCAATGATATCTCTCAGGTATCATTTGGTTTTTTAGTGAGATGTATGGCCAAATTTTGGCCGTAGATCTAATATAGAAGCAATGACCTTTTAAGGGTAGATGTCACAGATTGACCATGTGAAGGCGCTGTGTTGAGCCCTTGGATGAGATTTTACTAGCTAACTATCCACCTCTACCTCCAAACAAGCTGAGGTTGTAGGGAAATCAATGGTGCCATGTTTTGGATGCCCCCAAATCATGCTCATGGGTTGAGGCATGAAACCAAGTGATCATTTTATTTTGGGAGGTTAACATCTAAAAATAGACCCCTTAAAAAGGTGCAAGAACACTCCAGCAGGGTGAACAACAACCCATTTCCCATGGTCTCTCCGCAGTGAAGTGTAGGTGGTGGCAAGATGGTGAATATGAGATTGGAGACAATTCAAAGGGAAATGAAGAGTGGGAAACCAAGTTGGGGGCCAAGGAAGTTGTGTATGGGTAGCTTTCCACTTCTTTATGGTGTTGCTATTAGTTGATGAGTTTGTTTGTTGACATGGAAGGATACCACATAGGAGGGGGTCTACAATATCTCTCACAACAAAAGGAAGCTATGTTTGAGTTTCTGGAGTTCTTGTAAACCCTATGGAGGCTTTTCTTCAAAGTTTCATGGAGATGATGCATTGAGCCTCTTTAGCTCTATGACGATGTGATGGAATGAACTTTTAGAATACCGAATTACTTAATGACTTAAGTAAGTTCTTGTGTTTGAGTTATATCAATAATTTTGAGTTTTTGGTTCATTACAAATGTTAATTAATGTTGATATCATCGTTAAGATCCGTAAGTTTATGTCTTTTAGAGGTATTTAATTGAAAGGTCATATAGTTGAGTTTAGGGACAAAATTGGTTGTAATGTATCTTGTGTTATGATAAAGCTATAATTAAATTTTCATAGTATTTCAATGTTCCTAGAAGGAGATATCTAGGTTTGAATGTAGTGAAACAAGTAATAGTTTGATGATTTTTTGAGCAATGCTTATGTTATTATCCGAATTAGCTATTGATCAATCTTATGACACACATCATTGGCTTTTTGAATAAGATGTGTGGACAAATTCTGGCCATAGATATAATCTAGCAGAAATGGCCTTGAAGGGTAGATGCCACAGATTGACCATGTGATAGGGTTGTGCTGAGCCCTTACATGAGATATGATGGCATAGTCATCATCCCCTACCTCCGGACAAGCTAGGGTCATGGGGTAATTAGTAGCGCCAAGTTTCAAACACCCTCATGTTGTGGTTGTGGGTCGAGGCACAAAACCAAGCAATCATTTGCTTCTAGGAGGTCAAAATCTAATAATAAACCCTTAAATAAGATGGGGCACCACTTCGATAGGGAGAATAACAACCCATTTACCAATATCTCTCCAGTGTGACACACATGTGGTGGCAATAGGTGAATATGAGTTTTGAGGAAATTCTAAGGGAAATGAAGAGTGGGAAACCCTGTTGGAGGCTAAGAGAGTCGAGTATGGGTAGCTTTTCACTACTTTGTGATGTTGCTGTTGGTTGATGAGCTCCTTCATTGGCGAGGAAGGAAACCACCATTAGAGGTAATCCTAAGTATCTATCACTAGAAAAGGAAGCTGTGTTTATTCTGACCATTGAGAGAACGTGATGACGGAGGCAGCTAGGGTTTCTCCAAGGACGACAGGGGGTAACCCCGATGAAGGAGGTGATGGAGATCCCGGCCGCCGGTGGGATACCTTTTCTCTTGGCACTACAGGGATAAGCCTATCTTATTCAAGTAGCCGATGGACTGGACAAGCCACGGAGCAATCCCAGAACTCCATGGATGTGGATAACGTCGCACAGCCGGGCAACTTTCCACCGCTCGGAACCGGAGGAAAGGAACAACCTACCCCACAGGGTACTCAAGGCCTATCTTATTGTGACTCTGTGCGCAGAGGACCGCCGGACAACCCACATAGTTTCATTATGATTGACGCCGACACTAATGGAGTCAAGCTGCTACCGTCAGACATCGAGTGCTCTTTAGATCACGGGTTTCCTTCCTTCCGGGTAAGGAACGAAGCCATGGCAGATCTGCTTCGTCCGTGGAAATTTACGGTCATCGTCAAATTACTCTCTCACGAGATAGGGTATATGACGCTTCGCGAACGCATCTCCAAGCTCTGGAAGCCTTTGGGTGGCTTTCACCTAATAGATGTGGCCAACGATTTCTTTCTGGTACAACTACAGGTAGAAGAAGACTACATAAATGCACTGGCGGGAGGGCCATGGCCCATATTTGGGTCATACCTGACCGTCCAACACTGGACGTCCACTTTCTCGCCCGACATCGCAATGCCGCCTAGACTAGTTGCCTGGGTTAGAATTGCCAACCTTCCCATCCATCTATATCAGGAGGTCCTTCTAAAGGAGATCGGAGATCGCCTTGGGAAGACGATCAAGGTGGATATGAACACCACCCAGCAACGTCAGGGTCGTTTTGCACGGCTTGCTGTAGAACTGGACATGGAGGCACCTCTAATACCTATCATTACGATCGATGACATCAAGTACAAAGTTGAGTACGAGAATATCCCGTAAATCTGTCTGCATTGCGGGAAAGCGGGACATATCGAAAAAGAATGTAAGATTAGAATCGAAGAAGAAAATGCCCTGAGAAGAGCTAATGTCAAGGCCGGCCAAATTATTCCTGATAACCCTCAATGCCGTGAAGGGTTCTCTGAGGCCATACATGCCCAACCTATCCCAAGAAAGCAGAAAAAGTAGGCGACATGAGGGACTCTGCGGAAGCCCACCCAGGGGGGAAATCGTTTCAGAGGGCTACAAGATCAGGAGGACGAAGAAGACACGGTGGAGATTCTGGATGCTGATCGAGTTGTAGAATGCGTCGCTGGGATTGACTGGAACCTGCAGAAGAAGCAGAACAAGGTGGCTAAATCGTATGAAGACACACCATCGGACGCCACGCAAACACAGGAGAGGTCGCCCTCAGGCCCAACCAGAAAAACCAACCCGACCACGTGGAAAGAGGCCAGTCACACCATAGCCACACCCTTAGGGGATGAAGTTATCACCGGCAGGGACGAGCAGCAGAAACCCAATCTCAATGTTACATTCAACGTCAGAGCCTATGAACCTCCCAACCTATCCTACACCAAATACAGAAGTCCAGCCAAGGGCTCACAGGGAATCCACCTTCGGAACCGCAAAGTTCCCCAAGCTGGGGACCCAGGGAGAGCCTCTACCAGAAAATGGGGCAAGACGTCTCTGACTCAGGACCTCGAGAAGGAAGCGCAGGCCATGGGTTCCTCAACCCTAGAAGAAGTTAATAAATGAACATTTTCAGTTGGAATGTTCAGGGTGTTTGTGATGAAGACACCCAGAACTCGATTAAGGAGATTGTCCAAAAATATAAGGTCTCGGTCATCGGGTTATATGAAACACAGTGTAGTGGTACCCGAGCGACCTCCATTATCAAGCAGCTTGGCTTCCCTCAGTCTCACAGAGTTGAGGCAGTAGGATATGCAGGTGGTATTTGGGTCTTATGGAAGGCAGGAGTCAATCTCGAGATCCTGGCCTCCCACAAACAATTCATTCACTGCCAATTAGAGCAACAGTTCCTTTGTACCTTCATCTATGGGGGCACAACCAGGAATAGCAGACGTTTCCTCTGGCACCACCTCAAAGGTCTGTCCTCCTCCATCACCTTCCCGTGGATCGTAGTAGGTGATTTTAACGCGGTCATGTACCAATTTGAGAAATTTGGAAGCCTTAGCTTCGACAAAGCTAACAGCAGAGATTTCATTGACGCCATGACACACTGCAAGCTCCATGATCTTGGCTACAATGGGGCGCACACTACATTCAGACGCAGATTGTTACACGAGCGACCTATGTACAATTTCAAGACAGAGTTCAATCGATATGATCCAAGGAGAATCAGATTCATTTTTCAGTCTTTTTATGTATCAAGTTCTCTTGTAGTAAGTTGTGAAAAGAATGTGTATGAGAATCAATGTATATATATCATATGTAAAGTGTCTTTTTCTTTATGTAGTGAATGATATATGCTTTTTGTTACAATCTCTGAGTGTAATCTTGATTTCATGCTTTTTATCATGTTACATATGACACTTGGAATTTACTACACCAGTAAGGACTAATATAATGTTATAAAAATAAAGCGGTGCCTAAATTCCTACTTGAATATATCAAATGGGAATTCATTACTGATTTTACTACCTAGATGTGGTATATATATCGGAATTAGTTAAATGTATTCCAACTTCCCTCTAAATTATATAGGGTCAAGATTTACATATAGCCCAACTCTATACAGAAAAAAAGAGTAAAAAACTCACACTCCTACCTAATGTACAACTTGCATTTGACACATTTAATTTTTTTTTACAACAATTGTAGTTGGATTTGTGACTGAGCCTCAGTGTGTCTATGCATTCGTTTCCTCCCATATGTGGTAGCGTAGAGAAGAAAACAAGATCCTCTTTCTATCACTTTTCCCACAACTAGACAATATTCTTCATGGTTCTTCCTTCAACTGCATGTTCAGGCTGAATTTTCTGCATATAATCTCCCATACCTCCCTTGTAAATGTGCAACAACCAAACAAGTGCATATGAGATTCATCCTCCTCTTTACAGATCAGACAAATTGAAGAAACATCTTGATACCATTCATGTATTTTATCTAGCGTAGCCAAAGCATTGTGTAGAATTTTCTAGACACACATGCTCCACTTTGGAACCTGAATACCAGCTCATACCTGCTCCATGTGCCTATCCTTTGCTGCTCTGGATCATGTTACTTCCCATAGATTGATCTTTTTATCTTTGAGTTTCCATCCTCCTACATCATATGGATCAAACAAATATCTAACTTGTTGCCACATTTCTATCATAACATTGATGGTGCGTGTATATCCTTCGCTTGTCTTCGCTATGAAGTCCATTCCTCTAGGATATATTTATCATATCCATTCTCCCCAAGTAGACGTGCCCTCTTGATATATAATAAGTTTTCTCATTGTACCCCACTTTGCTACGTCTCTTGGTGCTTTTAAGTCTAGCCCACCTTCATCTTTCAGGAGTGACAAGCGTGCATATTTCATTGGATCGTGTGTACTAGCCCAAAGGAGGTTTGCCATCTTCATTTCCATTCTATCCAACACTGCCACAATAATCTCTCCTTGTTGTAACTAGAAGATCAAAAGTCCCTCAACCACTGTCTTTAAAAGAGTGGCTCTTGCAGCCATTGACGTTTTCTGCGTTGGCCATCTATTGGTCATTTCCTCCAATATGTCCATGGAATCAGCAAAGTCTTTGACATGTAGGTTGCCTCACGCCAAAGGAAATCCCAGATACTTAGTAGGAAACACCCCCAATTCTACTCCCATGGATTCCTTCAGTCGATCTTCTATTAGGTAGAAATTCTTGGACAAAAAAAGATGAGTCTTGTGAGCATTAACACGCAGTCCTGTCTGTTCTCCAAACCTCCTAAGAAGGTCCTACAATTTCCCTAGAGTATTTTTCTTGGTTTCCACAAAGATAAGGACGTCATCTGAAAAGATTAGGTGTGTCATCACTTTAGTGCCATGCACTGTATAAGGTCTAATCACCTTACTTCTTTTTGCTTCTTGCATCTTTCAGGTAAAGTACTCCATGAGAATCACAAAGAGCAAAGGAGAGAGTGGGTTCCCCTGACACAGTCCATTGCCTCCTTTGAACATACTTGTAGAAGTGCCATTAACAAGTATAGAGAAGCTAGTGGTTCCCACACAATGTTTAATCCAGCCAATCCACTACTCGTTGAACCCCATCTACTTTATGATCCACCATTATTTATCCCATCTCACGCTATCATAAGATTTAGACACATCAAGCTTTAAGCATGCCTTCCTACTCCCTCTCATAACATTGTAGTCTTGTAAGAACTCACCTTCCAGAAAAGCACAATTACTAATCCTCCTTCCTGTCACAAATTCCCCCTGGTTCATAGAAATAAGATAGGGAAGTATTGTCTTCAATCTAGTAGCTAGGATCTTTGTAATGATTTTATATTGTACTGAGCAGCATGTAATAGGTTTGAAATCTGCAAGGGAAGTAGTCACTTTCTTCTTGGGAATGAGCACAAGGAAAGAGTGGTTAACCTGTCTGACCATATTTCCTCCTACTAAGATCCATCTCACATATGCCATCATATCCTCCTTTATGATATCCCATAATTTCTTATAGAAAAAAGCATTAAAACCATTTGAACCTGGTGAGTTGTTGCTGTCAATACTCCAAACTACATCTTTGACTTCCTTCTCATTTGTTTCCCTTGTGAGTATATTATTATGGGTACTTGCCAGTTCACACTTCCACTCCATCTCCTCCTCTTCCAGCCCGTCATCAAATTCCTTATTGTACAGAGAAGAATAAAATTGGATAGCTTGTTCTTCCAAGTCCTCCTACTTGTTGACAACATTCCCATCACTATCAAGAATCTCTGAGAAGATATTGTCGACCTCTTTCCTCTTAACAATTGAATGATATAGTTTGGTATTTCTATCACCATATTCCATCCATTTCTCTCTACTCCTCTGCCAGTAGAACTTTTCCTCAGACTTCTTTAAGTCTTCAAGCATTATTTTCAATTCACTATCTTTCTTTATCAACTCTTCATTTAGTGGATCATGTAGAAGCAATCTTATGACCTCCTTACATTCTTCTTTGGTTTCCTTCAGCATATTGGGAATGTTCACCTTCTCCTTGGCCCAACTTTTGAGTACACACTTGGTATTAGCTAGTTTCTTTCCAAACACATACATTGGATTCCCCTTCACTTTGATGTTCCAACTTTCTCTAATGACATCATTGAATCCCTTCCAATTAGCCCAATAGTTCAGGAACCTGAAAGGTCTTCTCTTTTGTTTCTTTCTATGATTTACACTGAAATTGGGGCACGGTCGCTCAGCTCAAATCTGCCAGCTTTAACCTACAAATTGGGGAATATCTACAACCACTTCTCATTTACTAGAACTCTATCAAGCTTGCTTGCAATTCTGTCCTCCGACTTACTCTCATTGTTTCAAGTGAACAATTCCCCACCACCCATGGGCAATTCAAAGGTTCAGCCTGATCAATGGTATAATTGAAAGCATTAATCATTGCATTTCCTGTTGGTATTCCACATGTCTTCTCATCTTGTAGACGGACATTATTTAAGTCACCAACCACCAACCACCAACCACAAATAAGATATTTGTCTTGATAAATTTATCTATTCCTGCCATAAACTTTGTCTGCTATTTGCATCATTATGAGTGTAGACAGTTGTCAACCACAGATATAATCCACCTGCATTACTGCACTCCATTGTAATATGTTGATCTGACATCTGTATCATAGTAACCTACCATGCATTTGGTTTCCATGCAACACAAACTCTGGCCAACTTAGAATACTCCAAATTAGACACATTCTCCCATCCTTGAGGAAATAAGTATCTAATGTTGTTACAATTTTTCCTCCTTATTTTTGTTTCCACCAAAACTACCAAGGAATGCCCACTAGCTGCAATCCACTCCCGAGTCTCCTTCTTTTTATACCTGTCACACCGACCTTTAATATTCCATATGAGCATTGACATATAAAAGGTTCTTGTTTTCCCTGGTACACCTGCCTGGCTCCTTCCTCTGGTCCTTCTTATTCACCTCCCTTTCCTTTTGTTCTTTTGTTGCTCCATCATCCTTGTTAGAGTCAGATTGAGCTTCAAAGATGTTTGTTATATCTAGGATGGAGCTCACCCCACATTCTTAGGAATACTAGATCTCTTGGGTCCTTTCTTCTTAAAAGTAGAGATGAATTCTCCTTCTTCCCTTGTAGTTCCTCTTGGGTTATTTAGGCCCATATTTGGTGTGCCACTGTCATCCATAGAATCAAAGGCCAACATCAGTGTCAGGAGCTGCTTGCCTATCTACCTTTGTGTGTGCCTCTTCATGTGTCCCTGTTGTTCCACTAGAAGGCCTAGTGTCTGGAACAACACTAGGGCCTTTCTCCTTCCAGACCTACGTAGGAACATGTGTCTTCATCTCCGCCTTATTATTTGTCTCCTCTTTTCTGTCTGTATTGCATTGCTGGTTACTATGCCCAAAAGAAAAAAAAAACAACTACACTTCACTGACAACCCATCATAGGAGATATCCATTGGGATTGGATCATGACCTCAGACATTCAACCAAACTCTCTCTGGTGCTTCAATCTCCACTTTCAATTTGACCAAGACTCGTGTCTCATCCGTCTCCAATGAGTGATTGTCAATTTGCAACACCTTCCCCATGCCAACAATAATATTCCCCGCCACCTACTGGGTCCAGGTGTGGCCAATCGACTTCAGGGTGATCCAATTGGGGATTCTGGCAAAGAGATCACGTCAAAGTTCATCTCCATGTTGGTAATCCTTCATCACCACAAGCTGTGTGTTGAACCAACAAGGTTCTAGGTTGAGGACCTCTCTCTTATCTACAACATTGCTAAATAAGATTAAAAAGATATCTTTCTCCTTTGAGAGCACCTCAAATGAGCCCTTTGGTCTCCATGTCCTCCGTATCCACACCTGGAAGTGTGGGTAGTAGGGTCTCTTGCCTAGGGCATAGGCCATGATGGTGAACTCCCATATGTTGTGCATCCGATCAAACTCCTCCACATCTAACTCAACGTGAACTTGTCCATCAGAGCACCTCAGCTCTGGGAAATAATCCATTGTGTCGCATTGGGCAGGCTGCTTCAGTATCTGACACCAGTCCTTCTTGGCACTGTGTCCATCCCTACCCATCAAAGACATTGTGTCAACGATGTAGGGAGATGACTCGTTGTTGCCGACACTCCTCTATTTGTGTTGTGTCCATCCTTTACCGTCACTGATGATGCATCGACTCTACAAGGAGATGACTCATTGCTTCCTGCCCTATGTCCATCCTTTCCCATTAATGATGCTGCATTGACTCTGTAGGTAAACACCCCATTGATGCATGATGCCCCACCCATCGCCGACGATGCATCGACTCTGCAAGGAGATGCCCTGTTGCTGCCCGATGCTCCTCTATTATCCCTATGTCCATCCTTTCCTATGCATCGACTCTATAGGTAAATGCCCCATTGCTGCACGATGCCCCACCCATCGACGATGCTACATTGACTCTATAGGTAGATGCCCCATTGCTGCCTGACGCCCCACCCATCGATGATGTTGCGTTGACTCTACAGATAGACCCCCCTTTGCTGCCTGACGCCCCACCCGTCAACGACGTTACACCGACATAGCGGGGAAATGGCCAGTTGCCTCTCGACGCTCCCCCGCTAGGGCTAAGGCTTCTAGGATTGTTGGTTACTCCCCCAAAATCTTGTGCTTTTAGTGGTGTAGGGATGTTGGGTGGGGTTGCGTTAGTGTTGCATTGGTGGACGACGATGCCCAGAGTAGCTGTCGTCATGTGCGCCATGACTGGCACCCTAATCGCCTGAATGATTGCCCAGACAGAGTGTTAGGTGTGACACTATGTGTTGGTTTATTAGCTCAGATGTGGTACATATAGTATGTATGGGATTAAGAGACAAATATTCCCCCCCCTCTCCCAAGCTTGTGGAAGAGGTCGATGCCCGGGAGGGTGGTAAATCAAAGTGACAGCTGGGATTCGAACCTGGGTCCCTTTATTAGGGGACACTATGCTTGACCACTTGAGCCACACCTTGTCAGCATATACATATGTATGTATGTATGTATGTATGTATCTTGTCGGCATATACATATGTATGTATGTATAAATGATTTTTTCACTGCCTTAGGTAGAGCATATGTATGTATGTATGTATGTATTAGGATATCTAAAATAAGCATATATGTATTCACCTATGAGTTTTGTCGAGTTAAACCCTAGATATCCTTAGAAGGGTATATTGGTAAATAAAAATATTGATCCTCGTAACGAAATAGAAATACATTATGATAACATTTTTGGGTATAATCCTAGATAAAATTAAATTGTGTGTGCATATATATATAAACTACCTAGAAATCCTAGAAATGAGAATAATGGAAAATATGAATAACACTCCTGGATGGAAAACCCTAGTCATGATCAACAAAATAAAAATTGAATGCCAATAGATGCAAGCTATATAGTTATAAATATTTCTCTACATTTGTAAATATCTTTTTTATTAAACTCTTAGAGATGAATACTTGGAATTTTTGCATTTTGCATACTTTGATTAAATGTTAAAAAATTTCTATTTCGATTTAGAAAGTTATATTTCCTCAGTTATGTTGGTTGGCTGAAATATTGATTTTGAACCTAAGCCTTCCTCTTTGAAAGGCTGCCAACATTTATTCTTGGAATATAGTGATGAATGCATATTCATCCATCTTTTTGCATATTTTTCTTAGTCTTTTTCATTAGCTTTTCTCTTTTTTAGTAACTTCTAGACTAAATTACAATTTACCCATTTCTTTATTTACTTTTGCAAATACTTATCCACTTTCTTAATTTTTGTAAGGTTTTTCTCCAAAGTTGATTCTGATCTTCTGAGCTAGCGAGATAACCATCTCACTAGAACTAGACAGTCGGCTCACTCCCTGAGACCCCACGTTTCAGAGCCAAACGACCACCTTGGCCTCAGCTCAACCAGACAACTATGCACACCAAATGGGCATCTCACTTCTACGAGATGGTCGTCTCATGGAGCCATACGAGCACCCAAATGAGCCTAGACTACTAGGTCAACTTGACCTAGAATCACACAAATGTTCAAGCACACCTCCACTTGATTGGGGTTCCAATCCTTTGATTACACGCACAATGACACGAAACGAGCACCTCAAATTACCCAAATGACCATTTTGAGGTTTTACTTTGAGACCAAGAAATGAAAGCATGAGCGCCACCATTCACTCATCTAGAGTTCGACCACTGCTCCAAAGCCACACCACGTCACAACTGAGACTGGCGTCCCACAGATCCCAGACGACTGTCTGGGACTTTAATTTGAGCCCAAGTTTGCTCTTAAATGGCGTCGCCACAACCCTCTTTAGGGTTTCGATCCGAACATTCTAGACCCATGCCAAGTCATCTCCAGACAACCGTATCGCTTAGCGAGATGGTCGTTTCATGATGCACAAATAGAAGATTTCAGCAGCCACCACTCCTTTCTTTCTCAACTCTCTTTTAGGGTTTTCCACCCCTCCTTCCCCTATAAAAGGAGGGGGACTCCACTAAGAAAAGTGTCCCAAAATTTTGTACTTGTTCATAGTGAAACACTGTCAGTTTCAATTCTAGTGTAATTTTTACATTCAAGCAATAAAGTTAGTTCATTTCTTCTATATCTAGATCTGTTTTATTCTAATTCTTTCTTCTCACTTTTCCTCTTGGAGAGGGAGATAAAGAAATTAATCCATTTAATCATCACCAACTTGGTCTCTTCAGAGATTCTAGATTTGGGGTCTATGGCTTTCTTACTTTCTCTCCTTGTTCCTCCCTTCCTCACTATGAGTAGCACATAGTTCCTTATTGAGGCAAGGGGAATAGCCCCTTGGACATTGTGTTGATCAGATTTAATTTATAAAATTGTCTTTATAAGGATGACTTTTGGTTTAGAAAATCACCATTTTAGTCGAAGTGATCTCTAATTTTCATCATGAGTTAATTCTGGCAGATGCGACCGTGGAACTCAAAATTTAGGACAACGAAACCAACTGCATGAGGATTTGGATGCGACCGTGGAAAAATCCCCATTGGGATGATGAAATATGATGCATGAACGCCAGAACCAATGGGTTCACGTGGAGTTTGCCTTTTGAATTTTGTTAAAAAATGATTCACATACTCGCTTCTATCTTTAATTATCATGTATTCTTTGATCTTATCTTCATTTTGGCTAAGGTGGTGAAAACCCCTAAAGCCTCAATGTTTTCCCCATCTGATTTCAATAGTTTCTTCCAACATTCATTTTAATTTGATTTCTTTTTAATTCTTGCAATATTGGTGTTATTCTTAGATAATCTTTTATTCTATTCTAAACATTTTCTTCCTTTATTTTTCTTAGTTAGTTTAATCTTTCCATTTCCTGGCTTAGTGTAGTCTTTTATGCTTCTTGCACCAGTTTAATCAACCCCCTTACAATTAGATTTTACATTCTGTCAATCTTTCAAAATTACCAAAAAGAAATAATTTTGAAAACAATCAAGATTAAAAGAAAATGAATCTTAAAAATGTTGTCCTGTTGGATCAACCCTTCTATACCAGCCTTAAATGGAAAGTAAAAAAAGGATAAAACTCTAAGATAATTATTCTGGTGAATTGGTGTGCAGACGACACATATTAATTTTGGCACTGTTGTTGGGAATTTACATTGAGGAGCCAACTGGAGAGTCCTCCCCTGAAGTGGCATTGGTAATGCAACGTGATATTGATGAGATCAATTCCATCATGGCGGCTAGGCAAGGATGATCTACATCCCACATCAATTTAGATTCCACAGTGCCACATCCACCCCGCATAGCTCCTACCCCATAGAACTATGCTCAGTTTGTCAGCGCCATGCACTATAAAAGGTTTAAGGAGACAACTGTGATTGGTGTCTCTCTTCCTCATTGGGCATGCGACATCACCCTTGATGTGCTTGGAATTCGGGAGGTAGTAGACAACATATTGAGGAAGAATCATATACTCATCTTTCCATATCATGTCACTTTAGTGTATAGTGATCTGACATTGGAGTTGATCACCACCTATTACCAGTACCATAGTTCTTAGTGAAAATCTAGTTGCAAGGCCTGAGTCTTTGGTAAAGATTTTAAAATCTCATCCATGCACCTGACCTCCATGATACTTGATGGAGGAGACGATTACTAGCTCACTTAATGCATGGGAGCGTTGCCACGATGTCCATCCCAACAACTACAATGCAGAGAAATTTTGGGTAAACATCATGAGGCTTCCACCCAAGTTACCTAGCAGCATGAAGGCATCTAGCATCCACAACTTGGTGGTCCAATACCTCCATCACATCTTGGCCCACACCTTCTTCGGCAGCGAAGGTACTCAGGGCATCATTACTCTTTTTGAGATGAATACACTCTAGTGCCTTCTGAACAACGAGCCTTACAATTGGGGATGTGCCATGATTGACCATCTCCATTACCAAGCCACCCACACCACTTCTTCCACCTATTGTATTGGCCATGTAATTACGTATATCATGCTTTTCCTAGGCTACACTCATATTCCGTTCCAGCACTTGGTCCTGAAGAACCACCTGATTGACCTGACATACTTGAAGGGGTGCAAGTTCATCCGTCAGGGTACCAATTGAGTCTACTTCTTACTGTTCAAAGACTTCCAGGTCATTCTCAAGCTTCCACACCATGATAGGTTTCCAATCGCCAACCTAGTCTTTGACTTGTCAGATCTACCAACACATATTGTATGATTTCTTCTTGAGGATTTGAATACATATGACATCCCCGAGCTCATGACCCATAGGAGGAGGGTCTCCTTGGAGGCACATGGAGACAAGAACAGACCACCTCCTCAACCTTAATGCCACCGTACTAGGATATGCAAGGCTAATGAGGAAGGCCCCGAAGAGCCTTATGGCTTCAACAAGGTCTGAGACTAGTTGGAGGAGATCCAGTGCAAGTAAAATGTCAAGGTCATCAACTCAACCATATGTATATGATGTAGTGCTCCTATGACTCTTGGAATGTGCACCGGGGCAACTACAACACCAGCAAACCTCAATATGACAAGTATGGGCCCATCAGGCCTACCCTGACCCCAAATCCCCTTATTGGGGAAACTACTACTACAAACCCCCTTCATCTTCGTACTTTCCTCTGCCAGAGTGATTTTCTTCCCTCTACCTCCGATTTATGTTTTGCTTCGTACGAGCAAAAGTCCAAGTCTAGGGAGGAGGTGGGTGGTACGATTCTATTCCACCTCCTATCTTTTGGCCTTATTTGCTTTATTTTTCCTTTTTATGTTTTTCATGTATTTGCTTTATTTTATGGCCATTATCTAGTCGGCCATTCCTTTCTATTTTAGTTAGTTGTAAAGACTATTATCTAGTCGTCCCATTGAGTAGACATATATCACTATACCCCATTGAATTTAGTAAAACTTTTGGCAAAATCTATTACAAATTGCCATGTCTGAAACTATCATGTCACCTAGGACCCCTAATAACATCACTCCTTGGAATAGTTGGCAAGTCATAAGGAATTGATCATAACCAAGCATAATATTTACCTATTTTTAATAAATGAAATATCTTGTTATAAAACTTGTATGACATGAATTATAGGAATATTCTAACTTGAGCAATGTCACTCTCCGATATATATATATATATATATATATATATATATATATATGTGTGTGTGTGTGTGTGTGTGTGTATATATATATATGTATATATATGTATATATATATATATATATATATATATATATATATATGTGTGTGTGTGTGTGTGTGTGTATATATATGTATATATATGTATATATATATATATATATATATATATATATATATATATATATATATATATATATATATATATTGTCGAAAGCACAAGAACATCTCTTCCTTCCCTCTAGTTTTCTTCTAAAAAAGAGAAGCAAAGAATCACCACCAGGCAAAAATCAAGTTTGGGGTGGCATGCTTCCCAAAATAAAATTCCATACCCCACAAAGGGGGATACCATAAAAAAAGATGCCAAAAGTGCACAAGAAACAATTGCAACCAATGTAGCCACTACTATGCAAAATCCAAATCCCGAGTCAAATAGAGGAGGGGTCAAAGAATTTTTTATCACTTCTTTATTTTCACACCCCTCCTTCGTCCTATTCTTGTGCAATAACTAAAAAAAAATTAAAAATTTGAGAGTGTCAAGATGAAAGTAAGAGGAAGCTTAGTTTTCTACAAATTCTCATTTTAGGAGAAAGATGGTGATGTTTGTTTGATAGGAAATATAGAACTTTATGCTATGTGGTTCTAGGAAATTGGGTCACTTGGCCAAAAATGTGGAGGTGAGGACTAAAGTTATGTTCCAAAGGTGAAGATGACATTTTGGGAGTATAAATTGGAATTTTTTTGTAATTTAATTTTCTTGGGATGAGCAAAGATTCAAGTCTGGGATATTTTGATGAATGCGTATTCATCCATATTTTTGCATATTTTTCTTAGTCATTTTCATTAGATTTTCTCTTTTTCAGTAATTTTTGGACTAAATTGCAATTTACCCATTTCTTTATATACTTTTGCAAATATGTATCCACTTTCTCAATTTTTTAAGGTTTTTATCTAAAGTTGATTCTAAACTTCTAAGCTAGGAAGACGACTGTCTCACTGGAGCCAGACGGTCGGCTCACTCCCTGAGACCCCACATTTTAGAGACAAATGAAAACCTTGGCCTCGGCTCAACCAACCAACTCTGCACGCCAAATGGGCATCTCGCTTCAGTGAGATGGTTGTCTCATGGAGCTAGATGAGAAACTAAACAAGCCCAGATGGCTAGGTCAACTTGACCTAGAATCGTACCAATGCTCCAGCGTGCCTCCCCTTGATTAGGGTTCCAACCCTTTGATTACACGCACGACATGAAACGGGCACCTCAGTTTACCCAAACGACCATTTCAAGGTTTTACTTTGAGACCAAGAAATGAAAAAAATGGCACCACCATTCACTCGTCTAGGGTTTGGCCACTGCTCCAAAGCCATGCCATGTCACAACCGAGACAGGTGTCCCACAATCCCAGACGACCATCTGGGACTTTGCTTCGAGCACAAGTTTTCTCTAAAATGGCACCGCCATAATCCTCTTTAGGGTTTCAATCCGAACGTTCTACACCTGCACCAAGTCATCTCCAGACAATCATATCACTTAGCAAGATAGTCATTTCATGAGGAACGCTATTCAAATCAAGGTGGGTAGACTTCCTGCCCGGTATTTGGGTGCTCCTATGGCAGGTGTTAAGGGCTCAACTGCTGATTTTTCACAATGCACTGATTTGCTAAGAACCAAAATTGATAGATGGCCTGCTTGTATGATTTTCATGGATGGGAAGTTGGTCCTTGTTATATCTGTACTTCAATCTATGGTAAAATTTTGGAGTGATGTCTGCGATATCCCTTTGTCGACTGCTGATAGATGCAGGCAGCTGATGGCCGATTTTGTGTGGGGTGGAAAAGGACATGGTGTTGCGTGGAAAGATATTGCTAGGCCTTTCCGTAAGGGGGGGTTAAATATTATAGAACCGAAAATGATGGTATACCAAAGTCAGTGCAAGAGGGTTAATAGATTTTTGATTCAAAATGATAATGTTTGGGCTGGTTGGATGATTAAAAGGTATGGAAGGCTACAAGATGGCTTTGATAACAGTTCCTCTCGGATATGGAAAAACATGTGCAATCAGTGGTTGGTAACGCAACACTGGTATATTGTTGATCCACTTGGGTTTGTCAGCCTGGTTGTTCCTAGGGAGAGACCATGGATCAACATGGATATCGGTGATGATGTGCCTTGGCATTATCTACTCTGGAACCCCTTTCATATCCCCAAATGGGGTACGGTTACATATAGAGCTATTATTTCCAAACTCCCTATCGTGGATAGGCTTAATAGGTGGGGGCTACAGGTTGATGCTCGGTGCCGCCTGTGCAACAAAGAAGAGGAAAGCCACAACCACTTGTTTGGACAATGCAGTTATTTTAGGAGAATTTGGCTAACGGTGTGTCTCAAGTGCGAATGGGGGCAGATGATGGGGGACAACATAAATGATACGATCAAGAAGATTATAGATGAACCGCTCAATAGGAGAGATTTTGCAGTAGGAGGTTTTTGTTTTACCGGTACCTGCTACTTTGTTTGGGAGGAAAGGAACAATATGAATCATGGTAGACAAGATAGGGATGAGGAGAGGGTTATTTCCATAATAGTCAGTTTCTTATCCCGTGCTCTTATGTGTAAAAAAGGCTTAGCCTCAGGCCTGTCTGAGAATGCTAAGAGATACTGGGGTTTTTATAGATAATATCCCCTTGTATATGGGTTCGTTTTGTAGGTCCTGCTTTTAGACAGGCTCCTTTTGGCAATATATTTACCGATTTCTAAAAAAACGATAGTCATTTCATGACGCACAAGAATATTTAAGCAGTTGTCTCTCCTTTCTTTCTCACCCCTCTTTCAGGGTGTTCCAGCCCCTTTTCCCCTATAAAAGGAGGGGGGACTCCACTAAGAAAAGGTTCCTGGAATTTTGTACTCATTTGTAGTAGAACTATGCTAATTTCAATTCTAGTGTAATTTTTACATTCAAGCAATAAAGTTAGTTCCTTTCTTCTCGTATGGATCTCTTTTATTCTCATTCTTTCTTCTCTCTTTTCTTCTTGGAGTGGGAGATAAAGCAACTAAGCCATTTAAGCATCACCACCTTGGTCTCTTTAGAGAATATGGATTTGTGGTGTATGGCTTTCTTTCTTTCTCCCCTTATTTCTCCCTTCCTCTCCACAAGTAGCGAGTAGTTCCTTATCGAGGAAAGGGGAATAGCCCCTTGGCCATTGTGTTGATCGGATTTAGTTTAGATGATTTTCTTTATACGGATGGATTTTGATTTAGAAAACCTCCGTCTTAAGTGAAGTGATCTCTCATTTCCATCATGAGTTAATGTCTGTGGATGTGATCGTGGAACTTTGAATTTAGAACGATTAAACTAGTTGCATGGGGATTTGGGTGTGACCGTGGAAAAATCCCCATTGGGATAATGAACTATGAAGCATAATGCTAGGACCAATAGGTTCACGTGGAATTTGCTTTTGCATTCTATTTACAAATGATTTGCATACCTGCCTCTATAATTAATTATCGCGTATTCTTTGATCTTATCTTTTCTTTGGTTAAGGTGGTGAAAACCCTTAAAGCCTTGATGTTTTCCCCATCTGATTTCAACCATTTCTTCCAATGTTCGTTTCAATTTGCTTCCTTTTTAATTCTTGCAATATTGTTCTCATTCTTAGATAATATTTTATTTTGTGCTAAACATTTTCATCCTTTATTTTTCTTACTTAGTTTAATCTTTCCATTTCATAGCTTAGTGTAATCTTTTATTCTTCTTGCACTTTAGTTTCTTGCACCAGTTTAATCAACCCCCTCAAAATTGGATTTTACTTTCTATCAATCTTTCAAAAATACCAAAAAGAAATAATTTCGAAAACAATCAAGATTAAAAGAAAATGAATCTTAAAAATGTTTTCCTGTTGGATCGACCCTTCTATACTAGCCTTGACTGGAAAGCAAAAATAGATTTAACTCTAGGATAATTATTCTGGTGAATTGGTGTGCAAAACACGCATATCATATAGTAGCACACTATTTAAACATCAAAAAGTGTAGGTTGGCGCCCACTAGTTCAAGCAGAATTACGCTTCCATGACTGTGAAGAGAGAAGGACTTGAGGTCCCTCAGTATAATGATAAACATTATTAGTGTGTTGTAATTATCCATGGAGAGAACATATGGCTTCCACAACAACATAGACATTGACATGTGCTATCAATTTAAAAAATTGAATTAAAAGTCTTGAAAATTGAATATTAAATCCTATTGAATTTAAAAAACCAATATTTCCATCTAATACTTGTCTATGTTATTTCACTCTTGGCATTTTATCATGAAAAATCCTTTGTAGATAGGTTCGGACTTTTACTTTTCAAATATGAATTTTGTACTAGTCATTTGATTGATCTATGTTTTCCTTCTTGGGATCCATGTGTGGTTTTGTTCCTCATGGGAATTCATGGATAGGTGGTACAAAGAAGGCTTAGAAGAGATGTACAAGATTTGGCTCCTTTTGAAGAGTAGATAGGAAACAATGTCTATTCTCAATTTTATAATCCCATGTAAAGCTTTCATGACTCTAATGTATAGCATTATTGTAAAAAGATTTGTTTATATTTACTGATGCAATTTTGTAAAATTTGATCATAAGGATCATGTCTTTACAACATTGTATCTGAGCTATAAACAATCAGAACTCATGCATGTCTCATGCAAATTAGGGATAAATAGTAATATACCTTATAAAGCCAAATAGTCACGGCAAACCCTAGTATAATTGGCTCAATTATTAGTATATACAAAGACTACAACAAAGAAACACTAAGAGACTAGGATACAAGGTATATACCTTAATTTATAAAGTTATGAAATGTATCATGCTCATATACTAGCTTTTAGACTCCCCTAGGCATAGATTTACATGGATATTATTGAGGAAGAAGTATTTACTTGTGTAGATTTATAGTGAGGCCCTATGATAATTAAAATTACCATTGTAGATATACAAATAGTATGAGTGCCCTAGAGTTTCTGAGCAATTTAGTATAGCCACAAGTAATTGCAAACTAAAAAAATATGTGTAGATCATAGTATATAACTGGTAACTTTTATATACATATAACCACATTTGATAACTTTATAATCTTAGAATATGTTTGAGTGTAAGCAATTGTTGGTATGTATGACAATATAACCAATCATATGATGATTGGAATGTGGCATTAGATACCGGATTTGATAATAATTAAGGTAATTCTATCTATTATGTTTGTCTTAGTCATGAGATGATGACACATACATAGTAGATGTCTAAAGAATGACATTGTTCGATGACATATGTCTCAGGTTGAGGACCTGAACGATGAGATCATATGTATGATAAGAGTGCATACATTCTTATTATGTCCCTAGTCGCATAATACTATGGAAGCAAAATAGACAACAATAATACATAAGACTAAAGTGTGTGTTGACTGATGATAGAGTCTCATTAGTCATGATATGTGATATCAAGTCAAGTGCATAGGTACATGTTAGAGAATAGTGCATCAGATAGACCCACCATGAGAGTGATACGTGGAGACCATGAAATGGTAGTTAGAATACCCTCTCATAGTGATAGTGGTGATTGTGGTTCTTAGACCTAAAGTCACTACATTCATTACATGTCATTCATGTACTTTGACATCATCCAATGTAATCTTGAATAAGGGTTTCCAAAACGATGATGATTGGATGCACTATGACACATGGGTATAGAGTGTGAAGGATGTATATGGAATTTGTCTCTCCTATAGGAGATTGATATCCAGGGAATCTTGATAAGAAAGATTGAGAACTGTACGTCCATACTCATGTGATTCAATATGTGATATATGAACTCACCTGCATCTTAGACACTCTGATCTAATTTTAAGTGTTAGGAAATATCAGCATAGAGTATAGCAGCAGAAAAAAAATCATCAATCTGTATTCCCATAACAACAAGATCGCATCACCTACTATGATATAGGAAGGATGGTTTAATGAGTTATATCTAGTCCTAGAGCAAGTCCAATGACAACAACTCACTTCAATGCTACTATCAACTAGTTTCTCTTTGATGGTGGTTGTGCAGCTCCTAGTCTTCACAACGAACAACGAACAAAATAGCTTCTGCAACGAATCTTGTGGTCTGGCCACAAACTGCATGCTGACTTTTATCTCCTAGTAGTAGCCAAAGGACTCCTGCCTCTAGAGTAGTCCATACAAACCAACTAGAACTCCTATCATTAAAATAGAATAAACACAAAGGAGGTTTCCCTCCTGTTGGCGTACTGGTCACCAACATGTACTCCCACAACAATGATCCTTAGTTGTTCATTCCCATCACTATCCCTCCCTTGTCGGGAAGGACTCACTTGGGCTTTCTCAGTTACCACAACCAGAGAGAACAACAATTGTCAGAGCAACTGATTCTCAGTTGTGTTGTTGTTCACTGGAAGCGGCCAGTACCCCTCTATTTATAGGTGGGGTTTGGGCAAGGGTTCCTAGTCAGTACGAGATTGTACAGGAGTGGAAGGGCCTGGAAGATCTTGAATTTTTGCAATTTGTGATCACCAAAACTGTCATCTAGTGACCCAAATGGTCATTTGGTCACACGAGTTGGTCATCTCATACTGCGAGATGGCCGTCTAGCAATTTCCCAATCGCACACGAATTTGGCAATTTTGATTCCAGTTAATATTACATATTAATTCCTTGCACCATAAGTAATGTGCAATCAAAAGAAGTTCCAAAAACATCCAGAACCTTAGTTTAGACCAATTGAGCCGTCTCACCCATGCAAAATGCCTGTCTCACTCACCCAGATGACGTCTGGTGAGCCTGAGTCAAGGCAGTCAGTTCAACAGATTGAACCGGTCGATTCACTTCTCAATTTGAACAGAAATTAACCAATTCAAACTTTGATTAACTTGACCACCCAAACGACCATCTCAACACTTAAGATGCCCATCTGGCATGCCCAAATGACCATCTCAATACTTCAGATGGTCATTTGGTAGTCTAGTCATCCAATCTATCGATCTATTGTGAGAATTGAATACTGAAATGCTTTAGTAATCAATCCAGTCATAATTCAAAATTAAACTCATCTTCTAGATGACTTCCTATGTGTGTGTCCTTATAGGTCCCATATCACGTTGGCAGTGAATGTCCATAACTGGCTTATGACATCACAAGTAAGGAGCGGTGCCTAGTCACACATCACTGCTACCCAAGTGCATGGAAAGTTGGAGAACAACTTCAACCTACAATCTGTGTAATTTGTTATAGTGATTGTATAATTCCTTTGTCTTTGATATCCAGGATGAACTCGAGGCATGGAATCATCATCCTCTCAATGTTCAATCCATGTTCCTTGAACCAAAAGTAGACTATTTGAGATAATGTGACGTCAATATCATATATTGATTCACATGTGGATGCGCATGCATTTCTCAGTCTCGCTTATCATGTGGCCAGGATATCATACTCCAGTAGGATGGAAAAATCCCATCTCTATCACTCATAATCTATCCCCATGTGTCAAAGTAACCCAATCATCACCTTTATAACAACCCACATTTTAGGACTGTGTTTGATAATGAGGGTACCCAATGACATGTAATGAGTGTAGTGATTTCAAGTCTAAGAATGACAATCACCACCTTCACTGTGAGAGATGACTATGACCACAAATGATGGTTTCCATGTGTCATTCTCAAGGTGGGTCTGTCAGATACACTGTTCCCTAACATGTATTTGTGTGCTTGGTTTGATATTGCCATATCATGACTAATGAGATTCTATCATCAACCAACCCACACTCTAGTTTTTAGTGTTACCGGTGTCTATCTACCTTTCAGAGTAACAAAAAACTAGGACATAACAAGAATGTACATACTCTTAGCATTCACATGATCTCATCCTCCAAGTCATGTACTTGAAGACATACATCATTGAGTATTGTCATTTTTTAGACATTCATAATATTTCCTCATTATCTCATAACTGAGTGAAACAAAATGAATTGGAAAGTTGCCTTTATGAGTATTAATCAAATACTTTATGGTTTATGCCATGTCAATTATCACATGATTGGATCTCAGGGCATACCTTACCAACAGAATCCCATTTGCACTTAGAGCCAATCACCCACAAATCTCATTCTTAGTGATCCAAACATGTCCACCATGCTTCTACTGTGCAAGTTCTTAATCCAGTAGGTTAGCAACATTTTGTTATTAGTCAGTATATTTCATGTTTCTTATCTCTTTGCTCTAAGAAGAAATCACCGTATGGTATATGATATTCCTTGCCTAACAAGTAGATCCATTGTTTTCACAGTATCACTACTGATTCATCAATGGTTGGAACATCCATAAGTTCATCATATGAACTTCTAGATCTATATATTATCACTATGTGTTCATAACACAAGTATACTCAGCTTCTATTGTAGAATAGAATTAATGGTTATTAGTTTGGAACCCTTCGAACTAACAACATATTTTATTGCAATCATTTTGTCATTATGGAATCTTGCATTGATGTAACCCTTTACATACAACTCTTCCTTTTATTGATATCCTTATTGACTACCAATTAATCCTTAGCTACTTCACAAGTACTAATGGATGTATTTAATAACATTCCAATAACCTTTATTGGAATTTACTATCATCTTGTCATGTCCAGTACATACAAGATTATATGGGATAAGTACACTTACAACATTCATGATAGATCCATTGCTATAACCTTTAGTCTCTTAGTCATGTCATTTCCATTATTCACAAGAATTGGAACATATGATTCATGAGAGACTAATCTAGATTCTCTCTCATTTAATCCCTTCCATGTTGAACTCTTTCAACGCACTGATATTATATGTGCATAAACTTCCATTGTGAAACATTCAAGAACTGAAACATCCAAGAACTATCTCATAGGTCTTGATCCTTATCTCATAATATGTTTCAGATAATCCTTCATTCCTGAAGGGGTTTTCATGCCACATCACAATATTCACCATATTGAGATGTCATTCCTCATCATATGTGGAATATTTATATATACTCCCACTAAATCTTTGGTAATCACAGATTCATCTTTGATCTTGATTCAAGTCAAACTCTTTGACTATCTTATCAAGTCAAAAGATCCCATCTTCGAGATGCTTGTTTCAATCCCAGATTGAACTTTGTAGTTTATAGACTATATTTGCATTCTTGAAGTTAGAAAACCTTTTAGGTTGTGTCATGTACACATTTTATGACGTATTCCCTTTAAGGAATCTAGTTTTATCTTCATATGCTAAATCTCTTAGTCTATTTTAATTACAACAACAAGCATGGCAATCAGTAAAAGAATTTCTATCATGTTCAACAACTTAAACTGATTTGAAAAACTTACTCAACTAATTTGTCATTATTAGTTATCCACAAAGGTATTTGCCACAAGACCTAACATCACCTTTTTGGTTTTATCCCTTTAGGTGGTTCTATCAAGGTCCTACTTTGTTTCTTACATGGATTCCATAATGACCTAGAGCCATTACTCATATTATGGTATATGATTAGTTGGCTCATCATGTTATCACAAACCTATTTGAATTGTTGGATTCACAATCCTCCAATCTCAGATGTGTTATACTAGAACTATTTTATTTTTTGTTACATGACAAACTTGAGATTCCATAATATCTTGTAATTCTCTTAGTTCTCATTGTACCTCTTTGTTGACCTTGAACATTTTGAGTCCTACTATTACTCCCACTGATTCTTTAGGAACTCAATTATCCTATCAACAAGACACTTTTGTTATTGGATTGGGATTATTAGTAATATTCAAAAATTATGGTTTGTGGATAAACCTTCTTCAAGAAACCACTTTCTCAATGTAGGTTTCAATCTTTAAGACATATTGGGACATTCCCAATTCATATCATATATGATGTCTTTTAAACCATTTATACGATACATTATTTAGTGATAGTATTATATTTATGAGGATATAAGAAGTCTAGATCAATTGATAATTGTATCATGACTCACCATGGTATAATTCCTTCATATTGACACATCATCATGTTCAAATTTGACTCATTATGCATTATCACAGTCCTTTCTTTGAAGATACTCAGGCTATTGATGTAAAGTATTTCAACACTTGATCTCATCGAAAGTTTCTTAATACTTTCATCAATGTCATACTTCATTTATAATTTCCTTGAACACTTCAAAAGATTTATGTTTCTATTTTACTAAGTACATATCATCATATTACCAGTATTAGAAACGAAGTATAAGCAATTATCTATAACACTCGTTCCATAAGATCTTCATGCATCACATGTATGAGGCTTGATGGAACACTTATCCTCCCACTGCATCTAGTGAAGGATGTCATTTCACATTGTGCATAAAAAAGGCTTTGCATGTTTCCTTAGGTTTGATAACCAAGGGAATCTAGATTAACATCAATATATATTCTAGACATGCATTTCTTATATATACGTCCAAGGTGACTACTGCTAATGATAGTCTTGAGTTTAAAATTACAATCCTTTGGTTATTAACATTATAAACATTCATCTGAAAGTCTTCTATAAAAAGATCATTAGATGTTTGGGCATTGCCATGCAAGATCATATCTTTTGAAACAGAAACATCAATAACTCACTTTATTGATTTATCATCCTTGTCATACAAGATGCTTTAAAGTAAAGTTTCTATTTAACGACATAATGAAATAGCAGTTCTGTTGACTCTATTACACACCCATTGGGCTAAGATAAATTTAAATGTATACCAAACCTTCCACAACACTTGCTTCTCCTTATCCATCTTTGTCCTTCCATGAAGGCATTTACTCCTTGTCAGATCCTTCACATCATTATGTCAGATCTCTATTTGGTATCATATACCAAATGAAGAGGTAATCAAATTTATCTTACAACGTTTGTACCTAAATTGGAGGCCTCAGTGTCTTCCTTCTTGTTCTTTAGTTCCTCTAACTAGAGTGGGAAATTTCTTTTCTAATGTCCAGGCTAGTGACAATGGTGACAATCACCTTTGATTTTCTTCACTCCTCCTTTTGCTTTGAGATTTAAAGACTTGGGCTTCTGGCTAACTTTAGAACTCTTCTTAGCTTTGCCTTTGCCTCTAGTCTTCCCCTTTGTCTTGTTGATCATCATCACAAACTTGTACTTGTCTTTCTTCATCTATACCTAGACTGTTCTTAGCATGCCCAACAACTCTGTCAATGACTTGTCAAAGTCATTCATGTTGTAGTTCATGGAAAATTGACTACTTGACTCCGGCAGAGACTACATAATCACGTATGTAGACAAATCTTGACCCAAAAGGAATCCCAATCTAGATAGGTTCTCCACAAACCCAATGATCTGGATCATATGAGGACCTACTGGGTCACCTTCTACCATGTTACATTTGAATAATGCCTTGGAGACATCCTATCTCTCTTTTTTTGCATGGTTTTGGAACATGTTCTTGAGAGTGTGACCATCTCAATCACATCCATGTTCTCATGTTGCCTCTGCAACTCATAGTTCATGGAGCATAGAATTAGAAACTTGACATCTACGATGTCTTCAATATTCTTCTTGTAAGCATCCTTGTCAGGTGCATTTTGAGGTGGTTCCTCTGGTTCTGGCGTTTCCAGGACATAGAGCTTGCACTCCTATGTGAGAATCATTCTCAATGTTCTAAACCAGTCATGGAAGTTATTCCCAGTTAGTTTGTCCTTCTCAAGGACCGATCATAGAGAAAAATGATTGTTGTTCGTTGCCATTTGAATCTACAAAATAAGTTGCAATTTTTTCGAAAACTCATTTTGATTTGATTTGATTAAATTTGGGTGATAATAATTAGGTCTTTAATACATTATCATTCTTATTATTTTATTCAAATTGACAACCTTCAAGTACCAATTTGTAAAATTGTAGTGAACAATTTTCTATTGAGCTAAGATCCAAAATGTTCCAATTAGTACATGGCTCACACCAGCACCCATAATCAACCATTAAGATTGAAAAGCATGCCAATTGCATCATATGCAACTCTTAGATAGATAATATGTGCTACTTGTTGCCATAATTATTTGCATGCTTCTAGCCTTAGACTCTCTAAGAATCACTATTTAAGCATGACCCAATAGCCAATACAATAATAATGTACCCCACTTTGGCGGTACCTACATTACTACCATCACACTTCCACGAGGTAGACGGTGCACCACGCTTTGGTGTAACCTATGCTTGGTCGAACAAGTTTTTTATGTGCATTGCTGTTGGAAAACATCTTAGACTTAATATGTTTGATTGAGGGGTTTTATATATATCATATATACACATATACTATATCCAATCACCATGTATATAGTACGTATCATATACATGCTATATCCCACAATGTAAACTTGTAATACAAAACAAATAAATGATTGTTATGGCCATGTTTACTATAATTTCTTAGAGCCACAAGGAATTACTACCACCTAGTCCAATCATCACATCTCTTATATGAACCTACTATCTAGTATATATTTGTGCTTGCCAATCTGGGTAGATTGGTTCAAACCTTGAACCGATCATCTTGCCTCTTGGCCGGTTGGTTGTTCATCACAAATAGTTGTCTGGCCTCCAGTCCAACCTATGTTTGGACTCCTTCAAAATGGTAAGTTGGGTCCACCAAGATGTTATCTGGTTCCATCGTTTTGTCCTCTATGGTCCTCCAGACAGTCGGCCCATCTCACGAACTGGTTGTCTCATCCGACGATGATCATCTTCCTCGTCATTGCAGGAAAAGAAACTATCCTATTGCAATTAAAACTATTACATTGTAATGAGAAACCTCAAGTTACATTCGAGGGGATCAAAGGTAGGAAAGAATTAACTTTATATATGGAAGAAGGAGGTAGAGGTTTTGGTACTTAGACCGAGATGAATAGAAATAAAACCAAACCATCTAACCACACATAGATATAAGGTTTAGGCCATAACCACACTACACATCCACCATCAAAATCTGTTTTAAGGCGACGTGTGTAAATTGCATATATATCATATGTATACATATATAGTAGTTTGGGATTAAGTGGTCTTTGATCGAGTACACATATGGGAAAATTTAAATATTCACATCGTATGAAGTAAATTTAAACAAAAAATCTGATCATATTGGTTATATTAAAACATAGTAAATTAAAGTGGCTCTAATATCATTGTTGGGAAATATAGGCACATAGTATAGTAGCAGAAACAAAAATTTATCTATCTATATTCCCATTACAGCAAGGTCGCATCAACTACTATGAAATAGGAAGGATGGCTTGATGAGCTATACCTGGTCCTAGAGCAAGTCCAGAGACAACAACTCACTTCAATGTAAGTGTCAACTAGTTGTTCTTGGATTATGGTTGTGCAACTCCTGGTGTTCACCATGAACAAAAAATAGAACATCTTCTGTAGTGACTCCTGTGGTCTCGCCACATACTGTAGGCTGACTTTTCTCTCCTAGCAGCAGCCAAAGGGCTCCTACCTCTAGAGTAGTCCACACGGACCAACTAGAACTCTTGTCATTCAAGTATAACAGACATGAATGAGTTTTCCTTCCCGTTGGCATACTAGTCACCAATGTGCTCTCGCACAACAACGATCCTCAGTATTTCTCTCCCGTCACTATCCCTCCCTTGTCAGGTAGGACTTTCTTGGGATCTCTCAATTACCAAAACTAGAGAGAAAAAAAATTGTAAAAGCAAATGATTCTCCATTGTGTTGTTGTTCATTGGAAGCCCCCAATACCCCTCTATTTATAGGCGGGGTTTGGGCCAGAGTTTCCAGTTTGTATGGGATTGTGTGGGAGTGGAAGGTCCTGGAATATCTTGAATGTTCACAACCTGCAACCACTAAAATGGACATCTGGTGACCCAGACAGTCGTTTGGTCATGCAAGACGATCATCTCATACTGTGATACATCCATTTGGTAGTTTTCCAATCGCACACCAATTTGACGATTTTGATTCCAATTAATATTACATATTAATTCCATGCACCACAAGTAATGTGCATTCGAAACAAGTTCGGGAAACATCAAGAACCTTCATTCAGCACAACTGAGCCATCTCATCCATGCATGATTCCGGTCTCGCTCACCCAGACGACCGACTGGTGAGCCTGAGTCGAGCCAGTCAGTTCAACAGATTGAACAAGTCAGTTCACTCCTCAATTATGGTATAACTTAACCAATTCAAACTTTAATTAGCATGACCAGCCAAAATACCATCTCAACACTTGAGATGCCTATCTAGCATGTCCAAATAGCTATCTCAACAGTTGAGATAGTCGCTTGGCAGTGCAGTTAGCAATCTATCAATCTCTTACGTGAATTGAATACCTAAATGCCTTAGTAATCAATCATATCATCATTCAAGATTAAACTCCTCTTCTAAATGAGTTCCTATGTGTGTGACCCTATAGGTCCCACATCAAGTTGGCAGTGAATGTCCATAACTATCTTATGAAATCACAAGCAAGGAGAGGTTCCTAGTCACATATCAGTGCTACCCAAGTGAATGGAAAGTTGGAGAACAACTTCAACCTACAATCCATTTAAGGTGTTGTAGTGATTGTATAATTCTTGTGTCCCTGATATCCAGGATGAACTCAAGGCATGGTATCATCATTCTCTCAATGTTCAATCCATGTTCCTTGAACCAAGAGCACACTATTTGAGATAATGCGATCTCCATATCATATTGATTCACATGTGCATGCACATGCATTTCTCAGTCTCGCTTATCAAATGGCAAGGTTAACATACTCCAGTAGGAGGGAAAAATCCCATATCTATCACTCACTGTCTATCCCCATGTGCCAAAGTCACCTGATCATCACATTTATAACAATCCATGTTTCAACAATGCATTTGATGATGTCAAAGCGTACCCAACAACATGTGATGAGTGTAGTGATTTTAGGTCTAAGAATCACAATCACCACCTTCACTATGAGAGATGACTATGACCACCGATGATGGTTTCCATATGTCACTCTCAAGGTGGGTCTCTCTGATACACTGTTCCCTAACATGTATTTGTGTGCTTGGTTTGATGTTGCCATATCATGACTAATGAGATTTTTTCATCAACCAACCCACACTCTAGTCTTTAGTGTTACTAGTGTCTATCTACCTTCCACAGTAACAACTGACTAGGGACATAAAAAATATGTACATACTCTTAGCATTCATGTGATCTCATCCTCCAAGTCACGTACTTGAAGACATATGTCATTAGGTATTGTCATTCTTTAGACATTCAAAATATATCCTCATTATCTCATAACTGAGTGAAACAAAATGAATTAGAAGCTTGCCTTTATGAGTATTAATCAAATCCTTTTTGGTTTATGCCATGTCAATCATCACATGATTCGATCTCAGGGCATACCTTACCAATACAAGGAACATGCATTGAACATTGTGAGTATGACGATTCCATGCCTCAAGTTCAATCCGAATATTAGAGACAAAGGAACTATACGATCACGGTAACACTGATCATGGATTGTAGGTTGAATTTGTTCTCCAACTTTATCAATTACTTGGGTAGCAATGATGTGCGGATAAGCACCGCTCTTTTCTTGTGATGTCATAATTGGTGATGGACATTTACTGCTAGCGTAATTCTAGACCAATAGGGTCACACACATAGGATACACTTGGATTAAAGGAGTATATTCATGAATTATGTTTAGATTGAATACTAAATCTATTTAGGTATTCAACTAAACAACCAATTAATTAATTGGACTTAGAATCATCAAGTTCAAGTGTTGAACTAACGGGTTGGAGGGTCAGATTGATTGGGAATTGAATTGGCTAAATTCTACATGAGTTGGGACACCAATCGATCGACTTAATGGGTGAACCAATCGGCTTAGGTTGGTGAGATGACCGGTTCACCTAGTGAACTGATTGACTCGATCAAGTCAACCGAATCTTTTAGAGATTTTCTTGAATCATGAGAATAGTTGATTGTTTCACTTGTTCATATCGATCGGTACAAGGATTAATGTTGGACATGAATTAGAAACAAATTGTGAATTCAATTGCAATTGGGAAATACTGTGAAATGATCAGATGACTAGGTGAACCGATCGACTTATGTGCCATTCAACTGGTTCACAGTGAACCGATCGATTTTCCTATCATAGGATATGAAATTAGTAAAAGTTCTGGACCCTTCTACTCCCACACAGACTAGGAATCCTGACCCCAACCCATCCTATAAATAGAGGGGTACCGGGGGCTTCCCAAAACACACAATTGAGAATAAGTTTCTCTAACAATTGTTGCCCTCTCTAATTGTGGTAACTAATAGAGAGCCCAAGAAAGTCCTACCCATTAAAGTGAGGGATAGCGAGGGAGAGAACAACTGAGAACAATTACAAGAGAGCATGTTGGAGACTAGTATGCTGACAGAAAGGGACAACTCCTTCCCTTTAGATCTGGTAGCACATTGTGAAATTATCTAGAGGCGGGAGATTTCTGCCGCTAGGAGAACTCCATCAACCACTGTCTGTGGTGGCCAAACTAGGAGGCTGGTGGAGACAACCATTCGAGTGTTGCTGGTTCTGATGAAGCATCTTGCTGCCTAAAGAAGAAGAAGCACAATGTTACTGCAAGGGTAATGCCACTGTACTTGCTCCAAGACCAGGTATAACCTTGCAAACCTTCCTTTCTAGATATATTGTTGTTGACGCAATCTTTCTATTCTGGGAAATAGACATTTAACATTTTCATTTTCATTACCTATGTTTGCACCCGATTTCCCTACAACAACATAAGTAATTACTTAAGATTTATTTAAACTAAATGAGAATCATTCATCATTATGTATTTGGAATGAGATGAGGTGTCTAAGGAAGGATGTTTAGTGAAGCTTTTGGCATAATTACTCCCAATCAACTTCAGTGGTGGTGAGGTTTCCTCACTTTACATACCGAACTGGCCAAGGCAATTCTAACTACTTGGAAAAACCCTAATATTTGAATAAAATATTCAACTCAATTATAAAAAGGGATATATACAATCATTAATAATATAGGAAATAATAATATGATAGCATATATATAGGAAACTTATACTATAAACCAGGGGGTTATAAAGAACTTACACACACACACATACACACACACACACACCACACCACACACACACACACACCACACCACACAAACACACACACATAGATACACACACACATTATATATCTATATATATATATATATATATATATATTCCTCACAATAACTATAACCAATTCACCCATATATATGATCAATTTGGCAATTTGGAAATCCAAGAGACACCGTATATTTTCCCTTATTTATTTGCAATTAAAACTCTTGAGAAACTTCATAGTTAAAAAACCATGGTGCTTTGAACTATTCCTAATTATATATATGTATGGAAATTGACGACCACCATAAGATTTGAACTGAAAATTTATAGATCCAACATTAATCTATATAGATGCAATTTAATATTAATATATACACATTTAAAATTTCATTCAATTCAATAGTAAGATAATGAAATGGTAAAAATGTGATAAATATGAGGATTTCTAGATCTCTAAAACTCCAAATTTTTAGAGATATATAAAAATTTAGATAATTTATGTTGAACTAAGAATTGTATTGATGTAAAATCCTACCCACTGAAAATAGAGATACAAAAATGAAGTATATTTTTGACCAAGTAAAACGTCACATAAAGATTAATGAACATGATATTGAGTAAAATTTTATAAAGTTTTAAGTTTGTCTATAATAACTATTGTTTATCTAATAATTTTGTGATGCAACATACAATTTTAGTATCCATGACTTCAATTCTTAACCTAGAAATGTATACATGACCCTAAATAAATTATATGGACCAGATATTAGTAAGTGCTCAAAGTGACTCTTTATGTTTGGTAGAAACTTGAAATTTGCAAAATATGCCAAGTAGTTGGGATGATGGAGTAATAGTAATTAGGATGTAGACATAAGTTGCTTATGACTTGGTTCTCGCATTGATTTGGACATTTTTAGTTTTACATTAAAATGTTACTCTCAAAAAATATTTTCTTTATAATAATTAATGTACAAAGAAAAATGGTTTATGTAATTTTATAGATGATTTCTCTAGATAAGTACAATCAGGAGGCATGAAAAAACCCTAGAGGAGAGTTGCATGAAACCCTTAGTTGGTGTAAGTTACGAGAAACTAAAGGATACTACATTGTAGTTGACATATCTCAATAAATTTATAGTTGAATGCTTATAAGATGTGGAGAATAATACCTAACTACACCATGAATTTACTAATTTCTGCGACAAAAACTTATTTAAGAGGTGAAGAGTTGTAACATACTAAAATTTGTTTGGTAAATCTATATTGAGCTATTATTTATAATTTCTCCTAAACTTGAGCTCAATTTCAACCAGGTCCTTCTTTCCAACTTGTATGTGATCATTTTAATTCATTATCATGTCCCTTGATACAAATTAGTCTCCTTCTAAGTTTTCTAGTGTCTAAATGATTCTAGTCTCCTCTTTTCAAAGATAATTTCAAATTAATCCCTCAAATTTTGTTCACTAAACTACTTTGATATTGAGTATCTAATTCAAATTAATTATGCAAAGATATCTTGATTTCACCATGATCATGTAGTGATCTTGAATTTATAATCATTTCTTTGGAATCACAAAAAAATAGATTTGAAGCATTTAATATCAATATTTTATTATTTTATGATAATTTAACCATATCAAAAGCATATACATAGGAATTAGTATGTCTAATATTTGTTTAGTGAAAATTAGACCCATGGTCAAATTGGTAGCAAAAAATGACTTGCAACTTAAAATATATCAATTCTTGAAATTAAATGAAAACAATGCTAAAAGGGGAGTTATAAACACTTGAATAAGAAGTAATTAACTAGTTCAAGTATGAAATCCCCTTCTCCTTCCATTTAACCCAAACCGACGATAACACACCCTTAGAGCCCCGTTCTTCCTCCTTTCCCCAGATGTTAATGTGAAATAGGTCTCCAACCCTTAGGTTTTATAACTCTTCCCACACTCAATGTCCATCACCACCATGCTCATTAGAAAGATGAAAGGAAAAATGGTTTACTATCATTAAACTCTCTTGAAGCCATATGTAATTGGTGGCATGACTATAATGGCCACTAGATCAACATACAACCAACCAAAAATTGTTGTTTCAGACCCTTCACAACCCCTTGATGCCCCCTAGATCTGTTCTAGAGTTTATGTAACTCATAGATATCCTAAGTCTAGGGAGAAAAGACATGTCATACCATCCATAGACATCCACCTTCACCAAGGCCTATGAAGGCCACCACCTTCAACTCCCTCTCTAACTATAGAATACCCCAAATATAGGCCTGTAACACAATAGATCCTACCTTCACCTAGACTCCAAGGTGAAAAAAAAACTCATCACCCAGCATGTTAACCTCATTTAGTTCACCCTTGTACTCGTTGACGAGGGATAAATTGTGATCCTGGCAGAGTCGACACCTCCACAGTGACCATACTATAGAAGTGCAAGACTCACCAAACTCCAAAAGCATCCATGACCAACCTCCTTGTGCACCACCGAGAGGAATACTACCTAGACTCCACTACATCCTAGCGATTCCTTGGTTCTCTACTAGAATTTTGATACCCAACTATGATCTTCCTGACTTCCAAACCTCTTAGAACCTCAACAACTCACCTTTCTCCTACTCAAATTCATCATAAATATCTATAGATCAACCACTAACTTCCTGATATAATGACCAACTATCTTAGTTTGACCACCACTTCTATCTACAACCCAATAAGCTATTAACCTAAAATATTTCCTCACAAACCTGTAACACCATGATGCCCCTTTCAACTACCTTCTTCAACAACATCCAACCACCCAACACTGACACACATACAATCTATTGAGGATCCCTAAAAACCCAACATCTCTTGCTAGGTAACTGCCATATCTTAGAGAAGTAAGAAGAGGAAGAACTTGTCACCCCATCTTCTAGTGGCCACTTCACCAGGTCACTAAATCTCAGGGACTGTCTAGCCAATAATGGAAAAAGAATAGAGGATTGTACATACCTTCACCAAGGACTCAAATATTTGTCGAGATCTCCCACCAGGGCTAGGGTTTCAAGGTTATGGATGTTGATCTACTGTTTGCATGTTAGGTCCTATATACTTGTACATGTTTTGTTAACAAGATCAATAATAGTGAGGTATTTGATGAAACATAAAATAAATGAAATGTCGAGTCTAATCATTGCCTATCTACGTGACAAGACCCACAAACCTTATCATACTAATAGTATCGATTAAACTAATCAGATCTATTACCTATGAATTGGGACTAAGAAATGTTACTAAGACACTTGGTAATCAAATATTTGGGTCATAATAGGAAAATATACAACATGTGAAAAAACAATCTAATTGTCTTACATTTCATTTGAAAATTATATGTCATTATATTTATCCTTTCATTGTTTTTTTTATAGTAAGTCAGGAGATCATCTATTCAACCTGCTCTCCTCTTGCATGGTGAACTACATAATTACAAGAGAGATCTATTGAAAAAGTAAAGTTGGTAGAACTTCTACCATTACTTAGGGGAAAGAGGATATATTTACCCACAAGTTCGAGAGGAGGATCATTATAAACACAATCATACTAATATATTTTGAAGTGTAGTTTAGCAAGGTTATTTACCAGGTTTCTAGGAATTTCTATGCACCTTCATAACTGTAGCTTCCTCGAACTCAGCTAGGATATGTTGGATGTGCTCTACCCATTGTCTAAGGGAAGGTATGTTAACAACTTGATCCACAATTGCTAACACCACTCCTGAGCTGACCGATACAAGGCCAAAACAGGAGTAGTGGTTGCATTTATAGACTTGGAACACTAAGTGTATGGATCTAATTTCTTCCTCCATGATAGACTTGACTCTAATTGTCTTAGCACACCCTTCGATCCATCTTCCATCATGGTTAATAGAAACAATTGCTATGGAAACTCTGGTTCCTTGGACCGAAGCATCTGTCATCATCAACACCTTGCCTTCATCAAGTACAGAGAGATCTACCTCATGGTCATAAACTTCCTTCCTTACCTTCCTATTACTGCTCTAGGATTTCACAATAGTATTACATATCGAGTATATCTATAGTATATGATGACCCTTAGGTGTAATTATCTTATCAAACACCCCTGAGTTTCTTGCCATCCAAATTGTCCAACAAGTGACTGCAAACTTTGTTTTAGTATCTTCAGTCTTCTTAAAGTTCATCGATAGTCAATTGCTGAACCCATTCCCGGTATGTATTAAGTCAACACCTAGTAAATTCATTTGGTTCCAAACTTCGATGGAAATAGGGTAGTCCCTCAGTGCATGAAGGGTGGACTCCTCTCCACTATCACACCTAGGACAGACTATAGAACTAGTAAAATTACGTTGCTTCCTATGAGCGTTAGTCATGATAGCTTCGTTCACAGATAGCCACAGAAAGATCTTTATTTTTTTATGTGCTATGATAATTTATAGATCGAACCAAAAACCATCAACATGTACTGCATCTTCAGAATGGATTAGTTCATAGGTTGTACTAGTAGAATATTTCCCTCTGACATCGTGCTTCCAACTCCACAGATCAGGGTTGCTGTTACACTGTAGCACATGCATGTTAACAATGTGTTCCACACATTCATTTGACAAGTAAACATTCAAGAACCTTGTGTGCCATTCATCCTAGAGGTTGACGAGGCTGGACACTTTCCAGTCTTTAAGCTCCCCAAAGATAGGCCACATGCAAATGCTTTGTTACAACCCTGGTTTTGGGTTCAGTTGCCGAGAAATGTAATTTCTCATATTAAAGATATTTTAACAAATAATGATATAATTTGGTTTGAATAAATGGATTTCATTTACAATAGCCTTGATGTTTGTGTTGTGGGCTTTATGGGCTATTGGGCCCGAATAATAAGAAAATTCAATTAGTAAATGAATAATTAAATATTTGAGAAAAGGAAGAGGTAGAAACCTCTAGAAGGCAAAAAGATGTAATCCAAGGATGGATTTCGTGCCTCTTGGGTTCCTTGGGTTCCAAGGAGTCCAAAGTTGCAAAAAGAAAGCAATAAGAAAAGAAAAGATTAATTAAGTATTTCTTTATTAAGAAAGAAATTGAAAGCAATAGTAAAATGTGGAAAACAAGTGAAACGAGGTGTAATGGAGTTATTCTTGGTGGAATTTCGTATCCCAAGGATTCCTAATTATAAAAGGAATACCAATGAGGAAAATAAAAGAGAAATAAAGAGAAATCCTCAAAAAGAACAATTTTAATAAGAAATAAACAAGAAAATGAGGAATAATGAAGAATAATGCATATAGATGCATCTAGAAGGATAATAAATATCCTTGGAAAAGAATTTCGAAATAATAGAGTTTCTTGGGGTCCAAGGAGCCTCAATAAAGAGAAAAGAAAGAGAAAATACCAAAATTGCAAAATAAGAGGATAATGTGATACATTATTAATGAATTTTGTGATATTGATAAAAAGGGAGTATTTTCTACTAAAGGAAAATATTATTTCGTGGCTAATGGATTAAAAGCCAAGAATAAAGAGAATAAGGGAAAGAGTTTTCGAATTCCTAATCATCCAAAGAATATAATTATATTAGGAGATAATGAAGAGAGAGGAGGTTGTTTTTTGATTAAGGAAAACATGCTTCCTTTTGGGAAAAAGGACTGGAGTCCACGTGGATGCACATCTTGGGGTGTGAATACTCTCCCCTATATAAAGGGAAGAGCCTCTGGCTCAAGTTGAAGAGAACTCCTACGTATCTCTCTCCCTCTTCTCCTTTGTTTTCTTCTTTCAACCCTAACAAAGAGGGTGTAGTCCTAAACCCTACGAATCTCTTTTTCCTGATACTCACAACCTATATAAGTACAGAGGGTGAGGAAGAGAGGAGTCAATCAGACCCTGTTGCATGGCCCAGGCCGTGGACTACATCCAACAGACCCCAACGTGTTTCCTTCCTCTCATACCAGATTAAGAAGGAGCGCGACCCCCCTCAAGCAACATGGATCCGCGGAAGGGAGTATGAAGGAGGTCGGATGCTCCCACACTGTTGGGGAGGGACTCGATCGACGTCTCCTCGCTCTCACCCTGGTGCAACACCTGCAGGAGGTCTGCACCCTCACTGCGGGTCGCCGGCCCAACGCCCGTGAATCCGGCCATCTCAGCCAAGGGTCAAGGCCTTGGCAGGCATGTCAGAGGATGGCAGGGGCATCACAATGGTCCTCGATGACCTACTACCTTGGGGAGGAGGAGGTAGACCCCCACGAACGGCTGCAGTTGATGGCAGCGCAAGGGTTCAGGGGGTAGGAGACGAACATGAGAAATTGGACGGATATACCACTGAGGCGTCACAAGGATGGGCATCGCACGAGGGGTAAAAGTGACCTTTCATTATGTTTTAAGTCGGCCTGGCTCACGCTGGAGAAAAAAGCATGCATGGGCTGACGTGTCAGCCTCTCATTGGCTGTGGTAAGTGATTTCCTACAAAAAATCATATCTAAAGATTGGTAGCTCCGATGGAAATGTGCAAAATATAAAAATTGATCAGGAAAACACGTAGAATTCAATAAAAATACTGTTAGAATCTAATTTCGTTCCTATTTGCAAAAGTAAGCTAAATTAAGGAAAAGTTCTTTGAAATTGTGTTAGGAACCATAATTGAAGTTAATGGTTAAATTCATGGTACTTAATTGACAAAATTAAGTAATAGAAACCTGTTGAACATTAATGATGAACTTGAACCTGATCTAGATGTAAAATTGCATGATTTAGGGTTTTTACCCCATATGAGAATGATTAAGCATTTAGAAACCCTAATTTAGGGTAAAAGAGGATAAGGTCATATTTAATTTGAAAAATGTGAAAATACGTTGTTAAATGATGGTTCTAAGTTTTTTTGAATATAAAAGTTCCTAATTTTGGATAAATACCCTATATGTAGTAGTTAGGATTTTCTCATGAATAAAAGGTAGATTAATGGTAAATCGACTTCATATGTAATTAAACATAATGAACATTGAATGGATGATAGATGTGCATAATGATCTTGTCATGGATTAAAAGGATAAAAATAGTATCTTTAATGTAAAAGAAGCTTAATGAAATAAATTAATGGTTAATGTGCCTTTAATATGAAAATAGGGTTGTATGTTTTTACGATAACCTTAATGTTGAAGAATAGATGAGAAGTAAGTTGGAATAGAAATCCTAAGGAATATGATGATATTGGATAAATATTAATAAAAGGGATTGGGTATATTTATTTCAGGATTATGTGCATAATTGATTGCTTGATTGGGATTTCTCTATCCTGGATAATTCTGTCTCAAATCTGCAAACAAAGGTATGTGGTTACACTTATGATTATCCCGACTAGTTTTTCGAGGATTTTATTGATGTTTCCCTCATGGCTTGAAATAACTGTTGGATGCTTTTATTTCATGTAACTATAGAGTGACTATGACTATCACTATGAATATACATGTATAATTGGCTAGATTCGGGTCCACCTCTGTGGCTTGTAAAGGCTAAAAAGGGGTAACCTAGAGTAAGGTCTAGGTTACCGTGGGTTAGAAATTGGGCGACCAAGTGTAGTGCCATGAGACCCATTAGCATGCCATGAGTTAAGGAGTGGGCTACTTACAAGTAGTGTCATGTGACTCAACCCTAGAAACTGGTTCACCTATAGGTGGGACCATGAGGGGTTTAATGGGGATCTACCATAAGGAAGGTAGTATTCGGGTCCACTGTAGGGATAGCACAGAGGATAGGGTACTCATGGATTGAGGAGTTATATTTAAAACATAATCTTGGTTGTTAAATGATTAATTGAATGATTATGTTGTTATCATAGTTTCACATTTATTGTTTCCCCCACATACCAGCTTCGGCTGACCGACGTTTTGTTTGTCGGCGTTTTAGGTACAAGCCAGAAGGACAAACTGTAAATCGTCATATTGTGAAATATATGAAGTAAAATACATGGAGGATTAGTTAGAATAGAATCCATAAGTGGGTAGAAGTTTATAGATCCAAGTTTTCAAAAAGGTATGCAAAAGTTTATTTTCTTACAGTTTTCCCATTTAGTCTGTTAAAATTTGATAATTGTTCTTGGTTAACTGTCGAACCTTTGATCCGGATGTTATGGGTGCGGCTTCGACCTCTCAGTCTCCCTTAATTGGGGGTTATCGGGAGGTGGGGTCGTAACATGCTTCAAGGTAAATGAAGCCTGGTACCCAGTCATTGGACCAAACAGATGTATCTTGGCCATTTCCGACTTCTTTAGTACAATTGGACATAATAAAATTCCTCCCAGCATACTACCCAGTCATCATTGTTTATTTCTTGATATTAACTCATGACTTTATATATATATATATATATATATATTAATTATAGATATAAATCTCATCAATTAGGATACTAGTAAGGACTAGTATAATGTCATAACAATAAATCAAAATCAATGCCTAACTTCCTACTATGAATAAATGAAATGGGAATAGACGATCAAGTTTACTACCTAGACGTGATTTACATATATATACATACATACATATATATATACATATATATATACATATATATATATATATATATATATATATATATATATATATATATATATATGGATATGTGCAATAAGAATTTATGTACTCACCTATGAGATATAGTGAATTAAACCCTAGATATACTTACAAGGGTATATTGGTAAAGTATGTTTCATCCTAGTGACTAAATAGAAATACATTATAATAACATTTTAGGATCTAACATAGATAAAATTAAATTGTGTATGTAATATTGGTTATATATATAACCTAGTTAGAAACCCTAGAAATGAGAATAATGGAAAATATGAATAACACTCCTAGATGGAAAACCCTAGTCATGAAAAATAAAATAAATTTGAATACCAATTGTAGATCTCTCTATTTTGATTAATTTCTTGGAGCTGAATACTTGAACTTTTTGCATTTTGCATACTTTGATCCAAAGGTACAAAATTTCTATTTCAATTTTGAACGTTATATTTGCTCATTGATTTCATGCATGATTAGATGGATTGATTTGACTAAAAGTTGATTTTGAACCTTAGCCTTCCTCCTTAAAAGGCTGCCAACATTTATAACTGGAGAATATAGCACCCTATTTAAACATCAAAAGGGAAGGTGGCACCCACTAGTTTAATTTGAATTGTGCTTCCACGACTCTACACAAGGAGAAGATCATGAGGTCCCTCAGTCGAAGCGCATTTGGTGTGTTTTCATTCTCCATCGAGATAATATATGACTTCTCCAACAACATAGACATTGACACTATCTATTTGAGAAATTGAATTACTAGTCTAAAAAAATTAACATTAAATCATATTGAATTTGAAAAACTATTATTTCCATTTGATATTTGCCTACATTATTTGATTATTTACATTTTGTTCTAAAAAATCCTTTATAGATATATTCATACTTTCTTTCCAAACATCAATTTTTTACTAGTCGTTGGACTGACCTAAGTTTACCATCTTGGGGTCCATGCGTGGTTTTGTTCACTCTGGGAATACATGGACATGTGGTACGAAGAAGATCTAGAAGAAAAGTATAAGAGATTTCCCTCATTGAAGAGTAGATAAGAACCAATCCCTATTCTCAATTTTGTGATCCCATGTAAATCTTACGCAACTTTGATGTATATCGTAATTTTAAAAGATTTCTTTATATTTTTCAATAAAATTTTCTATATATTTGATCATAAGTATCATGTTTCATATTTACTTTAAATGTATTTCATAAGTGTGTGTATCAAAAATTGTTTAGTACATGGTTTATCATTCTTTATCTATATGTAGATAATATTGTTATGCTCTTTTTATAAAACCTGGGATATTTTTTTCATCTTACCCTCTAGCAGTAGGAAAACATGAACATGCTACATCACCTGTGGTACTTGTTCCATACTATTTATCTCAATAAAGATATTGGGTCATGTCCACCACATTTGATAAGCTCCAATTTGCCTTAATGTTCATCTCGCTAATTGGTCTACAACTTTGTTTGATATTCTATTACCATATTGCACTTGCACATTAGGTTTGATGACTTTGACATGAAAGAACAGGTTGGAGATATCTTGGTACTTCATTGAGACTTCATTCTTCATATCTAGGAACTTGCATGTATTCAAATATACTTCTTGATGATGATATATGTAGGCTCCTCCAATACATATTTCAACCTCCTAACAACCAGCGTGAGCTCCACCCCTAGGATGTCCATACATGAATGTTTTAATACCTCCTTTCATCCAAGTTCCCTTTGGGTCCTAAGGAACAAATCTAGTTGAGGCTTTGTTGGCATGTTTGATCGAAATGCCATCCATGTTCATCTTGAGAGCACCAGGGGGCCACTTCTTCCATTTGAATGAGTCTACCATCTTCTATTTCCCATCCACTAAGCCAACAAGGAAATCCATTTGAACCATCTGGACCTATATCAATATCAAATGAATAGCTTGATCCTACTTAACCTGGGTGTTATTAACCACATGTTAATTTCTCACATATGGTATGATGATATAGCAAACCACACTTTCCTATCCCTTGTGGTTTCATTGTTCTTCAAATTCTTGGGAAAACCATTTGCTTTAGTTCGGGTCGGCTTTCACTGAGGTGTGCTTTATGCGATTTAGTTCCTACCATATATAGAAAATGAGCTTGTAGTCCTTCAACATATGCAATGTGCTCTCTAGGTGTTCCTAACATTTGGGGTAGTAGTTTATATCAGTAAGGTCAATGATGGAATGGTTATGGCTTGTCATTATTCCTTCATGAAAGCTCCCCATAAGAAGCATTTTGTTCTTTGAGGAACTTGAAGCATCCATAACCTTATATAGCATCCATGAGTGATGAATTGGACATGCTTTAATAGTTGATTATAGAAGAATTTTTTAGAAAATTTTTGTGTGAAGAGCCTTTGAATTTCCATCCATCATCCCTATATAGGGACTCTCTAGAATCATTCATGGATGTTCATTGTTGTTTGTTATGTGAAACAGTGTCTAGTGAACTCCATATCCCAAGCTCCACCATTCAGCATAGAAGCTTTCTTTAAGTGTTATATCGCCTCTGGGATCACCCTCAGTGAGTGGTGTTTAGGTTGTTCTGTGACCCTAACCCTTATCTTCCTATGTTTATGTGTCTTTATCATTTAAGATTACACAACCTATGTTTGATTTCCTTGTCATGGAATTTCTACCAACAAACCTCCATAGACTTGAGCTGGTAAGTAGTGCGTTGTCCGTCAAATGATAGTCCTTTGTCATCATTGTATCCCTTCAAAGATTTTATTATTGAGCAGTGAATTCATAGATGACTCTGGATAGTAGAGTCTCATTTTGAACTCAAGCAAGTTTAACATTGAGACCACATTCATGTTTGTTTGCCACTAGTTTCCTCCAAGAAATTGTACTCATTCTCCTCTACTCTATTTTACTTCTCCATATGAAGTTTTGGATGATTTGGTCTATTCCATCACATACCATTGTTGAAATTTGCATTGACTACATCAAGTAAGAAGGAATCTAATTGATGACTAAACTTGCAAATGTCACACACCCAATAAAGGATAATGTGTGATATACCCATAAGTTGATATTTCCTTCAATTGCATTCGAGATGGAGAGATACAATGATCTTTTAACTCTAGAGTGAATGATTGGAACACTGAGTATATGTTTAATCAATGCCCATTCATCTAGTAATGTTTAACCTAGTAGTTGTAGGTTTATTTTTTGATAATTAGATGGTAAATTTTTCTTTTGATTGTGTCTATTTGGATGCCTTCTCAAACACCCTAAGACACTTCAACATAGTACGAGATTGGGCTAGGAGGACTTCTCATATAGGATGATGTCATATAAAAAGTAGATGTGCAAGAGAGATGGACCTCTTGTGGTTATAAGCAATATTTCCCAACTTCCATTAGCTTCATCATTTGTAATAGTTTGGCTCAATATGTTCAGATAGAGAGCAAATACATAAGGTGAAAGTGGGTCACATGGCTCACTCCCCTTGTGGTTTTAAATGATGGTAGTGTCTCCTGAACCCATGCTATGGATATGTCTCTTGACATTATGATGCTCATTATCAATCTTATTAGATTTTCATGAAGAGTTGTTTGTGTTAGAGTATCATGGATGAAATAATCTTGTCAAATATTTTAGTGAGTGTTTGGTTCCAAATAATATTTAATAATAATATGAAATTATTATTCTAGTAAGTTTGATATGAAGGACATTAGAGTTGCATATATAATGTTAGGGTAAAAAATCATTACATCTAGAGATGGCTTAACACTCTCCCATTCTCATTATGTTGAGAAATTATTTGAAATACTTGACTATAAATCTTGCAAACACGTCAAAACTTCCTATGATCCTTCTAAAACTTTGTACAAAAATGAAAGTGTTATTTATATGTCTCAATTAAAATAAACTTTGATTATTAGAATTTTAATGGCATCTAATGAATTGTACAACCTGAAAATACATTTATTTTGTATAGATTAAGTAGACGCACAAGTTTTACAAATAGAACACATTGAGAATCTTTAGATAACAAACTCACATATATAAACTTTTGTTGGATTGGAATATGGACAATTTCTTTTGTTCTTAAAGAATTGAGTGATGCAATTTGGATAACTAAAAATTTTGAGAGTAGTGGGGTATCCGGATATGACTTTTCTTTGGGTGGTGGTGTTGTCACTTGAACACCCAAAAGACAAACTATCTTTTCTAAGACTAGATAAGGACATGGTGGTCAAGACACATGCACGTCTGTGCACGCATGCCATTGACACTCAAATCATGACTCGAGGAATGGTGTTCATTCTTCTATTTCTTTTAAAAATACAATGTAATGTGTTTTTATTACTTTGATTGAATTTGTACTAGATTCATGTATTCAACCATTTAAACTTTACTTGGGTCATGTATTTGACCAATGGAAAGTGTATCTGAGACCTATTGTATTTGGGAATTATATTCAAACAGTACAAATGTATTTGACCAGTCAAAAATGTACTCGAGAAGTTGCAAAAGCTCACCATATTGATTCACACATTTTTTTTATTCTAAAATAATGGCGGAGCCACTTGTGGGCCTGGTGAGGCATGGGCCTCACCCACTTTTTGTGGAAATCATAACAACCTGTGTTGAAGTAGAAGCAGCTACGGACTAAGTAATACACCACTGTGTTTATCCTAACCGTTGTGTGTACCAATCCCATGGATATCAATTTTATGGCTTCCAAAAGATGTGTCGTTCACTGCCATGCTCTACCTTGTCTAGAAGGGAAGACAAAGAAAACTACAACCGGGTGTGATTATACTATTGGACTGGTCGAGAATCTTTCATGGTAATTTATTTGTCCATTTGTTCTTCTATTGAACGAGATCATAGAAGAATTTATGATAGTTCAACCGTATATAGTATTTACAAAACTTTTTGCCTTCCACTATTGTAGAAAACACAACTTATACTTGTTTCCTTTTATTTGATGCATGCCAAAAACATTGTTGTTCCGTCAATATCAAACAGACTCATGGTGTTTCCTGAGAAAGGTGAGAAGTTTGTGGCTATGTAGATACTTATGTGCCTAATGGTCATATATATGTTCTACAAAAGTTCAATGTTGCTCTGAAACTCTACTCTCATGCTCCAATGTCTCCGAACATTGGCGTCCTTAATGTCACAATAAATCGTAGTCTTATACATGACAAATTGTTACACAAGGCATATGCAGATGAAAATAGAGTGTATCATTGAGATCAATGTTGGAACATGACACACTATAGAATCTCCAAGAAGTTGTATCTCTTATTTAAGACTCAAGTAAATTTATATGCCCATCTATTTTCATCTTCTATTCTTTCTTCTTATAAATCTTGATCGGTTATGTTCTTCTTCTCTTGTGTTTAGTGTGCATTTAGTAGTTATCTATTAATACATATACATTAGTTAAGGAAAACTATACATTATTCCATTTCTTAGGAGATGTGGATTTAAAAATTGAGTGGGTAATTTCATATCAATTTTTTGTCTTGATTCTAAAATGGCCATGATAAGCTGAGTTTGAAGAACAAGATATATTTTAGTTACATCAGTTAGATCTTTAATTACACATATTATCTTGATATCTAGATATTGTTGAAAGGGTATACCTAATAGAAGTGTTGTATCGATCACATCATCATGAATTTTCATAGAAAATTTGATTGTTGATGACGTAAGGAAAAGATTTATATTTTATCTATTGTCTTCGATAACTAGAAAAACTTCTACCTGCGGTAAGATGGAGATAGTGTTGTTTACCATGACAAAAAATATATGTAGAGTTAGATGCAAAATCAATATCTAAATGATTTGGATGACGTTTGTTGAAAATATAGTCTAAATATATATATGAAGGTTAGTATATAATAATTTTAAATTAAGATGACATTCTGTGTGCAAACTCTAAATATATCATTTTTTTCTATATTTCACTATAAACATGCGTACTATTTTTGAAAACTTCAGAAAATGTTTTAAGTTTCTATAACATACATATCTTGTACTTTAGGTCTCACCCACTCAGCATTCCTAGCTCCGCCGCTACTGAAACATGTGATCATATAAGAGAGAAAGACGGTTTACCTTTATTTCTTAAATATGTTTGTGCGTTTAGGGAAAACATATTTCTTGTCAACCCTTTCACTATGGAGTTTAGATTTGTTGCAACCCATTTTAGAGGGAGTAGACTACTTGTGACGTGGTTTGCTGACATGTGTATGGGCTGATAAGAATTGCCGGCAGCGATCAATTACCAGCTGATAAGGACGTGATGACTGTCAAGCAAACCGGTGGCTCGGTTGGTGGTTGGTAGATGGTTCAAGTAGTGTTTTTGCTGCTCCAGGTTCGAGTCCCCATCTATAGTTGGACTTAGTTTTTGATCAAAATTTTGAGAAAACATATGTAACATATCGATCCATTTGTTCTAGAATATTATCATAAGTAAAATTTTATAGAATTCAATATTTTTATTGTACCCAATTGTATGTTTTTTTGTTGTTTTTAGATGTTTTTTGTTATTAGATGTTTTGAATGCAGACTACAAAGTGAACACATACTAAGTGATTTACACAACATTTTAGTAGGTATAAGTTCAATATATTATGTATCAATTTCTTATATTCTAAAATTAAAAGAACATATTAGTGGTGAGTCATCTAACTCAGTCCTACCTATGGTGATTTTCTGAATCCGTCGCTGCCTCCTACCGAATAAACTATGCTCATTGATCCGCTTTAGGTGCCTGACTAAGGCGTGGCTGAAGTTCGTAAAATGCTGGTACCTGCTTGGACCATTAATATGGCGCTATTTTCTCTAGGGTGTCCTTTGCGGACAGCTAATATTGAAATAAGTAATTAATCTTATTTTTTTTTCTTTAATCCTTACACTGCTTGATTAACTATTCTATGTTGAATCTTGTCGCGAATACATATACATATTAACGTTGCAACATTTCTCATTTTGCACGTTATATTGTTAATGTTTCCAACACTATGTCTAAACAAGCTATCATAATATAACTACCAAAAAGTCTTCATTTGAACACACGTGATAAAATAGTGGCATAAGTTTATACCTACTTCGAAATTGAGAAACCTATTCCATATGTTTTCTACGTATATCATCGGAAAAAAAATATTTATTGAATTCAACCTTTCTTAGAACATATTAGTTGTTATCAAACAAACCTTATCGATTTCCATCCCATCGAAAGACTAATTTCGATTACTGAACAGACCACTGAGAATCTCTTTCAAGTCCTGCACTTTAATTTATTTCCATTTTTCTGTAGACTGTCTACATCGAGGCATCTTAACAGTTTGAGTTGTTCGGGCACCAAACTTCACATGAACTACATCTCTTGTGGTTGTCTTGCACTGCTTGAGAAACTGAAATGTTTTGAGCTTCGTGGCATTCTTCTAGTGCCGCTGGTTAGAGTGCTATACCACACCCGACAGGTAGTTGATTATGACACTCGTTCCTATGTCTTAAAATAGTTTCTCTTCCCAAGCAGTTGAGCCCACCTAAAAAAAAATCGATGATTCATCACCCTCCCTTTTTGTCAGCTGTCTTCGCTCACAGTTTGAAGCAGTTGCTATATAGAAGCTAAAAGTATAGGCAAGGCATCAAAAGGGAAGAATCCTATACATATATGGCACTGACTGAAATGAAGCGTGGACCATCACAGGGAAGTGGTTAAAGTGTCAGTAATGGTTAAGAAATTCCGTAGTGGTATGTTAGTGGGAGGCATTCGCTTTTGTAGGTTAAGAGGCAATAGGGGCATAGGGTTCCCAGCACAACTACACTGTTAAAGTAGGGAATCATTGCCCTCTGTTTTATGGATGCGTGTCGACTTACGCAATGGAAAACATCCATATTGTAACCTTTGCGGTAAACATATAGGGATCAACCCAGGCTTGGGTGAGGCTAGGATAATGTGTACATGGATAACACCAAATTTCAACTACTGATGGGACTAGTTTGGAATCTACTACACATAACTCTCGATCGCCACGTTGCCTGGTAAACGTAATCTACTACACCATCAAGTGGAGATGACATGATAGTATCAAAGTCAACTATTTTATTAAATCTATTAAACATCAAAAACATAGTTGGAATGAATTTGGACTATGTTTTGCTAGAAGTACAATACAAGTTCAGGACTCGATATACAAATATCACAGTGGTTACAACTAGAGCTGGCACAAGCTGACCCGACTTGAGAAACCCTACCCTCCCCGCTTGCAACCCGATCCGGTTAAACTTGAAGAAAATATAATCCCGAATCCAACCCGACCTGAATCAATATTTACCCAAAACTCAATATGACCCGAAATTGTCAGACCCAAATCTGACCTGACCCCCGACCCAATGATATCATGTGACCCGAATCAACCTAAAACAATTAAAACTGACTTGACCCGACTTGATATCAACCTGATCTGACATTGACCCGACCTGACATCAACCCCACCCAACATCAACCCAACCCAGTGTCAACCCGATACTAACCCAACCCATATGAACAAACTTAAACCAAAATTGACCCGACCCAAACATGATTTGATCCAAAAATGTAAAATGAACCGAAGGGACCAAACTGATACTAACCCAACCTAAACTCGACTTGACATGAGAGGATAAAATAACCTCAACTATCTTTGACCCATAATGACCCTGAACAAACCCGAACTGACGCGTCTGATTGCCAACTCTTTAACCTGAACATACAAAGACTCAACCCAAAATAACTAGATCCGAACTAAATATACAACCCAAGAAGACCCGACTTGATTACTATCCAACCTGAAAATGACTCGATCCAAAATTGAATTTGCCTGAGGAAATAGTGTAGATTGACCCAACCTGATATTAAGATGACTCAGACTGATTTGACTTGAACCTGACCTGACCTGATAAAGTAACCTGAAAAAATCTATACAAAATTAACCCAACCCAACCCGAGTTAATCCAAAAATAACAAAATAGCCTGATACTAACCCAACCCAAACTAAAAGAATAAAATAACATGAATTATCTCCGACCCATAATGAACCGACCTGAAATGACATGACTCAAACCCGACCCAACCAACCTGATTGCCAACTCTAGTTATAACCTTATACTTTTGGTACAGTCGAGTTGCATAATTGCAATCATTATGCCATTTATAACTTTGAATATTTACCCTACCTAAATGATGTTTAGACCTAACATGTCAGACTTTAGTCAAAGTTGTTATTATTTGACCTATAAATTTGGTCAAGAGGAGAGTTTAAAACTATGATATGATGTGCTTAGGGAGAATCCAGTAGAGGTCTGTGCACCCATGCCACCCACCCCCAAGAAAATGAAAGTCATATGTATACATATATGTTTGTAGCTTAGAGAATTACAAAATTGACGACATGCATATGTTATCTGCAAGGACGATTTTGGTCATCTAGCTTGCACTGCGAAATGGGGATTGAGCTTCGTTCGACTTGGTTTGATTTAACACTAAAACTACAAAAAAAACTATAATAATGATTTGTGGACTTTTCAAACTTTTTGAATTCCAAATTAGTACAAAATTGAACCAAATTGGGCAAACATTTTGTAGTTTACTTTTCTTTTGGTTTAAAAAAAGTACATCATCATCAACAAATACTCTCAACCCCAATTATGTTGATGCCAACGACATGGATCCTTGTTTGTATAGTACTATGATGGTTTATGTTATCATTAAGATATAAAAGTTCTATGTATATCCTTAATTATAACATTTCTTTAAGTTATTTTAAATGCCTCTTCCCTTTAATGATTCTCAATGCAATAATAATGACTCAAATTGGTGTTGTAAATAATCTATGTTTCGTATGTATATACCATTCAAGGTCCGAACCTCACGTAGTTGTACATCCAAACTTGTACACCGCACTTCATGTAATTACTTCTTAGATGATCTTTCCTTGTCTGCTGACATACTAATTTTAATATACAATTTTTTTGCACATTCACATTCTTGAAACCATGTTTATTAACTTTCCAGCATTCACTCATGTATGATATAGCATGTCATATATCTATTTTTGAAAATATACTTTCAATCTTATATGAATTTTCTATGAACAAACTATTCTAGTTGCAGTTCATGCAACATATTACGGTCTTCTAAGATACATCATGTTGAATGTCATCATGCACATGCATAATAGAATCATAGAAATGACATTTTCCAGATATATGTACACTCACTCCATCCAATTAGGCAACACCATTCACAACAGGAGATTGGGTGAAATTGTAGTGCATAAAACCCATATTGACTCTACCGGTCTAAAAATGTTAAATTTTGATACATTTATCTTAGCTTCACTTTTGTAATTTAATTCGTCTACAAATTCACCAACTTAAACTAGATCATCAGTGAGTAATATACACCAAGGAATGTCATCCCATCATTCTTTGTAATTGAAACATAAGAAAAAAGAACAAATCTTGGTTTATCCAAAACTCTCATAAATGTTGGATTCTTCCCTTCTAGATATTGACACTCATAATTGAGTTATAATAGATGTCTTTCTGTAAATCAATGTGCATGTTTAGAACTCACTTTCTCCAAAACCCTTAAAAAAACATTGATTAATCTTATGGGCAATCACACCATATGTCATTACTTTAATCACAACATCTAGCATTAATAACCTAATATATATATATATATATATATATATGTATGTATATAGGCCATTCATTTGCTACCTACATGGGTAACTAACCTTAGTTACCAATGAATAGCATATATATATATATATATATATATATATATATATATAACGTATGCATCATTATAATCTAAATGTTTTCAGGTAAATATAAAAAGTGTAAGATTTTAAATTGAATGTTTACATTTATTATTTAGTCATATATTATCAATCAACATGCAAAAAGTTTTCAACTGATATATAAGATTCTATTTGTATTTTATAACATATAAAACATGTATTCATGCATGTATGTATGAATGTATGTAAGCATGTATCTATGATTTCAACTGATATATAAGATTATATTTGTATTTTATAACATATAAGGCATGTGTTCATGCATGTATGCATGAATGTATGTAAGTATGTATCTATGAGATTAAGAGAAGCATTCTCTCCCCCTTTTCCATGTCCTCAACTAAGGATGAACGAGTGGGAGGGTGCTAAATCAAGGCGGCAACTGAGATTTGAACTCAGACTCCTTTATTAGGAGACATTGTAATGACCCACACTTTTGGGTGTCTAAAAGACCTTAAAGTCACGAATCATTACTCATAAATTCCAGGATCATATTCAAGAAATAATACAAAATAGTAAACAATTTCTATTAATGAACATATAGTTACATGTTTGCATAAAAAAAGCTCCTCTCGGGAGTTACATAAATTTTAGAAAGAATTAACTTGTACATGTGTTATGATATACCAATATGACTAAACCTTCATGAATCACTTTTGTGTCTTCCACATCTCTCATCTTGTAACCTCATGTTGAAGAATGAAGTATATTTGAAATCTAAAATGCTGACAAACAAATATGCGGTGAGTATATTTCTATACTGGTACTTGGGTTCAACTAATAATCACACATACACATATAAGCAAACATCTTTATCTTGCACATAAGAACATAAACTTGTTTTTATATTCTAACCCATATTTGGTCTACGACCTCATGTGTAATCACTATCCCTCCAGGGCTCGTGTGCATTACCCTTAAGATCAGTCTAACCCAATGTTCATAATATTGTTATTTACTTTTCATGATACTCATAGGAACTTTATAATTTGTAAGAAGTAAATAAATAAGCAAGCAGTTTATCATTTGTTCAATCTCATCGAGAAACCTCAACAAACTAAGAATTCGATACATGTATTCATAAGCGTAACCATGTACCTTATGTCATTGCAGAAACCATGCAAAATAACTCATGTACTTTAAGAGTGCATCCAATCATCCAAGCAACAAGGAATTCAAACTACATTATTTGAAATATACATTCTACATATGTGTCACCATGTATTCACATTACAATACTCATATCTAGATGTGTTCCTAAACTAGGGTGTAGGGTTATCTCATGTTTGGACTAGGGATTAGGGTTACAAACCCTAAGTCTAACATATCATGGTTTCTAAGATCTCAAACTCTAGTTATGCATATCAGGTGAAACCCTAATCACTATCTTAAGCATATTTGATTATCCGTGATACCTAGATCCTTTTACTAGTATTAAGATCATATCAAGATGTCCACATTGGTTTCAAAACCCTAAATCAACATGAACAAGATTATTAATCTAGAATCGTCCATTATTCATCATTATCGATGATTTCTTTATTATGCATGATAAGATCAGGTATTATCACAACATAAACAAGTCTACTCAATTAAGTTTCATATTAACCAAAATCTAGGTTTTCCTTTATATTAATCACATTAACACATGTATTGCATATACGTTTGAAATAGAAAGCTTAAAAAGACTCTGATAATATTTTATTTGGATTCTACTCATTTTTCTGATCAATTTGATATATAATATTGCTATATTTGGACATTCCTGGCATTTACTATGAATTACACAAAATTAGGATATTTACCTTAAACACATGCCACGTGGCGTCATGCCATTGGTCAAAGCCAGCGCCACCTGGTTAAGTCATGGGCGCGGGTCAGTGTTCAGGTTTTTCTATGGACTGGTACGATACTTGGTTTAATTTCTTGAACCAACGGCTGACCTTCAGGCCGGTTTCTCTCTCCCTTGCTCACGCGTACGAGGCGCGACCCATCGCTTTGCGGACGCTGGCCATCAACGACGCGGACAGCGCCCTCCCCCGCGCCTCCACCTGAACTGCAGATAACATCGGGGTCGACCACTCCCCCACTCAAACCACTACGATCCACCACCAGATGTTTTCGATGGATGAAATCCTGAAGGAACAACAAGGTAGGCCGGCACCCCGTCGCGGCAGATCGTGCCAGAGCGGCAGCGTGCTAACAGGTCCCAGCGGCTGGTGTCACCCTCTATTCTTCTGCGGGACATCATCACCACCGTGGAACTCCAACGCACATTCTCACCGACTCCATAGCCTCCAACCTCCCAGTCCTTCGCCATCCTTCAGCGGCAGCAAGACCCTGCATCCGTGACCTCTCAACGCTCGCGTGGCCTATGCGCCTCCTACTGCCACCGCCACTGCAGATGCGCCCCCTCTGGCGCTGCAGCCAGATCCGCCACCAAAATCCCTCTTCCTCTCTTCTCCCTCTCAACCAGCGGTCTTCTGGTTCCGAGAAAAGCAGCGCTGCTGCACCGTCAGCACTGCCACTCGTGCCACTGCTGCTCACCCCTGCCATAAGGAACCCAAGGCATGGTGCTGCATAAACGGCCACTCTGCAGCCTCGAGATCCCCAGCCAACGCCCAGCCTCCTGGCCCCAGACAGAGAGGCACAACACCTTTACCCTCAACTTGCGACTCCGGTGGAGGGACACTCTTCTCTGTGGCCCTCCTATCTCAGACCTTGGAACCCTGCACACTTCATGGGACGATCTGCCTCCTTCCCTGTCCACTAGTTGCCGACCACAGGGGGTGGCGGCAAGCTGTGCCGCAGCTGGCTTGACTCTTCTCCCGCACATGGTTCAACCATGTTTGATAGTTTGAAGAACAGCCCTACAAACATCTCCTCTCATGAGCGTGACTCAGCATCGGTTCTAGTCAAGGGGAGACTCTGATGACTACTTATATAGATCCTAGTGGAACCCCTAGGGTTTGGAGAAGAGGATGGTAGAGAAAAAGTGGGATGGCGGCAAGCCAATGTTTGCTTCTCCTAAGGGAAGGGAACTGTGTCCCAGGAAAGTATGACTTTCCTTTCTCATACGGCCACGGGTGAGAGGGAAAGATTAGGCGTGAGTCATTGATAGAAAGGTATTTATATACACATGAAACATTAACGATATAATTTCTTCCTTTCTATTTTCTTTAGACCCACATTATGAAGATAATTGCTAACTACGCATAGGATCTCCAATATCCTTCAAACTCTGAGATAAAACGCATGTTTCTATTATATATTTCCTATTATAAGATGGGAGATCAATTCCTTCTTTAATTATCTGAAATAGGGTCCTTCACCGAAAGGTGCATAATTTTCAACCAATTATCCAAGCCACCTGATAACTTGGAACATTCTATAATTTCTCCCACTATCATATGTTCTAATTATCTATAAACCAACCATATCTTGGATATCTATTATCGTCACAGATATCCTCAATATCCAAGTTCATGTCCCAGGGACCCATATGTAAACCCTGATTATCCTAATTGGGCCACGATGCGTCCCTAAGGCCCATGAATCACACCTCATCCTTCTAAAGGTTCCATGAGCTTAATTACATTCTTAATTACCAAATTAAGGCTTTGTTAATTATAGCATCTTATATTAGCCTCACATGATCACATATGCTCAAAGCACATTATTTCATTAAATTGATCATTTTATCTAATTCTCAGTTTGGAATTATCAACCAAGATCCCTCGATCACTTCATTATTATATGTTCTCTAATTTTATTTAGGTTTGAAATCTACGAATTTCGAGGATGTAACAGACATGGTGCTTGACCACTTGAGCCACTCCTTATATGTATGTGTATATTGATTTGTCTTGGTTTTGTTTGATCAAAATGCACCCTCAAACCATTTGAAAATTATGGAACCCAATCAATCTGTCAACCTTCATCGAAACCAAATTAAACTTATTGGTTTAATCCGGATTGGTTATGTTAAAAAGTTTAGTTTGATTTTTTGCCCAACCCTAGCATCAATGCACTGGATTCGATTCTAGATTTCAGTCTTGGATTTAGTCATTTATATTTTCTTATAAAATCATATTATATAAAGATACCATGTCCATTTCTTCAATATTAAATATACATTTTAGATAAGCTACTATTATTTGTTTTTGAATACAAAAAAGTTTCACAATTTTGAAAATAAACTCTAACAATTTAACAACTTTCCTAAGAATTAAGAAAACTATAAAGAAGTTATAAAACAAGGTTTTTTATTATTTTTTGAAAGTGTAAGAATGAACTTTTGTAGCACAAAATTTGGTAGCCAATTATCAGACGCCTAAACTATTAAGATGTCTATCCATCTAATATGTAGAATATAAACAAATACTTCCTAGAACTTTTACTGAGTCACAAGTTCAAACTAGTTTGAATGCAATTAAGATGGAATCCAATATCATGAATGGTTATAAGTTTTTTTATGCATGTAATGATTTTTGTTATTGAAAAGTTTTTCTTATAAAAAAAGCTACATGAGATGGCATACATATCATTTGGATGCCATATTTCAAAATATAGGTGTATTATGAGAGGAAGTTAATTCTTATAGTATTGCATCCAACAATACCAACTACTAGTACATGTTCAATAATATAACTATTTACAAATTTTTATAAAACCAATAGGATTTAAAATTATTTGCACCCAACTCCACTTCTACCACACATCCATCACTATCTACGTACCTCAAAACCATCACTACCACCTATATTTTATTTTCATATTTTAGATCAATAACCAAATGAGGCATTAAAAGAAACCATGGTATATAAAATTGGCAAACTAGAGTATATTTTAGGGATGTCCCCAAATTTCGCCTTCCTGAAACCCTGAGGAGTCGCAAGCTGGAACTCCAAAAATGTTAATTGAGTAGTAGATTAGGGTACATGCGAAAGCAAAAAATACATCCAAAAATAATTGTATGCATACACCACTGTCATTCACAACATTCAAGCTCTATAATGTTGCAATGTGAATTTACAAATTACATTTACCTTGAAAAGATAATTCTACAACTGCATGACAATGTATGCTAACTAGGATCTCAATAAAATAGTTACATCATGTACACTTGCTTACTTGCCATCTTTTCTCCCTTACTATCTCTGCATCTAAAACATACATGAAACAATCGAACAAAACATAATGTGTTGGTACATGAGCATAAAGATACATATATTTAAGCTAACATAAATTGCCATGTTTTATACAAAGAAAGAAGATCAGAAAAAATAATTCTTTGATAAGAGAAAATAGACAATTTTAGTCATTTTTAGATGAGTTGCATAATAGAGGTGTGTTAGCACCATAAACATACATGATTTCACCTCCCTTGGCTTAGGGGATCCATATGCCCCTTGGGTTATGGAGTTGTATTGACCATAAATGCAGAGAGGGAAGAATGTGCACCTTAGGAACTACAAAACATCTACTCATAATTTAGGTTTCCAAGTGACAAAACACTGAATACTACATAGATATACTACATCTAATATTTGCAAATATAAGAGCATACATAAATATCATGAATTCTTAAAGAAACCCATAATCATGTAAGTAAATGAAAACCCACACACTTAGTTTAGAGGTTTCTAATAATTGTAGTCCATATAGGTCACTGGTTACACCTAGTTGAGTACAATCAAGCATCTTTAGTAAAGGTACATCATATACTTGGTACTTGGGTCCAATATTGTGGTTTTAGGCCAAAAGTAGGTTCATATTGACCTAACTTTGTCAATAGTATTTTTTTACTTGTATATAGGTTGTTCAAAGGGTTCATATCATTTTATATAATTTTTTTAAATTGGGTCTTTATTCTAGAATAAATATGAGTTCAGAATAATGTATTTAAACTTTAATTATTAAGTACCTAATATTGAGAAATATCATAATGATCCAAGTTCATACATGGGTTCCAAACATTGTTATGGTACTACAACAATTTTATTAGAATTTATGTCAAATAGATATCATTTATTCCATTTAGGAAATATTAATAACATGTTTTATTGTTTTAATATGAAATAGTCAATAAGCAAGGAAAGGTTTGATACATGGGTATCATAATAAAATGTGCATTTTTATGAATATATGGTAATTATAGGGCATTATTTGGTTACTAGATCTATTTATACGACATCTTGCAAGATCATGGTGAAAATTGGGATTTTCAAATGGTTTTCCCTTCAAAAAAATTGAAGATATTGGATCCTTGGTTATAGGAAGAGAAGTCTACATTAGGGGCCCATCAAGGTTGCATCTCCGTTTACCTAATTTGGTTTAGACCAGTCAATGTTTATGGTTTGTATTTGCTGAACTAGATAGCACTACCGTCTCTCTCCCTTCACATTCTCGAAGCACATTCTCTATTCGCGATGGAAGCATCACCAAAAAGGTCCTCTTCCCCAATGAGATTGTAAGGCAAATCCAGACTAGAAGAGAGGCAAAAGAACAAGGTTAAAAGGTACTTTGTGGCCCTCTCAGGTTATTGAAGATGCCCTTCCTCCCATGAGGTGGAGGGTCTTAAGATCATTGAGATTCTTGAAACCAATGCCACCACAACAACACAAAAAGAGGAAACTTCCCACCCAGATCCCTACAATGAAAGGAGTCACCCTTGAGGTTCAAAACGTCATTCAACTTGTCCTCACCCTCCATGAGAAAGGAAGACACACGAAGCACCATCTGTAACCCCAACCATGAATCCAACCAACTATACATGGAAGGATGTGATTATCATCTTCATGCAATAAGATGACATCCATTATGATTCCATCAACTCATGAGGATGACTTTCCCAAAAAAAATCCCTACCTTTAGTAGCCCTCACCTCATCTAGAACCTTCATATTCCTAATATGCAATACCAATATATAGAGAGGGTCTTCTCAAGTTTTGAAATACATACATAAACCATATCACCAGATATGAGGGGTTGTTCAACATATCCTCATGCAGTGGGTGTGTTTAGCTAGCGGGGAAGTTGTTAGATCTACAATCTAAGGCACAATTGACAATCCATTAGATTACATCCTTATCTCCTAGATGTTCCAAGGTTATCATTGGTGTAAGATGAGGTCTTCATTGTTGTATCATAGGGATAGATGCCCAGGTCAAGCCACATCACCTTAAGACCAACATCCCAAGATTCTTATAGATACATGATACATATATCAACCAAGACTTTTCCTGGATGTTGTCTTACCATAGTCTCATGATAACTCATTTAATTAAATAAATCCAATTATTCAAACCTAGACAACTTTATGTAGGAACCTGATTTATTCATGAAAGTTTAGTATAGGCTCGTAATATGTTGAATCATATTCTCTTCAAATTTGAGGCATAGAATCTAATGTATAAACAATTAATCTATTCATCCAAATACCTCTATATTTAGGGCTTTGTGGTAAATAAATTACCAATTGGCCTCAATGTTGGTATAACTTTATTGGAACATATAACACATCATGAGGCATAAATAAACCATTTTACTCCATGTATGTCCTTGGTCAGATGTAATCTTGAGAAATACTCAAGTTACACTATGTTTGTCATAATAATAAACTATGTCTCTAATCAAGAATCTTAAACGAGAAGAATCTCAAAATTGAATAATCAATTCCTTTTCATGGTATTAACTTCCATAAAGATCATTCATGGTCCTCAATACTATATTAGTTGTAAAAACCATGAAAAATAGGTCATCTCACGTACTATTATACTTTATAGTCAACTAGATACTCTATCACATGATTATTTCTATATATAAACTCCTAAATGTTCAAAGTAAAATTTAATGCCTTAAATGTAGTTTATTAATAAGTTCCCCAACATGTTTAAATTTTTTATATTATTTAATTCAAAGATAAGTTTTATATTCTCTTTATTTTACTAGTAATTTACTATTTATTTTACTTATAATTTTCAATATAAAATTTTACGATCACTTATAGTTTACTATTTTAAAGTAAATTCTACATGTTAGGTCCATAAATTGTTGTTCATGTAACTCTATATAAAAATGACATGGATGTTGTGGAATATTTATTGTCTTGTGGAATATTCTACTACTATATTATGTCTTTATAATTTTTGATCTTATATCCTGTGAAGCATATATAATCTACATTATACAATCACTTTTTATAATATTTTACTACATTAATGAATATCTGCATACATACTAATAACTTGATATAATATTTGTGTTTGATGTTGTATAAAAGAAACACACTATATAAAATTATTATCTAGTATAAGGTATACTCTATTATCTAAAAATGCATTAGATATTTATTTTAATTTTATTTAATTTATTACATCGTTGATAGTAGGTGGTGCACTTGAAAAATTATATCCATTGTGCACTGAACTATAACTTAACATGATTTCTTTTATAATTTGGAACATGCCTTTACATAGATCCCCTCCACAAATGGTAGAATACTAGCTCGAACATTGACTGTTCTCTACAAATAGAAACATATATGGTTTTCTACCGACTACCACATTGTTATGGTCAAACTTTCCAAAGTCCATGCATAAATTATATTGTGTTTTTTTTATAGAATTCAAAATGCATATATAGGAGAATCACGAGTGTATCTAGAAGAATAGTCAAGTATCCATATATAATTTCACTAAAATTGAAATGTTAGACATTGATAAACTTACAAAAACTAAAGAGAAATGCAAGGTTGTGGATGATGGTCTGACCTAGTACCATGGAATTCTTACAAATCAACTTGGTATTAGTTCTTAAGATAATTTTCATGCCCACCAGAATGCGAATAAACTTAGACTACATGATATACTTTGTAATGCTTGAATTACTCTAGTCTCATACCAGTAACATATAGTAAATACTACTAACACGAAAAAGTATGGACACTTCTATAGAATAATATATAAACTAATATTACATTGTTCTAATGTTTTGTGATTATGTTTAAACTTATATCTTCTATTTTAATATCATTAATAAAATTTACTTGCATGGATATTGAATTTTAAGAGCTTTCATTATAGATCAAGATAACAGTAAGATGCCAGATAATCATGATATAAATTGACCAAGTAAATTAATCTATCATGAAGTTTTAAAAGACTAACATGAATCATAAAATATTTTATCAATTAAAGAACTAACTAAGGGAGAATAGTCAGTGATTTAGAAGATGTATATGTAGGTTACATGTGTTAATAATTATGGCAAATTAGGGGTTTGTAGGATAGATGTAATAGCCTGATTTTCATATCACATGAGCGAAAGCTAATTTTTTAACTGGGAGTGTCACAAACATTATATACATAACAATAATAATAGACAAGAAATAATACAAATTAGGATAAAATGCATTCTCATAAATTCTTAAGAAATAAAATGTATTACATCATCAGATACAAATGAAACTTAATACCATAATACTACTTGATACAAATCTCATCTCAAATCTGGGACCATGTAGATGGCGCCCCGCCAAGAAAACCTCCTAAAGTTGTCACTGCGTCATCTTGTCATGACTATTTCTTGAAGTTTTCCACCTACGGAGATCTCATCCCTAGACATGCACAAAGGAAAACCTAGGTTAGAGTAAGTGTCATTGAATTTCTAATAAGATAAACATAAATATGCCATAATTGAAAATTGAATTCGGATATGAAAGTTGTGAACTTATGATGAATTGATGTGTCTTTTAGTTATGTCTTTATATGATTTATGGCCACCATTATACGATAAGTACTCCTTAATTAGCATGACTAACCTCTGAATTGGTACCAAAGTACCTCTAAATCAGCACTACATGCCATCTAAAGACACTGAGGTGTCTCTGAATTGGTATCGAAGTACCTCTAAATTGGCAATGCATGCCTCTTAATCGTCCCCAAACTAACTCAATGAGGGCTTACCCTATAATGTATTATGCGAAGGTTCTGACTTTATTATCTTAATCTAAACCTACTATGTTCTGAATCTGAACCTATCTTATGCTGAATATGAATATTCATAACTGAATATGTGTTGAATTCTGAATCTAAATTTGAATCTTTTTTCTTTAAATTTTGAACTAAATCTAAATCTAAATCCAAAGTCTGATATTGTTATTGTTTGATAAATCTTAATATGAAGTTTTTAGTTAATAGATGACTTAATTTAATTCTAATATTAGATATATGAGATTTGAGTCCAAAGTCTTGAGAAGAATAAATTGAACTAAATATACAAATACTAAGTATCTAAAAGTAGGTTAAATATCAAAAATCTAAAATTTAATAACCTCACCAAATAATTTAATCTGAATAAAGTCTGATTTTTGAAAGTATCCTTGAAAATGAAATAAACATGATGTATGAATGTCCAAAAGTAACTTAATCTCTAAGTTACTTTGTGGAAAGGTGTAGGATGAATCATAGTAATAACGAATTTCATTGGATATGACCCACTTACCTTTGATTCTAATGACTTTTTAACATGTTCTTGATTCATTGTTCCATAACCTAATCACCTGACATCAACAAATTTGTTCAGGATCATTTGTAATTCCATTTTTCATTTCTAGATCTCAAACCTTAATCACCCTAACCGTCTAAAGTGAATTAGGGTTTTTGTTTAGACTAAAAATAACTTTCATCCAAAACCATAATAAAAATATTGGTGTTGAATGTATATCAAAACTTACATTACATGATAAATAATATAGTCTTTGTACTCAAATAAGCCAAAAATCATCTTATGCACTAATATGGGCATATATATCATATAATGAGAATAAATTTTGATGATAATCATATCTACAAATCTTATGAGTCAATTATGACATCATAGAAACATACAACTACAATTCCATTCTGATATATATATATATATATATATATATATATATATATACATATATATACATATACATATACATATATATATATACATATATATATACATATATATATACATATATATACATATACATATATATAGATATACATATATATATATATATATATATATATATATACATATACACACACACACACACATATATATATATATATATATAAATATATATATATATATATATATATATATATATATATATATATATATATATATATATATATATATATATATAGACACACACACATCCCTTATTGCCTCATAAATAATCATATAAGTATTTGGTCTAATGGCCACTTTGGCCCAAAATCAAATACTGATATATTAATGCATGAAACCCCATCAAAACTTTGGAACAATAATCATCCAATGTACTAGGGTCCAGATAAAAGTATAATGTTGTTCCATAGTCAAATCATGTGTGAAATACCCACAATACCCTTATTTGGGTTTCCATCAAAACTCATATAAAGAATCAAAATAAGGATGATCAAGATTTATAATTAAGTGAAAAAAAGAAACAACTACATACCACTGAAATGTTGAGTCTATTTGAAACTTATAACTATCAGTAAACCTCTAAACAACCAAAACACATACACTTCAATACAAAAACAAAATAGATAAGTAAATGGTTGAAAAGTTTTATGGAAGTATTTTTAGATTATCCTTCACCCAAAACTCTTTTAGTTGATATCTTGTTTGTCCCAAACTGAGCTCTAGGTAAGAAGATATGAACTATATAAGAATTACCTAGTTAGAAATAATATTTACCATCCAAACTTGATGCCACAACCATCATCTAACATGCATATGAGGCTCAGGGCCGATTCTCACAGATCTCAATTGCAAACCAGATCCCCTTAGTTCAACTGACCCATGCGTTTCCTCCTCTTGCTTGGCGTGATATTCTATTTTATAGAGTCTGTAGTCGCTACCTACACGAGGCTTTCTGATGCCCCCATACTTGGTACAAAAGCTATTTTTGATCACTCAAAAGCATTATATCACTCAAGAAGGACCTTTCTGGATAGGAAGACACCGCCTCCCCATGTAGTGAGAATAAAACAATGATCACATCCTACAGCCGGCCATGTCCCACTCCCTTTCTTCTTCTTCTTCTTCTCTTTCAACCCCTTTCATGCCAAAAACCCTAGTATTGGTTCGAATAACTTAGCACTTTATAGATGGGAGGCTTTTGTAACAACGAGACTCCATATCTCACAAGGAGATCTCTTTGATTCCCCATGCTCTCTTTAGTCTCTGTTCTTCTAGGTTTCGTATTCCCATTCACATTGGCACCAGTCAGCCCCACTTTTTTCTTTTAGATAAAAGTCCATATTAAGAAAATAATTACATCGTCCACATACTAATCATATTTAACCTCACGTTTCAAAATTTGCATTATCATTCAATTTTATTTCCTTATGCAAGAGATTAGATCAAAATTAATTGGATAATAACTTCAAACTTGCTTTTAAGTAAAACTGGGTAATCACTAAATTAATAGATAACTCAAAATTTTCCCAAATTTCTCCCATAATCTTACATTTCAATTATCCATCTAATGGAAATGCTTGAGTATTTATTAAGACTATAAAATACTCCATACTCAAATTTGTACTCCGAGGACACGTGTAAATCCTAATTGGCCCGATTTGGCTTGAATTGGTTTCTAGGGCAGAGGGGCCATTCATTGGTCTTCAAATGGGTCCATAATCTTAATCATATTCTCTTTTACAAAAATTAATGGTTATAGCAGTTATAATTTCTCAGTTTAATCTTCCTTATGATACAATTTATCATTATTACGTTATTTACTTTTTATTAAGATCTAAACTATGCCTAAGTTTCAAACCATTAAATAGAGTTATCATATTTCCTCCATTATTCTACTTTGGTTGTCACCTCATTTCATTGATATAAATATAAAATTCCCAATCTTTGAGGATATTAGAAAAATTGACCAAATTACACCATAAACCCCTTTCTACATACTTTTTCATATATGTTCAAATATCTAAAAATTTTGATGGAACCTTATTATAACCCTAAATCGATCCTATACTGATTTCATAAATAACTTTATCATTTACTTGCTACATTCCAAAATTTAGGGTTTGACAATACTATCCACCTTGTTGGGAATTTATTCCTCAAAATTCATTTAAACAATATGAGGCTACCCACCTTAGGATTCACATACCTTACTAAATCTTAACAATTGCATAATATCTCATGGGTACCTTTAAAGTATGGCCTTCTCATGGATAACTAACTGTGTCTAACAAACTTATCATATTAGCATGTACAACCAACATGGAAATCTATAGGAAAATCATAAGTATAAATGACTACTCTTTCTTTTTATGTACCGATCTCTAAATACATGTACTCTGGTACTTGAGTCTCATGACCTACACTAAGGTGCCTAGGTCACATAATCTGCACATAGGGCATGAGTTATGTATCTAAATCATCTTGCACTAAGGAATTTGCCTCATTACCTACACTAAGGGCATGGGTCATGTCTCTTGAGTTGACCTGCTCTAGGTCCTAGGTCTAACTCCATATTTGCATTTCAACTTATTAAATACAATATTAACATAAATATTAATGCATTCTGATCTCATAGTCTGAATCATGAGCTTAAATCTTAAAACATGAATCTTATAACATTTTATCTTGAAAACATAATCATAAATTTATGCATTCTTTTATTATAAACTTATCGTCTAATCTTGATAATATATCTCTACTTGAGATATTAGGCATATATAAGGACATACTGATAAATGTATAAAAACCTTATGTGCATATCTTAACTTCAAATATTAGGACATTGGATCACATAAAGCATGAATATCCTATTTAAGAAACAATTAAATGTACTAGGTTTAATAAATATGAATAATCATGGGCAAGAACCACTTACTTTGGTTTGTGAAATTCCTCACTAAAGTCATTCAGAAGCCTTCTCCTCCAATCATAGACTACATTGTTACGTGAAAATAACCTTTCCAAGGGGGGTACGAATCTCTGAGTCCTTGTTATCTTCTTGAATAATAAGAACCATTAACCATCTTGTTATGGATTACCAATGATCAAAACACCATGGTCAAGGCTATAGTTAATCTTGCCTCTTAAGGAACTAATCTAGGGTTATAAGACTATGGAGGATGAATCATCAAATATTGGTTCTTGGTTCTTCATTATAATCATGATCTTCTACTTGTAGTTAGTGAATGGAAAATCTTACATCATAGTTCTTATTTCATCAATATGGCCATTATATCATAGTGTTCACTTAGCTTGGGGAACCAAAAACTTACATTACTTTCTTAATATCATTTGTAACGACTTTCTTCATCTAATCATGGTGCTCTAGGCAAAGTGAATCCAAGGTAATAATAGTCACTACTCTCTCATTAAACCATTATAATACTTAGGAATACTGAATAAAAACGTATTCGAGCCACTTCTCTAGGTTTTATCATGTGTGAAAATCATCTAAAATCCAACATTATAGTGATCCTAGATCATTGATCCATACTATCACATATCTTATATCCCATAAGATAATATCATCCTCATGTGTAACCTTAATGACTTTTAGTCACCTCTACCAATCATCATACCTTAACATTCAATTTGGTTCAAAAAACTAATTATATTATCCTCGAGTATTCTCTTTAACATCCATCTTGATTAGGGTTGTGACTGTAATTTCTCCCTGGGATTAAGCTCCTAAGGACATCAAGAGTTATCTAATTGTCCTCAATCATAGCATTAAATATACCTCATCTACCTCCTATCATTATTTCACATTAAATCAAAGACACTCATCTATTCTAGAATATCTAACTTTGGTATGCATCCTAGGGTTCTAACAGGTATGTAATTAGGTTTAGGTGACCATCTACCTCAAACATTTTGTGTCAACTTTTTTTGTCACTTCCCCATGCATGCCATTTGGTCATACATATGAAGGTGCCATTGTCTTATCATATTTATATATCCTAGCAATACACATGTCCCATACCATATGTACTAGAAAGAGTGAGACAAGCATAATAAGTATACAATTATGCATATAACATCCCCTCTGCAAAACACCATAAGCTTGTGTCCCATACCACAAACATGTGGGAATAAGAGAGGGCATGCTATACACAAAATATGGAGTTAACATAAAAAGTCCAAAGCATCTTGGCACTAATCCTAATAAATATCTCAACTTCTATTGCCTGGCAAAACCTCTAACTTGCATTCTACTATCTTTCACTCACTTCTTTTATAACTAGGGTGACTAACTATCTTTATAATTCTGTCTAGTCTCAGTTGGTTACTAATGGGGAAATCTAAACATAGAATATGAGAATTCTCCTAATGGCCATCTACATTATTACTCTAATATCATATTGTAACACCTCATTTTCATATCACATCAGAGGAAGCTAATTTTTTAACTGGGAGTGTCACAAACATGATATACATAACAATAACAATAGACGATAACCAACACAAAATTTTGTAAAAATGCATCCTCATTAAATTTTAGGAAGGAAACTCTATTACATCATCATATACAAAGGAAACTTAATACCATGATACTACTTTATACAAATCTCATCTCAAATCTTAGACCGCATAGATGGTGCCCCACCAAGCAAACCTCCTAAAGTTGTGGCTGCATCATCTTGTCATGACTATCTCCTGAAGTTCCATACATGCTAACATCTTGTCCCCATCCATGCACAAAGGGAAACCTAGGTTAGAGTAAGTGGCATTGAATTTCTAATAAGATAAAAAAATATGCTATAACTAGAAGCTGAATTAAGATCTGAAAGTTGTGAACTTGTTTTGAATCGATGTGTCTTTTATATATGTCTTTTATTTGATTTGTGGCTACAACTATAAGATAAGTCCTCTTGAATTGGTGTGACTATGCCTCTGAATTGGTATTAAAGTACCTCTGAATCAAAACCGCATGCCTCTGAATGAAGTCGAGGTGTCCCTGAATCGGTACTGAAGTACCTCTTAATTAGAGTAAACACTCCTCTAAATTGGCACTACATGCCTCTAAATCATCCCATGACTAACTGAATGAGGACTTATCCTACAATGTCTTATGTGAAGGTTCTAAATTTATTATCTTAATCTAAACTTATTAAATTCTGAATATGAACTTATCTTATGGTGAATTTGAACATTGATAATTGAACATGTGTGGAATTCTAAATCTAAATCTGAATCTTCTTTCTTTAGATTTTGAATTGAATCTAAATCTAAATATGGTATGATATTCTCATTTTCTAATAAATCTTAATCTAAAGTTCTTAGTTAAGACGACTTTATTTAATTCAAATATTTGATATATGACATCGAGTCCAAAGTCTTGAGAAGAATAAACTAAACTGAATATACACATACTAAGTAGATAAAAGTATCTTAAATGTCAAAAAATATAAATCTAATAACTACACAACATAACTTAATATGAATAAACTATGATTACTTAAAGTACCTTGAACACAAAATAAGCATGAAATATTGAATGTACCAAAGTAACTTAATCACTACGTTACTTTGTGGAAATGTGTAGACTACATCATAATAATGATGAAATTCAATGGGCATGGACCACTTACCTTCGATATTGATGATTTCTTTAATCTGTTATTGATTCATTGTTCCATAACCTAATCATCTGGACATCGACAAATTTCTTTAAATATGCCCCATCACGCTAACCTTATAAAGTGAATTAGGGTTCTTGTTTAGACTAAAAATAACTCTGATCTCAAAGCATAACAAAAATATTGTTGTTTAGCTTATATCAAAACCTACATTATATGATAAGTACTATAGTCTTTGTACTCAAATCAGATAAAGATAGTCTTATGCACTAATATGAGCATATACATCATATAATGAGAATAAATCTTGAATATAATCACATATACAAATATTATGACTACACTATGACATCCAAGGAAAATATAATTATAATTCTATTATCAAAAAAAATATGCACACATATCCCATATTGCCTCATAAATAATAATCAATTATCTAGTCTAATGGCCACTTAGACACAAAATCAGATATTTATATAATAATATATGAAACTCCACTAAAACTTTGGAAACAATAATAATAAAATGCACTAGGGTCCAAATAAAAGTATCATGTTGTTTCATAGTCAAATCATGTGTGAAATACTCACAAAACCCTTATTAGGGTTTTCATAAAAACTCATATAAAGAGTCAAAATAAGGGGATCGTGACTTGTAGTTAGGTTAAAAATTGAAGCAATTACATACCATAGAAATTTTGATACGATTTGAAACTTATTAATATTAGAAAACGTCAAAGCAACTAAACCACATAGACTTTAGTATATAAACAAAAAAAACTAGTAAATATCAAGAAAGTTATATGAAATTATTATTAGAGTTATAATCTAGAAGATATAAGTTATACAAGAATTACCTAGTTAGAAACAATCTTGACCATCAAAACTTGATTCCATGGCCATCATATTACACACATCTGAGGCTCAGGGCCGACGCTCAAGGATCTCAGATGTGATCGAGATCCCCTTGGTTTGGATGACCCACATATTTACTCGTCTTGCTTGGCATGATATTCAATTTTACAGTGTCCATCGTCGCCTACTGGAGGCTTTCTAGCACGCCTATACTTCGTACACGAGTTGTTTTTTATCACTCAAAAGCCTTGAATACCTCGAGCATGATCTTTCTGGATAGGGTGTTGCCGCCTCCCCATGTAGTTAGAATAAAATAATGATCCCATCTTGCTGCTGACCATGCCCCCTTCTTCTTCTTGTTCTTCTTGTTCTTCTTCTTTTTCTTCTTGTCTTTCAGCCCATTTCATGCCAAAAATCTGAGTATTGGTTTGGCTAACATAGTACTTTACAAATGGAAGACTTTTATAAAAATGAGACTCCTCAACTCATAAGGAGAACTCTTTTCTCCTACAGACTCCATTGAGTCTACTCTTTTAGGTTCCATATTCCCATCCACGTTGGAATGGGAGTCCCCCCCCGCGCCCCTTTTAGATAAAAGTATAGATTAAGAAAATAATTACATAGGCTGCATACTAATCCCATTAAACCTCAACCTTTTGAATTTACATTATCATTCCATTATCTTTCCTTAGGAAAGAGATTACATTGAAACTAATTGGATAATTACTCTAAACTCACTTTTACGCAAAAACTGGGTAGTTACTAAATTAGTTAGCTAGCCACTAAACATTTTAAAATTATCTAAAATTTATCCCATAATATTATATTTCAATTATCCATCAAATTAAAATATCTCAGGTATCTATTATGACTCTAGAATAATCCATACTCAAATGTGTACTCCAGGAACCCATGTGTAAATACTAATTGGCCAAGTTGGGCTTGAATTGGGTTCTAAGGCACATGGCCCATTCGATGGTCTTCATAAGGGCCCATTACTTAATCACGTTCTCTATGAAAAAAACTAGTGGTTAAACCAATTATAATTTCTCAATTTAAGCTTCCTTATGATACATTTGATCATTATTACTTTACTTACTTAACATAAAGATCTAAAGTGTGTCTCAGGTTCAAAACATTAACTAGAGTCATCATATTTCCTCCATTATTCTACTTTGGTTATAACCTCATAGCATCACTATAAATATAAAGTTCCCAAACTTTGAGGGTATTAGAAAAGTTGACCAAATTACACCAAAGACCCTTTCCTACATACTTTTTCATTTATGTTCATCATGAAAATTTGAATGGATCATTAGTGTAACCATAAATAAATCCTATATTGATTTCATCAATAAACATAATCATTTACTTGCTATGTTCCAAAAATTAGGATGTGACAATATCCTCCATTCTATCCTCTAGGGTAAATAGTATGTTTTTTCATAAATTCCAATAAGTTCAATGTTATTTTGTTGAAGATTTTATGTTATAGATAATTCTCATAACCTACACATGTTTAGACTTGGAGTTACAAATAAATAACAAAAATGTATGTCGAATGAATAATATGAATATATAGAATTATCATTATATTTTAGCTACCTACATACTCAACACATAAATACAAACACACACACACACACACACATATATATATATATACATACATACATACATACATACATACATATATATATATATATATATATATATATATATATATATATATCTGTGTGTGTGTGTGTACAAGCATACATATACATACATATATATATATATGTGTGTGTGTATATATATGTTTGTACATGTGTATGTGAGTGTTATATATATATAAGAGAGAGAGAGGTTAGAAACTATGTACCGACCAATAAAATGACACATCTATAACCCAATAAATCAATTCAACATATGGAAGTTAACATTCTTTAGATTAGATGTGTTTAGAAAATCACAACCATATCTCATATTTATCATGAGAAATAGCTATAAATCAATTAATTTTTTGTGTAATTCTTTATATAACCACGTATTTAGTAGTTTGTAAAGGTGTTATATGTCTCTTGTATATAGGAGTCTAGATATATATGTGTATACTTAAGTTGGGTAAATGGATCCTCACTTTAGGTTACTTACATGACAAAGAAAATTACATATACAATGGTTTTAATACCAATTAGTAAGAAATAAGACTAACACCAATTAGTAAGAAATAAGTAATGAACCTTTTATGCTAACACTCCCCCTCAAGTTGGAGAGTAGATATCATGTATTCCCAACCTAGAAAGCATATATTGAAATAGTGATGAAGGAATTAGTTTAGTCAAGACACCAATAATTTGATTCCCAGTACTTGCACGAGGAGTCTAATCTTCTTGGGTTTAACCATATTTCATACAAAATGATAATCAACTCGATGTGTTCCTTATGTCAAGGAAAGTTGGCTTATTGGCAATATGATTAGAAGCTTGATTATCACAATAAAGGCAAGATGGATTTTGACAAGGAATCCCAAATTTAGTCTAAATTGATCAAATCCATTGAAAAATCACAAGAATTATTGGCCATCACACATTTCTGAACTTCAATGTTGGAACGAGAATGTCAGACCTATGACGTAGCGTATTGCTTGATCTTTCTTTCTTAACATAATAAAATGCTTAGAACCTTAATCTAATCTCTTGAGATACTTCAATAACATGTGACATGCTTGTATTTTCAGATTGGTCCAATTTGGATAATGTGAACTAGTTATGCTATGTGTGTGCTTGTTTTGGACCTAATTGTAATATATCCATGTTGAGGGTTCATCTTGCAATTTGTCACATTCTTGATGTGCATCACATGTTTTAGCATCATGAGAGAGAGTGATGCTTAGGGGTTCCTTGTTGTACCTTAGATGTTGAGGTGGCATCATGAGTAGATGTTTAGGGTTTGCTTTGGTGCCTTGTATAGAAGGTTGACCTTGCTCAAGTGTTGACCCTTTGAGTTGGTTTTCAGTGACCCACCTTGTTGTGTCTTCAATCTTGATATCAGCGGTCGATGAGTTTGGTATGTGCATGTGTTCTCTTTGATCGATGAGCTCTTAACCTCCTCCTTGTCACTTAAGATCTAGGGTTGAGATCTAAGTGGTCGATGGGTTTTGTTGTGATAGTCTCTTAGAATACTATTTGAGTGATGGTCCTTTGGAACAAGTGAGGTATCTAGTCTACTTTGGTTTTCATGACCCTTGCTGCATGTGCATGTTTAATGTTTCCATGGATGTTTTATGATGAACAAGTGGCATGTTTAGTTGGATAGCTATCCTTCCTTACCTCTCTCCTACCCTTGAGTATATGTACCCCTCTTTTCCCATGTATATGATCCTTTTGCATCCTCTCTTTCTTCTCTCATCCTTGGAGTTTGTCTCCCTTGGTACTTTGAAGAGAAGGAGCTCCACCTAGGAGCAGGGAGGCTGAACCTTGCATGTGTAGATCTAGATTTAGAGCCACAATCTTTTTGTGATCCTTGGTGTTCCTTAACATTGGTAAGTGATCTACTCTCCTTGGTTTTGTTTTCTTGCAAACCCTACCCCTCTCTTTTCTTCTATCGACCAAACCGTGGTTCTCCATGGTGGTCTTCTTGAGGAACTTCTCTCCAATAAAGGTCAAATCCATGGTCTTCCATGGTAGTACCTAGTGAGGTGAAGACCTCTTCTCTCTTTTCTTTCTTTCTCGGTCTAGGGTTCTACCTCTCTTTTGAGCCATCTTTAACCTATGGTTATGTTTCCTCTTTGAGGTGATTCTATCTTGGTCATGGAGTTGAACAATCTAGGGTTTTTCTTTTTCCTTTGGAGCTTCTTGCTTGTGGAGTGGTTTCCCTCTTCAATCTAAGGTGAGTTATATAACATTCCTCTCAATTATTGTTGCACAAATTCTTTCATTTTGATAATATATATCTAATACATGGTTCTTGGTACCTTGGTGATGATATATATGCTCTAGACTTTACATGGTAATCATGGGTAGATCATCCTTTTTGTTGAACTCTAACTCATGTGGCCAAACTTTTGCTTTGATGGTGGAAGTGGTGATACTACCTAACATGTGCTCAACTTGGTTTTATTTCTCATGATAGTGGCTTTTGCTTTCTTGTTTGATGATGAATGTTTTGTTTACATGCATGAAGGTGGAGATGTTGGTTTTCTCTTCTTTTTTTCATGGTTCCCTATCTTGGTGATAATTAGATTTGGGGTTTTTAAGGTGATCATCTTCTTCAGTCTTCTTTTGGTGATTGTAAGTTTCATAGTGATGCTTAACCTTTGATCTTGTGGTTTATAGAACTTTCTATATTTTCATGAGGTCACTTACATTTCTACATGTATCAGTGATCTCCATGTTTTCCATGTTGGTCGGTGAGTTCTTCACTTCCTTTAGGTCATTGAGTTTTGTTTTATTATGGTCACTCTCTATGTTGATTCTTCCATTGATTGATGATGATGTTCCTATGGTTTGGTGTCCATGGATGGTCCCATGTTGGTCGGTGTTTTCCTATGTTCTCTAAGCAGTTGATGACATGGATCTCTTAGCCATATGGTTGTTGAATATGGTTACTTTTTAGCGGTCGGTGATGGGGGTTCAATCGTAGTTTTTAGCGGTCAAATGTTCATGTTTTCAGACTTTTAAGACCTCGTGTTTAGCGGTCAAAGACCTTGTGTTCAGTGGTCGAATACCTTGTACTCACTGGTCGAAGACCTTATGTTCAATAGTCGAAGACCTTGTGTTCAGCGGTCAACGACCTTGCTTTCAACGATCAGTTCATGTGGATCAACGGTCACTACGTGGTTGATTGCGATGATAATGATGATGATGTTGACCTCATATGTTCCAAAAATGTTGGAGGTGGTGACAATTAGGAGTTAATGTATCTTGTTGTTCTGAAACCCTAATCATTAGTTAAGGTGAAATCCTAACCTTAATTTTGAGAACATGGTGTTTAACAATTTACTTGCTTGGGTGATTAGCACGCAATGAAGTGTTTTCTCTCTCCTACTTGTGTAACCTAAATTTTCAGGTTGGATGAACGTCATAGTTGATGAATGTTGTAGTGTAACTTGTGTCAGACATGTATGGTAATTATGAGCCTTAATGAGGCATGATGATATAATGATAATACTCTCTTGCAGGAATAATAAAAATGGTTTGGTGACCTTAGTGATGGCTTAGTGCCTAACTTGAAGAGATATCATCTAGTAATGTAATGAGGGATTTTTTATCCCATAATGATGTGATAATGGTGATAGCCTTGTGTATGGCAGTGATACAACATCATGTCGTGATGTGACCAACTTTATGATTAATACACTTTATATTTTTTGATGTTGCAATCTACCTTATCTTCGTAGAATCTATTTAGGGTCTGTACACTGTAACTTGATTGATGCAATAAAAGATACCCAATTGACTTACTAATCAAGACAAACCCAAATCCTATGCCATAGATTCATTCTAGTGTCAGAACTAATTGGATGGTGAAACGAGTCTTCCCACAGGAAACTCAGAGCGCGTACCATTGAGTATGTGGGTTGATTGGAGTGTTCATCCTTGTCATCTAGATCACAAGTGTTTTGAGAATGAATATAGTTGTGTCTTGGATATTATATTATATGATGATATTTGAGGACAATCACGGTTGTACCTCGGTGGAAAGGATTCATACCTTGGTGTCTAGCATCATGACCAGTGCCAAGGCGGGCTAGGTGTTTTCATCTTGACAATATGTCGTTGGTGGCAGTTGATAGTTATGTCTATGTGGTGTCTCTCATATGGATCGAGAGGTGGAGGTGAGATTGTGGATTCTAACTCTTCCATAGATCTTGTATGGCACTGATTTCGACTTAGCAATGGCTATTTGGATTTAGGTGATACGACTCAAATGCTCAAGGCACTAATAACAGACATAACACATTTGTGTAGTATATCTGTTTAGGGTTAAAAACATTCACATTGGTTGATGCCCTTGCCTTGTTTCTTATACTTATCAGTTGTATCATAATGCAATAAGAGAAATCAGCTATTATATATGTTCTTCATATTCCTTCACAATGCATAACATGTTCTACTTATTAGTTGTAACTTCTTAACCTGCTTAGCTTGTGTAATCAATTTTAAATCATTCATTTAGCTGAATCTTCTCATCCTGTTAATAATTTTGCTTTCCTGTTTAAGTATATCTTGTCTTTACAATATTTGTTGGTGAAGAGTTATATCTCTCGCTGGGACATGGGTCTCACCTCTATGGTTCGCCACATCTTTTTAGGTAGTCATGTGTGGTGTGGTAGAGATCGTGTGGTTGAGGAAGAGAAACAAGGATATTAGTAGCTATTGAAGGTTGGATTTGTTGCTAGTGTTTTGTAGTAGAGTCCTATGTGTCATCCATGTACTCTCAGGTCCATGGGAGGAATGCATTTTGTAGATGTTGCATACCGCTAAGCATTTTTTGCAGTATGCTTGGGTTTTATATAAGTGGCTTGTATATGTGAGCATGTACCTTTTGTAAAAGGTGTGTGATACGATGGTTATTGTACAATGATGTAATTCCCTTTATGATATGGTATGTGATATGGATATGTGGTGACAAATTGTGAAACTTGATGTATATGTTTATGCTTGAGATAGTTATCTGAGATTGGTTTTAATTTACCATGTTTTATAGTAATGTGCTTTGTTAATTGTTTTTGTTTCACGCTTTGTTTTGAGTTATCTCGTTTGTTGTGATCGGTATGTCACAGAGAAACTACTAATTTATTTTTTTTCTTCTTAGACTGATGAGTGATCCACAATCGTGACATAAAAGTTAGAAGTGGACCAATGATCTTCGAAACCTCCTATCCAATGTCCATTAGCATATCTAGAAATGATGATAGAGTCCTTCTGAGGCCATTTATAGCATAGTCCTATTCCTAGGGTACTCTTGAGATAACAAAGGATATGTTTAATGATGCTCTAATGTTGTTGGAGGGATGCACTCATGTGATGAAGGAAGACTCCCACAACTTAAATTATGTCAGGATGAGTAATTGTTAGGTAGACTAATTTCCCAACATGTAGCAATACTGGGATAAATTAATTAGAGAATGACTTCTATAGCAAGAAAATATTGCAAATTTTACAACTTTTTTGTATGAAAATGGGCTTGTAGAGATAATTTTAGTTTTCTAATGTTAATGGTATTCCTTCTAGTGATTACAATGTTGTCAACATACACAACAAGAAGAATATTTTTGCATATGGATTTAGAATATTGACTGATCTATGGCTAATTATTGGAAACTCAACTTTTCAAGTATTGCACTAAGTTTGTTGAAGCGGGCTCTAGGAGATTTCTTGAGACCATATAACAATATTCTAAGGTGACATACTTTATGAGAAGAATCCCCCTCAACAACAAAATGGAAGGTTTTTTCAAATATACCCCTTCTAGAAGATATCCATGTAGGAAGACATTCTTGATATCCAACTAATAGAGTGGCCAAATGTTCTTCAAGATAAATAAAAATGTGGTACCACATCCTTCCACATTACAAGAGCAATGTTCTCAAAAAATACACAAATAAGGTAAGAGTACACCCTTTTGCATCTAGGTGAGCCTTTCATCTGTAAATAGAGCCATTGAGTTATGTTTGATAGAGAAAATCTAGAAACAACTAATGCTATTCTTTTGAAATGGAGGATCAACTAGATCCTATTTATGATTATCATGTCGAGTATGCACACTACTATAGAATGAGGATATGGGTCAGTAATTTTAGGCATACATCATTTGTTATAAACCAATGACCAAGTGGGCGATGCTAAAACTCAAGCCATTCTTCGTCTAGTCCGAAAGTCGACAACAATACTTTTTCTTGTTCATTCTACGTTACATCAAAATTGATGATGTAATTGCAGCGGGTGATGTATTTGTGGTCTCCTATGAACCCTCCTCCTCATTTATATGAAAAACCACCAATGTTATTAAGATTTCCTTATTGGTTGTGTAATGACAAATAACTGACGTCGAATAACTTGATCTCAGTTTTATCATTGATTGAATAATGAACATTTGAGGACAACCTTGCTGGTTTTTTATAAATAACCTATCTTGAACATTTATCTAGTCGGTTATTTTACATATAACCAAAGCAAAATGTCTATTTTTTTATATAGTAGGCTTGGATACATGTTGTCCGAGTATTAGCCTGTCTACTGCCTGTAGTTCTTGAGAATTGAAAATTCTAAAGAATTGTAGGCCTTTGCAAGCATCAAACTTAACAACCAGAAAACCCGCAAGAGAGAGATATAATATATAAAATAGGCACAAACATCAAAAACACACTCTATCATTTTTTTTCACTTCAGATGCACAAAAATCAATGAACTCATAACTCAATTGTTTCATTTCTCATCCACACTTCAATTTCATACACATATGCAAAAATACATATCATTCTCTTTCTCATGCCTTCACATTCAATTCACATACACATATGCACTTCACATTCAATTCACACACACAAATACATATCAACATCAACTGCCATCTCAAATTTTAAGTCCCATAATGTGTAATAGTATAACAAATAAATTTCTAACATCGAAGTTTGAAATCCAAAGAATATCCATCAACCCTCCCATTTTTCATTGAAGACCATATTTTGGATGAAAAAGTCTACCCATTGTCTTTCATAAGTCATTCAGTTTCTCCAATGTATTGGATTTAGTATGGTTAAAAAACTACAAAGAGAATGAGACTTCTAATTATATTTGACTATTTCTATTATCAAATGAGTCTACTTCATTAATATGATCTAAGACTTATAACTTATATTCTCTACATTTAACAAGTTGTGAGCGAGTGAAAATCGTCTGCATGTACAATATCATGTTATATATGCATGCCTAATAGACCTATAAATGGATATCCGAAATCTGCAAATTCGATCCGGATTCGAGTCTGAAATTTTGAAAAAAAATTTAACATCCACATAATCTGAATTGGATTAAGGATATCAAATTTCATATCCAAAAATTTCAGAAAGTATTTTGGATATGGCTATATCCACTCTGAAAAAATCGAAATCCGACAAATATATACAAATATTATCAAATATATATTATCTATATATGAAAACATAAAAATATAGATATTTTATCATATATATTCATAGTGATATCAATTTTCTATATATAATGTATTAATACATTTATGCTTTTTGGTTTGGATCAGATATTTATCTGAATTCAAATATTATTTATCGGATCAGATTCAGATATTATCCAATGATATCCGTCGGATATTATATTAGATTTTTTTAGATCCAGATATCAGATATAGTAGTATCCACTATGTATTCAATCTGTTTATAAGTCTAATGCCCAATTATTGTCTTGTATAAGTGTCTATTCATATTCAATTATGCTAATAAAAATTTAAGAAGAGTTGGTCATATATTATGCAATTGGAATGAGAAAGACTATATACATCAACACTCTTCCAAGTTGCTAATTTCTTTTTCTTATCTACTTTCCCTCCACCTTTAAAGAATTATTTCACATCCCAATAAGTTAAATTAATAGATATATTGCATTAGTAAATTTTCATATGATGCAAACATTAACAAATATGTTGGACACCAAAAACTATACTTACGTGTGAATCACAAATTTTATTGGGTGTCCATCATATGGTGGTAGTTTTACACCTGTAGGATCAAAGAAATACATAGTCCAAGTCTCAGGAACAATCACTAGAAACTGCCAATGCTTATTTCTAAGTGAATAGAAGGCAAAAAAATAAAATTTAAATTCAACAAAAAATTGTATTCATAAGTTAAACATATAAACAAAAAGTCCAAAACTTACATAATATTTAAGGAAGCTAAGCTGGCGTCCTTGGAAGAACCAAAAAACCGCATTGCAGTATTCATATAATCTTTGACGTCACTGAGGACTCTATTAACATTGCTAATTAGTGATGGCACTAGAAATCATACATTTTCTATTCCATAATCAGCAGCCACGTAATACAAATGACATAACAATATATATGCAAATAGTCAATTAATATATAGAAAACAATTAAACAATTCTTCACATATGACGGGGGTATTTAGACTCATTGTATCTAAAGTTCTGTCATTGTTGTGTTCATTCAATCATACAATTATGTGTCACAAACATCTGTGAACATTATAATAGTGTCATGTACTATACCTATGATCTTCTCCCAAGGCTAACCACCATGGTACCTATTTGGTCTATATTGTCTAGCCATCTTGTCAGTGCCTTGTAGCTAGGGCCTAAGGAGTCAAACAACTCCTTTGGAATAAAATGTGGGGGCAGTGGCTTCATAACCCTAGAAGGATTCTTAGTTGTTGTGGACTGCATGCATGTATTTTCATATTAGCTTCCTATTTTTTGAAATAAATTTCAATATACATTTGTCATACCTAAAGAAATATAACGAGTTATTTGGGCCACCCAACAAGGCTTCCTTCTACCTCTGAGAATGTGCATGCGAGTGCTCGTATGGAAGAGGTGTGTCTCTCATTGTTGGAAAGACATGTATGACTCTCACACGAAGGTGATCATCAGGAAGGGGAATACCATGAACCACTTCGGTGATAGAAGCCTAAACATCTTCCATGACATTGTGTGATGGAACATCAATGACAAGATGACATTTTCTGGCCACCTATAATTTTATGAAACACACAATTTATATCGACGAACATAAATATTGATTTGAGCAATAATTTTATCACAATATATATATATGTATATTGACTTGAATTGAATCTTACCTTGGCCATGCCATGAAGGTCCGAAGGACTAATCCAAATGCACTTTGTGGGTGAGTGATGAATAGGTTCTGTGACTGCTAAATAATCTTACACTACCTGAGAAGACCTAAAATGCTCTAAGACGGCATCTATCAATCTATGTACGTACTCATGGTCCACTTCCCCTTTCTTGGTATGTTTGCATTTTGCTGGGATGTGCCAAGAAAAATATTTTATCCCATACCCATCTCCAGCACCCCTAACACATCCATGATTCTCTTTTGTCCCTACAACAACAGTCGATTCATCCTGTGTTGCCTAAGGGGTGAACTTTCCCTCCTTTTTTTGGGATCCAACTCCAACTAATTATCATCAAAACTGACTAATCAATAAAAATTAACAATCCAGTAAAAAAAGATGGACATATTTTGAGACCAAGAAATTTACCATTTTTGAAGCCACCTCATGTGTTGCTTGGATGGGAATTTATCCATCTCTATTTTTCCTCACATCTATCCACTCTATTTAGCGATGCAACCATCCAGAAGTACTAGAAGACTCGACATTAAATGGAGTAGAAGTAGAAGTTTCATGCTATTTCCCTTGTTCTTTCTCTCATTGTTGCTATTATTGTTGCTCTCTCATCAGGCGAGGTTTAAAATAACCACCTGTGTGGTTGTACACATTCTTGTAACGCCTATCTTTTTGAGCTTTGTGAAGGGCCTGATTAATTAAATAAAGAAACATTGTTAAGTAAACATAAGAAATCATGAAAGATAATTAATTCAATAAAAACATATTATTAAGCAACCATAAGAAATCATAGAAATTTAATTAATTCAATACCTTGAAAGCATTTATTTTTCTTTGCTCAACAAACTCCTTCCAATCATTTGTATCAATATAGTTTCATTTAAGACAAGGGTCATGATCATTCATGTCTTCAAAGACATAGTCTCTTATGAGGATTGTATGCCAATATCTATGTCTTCTCCTGGCGAGCTGCATAACAGACTTGTGATGTAGCTTTTCATCAAGCTCATGCCGACCCTAAAAAGGTTAAACATTCAATACTATTTACAAATTTTAAAAGAAAATAGGAAAAGACTATAAAAATGTAATTGCATTTATCTCACCATGAGGTCTTTGTTAGCCGTACTCACTTGTCTCCAATCCTCAACAAGGAGAGGCACTTTGCTTCGACCAACGACCACACAATAGTTGACAAACCTTTTTAGTAATCGGTGTGTCAGCTTCATTGAATTCAACAACGCCCTTCCTCCCTTGACTATTTGTGGCATCTTTCATCACAATTATCCATCTAACTCCATTATGTTTTGATATATCAGCATTGTCAGCACCCTGGTCAGGATGCTTAGGATCCTCACACCCAGGATCCTCACTTTCATGATCATTGCGCTCCTGGTTAGATTCTATCTATAAAATCAAAAGTAAACATATGAAAAAAGTCAGATCACATATAAAAAGTTAGATCACATATAAAAAGTCAGATCACATATAAAAAAGTCAGATCACATATGAAAAAAAACAAACATGTTATATAATGGAAAAAAAGCTAGATCACATATGAGTAGTATACCTAAAACTAATATCCATTATGTGTGACTTTCACATATATAGTCATCAATGTTAGATTAAACATTTACATTTTGTAAGCCAATATAAAATGGACTAGAGTCATCATACTTGTCATAGTACTTTTCTTCATCAATAGGATCTGAAATGAACTGTCTTTTCCCATGAAGAACAATAGAGGAATTTTCTTGTGAAGGATCTTTGAATAGAACACTCATTTTGCATATGATGCCATGATGAAGGGTTCATGCTTCTTGCATGTCCACTAAAAATTCATTATTGTGAAATTGAGTTCGCCATCTACATCTCCTTTCTTATTATCAACCCATTTACACCTAAAATTGGAACTCTAAACTCTGTGTTGTCAATTTCCCATATGTCTTCAATGACACTGTAATAAGACATCTTTCCTTCACATGTAATTTTATCCTTGGAACTAGAAAAATACAATGAACGCGCCTGAAGGGTGACCCCACTGCTTTGCATGACACTTTTATCATCCTGACTTTTTGTGCAGTGTGAAAATCCATTTATGTCAAACCCTTAGTAAGACGCAACATTGGTCTTTGGCTTATAAACGAGCCATTTGATAGTTTCTATAACATTATTTGGTGTTTAAGATAGTTGATTGAAAACTTTCTTTTCAAACCACCTAATGAATGCCCAATTATGTTCTATAGCAAGCCACATTGAACTAGCTCAGGAATAACTTGTGTTGAGCTTGGTGGTATGTTCGATGATATAAATACCCACATCATCAATGTTGTGTAACACATACAAGTGTGCTTGTTCCCACTTCTCACTACTGATATTTATCTATTGTTCTCCCAAAATACCTTTTCCAGAATAAACATCATGATTCACATTATTAGCAGGAGTTTTTTTGCAACTCAAAAAGTCATTACAAAATTCCATAGCCTCCCTAGAAATATAGCCCTCAATGATACTTCCTTCGAGGCAACAACGGTTTCAAAAATCACCTTTAAAAACACTCGTGTGCCACTCAAAAGGATACATCCAATGTAATATAAGTGGAACCAACGTTGTCACTTCCCTAGTCAATTGGAAAACTAGATGTACCATGATATTAAATATGAAGGGGGGAAATATTGCTGAAGTTGACACAAGGTAATGACCACTTCTCTTTGAAACTTATCTAGAATCTCACAATCAATTACTTTGTCGCATAAAGTGTTGAATAAGAAGCAAAGCCTAGTAATTGCAAACCTTACTTGATTAGGAAGAATATATCGAATAGCCGCATGCAATATATGTTTGTATTACAGTGTGAAAATCATGAAACTAAGACCTATCAGCTTCAAATACTCATTCTAAGTATCCTTTTGGTACCTTAACATTACACAAGCACTCACAAAAAGTTCTCTTCTCCTTAATAGAAAAGGTATAATAAGCAAGAGGTAGATATGTGTGGTGACCTTTGGCAACTTCTTTTTAATTCTTTCCTTATACCCATTTCACATAGGTCCATATTGGATTTGATGACATCTTTATTCTTACTGGGTATATTCAATAGAGTGCCAACATTGTTATCACAAACATTATTCTCAACATGCATGGCATCAATACAATTTTGAACTATCAAAGAACTCCAATAAGGAAGATCCTAGAATATTGACCTCTTTTTGAATAAAGACTTTTCATCTATGGGAGTAGTACATGGTCTCTTACCAAAATGATTTACAATGTTCTTTACTGTTGCATAAACATCCTCCCCTAACATAGATTTAGGGGCACTCCGTTCCTCAGTTGAACAATTGAAATTTTGTGCAACTTTAGGTAAGGATACAACATTTTCAGAAACCTTCAATGACCAAGATATACAGTCTTACCAACATATTTTATTCAAGTAGAATCTATATTTTTCTCACATATAGGACATGCCTTAGTTCCTTTAATGTTGTATAAGGACAAGTTCCCATAAGTAGGAGAGTCTTTAATACTGTAAAACAACATAACACATAAATTAAAAATCTCTCTGCGTAAAGCATCATAAGTCATCACACCTTCTCCTAATAGTTTTTTTAGGTCATCAATCAGAGGTTCATGGTAATCATCAACATCATTGCCAAGCTGTTTGGGGACCGATATCAAAAATGACATTATGACATATATTTATTCTTCATACACAACCCCAGAGGAAGATGTATACAACAATCATGACAGGGCAAGTGATATGTTGTCTGCTTAATATTCCATATGGATTCATCCCGTTAGTACAAAGTCCAAGTCATAAATTCCTAGCTTCTTCACCAAATTCAAGATACAATAAATCAATCTTCTTCCATTGTGGATAATCATACACATCTCGTAGCATACCATCATTTGTCTTTTTATACATTTGCATGCCAAGATAATTTTTTTGCATCTACCGGTATTAGCAAACAAGCGTTGAAACCATGGTATTATAGGTAGATACCACATCACCTTGGCAGGAGACTCAGTTTTGGTCTTACCCGATGTCATCATTTTTATGCCTAGACGCCCCACATTTTTAATATTCTTTCAAATCAATATAGTCCTTTTAAAAAAACACACAATCATTTAGGCATGCATGCATCTTCTTAGCCTCCATTCCATTTGGCACAACTTCATTTTTGTTTCATATGTTGAGATTGGAAGCTCGTTGCCTTCAGGGAGAATTTCTTTCAAAAAAGACAACATAGAAGTGAATCTTTTGTCTCTCCATCTATTGTTAGCCTTTAGATTATACAATCTCAACACAATGCTTAACTTCATAAACTAAGTACAACCTAAGTATAATAGTTTCTCAACATCGTGCACACCATTTCTAAATAAGGGAGGTGGGTCTGTAACACTTACCCTGCAACTATCTAGCTTCACATCAACCATGTCTGTTGGAATTGGATCGTTCTCTGCAACATCATTAGCCATTTCTTCTTTGACACAACTACCACCACTGACATCTGCTAATCGTGTACTAGGAATCTCTCCATGCCAGTACCATTATATATAGCCATTTACAATCCCATTGCACATGACATGATCTTTGATTGTGTCAACAACATTAACTTTTACGTTGTTGCTATAATTCCTATATGGGAAATAGAACCTATCAGCAGGTTATTTTCTATGTTAATCTACAAATCTTACAAACTCATCGAGACCATTAATAAACTCTAGAGTGTAACAGTTTGGTTTAGACATCCATGATTGATCCATTTTCTAAGATCAGATGGGAGACAATTAGCTCATTAGGTTTTAGCTAGTAAGTTAATTTCATAAAAAAATAATGCTTGAATTGAGCCCTAATCATCTAGTAGAATTCACATTCATGAATGTGTACCACCTATCCCTTTCTTGAGCATTTCATCTCACTTGTATGTGTATAATGTGTGTTTGATTTCAATAAATTTTAGCAACATTCGTCGTAGTTCTCCAAGTACATCGATGTAGATGGGCAAATAACCACCTACATATGTACCCAGAGAACAAAAGGGGAAATGATATTAAAATTTATTAAAATTGAACACACATTAAACAATTGCATCTAAGTGAGATAAAATGCTCAAGAATTGTTGCAAATCAGGCACTATCTAAGGTTTACTCCTAATGAGTAAATATCAGACGAGTTTCTACGCCAACGACATAGTTTATAAATTAGGGTTTAGAATCTTCTAATCAGATATCTCATATATGCATTTTAGGGTTTAAATTCATCACAATCTCATTACAATTGATCACAAAGTAATTAAAATATGGCAACATCATACTAGGGTTTAAAAATGCATTTCAATTGTAATTGAATACATAGTTACATATATGAATTTTCATCACAATCATACAATTAATCACAATCTAATTAAATCTAGGACAATGACATATTAGGATTTACAAATATTTTCAATTCTAATCAAATACTTCATTACATATATGCATTTTCATCACAATCATACAATTTATCACAACTTCAAAAAAATCCATATGATTTTTACTATTTGCATCACAATTCACTATGATTTTTATTAATTTCATCAAAATATGGTAGATAATTATCTCCATCTCCCTTCCCCCTCTCCTCTTTTCTCCTCTCCTCTCCTTCCCCTGCCCTAGTATGATTTATTCTCAAATTTGAGAAGAAATCATACTAGGGTAGGGCGATGAGAGGAGACGAGGAAGGAGGAAAGGAGGAAGGGAGATGGAGACAAAAGAGCAAGGAAGAGAAGTATAAGAAGGAAAGAAACATGTGGTCTTGGCTAGTGGTGGTGGAGGAGGAAGAACTGTGAAGGAGTCAATAGTGAAGGAGGAAGAATCAATGAATAAAGCTTCATGGAGGATGATCGACCAACACCAATGACTTCAGAGAAACATCAACAGAGGAGAGAGTAGTGTGGGCAAAGGAGAGAGCAGTGTCCACAGTGGCATTGGAGTAGCGTAAATAGCAGTCGATAGAGAAGAGAATCACTAATAGCAGTAGTGGAGGCAGCAATGGCCTGAGAATTAGTAGCAGAAATGCCAGAAATCATCTGAGAACAATTTCCAGAAATGTAGGTAGGGGAAAGAGGGAAAATGGTTTCTCACGACGCCCCCCACATTTGGTACTCATGATGTTTTCTATTACTCAGAAGCTTTGAATTGCTTGGGCATGTCCTTTGTGTAAAGGGTTGTTCTGCCTCCCCATACAGTTAGAACAAAACAATGATCCCATCCTACGATGGACCATGTCACCCCTTTCTTCTGCTTTTTCTTCTTTTTCTTCTTCTTCTTCTTCTTCTTCTTCTTCTTCTTCTTCTTCTTCTTCTTCTTCTTCTTCTTCTTCTTCTTCTTCTTCTTCTTCTTCTTCTTCTCTTTCCACCCCTTTCGTGCCAAAAACCCTATTAGTGGTTTGGCTAATTTAGTACTTTACACATGGGAGTCTTTTATAAAAATGAGACTCCTGATCTCACAAGCAAATCTCTTCTCTCCCACAGACTCTATTGAGTCTTTTTTCTTTTAGGTTATGTATTCCTATCCATGCTGGGACTGGAGTCACCCCTTTTTTCATTTAGATAAAAGTCTAGATTAAGAAAATAATTACACAGGCTGCATACTAATCCCATTTAACCTCAAGCTTTATAATTTACATTATCATTCCATTATATTTCCTTAGGAAAAAGATTAGATCAAAACTAATTGCATAATTACTTTAAACTCACTTTTATGCAAAATCTAGGCATTTACAAAATTAATTACCTATCCTCTAGATATATCAAAAATTGTCTTAAATTTCTCCCATAATATTACATTTCAATTATCCATCTAATAAAAATATCTTGAGTATTTATTATGACTCTAAAATACTCCATACTCACATTTGTACTCTAGGGACCCATCTATAAATCATGATTGTTCTAGTTGGGATTGGATTGGATTCTAGGGCACATAGACCATTTAGTGCTCTTCAAAAGGGACCATAAGCTTAATCATATTCTTTCTTACAGAAACCAATGGTTAATCCAGTTATAATTTCTATCCGGTTATAATTTCTCAATTAAAGCTTCCTTATGATACATTTGATCATTATTAATTTACTTAACATAAATATCGAAAATAGGTCTAAGGTTCAAACCATTAACTAGAGTCATCAAATTTCCTCCTTTATTCTACTTTGGCTGTAATCTCATATCACTACTATAAATATAAAATTCCCAAACTTTGAGGAGATTAGAAAAATTGACCAAATTATACCAAAGACCCTTTTCTATATACTTTTCTTTTATGTACAAATATCATGAAAATTTTAGTGGAACATTATTGTAACCCTAAATCAATCCTATATTGATTTCATTAATAACTTAATCATTTACTTAGTACATTCCAAAAATTAGGGTGTGACAATTGCCTCCATTCTCCCCTATAGCATAAATAGAATGTTTTTTCATAAGTTTCAACAAGTTTGATGTTATTTTGTTTAAGAATTTATGTTGTACATTATTCTCATAACCTCAACATATTTAAAATACGAGTTATAAATAACATAGATGTATGCCCAACGAATATTATGCATATATAGCATTATTATTACGTCTTATGTCCTCATACACTCAAATACATAAATACACACACACACACACACACACACACACACACACACACACACACATATATATATATATATATATATATATATATATATATATATATATATATATATATATATATGTGTGTGTGTGTGTGTGTGTGTGTGTGTGTGTGTGTCTATATATATATATATATATATATATATAAATATATATATATATATATATATATATATATATATATCTGTGTGTGTGTCTATATAAAAAGATATATGTGTGTATGTATGTGCTTACACACACACACACACACACACACACACACACACACACACACACACACACATATATATATATATATATATATATATATATACTCATCATTAATACCTGCATAGGTAGCTACCTGCCCCCTATTTTGGTTATTTTTTTCAAGTTTCTTACTTTCAACATGTACAGGGTTACTTTACCTTGCAAAATGTTACTTTTCATGCATAGATAGTTCCATTTGCAATAGCAGATTTCAAAATACAATTACATATATATTTCCTATGTATTCTGATCAGTTTTACTTTTTTAGTCATATACTTACATTGTTATCAACATAGTTACTTTTTGGTCCTTCTAGTTACTTTGTTTGCCATATTGTTACATTTGGGACTGACGGGTAGTGAAAATCCAGGCTACCCGCGTGGGTATTCAATGAACATATATATATATATATATATATATATATATATATATATAGGGCCCATATATATATATATATATATATATATATATATATATATATATATATATATATATATATATATATATATATATATATATATATAGGGCCCATATATATATATATATATATATATATATATATAAGAGAGATGTTAGAAAGTGTTTACTGACCAGTAAAATGACACATATAATCTAATAATTAAATACAATGGTATGGAAGTAAACATTATTTAGATTAGATGTGTTTAGAAAATCATAACCATATCTCATATTTATCATGAGAAATAGCTATATATGATTCAATTGTTTGTGTAATTCTTTATACAACCACATATTTAGTAGTATGTAAAGGTGTTATATGTCTATTGTATATAGGAATCTAGATATATGTGGATATGCTTAAGTGGTTAAGTTGACCCTCACTTTACATTACTTACATGGCAAAGAAAATTACATATACAATGGGTGTAAGACCAATTAGTAAGAAATAAGTAATGAACCTTTTATACTAACACTCCCCCTCAAGTTGGTGAGTAGATATCACCAGTATATTGAAATAATGATGAAGGAAGTGGTTTAGTCAAGATACCAATAATTTGATTGTTGATACTTATAGAGGAGTCACAATCTTCTGGATTTAACCAAATTCCATATAAAATGACAATCAACTCAATGTGTTCTTCACATCATGGAAAACTGGCTTATTGGCAATATGAATAGTAGCTTGATTACTACAACAAAGATGAGTAGGATTTTGACAAGGAATCCCAATCTAGTAAAAATTGATCGTACCCATTGAAGATCACAACAAGTGTGGACCATCACATGTTACTCAACTTCAGTGTTGGATTGAGAAACTACTGATTACTTTTTTATTCTATAGACTGTTCGGTGATCCGCAATTATGACATAAAAGGTAGAAGTGGATCAATGATTTTTGGAACCTCCTGTTCAATATCCATCATCATATCTTGAAATGGTGAAAGAGTTATGTTGAGGCCATTTATAGAATAGTCCTATTCCTAGGGCACTCTTGAGATAACAAAGTATATGTTGAATGATGCACCAATGTTGTTGGAGGGTTGCACTCATGTGATGAATGAAAACTCCCACAACTTAAATAATGTTAGGATGAGTAATAGTTAGGTAGACCAATTTGTAAGTACTTGACTCCTCAAGAGGACCCTCAGAATAGTAATCCATAGGGGTGGAAATGAGCTTAGTATTTGTCATCCATGTCTCATGGAATAAATCCAACATAATAGAGAATGACTTCTATTGCCGGGTGTAACATCCCAATTTATAAATAAAATAGGTTTAGGGTCCTTAGTGCAAATTTCAACTTTTAATATCAAAATCCTACACATTAATGAAAGTTACCCAAATATAATGAACTATTCCATCAACTTCAAATATTTGGCTCATCTAACTCATTGAGGAAGGATAATCCAATTTATTCCATATTTTTTTAACATAAACACTAAGATAATGAAATATGTGAGTTGATGGATAAAAAGTATGCAAAACCAAAATCTAATCATACAAGAAGATTCTACACCATCTTATTAGCTCGTGGTCCAAATTTGAGGTCATTTGGACTTGGTTTGACGATCTAAATTAATTAGGACATGTTTCATGAAGTTTTCAATCAAATATCATTGATTTTCTCATCTAACCTATGGTTCTGGGTTTATATCGCTATCATCCGGCCCTTGTGTCTCAGTCTAGATCGAACTCAGGGACGCAGATCCATGTGCAGGTGGAGAAGTTGTCTCTATCATCTGAGTCTTGCATACCCTAGACTCCACAATTCTTATTCTCCTTTTTCCTTCTAATTTCCCTTTCCACTAATCCTGTGAGCGAGATAATCCTCTCCTCACAATCCTTGCAATCTCGTGACCTAATTGACCCCTATCACGATGGGGCTTCGTGCCCTAGAACTCCCAAACCATGAGGGACTTCCCTGTTCCAGAATATCTCGAAATCCTTCAACCACCAGGCGGTCGCCGGTACTGACCTATATAATAAATCCCATGAAGATGATAAGGGGAAGCCCAGGAAGAACACCCTATTCCCAGAATCTAACATGAGGAAATAGTTCTCCTAGTCGACAAAGTCAACGAAGGAGCTTGCTGTCGGTGTTTGTGTTATGCACCTAGTGACCCGAGGATGTGCCTGAAGATCCAAAACACCTTGAATCACCCTCAAGGAGTTCCTCAACCACTCAATTTGATCCCAGGTGAGTTAATTCTTATTTTCCCAATTCTGAGTTTTCGTGGTGTTTCCCAACATTTTTAGGTTTCTGATCTCCTTCATTACCAATGTTGCATCTTGTTGTCTTCGTGGTGACCTACTAAAGTCAGTGGTATGGTTAGTTTGATGAGGAATAATGTTTTAGTTGAAGTTTGGAATCAAACCCTGGAGGCAACAACTTCCGGAAACCTTAATAGGTTGCTCCAACCACCCCACAACCAATTCTTGGGCTCATTGTATTCGGCCAACAGTGGTGAAGGTGTCTAGCACCTTGGTTTCCAACCATGGAGTCATATTTTGAGTTTTGGTTTCTCTTTTCCTCGCATAGGTTGCATGATGCTCCATTGTTGTTGATCGAAGATGCTGAATTCTCTTTTCCCTCTTTTAGCCCCAATGGCAATGATGGTTTGTTTTGACCACCTTGGACATAAAGGTCCTTTCATAAGAGTTATCTCCTCAACTGCATTCTTCTTTGTAAATGGGTTAGTGGCACATGGCGTGCTCAGATTGACCCATCTGGATAATCATCATCATATGTGGATTTTGTTCGACTTTCTATTGGTCTATGCTTCCGAAATTCATAACAAATAAACTGATTATCTGAAAAATACCCATAAATTGTCATTGGAAAGGAGTTTTCAAGAGGAATCTGATTTTAGTGTTTCCAAATCATAATTCAATAATTAGAGACCATATTACCTAATGACCTATGAATTGGGGTTTAATATGTTAACTAAGGTGATAATTAATATAAATCATATTAGTCTCAGGAACTTCGGAGTTGACTCAAGGACATGGAGACTAAGTTAGGATTTTCTTTGCTCCAGGTAAGCAGGTCATGCCACTATGCATATGTATTTTGGATGAATTACATCTTATATATGATTTTGGATTATGCTTTAAATTCCAAGTTAATGAATGAAATTAAGATAACGATCATGTCTCATAATATAAAACTGCATGATGTTTACAATATTCATAAAGTCCTATGTTTATTACAGATGCTCATTAGTTTAATGTTATGATCATGTAATGATTAAGGCATTTGAGAAGGAATCATGTAAATCATGTAATGAGGGAGAAATTCCATTATGTCAAAGATTTAATGTTAACAATTATAGTAATGTTTATTTTAAGAATTATTTTATAAGAATTTGATTAACTCTTATATGCTTTCACCATCATGGACCTCAAGGGGTTGTTATGGACATCTGTGCCAATTATGGGCTTTTATAGGAAAATCATGGACCTCAAGGGGTCTTTATGGGCTTTTTAGCTAAATAACAGGCATTTGTGCCAATTATGGGGTCTTAAGTGGGCAAATCATAGAGAGTGCATATATTATTTATTCAATTCTTATTTATGTCAAGTAATTTATTTTAAGAATGCTTAAGTCAAATTCATGTCAAGATTTTCTTTCAAGTCAATTATACGTACTTACTTTTCTTATAATGTGTATAGTTTTGCTTACTGATGTATGTCTATTTTTGTATGACAGTGGGACGAGATGTCCCTAGATCAAGGAGTAAAGGAAAACTAAAGCGATCCCTTTAGAGTAGTTGATATCAAAGGAGACTTTATCTTGGTCGGGTGTCACTACCATTCAATAGATTATCTAGTTTAGGTTTAATTTCATGTTTTAGATTCGTTTAGTCTACATGTATTAGGCTTGAGATCAAGATGAGACAATTTATGTTTTCCCTTTTCAAGAAAAATGTATGAATCAATATTTTGATTTAGTGCATGGTGTTTCATTTATCTTATTGTGATTGAATATCATGTTTGGTAATGTTCCTCCAAGCCAACTGACCCATGTTATGGACAACATAGGGTTTTCTTCCGCTGTCATGTATGTACTTGGAGGGGCATTACACTAGGACAATTGATCCCTACAAAATAGAGAATCACTTCTATCGCAAGAAAATACCACAAATTTTGTAACTTTTTTGTATGGAAATGGGGTTGTAGAGACTGTTTTAGTTTGCAAACATTAATAGTGTCACTGCCAGTGATTACAATGTCGTCAACATACACAACTAGAAGAATATATTTGTGTGGGGATTTAGAATAGTGAATGATCTATGGCTGATTGTTGAAAACTCAACTTTTCAAGTAGTGTACTAAGTTTGTTTAACCAAGCTCTAGGAGATTGCTTGAAACTATATAACAATATTCTCATGTAATATATGTTGGTTAGGTAAGCCTATAGAGAAAATAATGTGATGATTTACATGTCATGTACGATAAAGGATTTGATTAATACTCACAAAGGCAAGCTTGCAATTCATTCTATTTCACTCAGTTATGAGATAATGAGGAAATATTATGAATGTCTAAAGAATGACAATACTCAATGACATATGTCTTCAAGTATGTGACTTGGAAGGATGACATCATACAAATGCTAAGAGTATGTACATTCTTGTTATGTCCCTGGTCGATTATTGTTGTGGAAGGTAGATAGACATCGATAACACTATAGACTAGAGTGTGGGTTGGTTGATGATAGACTCTCATTAGTCATGATATGGCAATATCAAACCAAGAACACATATACATGTCAGGGAACAATGTCTTGGACAAACCCACCTTGAGGGTGACACATGGAAACCATTTTTGGTGGTCATAGTCAACTCTCATAGTGAAGGTGATGATTGTGATTCTTAGACCTGAAATAACTGCACTCGTCACATGTCGTGGGTATGCTTTAACATCATCGAATGTAGTCCTAAAACATGGGTTGTTATAAATGTGATGATTGGGTGACTTTGACACATGGGGATAGACTGTGAGTAATAGATATGGGATTTGCCCCTCCTACTGGAGTTTCATATCCTGGCCACTTGTTAAGAGAGACTAAGAAATGCATGTGCTTGCACATGTGAACCAATATATGATATTGAGATCACATTATCTCAGACAATCTTCTCTTGGTTCAAGGAACATAGATTGAATGTTGATAGGATGATGAGTCCATGCCTCAAGTTCATTCTGGATATCAGAGACAAAGGAATTATACAATCACTACAACACCTTACACATATTGTAGGTTGAAGTTGTTTTCCAAATTTCCATTCACTTGAATAGAATTGATGTGTGACTAGGCACCACTCTCTACTTGTGATGTCATAAGCTAGTCATAAACATTCACTACAAACATGATATGGGACCTATAGGGGTCACACACATAGGAATTCATCTAGAAGAGGAGTTTAATCTTGATTGGATTGATTACTAAAGTGTTTAGGTATTCAATTCACAAAATGGATTGGATGACTGGACTACCATACAACGATCTCATACAGTGAGATATGCGTTTGGGCATGCTAGATGGGTGACTCAAATGTTGAGACGGCCGTTTGGGTTGTCAGGCTAATCAAAGTTTGAATTGGATAAGTTATGCCCAAATTGAGGAGTGAACCGACCAATTCAATCTATTAAAGTGACTGGTTCTACTCAAGCTCACCAGACGACCATTTGGGTGAGTGAGACGGGCATCTCACAAGGGTGAGACAGCACAATTGAGCCAGACAAACATTCTGAATGTTTCCCTAACTTGTTTTGATTGCACATTACTTGTTGTACAAGGAATTAATATGTGATAATATTTGGAATCAAAGTTGCCAAATTTGTGTGCGAATGGGAAACTACCAAACGGTCATTTGCTAGTGTGAGATGACCTCTTGTGTGGATAGACAACCGTCTAGATCACCACATGACTGTCTTGTGGCTCATAGGGTGTGAATCTTTTGGTCCCTTCAACTCTGCACAATCCCATATAGACTGGAAACCATGACCCAAACCCCACCTATAAATAGAGGGGTACGAGGGGCTTCCTAATACACAACATAGACAACTGAGAAATAGTTCCTCTAACAATTTGTGTCCTCTCTAGTTGTGGTAACCGAGAGAGCCAATGCAAATCCTACCCGAAAAGGGAGGAAGAGCTATATGAGAGAACAACTGAGTATTGTTGTTCACGTTGGGGACTAGTACACCAACAAGAGGGACAACTCCTTCCTGTCTATTCTAGTTGAATGAGACATGAGTCTAGTTGGTCCTTGTGGACTACTCTAGAGGCAGGACTCCTTTGGATGCTTCTCGAAGAGAAATGTCATCCTCTAGTCTGTGGCAAGACCACAAGAATCGCTATAAAAGTTGTTATGTTCGTTGTTCATGGTGAAGACCAGGAGCTCCACAACTACCGTCTAAGGGTAACTAGTTCACAGTTGCATTGAAGTGTGTTTTGTCACTGGACTTGCTCCAAGACCAGGTGTAACTCGTTAAACCATACTTCCTATTTCATAGTAGTTGACGTGATCTTGTTGGTATGGGAATACGGATAGATAAACTTTTTGTTTCCACTTCTATACTATGTGCTCGTATTTCCCAATAGTGGTATCAGAGTCACATCAATTTACTATGTTTTACGATAATTAATATGATCAGATTTTTAGTTTAATTATTTATTTATTTCATGTCATGCAAATATTTAAACTGTCTCATATGCGTATCTGATCAAAGACCACATAATCACAAAACTAATATATATATATATATATATATATATATATATATATATATATATATATATATATATATATATATATGCAATCTACACATGTCACCCTAAAAGCAATTTTTATGGTGGATGTGTAGAGTGATTATGGCCAATACCCAATATCTATGTATGCTTGGATGGTTTAGTTTTATTCTTGTTTATCCCTACCTCCTTCCCAATGTAAAGTTAATTCTTTCCTACCTTTGCTCCCCTCAAATGTTATTCGAGGTTTCTATTTACAATTAAATATTTTAATAGCAATAGGATAATTTATTTTGTTGCAATGATGAGGAATATGATCATCTCCAGATGAGACGACTAGTTTGTGAGATGAGCTGACCGTCTGGAGGACCATGGAGGATAGAGCGATGGAGCCAAATGATCGGCTGGTGGACCCAACTGACCATTTGTAAGGAGTCCAAACATCAGTTGGACTGGAGGCCAGACGACCATCCTAGAGGACCAACCAACCAGACAAAAGGCGAGACGTCTGGTTTAAGGGTTGAACCGATCTACCCAAATTGGCAAGCACATGTCTACACCAACAACATGTTCATACATGTGATTTGATGATTAATTTAGGTGGTAGTAATTCCTTGTGGCTCCAAGGAATACAAGTATACATGGCCATAACCATCAATTTTTGTTTTATATTGCATGTTTACATTGTGGTATATAGCATATATATGATACGTACAATATATATATGTGGTGATTGGATACATATATATGATATATATTAAATCCCTCAAATAAAACATATTAAGTCTAAGATAATTTCCAATAGAAATACACATGAAAAGCTTGTTCGACTAAGCATAGGTTACGCCAAAGCATGGTGCATCATCTACCTCATGTAAGTGTGATGGTAGTAATGTAGGTTCCGCCTCTACAGGGTGCATTATTATCGTATTGGCTATTGGGTCAGGCTTAACTGGTGATACTTAGAGCGCCTGGGTCTAGAAGCATACAGATAATTATGGCAAGGAGTTGCACATATTATCTATCAAGAATTGTATATGTTGCAATTGACAAAAGTTGCCTACCTTGGTAATTAACTATGTTTTGTGGCATTGGTCGGGCCATAGTTGAAGTATCTTGGATCTTGTTCATTAGAAAATTGATTTGGTGAAGTTTTCCAAATTCATACATGAAGGTTGTCAATTTGGAAAAAATAATGAGAATAATAATGAATTAAAGACCTAATTATTATCACCCAAATTTTAATCAAATAAAAAATGTGTTTTGACAAAATTACAAATTCTTTTATAGAATCAAATGACAATGAACAACAATCACTTTTCTCTGCGATCAGTCCTTAAGAAGGACAAACTAACTGGGAACAACTTCCATGGCTGGTTCAGGACATTGAGAATCATTCTCACATAGGAGTGCAAGCTCTATGTCCTAGAAATGCCAGAACTAGAGGAACCACCTCAAAATGCAACAAGGGTTGACAAGGATTGTTATAAGAAGCATATTGAAGATGTCATGTATGTCAAGTGTCTTAGGTTATGCTCCATGAACTATGAGTTGTAGAGGCAACATGAGAACATGTTCCAAGATTAGGTAAGACGAGAGATATGATGTCTCCAAGGCATTGTTCAAATGTAACATGGTAGAAGGTGACCCAGAATGTCCTCATGTAGTCAAGCTCATTGTGTATGTGGAGAGCCTAGCAAGATAGGGATTCCCCTTGGGTCAAGAGTTGGCCACTGATGTGATTCTACAATCTCTATCAGAGTCATATAGTCAATTTATCATGAACTACAACATGAATGACTTTGACAAGTCATTGACAGGGTTGTTGGGCATGTTGATAACAAGTGAGGGATAGATGAAGAAAGACAAGACCAAGTATGTGATTATGATCAGCAAGACAAAGGTGAAGTCTAAAGGCAAAGGAAATTCTAACAAGAGTTCTAAAGCTAGCTAGAAGCCCAAGTCTTTTGATTTTAAAACAAAGTGAGGAGTAAAGAAAGTAAGAGGCGATTGTCACAATTGTTACCTTCCTGGACATTGGAAAAGAAATTGCACACTCTGGTTAGAGGAATTAAAGAAGAAGAAGAAGGAAGGCAATGAGGCCTCCACTTCAGGTATAAATGTTATAAGATAAATTTTATTACTTATTCATTTGGTATGTGATACCAAATAGTGATATGACATACTTGGTGTGCAGGATCTGACAAGAAGTAAAGGCCTTCATGGAAGGACAATGATGGATAAGATGGAGCAAGAGTTGTGGAAGCTTTGGTCTACATTTATATTTATCTTAGCCCAATGGGTGTGTAATAGAGTTAGTAGAACTGTTGTTTCATTATGCCATTAGAAACATTTCTTTTGTGCATCTTCTATGACAAGGATGTTAAATCAATAAAAGGTTGTTTATGTTTTAAAAGATATGATCTTGCATGGCAATGCCCAAACATATAATGATCTCTATATGAAAGACTTTGAGATGAATGTTTATAACATTAATACCAAAGGATTATAATTGATAACTCAATATTATCATTGAAAATAGTCACCTTGGATGTATATATAAGAAATGCATATCTAGAATACACATTGATGTTTATCTAGATTTCCTTGGTTTTTGAACCTAAGGAAACATGCAAAGCCTTTTTTACACACAATATGACATGACAACCTTCATTAGATGTAGTGGGAGGATAAGCTCTCTGTTGGAACTCATACATGTGATGCATGAAGATCTTTTGGAATGAATGATGTATACTTCATTTCTACTACTAGTTATATGATGATATGGGTTCCAAACTAATAGCCATTAATTCTAATCTACAATAGAAGTCGAGTATACTTATGTTGTGAACACAGAGTGATACTATATGGATCTAAAAGTTCATGTGATGAACTTATAGATGTTCTAACCATTGATGACTCAGTAGTGATACTGTGACAACAATGGAGCTACTTGTTAGGCTAGGAATACCAGATTCCATATCACAGTGGTTTCATCTCAGAGTGAAGAGATAAGAAACATGCAACATACTGACTAAATAGCAAAGTATTTCTAACACGCTAAGATAAGTACTTACAACAAAAGCATGATGAACATGTTTGGATCACTAAGAATGAGATTCATGGGTGATTGGCTCTATGTGTAGTGGGAGTCTGTTGGTAAGGTATGCCCATAGAGAAAATCATGTGATGATTGACATGGCATGTACCATAAAGGATTTGATTAACACTCACAAAGGAAAGCTTCCAATTCATTTTGTTTCACTCAGTTATGAGATAATGAGGAAATATTATGAATGTCTAAAGAATGACAATACTCAATGACATATGTCTTCAAGTACGGGACATGGAAGGATGAGATCATATGAGTGCTAAGAGTATTTACATTCTTGTCATGTCCCTAGTCAGTTGTTGTTGTGAGAGGAAAATAGACACTACTAACACTAATGACTAGTGTGTGGGTTGGTTGATGACATAATATCATTAGTCATTGTATGGCAATATCAAACCAAGAACATAGATACATGTTAGGGAACAATGTCTTAGACAAACCTACCTTGAGAGTGACACATGGAAACTATCTTTGGTTGTCATAGTCATCTCTCATAGTGAAGGTGATGATTGTGATTCTTAGACCTGAAATCACTGCACTCGTCACATGTCATGGGTACGCTTTGACATCATCAAATGTAATCCTAAAACATGGTTATTATAAAGATGATGATTGTGTGACTTTGACACATGAGGATAGATTGTGAGTGATAGATATGGGATTTTCCCCTCCTACTGGAGTATGATATCCTGGCCACTAAGTAAGAGAGACTGAGAAACACATGTGCATTCACATGTGAATCAATATATGCTATCGAGATCACATTTTCTTAGACAATCTTCTCTTAGTTCAAAGAACATAGATTGAATGTTGAGAGGATGACGAGCCCATTCCTCGAGTTCATTTTGGATATCAGAGATAAAGGAATTATACAATTACTACAACACCTTACACAGATTGTAGGTTGAATTTGTTTTCCAACTTTCCATTCACTTGGGTAGCACTGATGTGTGACTAGGCACCTCTCTCTACTTGTGATGTCACAAGCTAGTTATGGGCATTCACTACCAACGTGATATGGGACCTATAGGGTCACACACAAAGGAACTCATCTAGAAGAGGAGTTTAATCTTGAATGATGATTGGATTGATTATTTTAGGTATTCAATTCATGAAATGGATTGGCTAACTAAGCTGCCATATGACCATCTCACAGGGTGAGATGGGTGTTTGGGCATGCCAAATGGCTGTCTCAAGTATTGAAACAACCGTTTGGGCTATCAAGCTAATCAAAGTTTGAATTGGCTAAGTTCTGTCCAAATTGAGGAGTGAACCGATCAGTTGATCGACTTGACTCAAGATCACCAAATGGCCATCTGGGTGAGTAAGACGGGCATCTCACAAGGGTGAGATGGCTCGGTTGGGCCGAATCAAGGTTCTGGATGTTTCCTGAACTTGTTTTGATTTCACCTTACTTGTGTGCGTTTGGGAAACTGCCAAACATCTACTTGGTAGTGCGAGACGAACGTCTCATGTGACCAGACAACTGTATGGGTCACTAGGAAACCGTCTCATGGCTCACAGGTTGCAAAAGTTTAACAACTTCCGGTCCCTTCCACTCCCGCATAATCATGTACATATTGGGAACCTGGCACAAACCCTGCCAATAAATATAGGGATACTAGAGGCTTCTCATAACACAACACAGACAACTGAGAATCAGTTCCTCTGACAACTATTGTCCTCTATGATTTTAGTAATCGAGAGATCCCAAGAAATTCCTACCCAGCAATGGAGGGATAGCTATAGGACATAACAACCTAGGATCATTATTGTGGGAAAGAACGTTGGTGACTAGTACTCCAATGGGAGGGACAACTCCTTCCTATCTATTCTACTTCAACGAGACACGAGTTCTAGTTGGTTCGTGTGGACTACTCTAGAGGCAAGAGTCCTTTGGCTGTTGCTTTAGAGAGCAAAGTCAGCCTGCAGTCAGTGGCAAGACCACCGGAATAGCTACAAAAGTTTTTCCTATTTATTGTTCATGGTGAAGACCAGGAGCTGCACAACCACCGTCCAAGGGAAATTAGTTTACAATTACATTGAAGAGAGTTTTGTCACTGGACTTGCTCCAGGATCAGGTATAAATCATTAAACCATCCTTCCTATTTCATAGTAGTTGACACAATCTTGTTGGTATAGGAATACAGATAAATAAATTTTTGTTTTTGTTGCTATACCTTGTGCCCGCATTTCCCAACAATATACTTTATGAGAAGACTACCCCTCAAAAACAAAATGAGAAGGATTTTTCTAATGGACCTCTTCAAGAAGATATCCCTGTACAAAAGAATTCTTGATATCCAACTATAAGAGTGGAAAAAGTGTTCTTAAAGATGAATAAAATGTGGTACCACATCCTTCCTCATTACAAGAGAAACTTTCTCAAAAAACACACACAAAGGTAAGAGTAAAAGCTTTTGCAACTAGGTGAGCCTTTAGTATGTAAATAGAGCCATCCAAGTTATGTTTGATGGAGAAAACCCAGAAACAACAAATGACATTCTTTCTAAATGGATGATCAACCAGATACCATTGATGACTATTACGTCGAGTCTGCATGGCGTGGAAGATTTTAACCCATGATGTTACCAGGCATCTGCCAGAGGCTTGGAAATAAAGGTGGTGTCAAAAAGAGTGGAAAAAATAGAAACCATCATAGATAGGAGAGATAAGAAACATGTCTTAGAGATTGTATGTTTAATGTTATAGAAGTGTTTAGCTTGAAGCAGTGCAACTAGTAAATCTCAACTAATCTAGAAGAGATGATGATGGTGGGGTTGCTGGTTGATGACCATCTTCCATCAATAATGTTCTTTAGGTAAGGAGACTAGAATTGTAGGAGAAGGTTCAGAGAGAGAGAGAGAGAGTACATCTTGAGAGGGACTAAAGGGAGAAGAAAATTGAGGAGAAAAACAATTTGTAACCATGGTAAGTTACATCATATGATACATTGATATGACAAGTTTTGGGGTCAAGACATTTGTACCCTTTTTTAAATAAGGGGTATCCTAGAAAAACCATTTGAATGACATGGGGGGATAGCTTATTAGCTTCAAGACACTGTTGTGAACAAAGACAATGCATCCAAACACCTGTGGTGGTAAAAACAATACTGGAATAAAGGGTTTGCTTGTGAAGAACCAATGATGATTGGCAATCAATCATAACCAAGCTATGAGAATGGTATCATTCTACATGTTTCTTAGTAGAATGGAATGAATGGTAAGAGAGAGAGTGGTGTCAAGAAGATGGCAGTCTTTCCTCTCCATAGTACCATTTATTATTAAGAGTAGGCACAAAAATGTTGGTGAATGATTTCAATATCCAGACAAAAAGAAGAAATGGCATGTTGAGTGTATTTAAGTGTGTTATTTTTGTGTAAGATATTAGTAGATATATATAATTGAATGATAATAATATTATAAAAGGAACTAATTAGGGGAAAAACCTCATCCCGTGTTTAATTAAGATAAATCCATGTCATTCGGAGAAATCATCCACACATACAAAAAAAGTATTTAAATCCATAGTAACTAGTTATCTAGAAGGGCCATAGACATCACTATGTATCAAGTCAAAAGGTTTCAACGACTACATAACTACACAAGAAGGAAAAAATATATGGTAATGTTTGCCCAATTAACAAGCATCACATAAAATGGTTAAACAACTAGAAATAGATTTGTCTTAGATATTAAGCTTATCTAGAGATGGGTGTAAAAAGTGAAGATGTAGCAGGAGGGCCTAGGATGCAACAAGAGCACTAATTTGAGGTAGAGGAGAGGCATAGAAGTAGTAAGTTCACAATAGAGCCTCATGTTGCCAATTGTCATCGAATTCCTCCTACCATGTGGAACTATTTCGAAATATAACAAAGAACGAATGGAATCAACAAGTTTGTTGTGGACATTAGGTTATATGTAAAGTTAGAAACATAATGAAAAATAGATCGTTTTTATTTTTAGAGTAAAGGGTAATTAGGTTATATGTAAAGTTAGAAACATAATGAAAAATAGATCGTTTTTATTTTTAGAGTAAAGGGTAATAGTTCCACACTAGGTGACCTATTTGATTGATCCATCTGTCAATGTGACAGTGGTGTGTGGCATAAGAGAATTAGAGGATGTAAGACATGTGGAGTACCGATCATATATTTAGTAGCATCAAAATCATCTATCCAACTAGAGTGAGAGGCAATCATAGAGGTCGTAGGGTTAATATGGTGAGCAACAATATGGGTTGAAGATGTAATAGTAGATGTGTCACCATTGTTCCATTCATGGGATGATAGTGCCATGGTATTTGTAAGTGATGAATCACCATATTGGTGTGTAGTTTGTCGAATTTGTTCTTACCTCTTATTTGTGAGTGAAATATGTTTCGGATGTCCGGTCAGGGTAGGATCCACAGTGTTTCCAAAGGACCTTGCCCAATGAGGGTGTAGAGGTTTGAGGAACATGCACAAAACCCCTTCCACACCCTCATTCCATAATGAGTAGGGTAGCCATGTTTGGAATGATAGGTAGTAGCAATGGACCTAGTGTGAGTGACACTGCCCTATCGACGACAACTTGCAGTATATGACATTATATTCTGGTCTTCAAACACTTCATCGTGAGGGGTTAGAGTAGAAGATATCCTGACATGGTATAGGAAGGAATAAGCACAATCCATGGATGGGATGGTGGTCCAGAAAAGAAGAAGTTGGATACAACACTATGTTGTGGATGAATGCCACTAAGAAACCAGCCAGTAATGATAATGTCACATTCTTTGTCCACTTTGTGGAGGTGGTGGACAAGAAGAAGTTTTGTTATTTTACTAGATCCTTCATGGAATCATAATAATTAAGGAATGCTTGCCCCTAAGTTCAGAACTGATCTTATCCATTGCATTATACAACTAGGGTAGTTGTCCTACTAAGTATAGAACTACTTCATCTCTTCCCACATGAGTTTGGAATTTTTACGCCACATGTATTTCATAGCAACATCAAGTTCCATACATCCCTTCAGATAATAAAACACCTACTTATTTCATGTGAGCCATGCAACACAGGGTTTTATAGATGCATCGCCTTTGATAAATTTTAGTTTGCCAAAAGATTCTAGAAAGGTAGAAATGACATGATGCATAACAAAGAATTGTAACCACTAAATTTAATAGTCGTAACATGTGTCATATCATTATAGATCCTTTATAAGAGATAATGTACCATATTATATGTGCCATATAGAAATAAAGTGCTAAACGAATGGGTATGGTAGGAAAGGCTCTATCAGAATAAGCATGCTTTGAAAAACACTATCAGAATAAAATCCTAGGAAGAAACAATGATAGAACTATCAGTGTAAGTGTGGCAGGAAGAAGTCAAATCACAAGAATAAAAAAAATGTGATGTACATAAGATTAGATCCCTAATTCAATGAGGATCAATCATATGTGATAGGGAAACCACTTGCAAAGGAAAGAAAGAAGGAAATTTTGGCTATTTTACTTAATTTTGTGCTTTATAAATTACAACAAGGTTTTTTTATTCACTTTTTGATGTTGTTTTAAACAATATATGTGGAAGGAACCATAATGGAATAAGAATCAAGATAGGGTAGGGGTGAAATCACATGGACAAGATCCAATATAAATGAAGATACCAACGTGCCAGGGGATGATGCCAAGAAGTAGACCACAAATGGGTGGTAGTTGTAGCACACCTGATGTGTGTGATATTGCATAGACAAATTCACCTAGAGAAGAGTATATATATTTACCTTAACCAAATTACAATAATCACCAGCCAGAAGTGGGTGAATTTTATCCTAGTATAGTTCAAGATCGAACCCAAGAGATAATGTTCTTAAGAGTTGACTAATGCATCTAACCAAGCAAGAGCTAATATTAAAAAGGTTGATTGATTGATTATACTAAGACTACAATACCAAAAAAGTAGATTACTGGTTGATAAATCAATTTATGGAGATACTAAGATGGATTGAGTTTCATTGCTACTACCTATCATTCACTCTCTCAATGCATCATATTAAGTATGAGCATATATATTTTTAGGCTAGATAAATCCCCCCGTCAACATTTAGGTTAAAACCTATAAGGATATCACTCTAAGCTCACCATTTTTTTACCTAGATATCATGAATCAATAACCTGAAAAAACACCTACCTAATGTTATCATCAAGGGCTTAACAAAAAAAATCAATATCCTATATCTTGGGTTCAAAGTTCTCTACACCTAAGATCATCATGTAATCTTGTTGATCAGACAAGCATACATGCATAAAAAGAGATCAATTCTAAACATCTAATAGTTCATGTAACAATATATGTAGTAAAGAGAACAAAATCATCTAGAAGGTTTCACCCTAGCTAGATGACTGCTCTCTCAAGGAAAAATTAACAAGAGCAATATAAGAACATAGGAAGAAAGTCATCATCCTAGTAAAAGATAAAAGTAGACCTGTTGTGTGTGAAATCCTATCTTTGTGTTGGAGATTAATGGGAACAACATAACAACAGATCTACCCCTGGAAGTTCATCATAGGTTGAAGTAGACCATCATTATTCCTTCTTAATCATTGTGTCTATCATCACAAAAGAGGAATGAGTAGGTCAACAATGGGAAGAAGTAATTTGTCAACAAATGGAATGAAGGATTCATTGGTAGAATATCCTTCATGGTCTGAACCTCCTAGACTTTGTGAGGTGTATGGATATTCATTTGATAGACACCAATGGATGGAATAGGTCAAGGGTTTTTGGTTATAGAAGATCGGAATTCAGTTTGGCAGTCTATCGACATCAAACGTCAAATTCCTTTCTGGAGGTTATCGCCTGGTATTTATAGGCTAATGTTCATGTCAAGAACCCTCCCAGTCACTATCACAGAACCATTTATTACGCTAAGTCCACATTCCTAATGGATACATAGCCAAAGGAAAATGGACTTGGGTGTCAGTTCCTAGAATGACACACATCTTCATATAAGAAATATATATGAAAAAGGCAATAACAAAATTAAGGAGATAACAAGATACTAAACAAGAATAAAAGAGATATGTACTCATTTCTATATCGAAAATACCCATTGGTGATTCATTTTAGATCTTAGAGTCTTGAGTGTAGAGAATATTCATTAGGTCAATAGATTAGGTGTACCTTTTGAGTAGTGAACAAGTCCTAATCCATGAGTAATATTCTAGAGAAGGTCCAACCCCAAGGGGAACTAATATATTTGATACAAATTAGAGGGTCTTACATTAGTAGGAAAAGTGATAATCTAAACAGAATATAAGTCATTTTGGTGTTCCCTTAGACCTAAGTTTCAATTAGATCAAACATACATTCCAAGGCTCTAAACATGCATGTATTGATTCAACATAACACAAGTATCAACATTCAGCCTTAGGTATAGGTGAACCATCCACATTATGTGTGATATAGATAGATATAAGGTATATTATGGAAATTGAGGAAGCACAAGAGTCAGATTATCAACATGGTCTAGTCATGTAAGATTCATATTTAGTCATATAACTTCAATTTCTTGCAACAAGGTCACATTTGCAAGTCATAGAATTAAGCACATTAAGTTACTTTTTAGTGCTACAAGCATGATACATTTACTGATTTGGTCAAGATAGCGCATGGCAATCAGCATAAAAGTCATATTTCAACATATGGAGGCAACTAGGTCAACTTGGTCATTTTTAAGCACAAAATATGTACTTGGGATGTATAAGAAAAAACTAACATATTAGTATAATATCTAGGTTCCAAAAGAATAAAATAATGATATAGTTACTGATTTTTGAAGTATAATCATTTCATGATGATGTATTAGGCCACAATCACACATAGGGTCAAGTTGCCTCATATAAGAACACAAAATGTCCAACTTGTAGGTCATGAAAGGCCAAGATGACGTGAAGTACATGAATACGATCTAAACCATTAGGTCACATTTTCAAAGGAGTAAAACTCACTGATTTTCATGGATATAACATCACATGTCCTTAAAAGTACAAGAATAACATGATAGGATATTAAGAAATATCAAAAAGTTCTCAAACAAAGTAAAATGATATAATAGAGAAACCAAGTGTAGAATTATGTCTAGCGGTTTTAATAAAAGTTGGCATTTTTATGTTATAAAAATACATATTACATCATTAGACTTGAGAAAGGATATTGGAGGTTTGATTAATCACCCTTAATTTGGGTTTTTGGGAAGTTTTTAGCTCTGTTGGGCCGAGAACATGTCGGTTGGGAGGTGGATTCGCTCCGCTTGGGCCCATGTTGGAGAGGGGACAATGGCTAGGATCATGGTCATGTGCTAGTCCACGGGATATCATTGATGTTTACGGGTGATGGGTGGCATGCTCCAGTGTGTCGGAGTGATGACAAGTGACCTCTTGCGAGTAGCGGTGACCACATACAGTCCATGGATATCTTAAGCGACCTTGGGCCACTTTGTCATACGTGAGATGAAATTGTGATCCCATGCCTATATGTCATACGATTGTTGGCTAACGAAGCACCTGCATTGTCATTGTGACATGTGTGGCATGAGACAAGAGACGAATCTATGAAGAGAGAGAAGGAAAGAGAGAGAGGAGGTGAACATGGGAGTGAAGTAGGGAATCTAAGCCCTTGATGATGCTTGATCCAATGTCCTGAGAGTGATACCGTACCTCGTGATAGGGATTCCCATCCCTCGAGTAGGTGGCGGAGGTGAGGCTAGGTGGAGCTACACAGTGCCAAAGTGCAAGGGCAAGAAGCAAAAAAGACTGAGAGGGGATTGGTAGACTAGATGGGTGTTCTTATAGGTGGTGTGGGTGCGCGAGGTGTGGATTAGGGTTGAAAGAAGGTTGACAACCATTAGAGGTGAAACAGGAGGTGGCAAAACACCAAAACCATTAGAGGCCCTAATTTCTTAAGGCACGGTAAAATAGAAGTAAAGGGAGGTTGGGTGCCAAACGTAAGAGGATGAATACACTATAAAGCAGTCATCAATCTACGATAGTGGAAGGCAAGAAGTTGGAGACAACCTTGCAGCCATTGGACTTCCTATAAATTCAAGGCCATGCGATAGTTTGATGGCTGGTGGAAATCTGATTCAAGTGTGTATAAAAGAAAAGAGAGCATGGAAAATATAGTATTTTGTCGCAAATGTTGGGTGTTTTGGTCCCAAAAAGCTAAAAAAGGCTCAAATAGATGATAAAAAGGGTTTAAAAGGGATTTTGGATCAAGAAATTCAACTTGACATAACTTACTCATTGTTTCTCCTAATTGAAAAAAAAAGATGTCTTGGAAATCTAGGATAGACTCCATAACATGAATATACATAGATACAGTTAAACTAGAAATGAAGATGAAGTTTTGTGAACAAAAGTGAAAACTAGATTTTTAGTTTAAAATAGTGGCAGCATGAGGCATATGAACATAAGATAACCTAATTATGTATCAAAATGCATTCAATCATGCCAGAGTGGGAGATTAGTGCAAAGTTGATGTAGATGACTTGTACTTGGGGAGTTAGAGAAAAACTAGGTTATCACATCCTCCCCCCCTAAAATAAATTTTGTCCCCATGATAAAATCAATTTATAAATCAAGATTGAGTTCTCATATTCCATATCATATCTACTTGCTATTCCCTCATCATAAAAATATTTCAAAATTGAGGAATCGAACATCGTGGTCAAGGTAAAGTCACATTGATCATCAAATTGAGGAGATCATTACATAAATCACAACTTTGAGAGATTATCCTATAGATCAAAATTTTGGAAAGATCACAGTTTAGGTCAATCAAATAGATCTCTTGAATCTGGAGTACAACATGACTTTCAATCCCAACATTTAGGGTTCTAGTTTATTTAATGGCCTAGGTAGAGTTATAATCCATGATCAAAATTTTGTATTTTAATAATTTAAGATGTACATCATATTCCAGTATTATGGTTTCGTGTTCAAGATCGATCAAAGGTCCCATCCTAGTCCAGACAGAGTTCACCCCTTTGTCATAAATCGAGCAAGTCATCATAATCATCATTTCAAATTTTTGAGACTTGGAAGCAATGTAAGTCATTAATCATAATCGAGGGTGATCTATAGATCCAAAATAGGATGATTTTAGGAGTCTATAAATATCAAGATCATAATCACGATTCAATATTTTGTAATCATATATTGAGAGTCAATTGAACGCCAAAGTGATAGTCCAACCATTTCAAAACTAGGGTTTAGATGCCTAGTTAGACATTAGGGCTGATCATTCATCCATATTAAATTGAGCAACATATCGAGCAAAATTTGATAATATCCATCATAAATTTTACTATCATGGGGTAAAGGTTGGAGAATGATATGTACTTATATCTTTCTAGGATTTTAAAGCACAATCTATAGTCAACATCATCATACTTCAAAACATGATTCAAGATCAAGCATTAATATCATCATGGATTTGACCTATTCAAGGCTTAGGTCAAGAGATCAAAATCATATGAAAGGGGCTATCTTTCCAAAACTATAAATAACCATCAATATGAAGATTTAGAGGCAATCATAATTGAGATGTAAACTAGGTTAGGGGACATATACTACCACCCAAATCTTGTGCATTAGTGTTCATTGTCGCATTTAGTGGAGTTCTAGTGATCAAAGATAAAATAATAATAGGGAAGCCTTATTTCATTAATCTGTAAACTTAGGGTCATAATATTGTCCCCTGCCTTTCATAGAACACGGAAAGGGACTATAGCTAGGAATACAGAATCAGAGTAGGGCATTGTAAGAATTAGAGTAATAGATTATGGTCAATACTTCATACAATTCACTTCTTTCAAAATTGAGCCTTTAAAATAGGTTTAATGGTCAATAGGGTGATTTTCCTCTTACGACAAATCATCACATCATGATCTAGTGGTCCAAGGACATAGCCGTATCAAAGTATGTGACATGATACATATCAATAGGGAGAGATTTGATTATCTATGTTTGATATTTGATCATAATAGGGTCAACATAGGTTTAATTAATAGGGACCTCATCAAACATGAGGTATAGAACATGATTGCACCTTATCTCCCCACATCAAGGATTTACCTCAAATATAGAAGGTACTTATATCCAATTGGGTAACATTGAGTTTGCATCAACTTTTACACATGAGTACATCACTTTCAAGAGTATTTTCATAAATCAAATAGGGTTTTAAATTTAAGGTCATACCATGGTATTGTCACCTTAGTCTATTTTTATAATTTCGATTGAATTTAATCTTTCCCATGCATAAGCTACCCATAATAAATAAATCATGTATTAATAGTCATGAGAGAATAATCAAATGAGGAGATAAAAAAACTAACTAAACATCATATATGCAGTTGGCTTAGATAACCTTAGACAAGAGATGAGCTGCTAGAAGACACTCTAAGATTTATGGGAAGAAACCTAATCCAATCTTGGATCCACCTTGGTTAAGTAGGTGTGCAAAGGAACCTCATCCACCACATTAGTTGGATAGGAGGTGACTACTCACCAGAACATCCATTGTTAGTACCATACCCGTTGCCTTAGTTTCACCATTATGTATTTTGGTTCTCCTTAGGTTCTTATGACGTGTTATGCCTTAAACTAATATGAAGACCTATGTGTATAGATCTAACTTTGTCATGGAACCATTTATTACCATAAGTCTATGCTCCTAATGGCTACATAGACAAAGGCGAGTGGACTTGGGTGTCCATCCATAGAATGGCACATAGTTTCACACAAGATATATATATATATATATATATATATATATATATATATATATATATATATATATATATATATATATATGCAATTGGAAATAACAAAACTAAAGAGATAAAAATATATTAAACATGAAGAAAAGAGATGCGTACCCATTTCAATTTTGAGAATACACATTGTTGATTCATTTAAGATCTTAGAGTCTTGAGTACAGTGAATATTCATTTGGAAAGTAAAAATTTGATAAACAATATATTAATGCTAAATAATCATGAATTCTATGAAAGGGATTGTAAACACAATTTAATAGTATATAAAAGTTGCTTGGCTAGAACATTATGATAAATAAGAATTAGAAACGAGGAGATAACACTTAAAAAACTCCTTTATACAAAGCATATTGTAGGTTTCTTTATCTGTTATATCAATTGTTGGTCTTTTGACCATTCCCTAAGGAAGGTGGTCTGTGAGAGACATTTATGCCAAAGAAAAACATATTTCCTATTTATCAAGAATAACATGCCATGACTAATCAATTCATATGAGGCATCAAGGTCATGGCCAAGAGGTAACCCATTTTCAACATACTTTGTGCCCTTAGCCCAAAACATTTTGCAGGCACACAAGGATATATAATGAATTTCTCTAGATTGTGTTCATGTTTTGTAAATGTACTATAATCAAACATGAAAGTAGTAATCATATGAACATTAGATCAATCAAGTAATTATCTAGCCAAGAATTCATGCAAGCATACATATAAACAACCCAATAACATAGTGGGTTCAAGAGATTAAGCGTAACTTTTGTGTAGTGAACAAATCCTAATCCATGAGTAAGATGCTAGAGAATTTTCAACCCCAAGGGGACCTAACATATAAAAGATATAATAGAGGGATTATGTTAGTAGGGTTTTGATAATATAAACATCATAACAGTAATTTTGGTGTTCCCTTAAACTTAGATTTCAATTAGATCAAACATAATTTTCAAGGTTCCAAGCATGAATATATTGATTCAACATAGCACAAGTACCAACATGAAGCCTTAGGTGTAGGTGAATAATCCACATTAAGAGTGATATATATAAAGATAAGGTCTGATTTGGAAGTTGAGGAAGAAAGAGAGTCAGATTATCAACAAGGTATAATAATGCAAGACCACATTTAGTCATATAACATCAATTCCATGCAACAAGGTCACATTTCCAAGTCATAGAAGCATTAAGTAGATCAAGTTGGTGTTTATTACTATGAGCATTATAAGTTAAATGATTTTGACAAGATTGGCATGATGTTAGCATATCAGTCATATTTTGGCATATGGAAACAACTAGGTTAACTTGGTCATTTTAAAGCACAAAATAGATTCTTCGGATGTATAAGGAAAAAATAGCATATTACTATAAGATCTAGGTTCAAAGGGAAGCAAATAACAATATAGTTACTGGTTTTGAAGTATAACTATTTCATGGTGATATATTAGGCCACAATCACACATAGGGACAAGTTGCCTCATATAAGCACATAAAATGTCCAACTTGTAGGTCATGATAGGCTAAGATGATGTGAAAGTACTTGAAGGTGATCTAAACCATTAGGTCATATTTTCGAAGGAGTGAAACTTGATTTGCATGGATATAAGGTCACATGTCACTAAAAGTATAAGAATAGAATGATAAGACATTAAGATATATCAAGAAGTCCTCATGCAAAGTAAAAGGTTGCATCAGAGAAACTAAGTTTAGAGTTAGGTCCATAGAGTGGTTTTAATAGAAAGATGACATTTTTATGAACAAAAAGACATATTACATCATGATACTTGAGAATGGGAGCCAAGAGATATGGGGGTTTAATTAGTTACCCTTAAATTTGGGTTTGGGGAAGTTCTTACCTCTGTTCGGCCACAAACAAACCATTTAGGAGTTGGGCTTCACTCCTCTTGGGTTTGTATGGGAGAGGGGATCATCAGTTAGGCTCGTAGTCATGTGCCAGTCTGTGTGATATCAGCGATGTTTGTTGGGGATGGTGGTGTCTTCCTATGTGTTGGAGTGATGGTGGGTGACCACTACCGAGTGTCGACTATCTCATAAAATGCATGGAGATCGTGAGTGACATGGGGCATCTTCACCATGCGAATGAGGAAACTGGGGGCCTAGAGATGTGTGATCTGTGATCCTTGGATAACAAAGCACCTGTGTAGCCCTCACAGTGTGCATGGTGTAAGACAAGAGGGCGAGGGAGGTGAGATAAATGAAAGAAAGAGAGAGAGAGGAGGTGAGCATGGGAGTGAAGCATGAAATCTATGCCCTTGATGATGCTCAATCCAGCTCCCTCAGTGTTGACCCCTACCTCATGTTAGGGCTTGCCAGCCTCAAGAAGGTGGCAATAACGATGCTAGGTGGAGCTCTGAAGTGCCAAAGTGCAAGGGCAAGAAGTCAAAAAGAAAGAAAGGGGCTTGGTGGATTAGATGGGGGTTCTTATAGGTATTGTCACTATATAGGATGCATATTAGGGCTCAATCCAGCGCCCTCAGTGTTGACCCCTACCTCATGTTAGGGCTTTCCAGCCTCAAGAAGGTGGCAATAACGATGCTAGGTGGAGCTCTGAAGTGCCAAAGTGCAAGGGCAAGAAGCCAAAAAGAAAGAAAGGGGCTTTGTGGATTAGATGGGGGTTCTTATAGGTATTTTCACTATATAGGATGCATATTAGGGTTCAAAGATGACTGGAGGCCATTGGAGTCAGAAAAGGAGGTGAAATGTTATAACATCAATTATGTTTGAATAAATTGGAATGCAATTTTTCAAATAAAAAAGATTTGAATGAAAAGTTGTGTGATATGTTTTCAAAGAATGAATTCTTGTGCAATATTTCCCTTTGGATGAATGATTTTATGATTCATACTAATTGGATAAGTCCAATAGTGATAAAAGGGAAAAGAGATAAAAGAAATCCCATAATAAATAAAAGGAAAAAGAAATAAGGGATAATTGTGTGCATATGAGAGAATTATGTAGAATTCTCTAGGAAGTGGTATGGATGACCACTATTGGCTAGGTTTCATTTCCTTTTAGTTGTAATGAGGAAAGACATCAAAGTAAAGAAAATAGAAGAGAAAGAAAGAGAAAATATGAATTTTAATTGCATAAAATATGCCTTTTGAGTGGATGACTTGCATATGAATACAAGACACTTTTATTTTAGAGTTTTGGTTCCAAACTTTGCACACAAGTAAATTAATTCATTAAGGAGTTTCCCTTAAAATTGGGATTAAAAGGATGTGTGGTTTAGGAGATCTGGATTTTTGAAAAATCCCTAAAGTGTGGATAATGCAAAAAGAAAGTATTACATGTCACACTTTCTATTTCTAATAAAAATCTAATTCTTTGGCACACACGATGAAGGTTGTTGGATCTGGGATTCTACGGTGGAGGGGTTATCCCTTACCTGCATTTGTATTGAGAATATCAAGATAGAACTGAGAGATTCTCGATTGATTTCCTCGTAACTCTCTGCATGGGCGAGTCTGGAAAGAGTTATGTTGGCTTTGTGAGGCGAATATGAGTCAACCTATCCTAGGTTTGCCCTAGGTTTGAGGTGTCTAGTAGTTTCCCCAAACTGACCTGCGGAGGTGGATCTATTGATACTAGTTGGTATAAATAGGGGAGTAGAGCCCCTCTATGAACCCACAAACTTGCTCACAAGCATCTACGAGACCACGCGAACTCAGTATCATGTCTAATTGCAACTGATGTCTCGATCTTCATCACCGTTCTTGTTGCCATCCTCGCCAGAGCTCATCCTTGTCAACCCAACAGCTCCGACCATCTTGCTTGAAATTAAGGGTGTGGTCGAGCCCACCAAAGCAAGACAGAGATAGGCATGCCTTCACCTTGTGATTGGGAAGATGAGATCACAAAGTCAAACCCTTAGTGGACAAGCTACTCATGAGAGAGGAGGAACGGGAGGTTGAAGAAGGGAGGTGAAGAAGCTACGTCACTTCCCTCGAGTGGACGTTGAACAGGTTAGGGTATTTCGCCCCTTTCGTGTCTTTGTTTTTGTTGCTTGGGCGAGTTTACTCATGGGACCAGTTGCTGCTTTGGTGAGAGCAAGTTGGCTCAGGCCTGGCTCCACTGGTGTGGCTTAAAATAACCTAAAAAAATAGGTGGCAAGTCCTGATTGGCTTAGAAATGAATTTTCTTGTAAAAATCATAACTAATGATAGGATGATCATATTAAGGAAAATAATATATGGTTTTTTATTAGAAAAAACCATTTAATGCGATAAAAATAAGTTGGAGTCCTGAATTTTCTTACTAATTGAAAAGTATGTAATAGTGCTACCTTTAATGGTTTTAATGAATTTAAAACCCTTAGTTTGTAGATTAAATGATCTAATGGTGTTCCTTGATTGTTGTGAACAAACGTTTAGCCTTTTGATTTATAAATAAGGATTAGATGAAATTGGATGATAATTGTCCATAATTTGTGTAATTAGGGTTTCTTGATGATAAAAGTGCATTAATGGACTTAAAAGCCCTAATTTTGATATTTGTGAGGTTTAAAGATTTTAATTGTGGAAAACAATCAAGACAACATGGAAAAGATGTTATTCATCTAATTGTGGATAAAGACCCTTAATTTGGATAATTTGAGTAATTAGGGTTTTTCTAAGTGGAAAAGTGTTTTTAGGTTTTGTGGAGCTAAAAAGGGTAAAATAGGAAAATGAAAGCTTGGAAACCAAGAACCCTAAGGAAACCCTAATTCTTTATAAGCCAAGGGAGTTATTGGGGAATTTTCCAAAGATGGAGGTATCTAGAAAAGGATCACAATATGGGGGCTAGAAAGATTTTCCTCTGCCATACTAGTCAGTTTATGATATAAAAATTAGACTAAGGTTGATCACATGCTTATGTGTAGCAGCATGTCCCGTATCAAAACCATCGCCATCCCCACAGACACTCCATAAGAGACCGCCAAATCTAGGCTCTCTCGTTGGATGAGAAGGTCCCTAGAGAAGTGGAGGTAAGCTATGGAGGAAGAAGCCTCCAGGAAGAGGAAGAGACCTGATGCATCCTCTAAGGATGATGCAGACCCAAAACATGTTCCCAGTGCCCTCTAGATGGAACAACAGAAGAAGCTGACTGAGGCCATTAGTGCCTTAGCCCTCAAGGACATAACTAGAGGAGAAGATGGTGAGCAACTACCAGTTCATCCATGACTTGGAGCCACCATCTTGGAATTCATGAAGCTGAACATTCAAAAGTTCTAGGGAGAAGACAAGATAGAGGTGGTCGACAAATCCGATGTCTGGCTTCTAGCGGTGGAAAATATTTTATGCATGCTGGAAGTGCAACCAAGCAAGAAGGTCCCATTTGTCACTCATCTGTTGGAAGGAGCAACGTAGATCTGGTGGGAGAACCACATCATGGGCGGAGATATAAATGAAGACCTGATGTCTTAAACCAACTTCAGAACCATCTTCACAGCCAGATTCATTTCAATC